>OX401410.1:9374187-10616687 GCA_947846245.1 Cerastoderma edule | reverse complement strand
CTTTGCGTCTCTAGAATTGAATATGACACGATTTTTTCTTTACCTTTTGGTCTCTCATTACTCATGATAGTGTTGATGTCTGGAAGCATATTTTGTTTTAGAAAGAACATCGTGAAGTTTTGGCAAATAAGTACATGTATGTGCACTGGCGGAGTTAGTAATACCAGAACAGTTTTTGAAAAAGGTGGGTATGCCAAATTGAACAATCTTCATACATGATTACAAAGTAAAACAATTTTTACGACATCTCTAAAAAAGATAAAAGCAATTACCAATACCAATTTGAAAACGTACAATGCCTTCTAATTAGTCGCTATTCTCTGCAGTTAAACATTACCTCAGCTTTTATTAACAAAACCATTTCACATTCTTCAGTCATAGATAAAGTACAGAGTTATTGTATAAACCAATTACTTCATACTTTCTCGTTTTAAAGAATATTAAACAGACTTTTAGTGCGAAAGAAACATTTTAACCCTTATAGTGCTCGACCGACTTCGTCCTTATGAAAACAGGTTAAATGACAGGCCAGCCGCCAAATACATTGGCGGCTGGCCTGTAATTTAACCTGTTTGTTACTCTGAGTACCCTTCCTCATTTTCCTCATCAGAATTAAGCAGATATTTAAGGTTTTGGAAAGCAGACGATACAAAATCTATTTTTAGAAAAAAGTATAACACGATATCTGATTTAGTGCTATAATTGTCGGCCGTTTTTGACAGATATTTGCATGAACCTTGCTAAGTAATTTGAAACCCATTCGGAAACCTCTTCAATCTTATTGAGTGAATGTACGTCAAATTTGCCATAAGCCATACAGTATAATAACCTTTTTGTGGTGCTGGGTGCAAATCAATTAAATCCTCGTCACGAGCAATCTCTCGTTTTGTCCCATTTGTTTCTTCGATATTCTGCTGAGGATACGATTAAACGAGTAAAGATAAATAATTTGATTATGTTTCACATAGAGTGCCACAAAGAAGTTTATTATTAAATGTATAATATTAAAAAAATTAAGAACCATAAGATGAGCATACCCCCCCCCCACCCCACCCACCCCAATAAAAACGAATAAACTCATACACAAACAAATAGAGAAGCCAAGTAAATTAAAGATACCTGATGTGATCTAACTAATTCTTTCAGCTCAGTCTGAGTACATGTCCAAGCAGAACCGATGTAGAAAAATTGGCCACAAATAGTCAACATACATTTACTTCGACGTGACATATAATAATATTATGTTTTGGGATCTTTTTGGCAACGAATACAAACACAAATACGCCATAACTTAAAGACGCCCGTATTCGTTAACTGGCGAAACAGATAATGTATCAAGTTGTTACAAGACAGATTACTTTTATAGAAAAACAGCACATACACCTTGAATAACCATAACAGACTTTCTCTTAAACAAATTTTCTTTTTAAGCATTTTGCTCTGAGGAGGAAATGATGAAGTTTTGCTCGGCTATGCATGATACGTATTAACGCTTAGACTGCTGGGTAAATTTCTTAAAATAGACTTTGTGTCGTCTGCTTTCGAAATCTAGAATGTCTCCTTAATTTTAATGATTTGATGAGGAAAGATATACAGAGAATCAAACAGGTTAGGTCATAGAACAGCCGCCAGTTTACTTGGCGGCTGGCCTGGATCTAACCTGTTTGCATAAGCATTAAGTCGGTTAACACGTTCTGTGAGTGTACAGTTTTACGTGCCTCGTCTTGGTTAAAGGTCGTTATAGATAGGTTAGGTACATACCCGAATTTAACGCAGGTGTATTAATTTAACCCTTACAGTGCTGGAACCAACTTCATGCCTATGCAATCAGGTTAGATCCAGGACAGCCGCCAAGTAAATTGGCGGCTGGCCTGTGATCTAACCTGTTCGATACTCTGAGTATCTTTTCTCATCGAAATTAAGCAGATTTTGAAGGTTTTGGAAAGCAGACGACACACATTTCCTTTTTAGTAACTTACCAAGCATTCTAAGTGTTAACGCAATGACCTGGCATAGTTTGTCTTTGATTTATTTATTGTTGATCTAACTTAATTATTCATGTTTTTTATTTGTACCTAAGTTAATTAACTCATTACTTCATATACGTTCGTTTAGTCTAAATGCATCAGAAGAGCCAAGCAATTATTGTTACAAAGGGAGATAATTAGCATTTTCTCTCTTGTAACTTTGTTTTCTATCCATTTGATAACCAATAGCATACACTTTTGTTTTCGTTATTTTTCTTTTTCTTTCAATGCATTATTTTCTGCTGCAGTTCATTTCAATTTAGGACAATAACACTATATCATACCTAATTGAATGGAAGTTTTCTCAACTTAATCTAATTTTGCATCGTAAATGGGAACATAATATTCACAAAATGATAATATCATTATATCATAGATGTAATAGAAAAGAGTTAAATTATAGAAAGTTAAAGCGGATATACCCATCTCATATACAAAACAAATCATTTAGGCATGATGCAAGCCTTAAAAGAACTGTGTAAGAATGATCTACACTATTGGTATACTTATATGGATTCAAAAGGGGTAGAGGATTATCAACCACTTTCTTAAAATAACTGAAATTTTCAATAAAAGAATTATTTTGGATATGTTCTTTAGGGATTGACCCAGTTTTGTCAATCATTTCTAAACATTTGTCTCATAACAGTGTGTAATTCTCAATAGCAATGCTGTCATCATCATCATCGTCATCATCGTCATCGTCATCGTCATCGTCATCGTCATCGTCATCGTCGTCGTCATCATCATCATCATCATCATCATCATCATCATCATCATCATCATCATCATCATCATCATCATCATCATCATCATCATCATCATCATCATCATCATCATCATCATCATCATCATCATCATCATCATCATCATCATCATCATCATCATCCCCACCACCATCACCACCATCATCATCACCATTGTCATCATCAGTGGAAGAATTGGAAGAATTGGGACAGGAATGAATAAATTAGCTTTTTCCCATACCACCTACGATTCACGATAAAGACCGTCAAAATAATTGTGATAATCGCGTAAATACTGCTGTGTAATAATATCTCGTATGGAAATCGTCCCGGACGACATATTTTTGCCATGATAACTAAAGTCTTTGCAAGTGCTCTAGTATTGAAATTGTGGTAATCGAGACCATTCCTGACATTGAGTACAGGGATGTTGGGTTGAAATATCATTTATATAAGTATTTATAATTACATTTATTTTCTATGTTTTTAAGAATGCTTCATCTTATTTGTTTTGTGACCCTTTACTTTAGTTCTATTTTTTTTTATTATAGGTTCATTGCATATATCGACCTAGTTTTATAGGAGAGCGATTAACCCTATACCAAAACGCCAAATTTTCGACTGTCCCAAATTGAAAGAGTTTGCAGACAATATATCGAAATGTGATGAAATTGAAAAATGATCTTTTGATAGGGCAGAAAACATTGTGGCAAAAGGAGAAACTGCTTGTTAGGAGCAATTTCTCCTTTTCCCACCATGTGTTTCATAGTCGCCTGCAACAAACGGGTCGAATGCCGTTATTATTTGGTAATGGGTTAACATACATGTATCATTATGCCCAAACAATTCATATCATCAGACCTCACAAAAGCCTCAAGGTAAGGGCTCTATTCTAACTCAGTTTGTACTTTCTGTAACCCCAAACCTATGCTGTGAGTAAACATGAATAAAAATGTCTAATCGAGACGTTTCTCATACTTACCAACAAAAAAGGTTTCGTGGTAAGGCATTCTACCAATATCGCAAGCATTTTCATTAACATGTTGATTTCCCTATTATAAGATTGTCGATTGATTGGCATTTCAAAGTTCAGTGTAAATGTTATTTTGAATAAACAAATAAATAAAATGAAACTCATGCTAGCTTTTTTACGTAATGAAATTTGAATGTCTGCTTGGCCCATTTCTCTGTATTTCTTTGTAATATACGTTTAAAGTTTTAGAATAACTTTAGAAATATGTCCTAGGCCCTTCCAAAACTTAGAGCCCCGATTCAATATACATACATGTACTCGGCTTGTGAGAGGCACAAACCACATGACTTCTTACAGGTAAGGTAGGTCACTGCGTAAAAAAGCAGAAAGCAACAAGAAAGCGTTACGTCTACTTACCTCCCTTTGCAAATGTGTTTCGTCGCACTAGCCCCTACTAAACGCTCCATTTGAACGCCCTTTTCTAAGCCTGTCCCGGTCTATTGACTAGACAGACTTCGAAAAGGCCTGCTGGTGGTTTAACCCATTACCAGAAAATAACAACATTTGATCAGTTTGTTGCAGACGACTTTAGAAAACGTGTGGGAAAAGGAGAAATTGCTCGTGACGAGCAGTTTCGCCTTTTCTCACAATGTTTTCTACCCTATCAGAAGATTATTTTCCAATTTCATCACATATTGAAATGTCGTCTACAAACTCTTTCAATTTTGGGACAGTTGAAAATATGGCGTTTGGAAAAGGGTTAAACTGATACCTCCCCCGTAAAAATGGTAAATCTTTCCTTCCATTTTTTATTTTACAACGGTTGTCATCTTCTCCGATTTATAGTCCGTAATGCATTGTAATGTACCCTGAATATATATACATGTATACACGTAATACTTGGGTTATATAAATTTGTATTCTGTTCACTAATTGAAATTAACTAAATTGTCAATCGTTTTTCGTAATGTATCACCCGGCAAACGCTAATTAAAATAATGGATGGCTAAACAGTTAAAAAAAAGAGAAGGAATCACCAAGAATAAACGCGATATTTACGCATTAAAAAGGCACTAGATCTAATTGTATTTAATTGAGATACAAACATTTAGGCACTCGAACACACAAAAACCTTTATAATACATACGTTCGTACAGGTCTAATTGTAGATCTACATGTGAACAGACGTTCGTACTAAATCTAGCACACAGGTTTTTGTAGATTACTTGATCACGGGAATTAAAAAAGTATCTATAAAATTGAAAAGGAATTATAAATAAGTTAACCCGCTTATACGGTTACCACTTGGTGATCCAAGGCTCATTGTTCATGGGACAATACAAGAGTTGTTAGAGTAGTGCAATGCAATCGGGTTATGATCCTGTTTAACTTCATCAATAGTACGTACAGAACTTTCTCCCGTCTTAATCGAGGGTTCAACGCAAGACTATTATATAGACATGAAACACTTACTATAGTATTGCACTGAGCCCTCCACATACGACATGTAAGTTACGTGATGCTCCGACATATGTGTAAACCTTCGTTTTGAATATGTGTAGTGCATATATCAACAGTAGGGAATCCTGTTATTCACGCCAGAAGGAACAACCAGGACAGAGCTTAACAGAGCCAAACAATCGGACGACAAGCAAGTTATTGACAACCCGTGCGGTAGACTCTATTTGTGAACCATTGCTCTTGATCTTTTAAAGTTTTGTTCCGTTCCGTTTTTGCCGACAGAATTATGAACCGCTATAATTTTCAGTATGTGTATTTTGTTGTCGCGCTGTTGGTCTTAAGCGGATTGTTATTTACCATTTCTAAATTTCAAGTTCATACAGCAAAATTGGAAGTATTATCTGCCACCATTGGGAATCTACAAAACCAGGTATGTGTCATTTATCATATTTAGTTCTAATTGTTTTAAAGCATGAATGCCTTATCTATATGATTCCAATGACACGAAAATAAGTAGAATATTCATAGTTTCATACACAGGTGCTTGAAACAATCTTCGATAATATCCCAATACATGTATATGCTCTATATACTATATAGCATATATTGGGATATTATCGAAGATTGTTTCAAGCACCTGTGGTTTCATATTTTCAGATTCACAAGTGATGGACGTTATTGAAAAGAACACCAGATGATGGTTTTATATGATCAAAATCACTATAAATCTACGTGTGTGTGTTTTTTTTTTATTTTTGTTGTTTTTTTGTTCTGTTAAGGCAACCATGAAATGATTTGTAGACAATTTGGGATAACATTAAGCCTACGATAGGATTCATAGGAACAAGCAGTGGTTTCTTAAATTCTTCTCCAACAAGAGTTTTATTCCTTAATTAAATAGTTGACTTAAAACGCGTTTCAATGATATAAACGGACATGGCAATATATGAAATTATAGATTCTTCTCTCTTTTTTTTTTCTTTTTTTTTTCTATTTATAGCATCTTTCTAATGTTTGAATGGCAGTAAGGTTAGGCTTTAGTTAGATTAATTTGACGCGATCGGAAAATATTGAGAACTGTTTGGATCGCACAATATCTTAAATTAGATTACCCCATCAGAAAATAAAAAGCAATCTTCACGTCGAATTATTTTGATTACGTTAGCCCTAGATTTTATACACTTTTAGCACTGTGTACTAATTTAAAGAAGTCGATTAATATAACAAGGATGCGTTTATATATAATATATAATATGTTATATATTATATATATATATATATATACTGAAAGCTCACTGCACTGGTTCCATCGCTCCAAATGTCAGAGTTAATCGCAGGTCGACAATATCATCTTTATACCACTATTACCATATCACGTAGGAAATCTATTATTTTGCTGCATTCCCTTCTTCGACGTGTTTCAGGTGGTACATCATTCAGTTCAATGCTCTCTACCTTCATATTTCGTAGACACATGAGGCAAAATGCAAAGAGTCTATGTATGTATGAACGCATATCAATTCATGTAAATTCATAATCATTTGTAATACGTTTTGAATAATAGATGGAAGAAGATTTGTCCTTTACTTGAATAGCATGTTTTAGGAATATAACGACACCTGAATCGATAACCTGACCAGACTAGATGGATAGTTATATATATATATCAAGTTCTATCGATTGTCCTTTTAATGCATGGCCAAAGGGACATAACAGTAGAAAGTGAAAAGTTTCGTCAATATTGTTTCAGTAACAAATTAAAGCATCGCCATCTTCCGCTTGTTTTATGCAGAATGTCCCGCCTGGTACCCAGGAAGTCACAAAACCGAAGCTGAATCCATTCGTTGGTTCCCTTGAGACGATCATATCCATACCACCTGACGCAGAATTGAGGAAAATGGGTTTGATAGAACTCGAAGATCTGTATATGAGGTAATAATTGAGAAATTGGTTGTTGAACCAATAATGAACAATCATGAATGATATAATAAAAGACTTGATAAAAATGGTAAACCAATTGCACCTAGGCGGTGAAATCATGTGATCAATGTGAGAACGACTGTTGATTGCATTTACAGAAAATATAACCAAAATGTCTATAGTAAACCATTGTTTTCCCCCGTAGATATATAAAGAATGTTTGTATTATTCCCCCAGCAGATAAGTTTTTTCTTCAATTTTATTACCCCCACAGTGACATAAAAATATTTATTTCATTTCCAAAAGCAGATAAACATGGAATATCTATTTTGTTTCCCCCGCGGTAATATAGAGAATATCCATTTCATTTCCCCTTTAGATATATAGAGACTATCCATTTCATTTCCCCTGTAGATATATAGAGAATATCCATTTCATTTCTCCTGTAGATATATAGAGAATATCCATTTCATTTTTCCCGGTTGTTATATAGAGAAAATCCATTTCATTTCCCCTGTAGATATATAGAAAATATCCATTTCATTTCCCCTGTAGATATATAGAGAATATCCATTTCATTTCCCCTGTAGATATATAGAGAATATCCATTTCATTTCCCCTTAAGATATATAGAGAATATCCATTTCATTTCCCCTGTAGATATCTAGAGAATATCCATTTCATTCCCCTTTAGATATATAGAGAATATCCATTACATTTACCCTGTAGATATATAGAGAATATCCATTTCATTTCCCCTGTAGATATATGGAGAATATCCATTTCTTTTTTCCCAGTTGTTATATAGTGATTAACCAACTCGTTTCCCCTGTAGATATTGAGAATATATCAATTTCATTTCACCTGTAGATATTTAAAGAGTATCGATTTCGTTTCCCCTGTAGATATTTAGAAAATATTCATTTCATTTCCCCTATAGATATACAGAGAATATCGATTTCGTTTCCCCAGTAGATATGTAGAGACTATCCATTTCATTTCCAATGTAGATATATAGAGAATATACATTTCATTTCCAATGTAGATATATAGAGAATATTCATTTCATTTCCAATGTAGATATATAGAGAATATCCATTTCATTTCCCCTTTAGATATATAGAGAATATACATTTCATTTCCAATGTAGATATATAGAGAATATCCATTTCATTTCACCTGTAGATATTGAGAATATATCAATTTCATTTCACCTGTAGATATTTAAAGAATATCGATTTCGTTTCCCCTGTAGATATCTAGAAAATATTCATTTCATTTCCCCTATAGATATATAGAGAATATCGATTTCGTTTCCCCTGTAGATATATAGAGAATATCCATTTCATTTCCAATGTAGATATATAGAGAATATCCATTTCATTTCCAATGTAGATATATAGAGAATATACATTTCGTTTCCCCTGTAGATATATAGAGAATATACATTTCATTTCCAATGTAGATATATAGAGAATATACATTTCATTTCCAATGTAGATATATAGAGAATATCCATTTCATTTCCAATGTAGATATATATAGAATATTCATTTCATTTCCAATGCAGATATATATAGAATATCCATTTCATTTCCAATGTAGATATATAGAGAATATTCATTTCATTTCCAATGTAGATATATAGAGAATATACATTTCATTTCCAATGTAGATATATAGAGAATATACATTTTATTTCCCCTGTAGATATATATAGAATATCCATTTCATTTCCCCTGTAGATATATAGAGAATATCCATTTCATTTCCAATGTAGATATATAGAGAATATTCATTTCATTTCCAATGTAGATATATAGAGAATATACATTTCATTTCCAATGTAGATATATAGAGAATATACATTTCATTTCCCCTGTAGATATATATAGAATATCCATTTCATTTCCCCTGTAGATATATAGAGAATATCCATTTCATTTCCAATGTAGATATATAGAGAATATTCATTTCATTTCCAATGTAGATATATAGAGAATATACATTTCATTTCCAATGTAGATATATAGAGAATATCCATTTCATTTCCAATGTAGATATATATATAGAATATTCATTTCATTTCCAATGCAGATATATAGAGAATATACATTTCATTTCCAATGTAGATATATAGAGAATATCCATTTCATTTCCAATGTAGATATATAGAGAATATACATTTCATTTCCAATGTAGATATATAGAGAATATACATTTCATTTCCCCTGTAGATATATATAGAATATCCATTTCATTTCCCCTGTAGATATATAGAGAATATCCATTTCATTTCCAATGTAGATATATAGAGAATATTCATTTCATTTCCAATGTAGATATATAGAGAATATACATTTCATTTCCAATGTAGATATATAGAGAATATCCATTTCATTTCCAATGTAGATATATAGAGACTATACATTTCATTTCCAATGTAGATATATAGAGAATATCCATTTCATTTCCAATGTAGATATATAGAGAATATCCATTTCATTTCCAATGTAGATATATAGAGAATATTCATTTCATTTCCAATGTAGATATATAGAGAATATACATTTCATTTCCAATGTAGATATATAGAGAATATACATTTCGTTTCCCCTGTAGATATATAGAGAATATACATTTCATTTCCAATGTAGATATATAGAGAATATACATTTCGTTTCCCCTGTAGATATATAGAGAATATACATTTCATTTCCCCTGTAAATATATAGAGAATATACATTTCATTTCCAATGTAGATATATAGAGAATATACATTTCGTTTCCCCTGTAGATAAATAGAGAATATACATTTCATTTCCAATGTAGATATATAGAGAATATACATTTCATTTCCAATGTAGATATATAGAGAATATTCATTTCATTTCCAATGTAGATATATAGAGAATATTCATTTCATTTCCAATGTAGATATATAGAGAATATCCATTTCATTTCCAATGTAGATATATAGAGAATATACATTTCATTTCCAATGTAGATATATGGAGAATATACATTTCATTTCCAATGTAGATATATAGAGAATATCCATTTCATTTCCAATGTAGATATATAGAGAGTATTCATTTCATTTCCAATGTAGATATATAGAGAGTATACATTTCATTTCCAATGTAGATATATAGAGAATATTCATTTCATTTCCAATGTAGATATATAGAGAATATTCATTTCATTTCCAATGTAGATATATAGAGAATATTCATTTCATTTCCAATGTAGATATATAGAAAATATTCATTTCATTTCCAATGTAGATATATAAAGAATATTCATTTCATTTCCAATGTAGATATATAGAGAATATCCAACAAGCGTGTGGACGAACCCGCCACATGGGAGGGGAGGTCGACGGAGGTTACCATATTTGTGAAAAGTATTTAACGAAGGACAAGTGCCTGGTCTACTCGTTTGGGTGAGTTCGTATCTACATTTATAGATAGCATATGGTATTCATTTATTTTAACATGGTTACAAGTAAATTCGGATAATGAATTAGCAAACTATTTAATAGATAGGTCTTTTATCGACCAGCTTTCACTTTAAAAAATAAAAAGCATTTAATAAAAGATGTCGTCATCACTACATTGTTTTAAATTAAACTTTACTCTCCTTAATACATCTATCATTCGTTCAAGAATGTATGAGAAAAAATATATACATAGCAACCTGAAAAAGGGCATAACAACGAAACAGAATTTTCTAAAAAAAAAAAAAGAAAAAGTCCCTATACTGAACTAAACCTTTCTTAGTCCGGAAAAAGCCGCGAAATAACCATGAAACCTGGACCCCAAAAAAAACCATCTTAGTCTGAACATTGAATTGAAAATTACGAAGAGTATAGCAAATTGAAGCAAACATTGTTGAAAACGACTTGGTTGCGGTATGTGAAACGATTTACGATATATCCGTGACCGCTTATTTTGCAGGAGCTTTCGAATGTTCGACTTTGAAGATGATATCGCCAAGGCCTATGGTTGTGAAATCCACACATTTGATCCATTGTAAGTAAATAATGATAATATGCCAACGAATTTTAATTGGTCCGTTGGTTGAGTGCATAATTGCAGTGATTCTTAACCCTTATATCGCTTGAACCGGCTTCATGCTTATGCAAACAGGTTGGATCCAGGCCAGCCGCCAAGTAATTTGGCGGCTGGCCTGTGATCTAACCTGTTTGCTACTCTGGGTATCTTTCCTCAACAAAATCAAGCAGGTATTTAAGGTTTTTGGAAAGCAGACGACACAAAAGATCTATTGTTAGAACATTACCCAGCATTCTAAGGGTTACAATCGCTAGACATAGGCTTCCCTTGATATCCATTTCATCATGTGACATTCTATGACTGGTCCCTTCTGAAAGCAACAACAGACGACAACTAAAAAATACCTTTCAACTGAAAATTACACATCATTCTACGGTTTAACTGAATTGAGACCCGAATTGACTTTAATATTATCCCTGAAAGGCCATGGTCCCAGACGGTTCTCGAACCCGAGTCACATGATTTACAAGTCTGGCACACTAACGGCTAAGCTATAGTGTTTCTGTACGCTATCTAGACCAACCCTCGTGGGCAACTTTATGCGAACATTACCTGGGTTTTAAGAGACTTCCCGAAAGTATAAGAGCCCCGGTAGGACCTAACTGAGCACTTTCTTCTTTGTCGATATAGATGTAAAAACCTGTCAAACCAAAGAGGGTCTTTGTCAGACCTCGTGGATTTCAGTCAGTCAAGGGCCTTGGGCCTACGAAGATTCATGAAGTCTGGTGTTCGGATACGGTTAATCGTATTGCTTGAGGCTTTAACCCTTTACCAAACGCCAAATTTTCGAATGTCCCAAATTGAAAGAATTCGCAGACGACATTTCAAAATGTGATGAAATTTGAAAATAATCGTCCGATGGGGCAGAAAACATTGTGGGAAAAGGATAAATTGCTCACTACGAGCAATTTCTCTTTTTCGCACAATGTTTTCCAGAGTCGTCTGCAACAAACTTGAAACAGTCGTTATTGTTTGGTAAAGGGTTAAAGAGAAAGGTGTAACGTCGCCTTCAGTTTGCATATCGGTGCTATAGTGCTGTCGAGTGTCTTTTTTTTAATGATAATTTTATGAATTTTGAAAGATCAACCTTCTAAAGGGATACGTTCACTAACTTTCAAAATTGGCCCAAAGTATAAAGTGGATGTATTCATTACAAACTTGTGTCTGAAGTGAGGGTTGAGAGAAAACAAGTTTCTTTTTGAAATTCATACAACACAAAATTCTATTCTAGCGATGGACAGGAAGACCACAAACATTCAAAACACGTGACTTTTCACAAACTCGGCATAGCGAACCAGGACAAAGACAGCTTACTCACGCTCACAACCATCAAGAAGATGCTCAACCATTCGCATGTATGTTTTATTCATTCGGAACACTTCGGCCAATTCTTAAAATTACATCGGAGATGATTGGGAGCCATTTTGAAAGTAGTTCGGCAAGATGGCGGTGACGAAGGGCATGCCCGTTTGTAATCGCATCTACTCGGCAATATAAACACAAATGTGTTGATATGTAAATCTTTAATGCAAATAGTAAACAAAAAACAATCAATTGTGATATTTAACTAATCTGTATGTATTTACATAAGTATTTAGTCCCTGTGTGTATTGGGTAATGGAGTGTGTTATCCGGCGGAAAACAGCCGACTTTCCCAGGATTTCTGGTGTATTCGTGAACTACCAACGAGGTATATCAACCGGCCTGTGCCGAGGATTGTCGAGTTGATACGATTGAGGTTTCACTATCCAAAGTATGAGGTTTCATTGTGTTTCTAACTTTGGTGCAATGGCGTCTTCAACAATGTTTCGGTTGGGTTGAGGCGATTTTTGAAGACAAACCAGCATAACAGCCATCACGAAGTTGATAAATCATTCGCATGTATGTTTTACTATCAAAAGTATTCACTGTGTTTTTAACTTTGGTGCAATGGCGTCTTCGACAATGTTTCGGTTGGGTTGAGGCGATGTTGAATGAAAACCAGTATAACAATGTTTGACCTTTGACCTTGATAACTTTTCTACACATAAAGTTATCCCCACTGTAACAGAGTGGGACAACTTATTTTTGTCAAACTCATACACAGGCGGGTAATTTGTGTCAATCACGTGACCAATGTTTGAGAATTCATGTCCGAACAAGATGGCCGCGCCCATGACGGAACAGGTATTTATGCTGTGTTCACCTACTTTTGCCAATGATAGCCACATTGTGTACCCCGAATGAGTTGACCATCAACTTTCCGGTTCTGTTGGTATATGATAAACGATGATTTTTAAAAGGATTACGTCTAACACTTGGATAGAGATTTTGCATTTTTTTGGCGGCTTGCCTGGACCGACCTAACCTGTTTACATAAGCATGAAGTCGGTTCCAGCACTAAAAGAGGAAGTTAAACAAATATTCCCTTTTTCTTCTTTTTTTCAGAACGTCATCGATGTTTTAAAGATTGACTGCGAGGGAGCCGAATGGGATGCGCTACCGAACATCGTCTCATCCGGGCACTTGGCGAAGGTTAAAACGCTCATAGTGGAATTTCATCTGTGTATTGGAAGCGTGTGCACCGATCGCGCTTTCCGAACGGAGGAGCGTTACGCGAGCAAACTCGCGACATTGCGCGCCATCTACAAGCAAGGTTTCCGGCTCTACTTCGTTCGACTGTGGACCGGGTGTAAACTAAAGGACGAGCGGGGAATCAAGAAGACGGGATGTCACGAAGTGCATTTCATGAATATTAATCTGTAACCTTGTTCGTATAGGCTACTGTGACACAGAGTTGCCCGTTGGTTTGGCAATACGATTCTGACATGCAAAGAATTTGTGTGGAGGAAATTCTTACCATGCTCTTTACTAAACTGTAACCCTAGCAAACTCTATGAAATGTTAGATTTCCTTTTAAATTTAGTCTTTGGTTGTATGGGTTTTTTGGGCTGTATTCATTGATCCGCAAGGTTTGGTAAGCTCCCCATGAAAAAGAAATCTGTAACAGTGTTCATGTACCACAGAGCTGTTTGTTGGTTTGACAAAATTTCTATTATGTTACAATTGTCCTTATGGCCCGTAACTAAACTGTTACCCTAGCAAACACCTTTTACAGTAAATGATAGATTGCTTTTTGAATTGGTCTTTCGTTGTAAGGGTTTTTTGGCTGTATTTTTTATCCTCAGGGGTGGTTATTGATTTGGGTAAGTTTCGGTAAGCTCCTCATGAAAAAGAAATCTGTAACAGTGTTCATCTACCACAATGTTTTTCGTTGGTTTGACAAATCCCCATCATGTCACAGTGGTCCTTATGGCTCTTTAACCTGTTACCCTAGCAAACCAAGATTAAATGTTAGATTTTTTTATATTGGTGTTTAGTTGTAAGATTTTTTTGGCTGTATTTCTTGATCCTCAGGGGTTGTTATTGATTTGGGTAAGTTTTGGTAAGCTCCACAGGAAAAAGAAATCTGTAACAGTGACAGATGACAAATCCCCATCATGTTACACTGTTGTTCGTTGGTTTGACAAATCCCCATCATGTCACAGTGGTCCTTATGGCTCTTTAACCTGTTACCCTAGCAAACAACGATTAAATGTTAGAATTTTTTTATATTGGTGTTTGGTTGTAAGATTTTTTTTGGCTGTATTTCTTGATCCTCAGGGGTTATTATTGATTTTGGTAAGTTTTGGTAAGCTCCACAGGAAAAATAAATCTGTAACAGTGTTCATCTACCACACTGTTGTTCGTTGGTTTGACAAATCCCCATCATGTCACAGTGGTCCTTATGGCTCTTTAACCTGTTACCCTAGCAAACAACGATTAAATGTTAAATTTTTTTATATTGGTGTTTGGTTGTAAGGTTTTTTTGGTTGTATTTCTTGATCCTCAGGGGTTATTATTGATTTTGGTATGTTTTGGTAAGCTCCACAGGAAAAATAAATCTGTAACACTGTTCATGTACCACAGAGCTGTTTGTTGGTTTGACAAAATTTCTATTATGTTACAATTGTCCTTATGGCCCTTAACTAAACTGTTACCCTAGCTAACACCTATTACTGTAAATGATAGATAACTTTTGGAATTGGTGTTTGGTTGTAAGATTTTTTTGGCTGTATTTCTTGATCCTCAGGGGTGGTTATTGATTTTGGTAAGCTCCACAGGAAAAATAAATCTGTAACAGTGTTCATCTACCACACTGTTGTTCGTTGGTTTGACAAATCCCCATCATGTCACAGTGGTCCTTATGGCTTTTACCTTACCTGTAACCCTAGCAACCACCTTTTAATTGTTCGATTTTTTTCAAAGATTGGTCTTTGGTTGTAGGGGTTTTGGGGCTGCATTTCTTCAATCGTGTTTTCGTGCGGTGTTTATGTTTCAATCGATCGATATCATTCCCGAAAAGGGGTGATTGGAATATCTGATCAGTTACCTACCGTTGCATTTAGCCTTTATCACATGTACATATTTTTTTAACACGGAAATATACTGTGTTGGACCTATATAGACCTACGGGTAGATTCAAAGCGTATTGCCAATAAAAGTCATTGAATTCAAATATATCTCAAAATTGTTTTTCTGTTAACATATAATTCACATTTGTCATTTATTGTTGCTTTTATGTGAGATAAGAAACATTGGAAAATGAGCATTTGATAAGATATCTTGGCGACCTTGTTACATTTGATTAACAAGAACAAAGAACAATTAACCCTTAGAATGCTGGGTAATTTTCTGAAAATAGATTTTTGTTTCGTCTGCTTTCCAAAATCTTAAATTTCTGCTTAATTGTGATGAGGAAAGATACTCAGAGTAACAATTAGGTTAGATCACAGGCCAACCGCAAATTTACTCGGTGGCTGGCTTGGATTTAACCTGTTTGTATAAACATGATGTCGGTTTCTGTACTATTAGGGTAAAAGTTGCTTGTCTTTGAAGATAAACATAAATGAAGAGTCATTTACTAAACAGAAAACATATTGGACTGAAACAATGATTTGGTTGGGAATGTTATAAACTCGAAATAATGATGTCGTAGCAGATGACTTCGGAAAACGTTGAGAATAAAGAAGAAATTTGCAACCAAAACGATCTCCATTTGACACAAAACACAAAATAGAAATGTCCTTTTACTTATTGCAACTGATTCTTTGCATATTATGCATGGAAAAACATCCACAAACTGTAAAAGAAAGATAAGGGTCAACGAACAGTAATAAAAAATGATCAAAATTCTATGATATATAGAATATGAAATGCGGATAGTTTTCTTCAAATCAACCGCAGACCTTTTGTACTTTGTCAGAAACCTTTTTACAATGCACCAAGTCCATGATTTAAGTCTCAATCGATTCTCTCAAGATAATATAAGAGATCAACTTAAATGCAACACTTCATTCAATATTTTGGGAAAGGTCCAAAGTCGAACAAAACGCAGACGACAATTTCAAATCATACTCATCTGCATATTGCGATCATTGTTGGGTAGAAATTATTGCGCCAAAAGTATAGGTCAAAAGGAGCAATGAATCCTTTCGGCCAAGTGGTTTAGAATATTTCCTTCATCGAATGTACCAATAGTTTAAAGGTGCTGGTTCAGATTTAAAAGTTATAAAATAATTTCTTTAAAACTGCACAACAGCTGTACTGTAATACGATACGCACTTAAGAATAGCCGTTGTAACCAAAATTAGATCGTTCACAATCCTTTTATGTGTGTATGCATAGAATTAGCATGTACATGTACTTTAATCCAGGGGTCACGTCGTTTAGAGATATACCGCATTATAAACTGAATTAATTATGCTTTTGATGGCATCTTTTAATAGAATTTCAAACAACAATACAACAACTGTATCTTTTTAACCATATTTTATTTTGACCTTCAAAATTTTCTCTTAAATCATTATGAACAAGCACATTTAAGATATATATAGTACAACACATGAGTTATAAAACAACGGGTACACTTCAATGCGCACGGGTATGGATTAGTCTGGTTCCCGATTTTGCTGACGGAACTCCAGACTAGGGTATGGATGTACTGAATTAAAATACACCCGTCACCGAAACGTGACATTTAAGTTTATACTGGATGTCTTCTTTGTATGAAAAGTAAACAGATTGGACTTTCAACATGGCTAGATGGTAAGTGTAGCTTTGTTTGTTTTCGCTATTATGTCTGGCTTGGGTTTTATAGGTTATATTGCGGCGTCTTGTCGCATGATACATTAACAACGGAACAACAACACAAGTGAATCACCTATTGTCTCCTGACTGACTTACGGGATGCCGATGGTTCTACCCGCCTTGACCAGCCCTTGTGGGCAGTTGAGTATGGGGTCTTCCTCCATCATTAATAGTCGGGCATCGCTACATAACTGAAATAATGTTGATGTGATGTAAAACCCCATATAAATAAATAAATAAAGTGTGTGCTTCCTGCCTTGTATAGTGAACCAGACAGCACAGGTCCTCACACCATGTTCTTACTCGGGAGTCTGTATCTAGTCAAAAAGCTTTTGTGCTTGTTGGTTTTAAGTTTGGGGACGTTGACCGACAATTTCCACAAGTTGTACAGTGACGACATAATCCTTGATTCCGACCAATTACTCTTTTAGTTCACCTGAACCAAGCTTGTTTGTTGCTATAGTATACCCATATAAGGTTCGTTGGTGACATTTAAGAGACACTTTCGTGTTTTTGTTGAATTACAGAACAATATATTGCAGTGGATTCATTTGGCCATTCCGGCCGAAGTGTCGTCTCATGCTGACATGGAAATCTAAACCAAACGTGGCTGAATACATGATGTGATGTAAAACCCATATTAAAAAAAAGAAGAAAAAAAAGAATCACCTATTACAATGTTCAAAATAGTTCAGACGTAGAAGGGTCGATTGGAAGTGCCCTGTTTTGTTTGTTTGGTTGTTGATTATGCGCCAGCAGGCTTTTTGTTTATTTTAATTTATTTGTGTTATGCCAGTTATATCATTTGTGAAAGGTCCTATGTTTAACCCTTGCAGTGTCCTATGTTTAACCCTTGCAGTGCTGATACCGAATTCATACTTATGCTGTTTGCATACTTAGTATCATTCCTCAGCAACATTAAGCAGATATTAGAGTTTTTGGAAAGCAGACGATACGAAAACATATCTTTAGACAACTACCCAGCATACTAAGGGTTAACTACCCATAAGGAATGGTATGAGCGTGTTAACGCAAAATGTTTGACAATTATAATAATTGGGGTTTATAGAACAGTCAGTCGCTGTTTGATAAAACCGAACCATGGTTGAAGTGTTGTGAATTTGTAAACCCAAATGTACTGATGGATAGACAACACAGATGAATGTAAGAATCATTATTCCATGATACCACTGGCGCCGGATCCCATAATAATAACCTCTATCTATAAACGGTACACAAGAATAAATGGTAAAAACAATCATTTACAGAGTAAAAAGCCTTTTTTTCACCACGAATTACAATTTTCTCGAAATTATTTAATAACAGACATTGAGTTGAATGTAAATTCTAACAAATGTTGTCGCATAAACTATCCAAAAGTGATTATTAGTTGAGAAATTTACGCCGAGGCGGGGCAGGTATTTTCGCCGTTGCGTACCATGCCTTAATTATAGGTCACAGACCATAACAACGTATGTTAAGATCCGGCGCCAGTGCATGATACATCATTTTGCCTATAGGCTGCGGACAACTTTAGAAAACAATTAAGCTAAATAAAAATATAAACAGTTTTATTCGTTTATCACAGTGTTCCACACCAAGTTTTATGGGTAAAATATAATTCTCTGAGTTGTATTTTTGCCGCCTGCTGTTTCTTTCAATTTGAACCAGCAATAAATTCCCACGTGCAGAATTGGTTTAACAATGAAGGCCTACTCTTCGTCTGCATGCTGCTAGTTATAGGAGCCGCTCTTTCTGATTTCTCTGAAAATATCTACAATAATAGACCCATATCTTTTCGATAAAAAGCAATTTTTCTGTCGTTGTTTAACAGTGCTTCTTTTCCAACGAGTGTGTGGTGATATTGAAAGTCTAGCCTTGTAAAAGCTATAAAATACGAATGCAGGGGCGGAGCTTGACTGACATGAGAGTGTATGCACGTCATACTAGAGGGGTCTGAAATGCAGTCTGGAAATGCGCAGGAGCGTTCTGGCATGTATTTGAGACCACAGAAATGTATTTTGTTTAACCCTTTACCAAACCATAACGACATTTGACCAGTGTGTTGCAGGCGACTCTGGAAAACATATTGGGAAAAGGAGAAATTGCTCGTAACGAGCAAGTTCTCCTTTTCCCACAATGTTTTCTGTCCTATCAGAAGATTGTTTTTCAATTCCATCACTGTTTGAAATTTAGTTTGAAAACTCTTTCAGTTAGGGCCAGTGAAAAATTCAAAGAGAAACTGTGTACTGGAGTGTAACCTTGTCATGTTTATCCCACCAACGTTCTTTATAAGATTGGGATATCTACGGTACCTTTCAACTGACAAAACGTATCAATGAAATAGTTTTCACTAATAATTTGATAAACCAACGTTGACGTACCTGCGACGAAATGCGATCTTTGTCACAACGAATCGAGATATCGGCTGCTGTAGAGTCGTTAAACCCTTAGAATGCTGGGTAATTGTCTAAAAATAGATTTTTGTGTTGACTGCTTACTAAAACCTTTAATATCTAATTAATATTGATGAGAAAAGATACTCAGAGTAGCGAACAGGTTAGATCACAGAACAGTTGCCAATTCACTTGGCGGCTGGCCTTTGATTGAACCTGTTTGCATAAGCATGATGTCGGTTCCAGCTCAATAATGGTTAAAACCGTTTTGGGTTGGGAATTAAGACATTCAGAAAAATGCAGTAAATAGCTTTGCGACCATTTCTTAATCTTCCGGGTTCTTTTCTTACATGACGACATATCAATTTCACAGAAGAGTGTCGAATATAATTATGGTAATTGTCCCTCGGTGGACTTTATCCACATGTCCAAATAGGAGACGTTTTGGAGTCATTTCGATGCAATGTTTGAAATCCGATTCGGTCATATTTTTGATATTTGGGCCGATTCGCATTATCCGAAAGACAGTATTCTTTCAATTACCAATTACCCTTGGTGAAAGGTTCAGCGATTAAATGAAGATGAAAGATTTTGAAATAACGAAGGAACATATATGTTTAACTGCGAGAAATCCTGCGGTGTTTTCCCACCGAATTGTGTACTCCCAAGGTTAAAGTACGTGTAAACGTTATAAACGCAGATTTTAACACATTAAAATTCCTCTCCTCCTTTATTATCGCTACCTCATTATCATACATAACATTTTTGTAACTGGTTAAGTTTCAATGCCTCACCAAACGCCACATAAAAAGTCTACCAAATCTCACGTTCTTACTGATAGTTTGAAGATACCATTACGTAAAAAAGAATAAATCATTCATTGCGATGAAGTTGTTTTGCCTACTAGATCTAGATTTGCGTAAAATGTCGTTATAGATGAAGAAGATACAGTCAGGACTCTGTTTAATTTACCTTTTATAAACCTCGGCTTAGCACAGTTGCCTCGATGCCAGAAACATGAAGTTTCGCCCCGTTTTAGATAGTTCCCGTGTATATTAAGATATTCGAAAGATACAGTCACAGCTTTTTCGCAGCCAAAATGTCGCATTGCACAATAAAACACTGATACGTAATGGTTGACATGAGAGGTATTCTCCAATCGTATCTACTCGGCAATCCCCGTAACAAGTCGGTAGATATACCTCGTAGGCAGTACATGAATACACCAGAAATCCTGGGGTAATTCGCCTTATTTCCGGCGGATAACGCAAAATGCCCATGGGCTCTAAATATGTATTTAAATACACACAAATTGGTTAAATATCACAATTGAATGGGTCTTTTACCCTTTTCCTTAACGATAATCATATCAACACATCTTTGTTTTATATTTTGTCAATCGGCTCTTTTCGGCAATCCCCGGCTTGTGCCGGGGATTTCCGAGTAGATACGATTGCAAACGGACATGCCCTTCGTTGCTGACCTACTTTCAAAAATGGCTCCCCATTACCTCCGAGGTTATTTTAAGAAATGGCCGAGGTGTTCCGAATGAGGTATTCTCTCGACTGAACGATCGGCATGTCTATGGTTCTAACAAGTCGATCCTGCCCTTAATGGTTGTTATTTTTGCCAATTGTTTTCTTCCTCCATCTTTTATGATTCACGAGAGGCACTATAATTTTACTGATAATTAAATGGTTTTAGGTGATTAGATACGTATAGAACGTTAATATTTGTCAATGAGGTATGAACACAAAATCCTGTGCATACTACCATGAATCCAGAAACTTCTTCGTCATTCTATCCACGTTTTTCGTTACAGCTTACTGGTTGCCGCGCTCAGCATCCTTGTTGATCAGGCGCTTGGATACGCCCACTTCCGGTTTGAGATACCAAACGGCGACAAGGTGCCTCACCCGTGTAACCCTAACTGGATATGGCAGGGCGTGGGCCATTTTTCGAGGGGTGGGGGAGGCAAGAGGAATTTGTTCGGGAAGGATTTTCACGCGAATGGAAAAGTAAGTCAGGATTCCCCCCTCCCCCTGTAACCCTGAATTAACCCTTTACCAAACGCCAAATTTTCAGCTGTCGAACCAAATGTGAATTTCACTCCAGGTACAAAGACCAACTATTTTTTCATCGTCCATCTATCGTCCATTTATCGGAATATCGTCTATTTATCGTCCATTTATTGTCCATGTATCGTCCATTTATTTAGAAATGGGACCGTGCTATCTGTGAAGCCGACTCTGATGGGGACGGTAAAAGTAACGGGGAAGAATTGGGGGATCCCGACTGTACCTGGACACCAAACTCTATACCCACACGCGTATCGGGCCTCTCACATCCTGGTATGTATCTCAATGACTCTTCCAGCTCTCTCGCAGTCTGTAGGATCTCTCTCAGACTTTAACTCCAATAATTATGGGTAATTTTCTAAAAACATTTTTTCGTGTTGTCTACTTTCCACACTTTAAATACATCTTTGATTTTGTTGAGGAAAGATACGATATTCAGAGTATCAAACAGGTAAGATGACAGGCCAGCTGTCAGTTTACTTGGCTGCTGGCCTTGATATAACCTGTTTGCATAAGCATGAAGTCGGTTCCAGCACGTTAAGGGTTAAAAGATGTGTGATTTGTTATATTACTGAAATTCAGTTGGAAATGACACAATGTGAATCATTTTTATAAGTCCATAAGTGGGCCTCACCCTTGCCAAAGGATTAATAAATGTCCTGTGAAATCTAAAATGGATGATTATGATGATGATGATATAGATAAGTACCTTTGCACTTTTTGTTTGAACACTTGCATCAATTTAATTGAGCATACATTGGCATAAATAGTAATGTTTTCTTATCTACGTTTATTTTTAATGTTCATACTTTATGCAAACACATAGGAAATGGAATTCATCCTCAATATCAATTTCATTTCAGATTGCCTTCATTCTGTCATTACATCCTAGTTTAGATGGAGTCTTACTAAGTGGCTCGTGACCCGGATGCATTGCGCAATGTTTAACCAATACAAATCAATTTACTTTTGCAGGTATTTGCGAGCCTATCGACTCCCCCATATGTAAGGGTAAATCCAATTTCGTCAACTGCACGACGGCCGAGTTCAAATGTCCCGCCATGGATGACGCAGGTAAGGTCTAATCGCACCGCACATAGGCAATCGTATATACTCGGCAATCCCCGACATGAGTCGATAGATATACCTCGTAGTTAGTTTATGAATACAACAGAAATTCTGGGGAAATTCAGCTGTTTCAGCCGTATACCACACTTGATTACAACATTACACACAGGGACTAAAAGTGTATGTAAATACACACAAGGCCGTTAACAATGGATACAATTGAATGTTATTGTTTTTAATAATTTCATTAAAAATTATCATATCAACACATCTGTGTTTCATATTTCATCAATCGTATCTACTCGGAAATCCCCGGCTTTGCTGAGTTAATACCATTGCAAAACGGACATGCCCTTCATCGCCGCCATGTTGCCGTACTACTTTCAAAATGGCTCCCCATTACCTCCGGTTCCAAGGTTATTTCAAGAAATAGCCGATGTGTTCCGAATGGCATATGGGATGTCTGGATCGAACGAATATCTCACTTGCCATGTTCTTATTCTTCTCATGTTAACACAACATTTACATGGTCAAAATAATTGCTCCTAGCTTAAATGCTTTACCCTTTACCAAACGCCAAATTTCAACTGCCCAAATTCAAAGAGTTTGCAGACGACATTTCAAAATGTGATGATAGGGTAGAGAACACTGTAGAAAGGGAGAAATTATTCGTTACGAGCAATTTCTTCCTTTCTTACAATCTTTTCCAGAGACGTCTGCAACAAAGTGATAAACTGTCGTTATTTATTGGTAATTGGTTAAGACATGAACGCATTTTGGCGAACATGAAGCCGGTTATTATCGAAATTTCTATGTCAAAAGAAGAACTTGCTTTTATAAAAGCAATATTGCGTATGTCCAAGGTTTTTGTTAAGAAAAAAATCTCAAATTGCGCCCCGTTTTGTTTCTATATTCGATCAATGATTGTTAATGGGTGTTTGCCTGTGGCTTTATCCATTGACAACCTATTAGTCATAAATCACAATATAATGACTGGAGTTAAAGGTTAAAATCAAAGGTAAACTTTAACCCTAAGAATGCAATTTGCTTGGCGGATGGCCTGGTTCAAACCTTCTTGCATAAGCATGAGGTCGGTTCCAGCACTATAAGGGTTAAATGGGTATCAAGGGTAGACTTTGTCTAGTGATCTAAAAAAGGAAAGTTTTTTATTATCTCCAACATTTGTTTTGTATTTCATGACCCATTAATTCTAACACAAATTTCCGTTTCTTTCCTTGAATGGATTGAAATGGGTCTAACCTGTTTGCATAAGCAAGAAGTCGGCTCCAGCACTATAAGGGTTGGATTCGAATACCACTGCGAAATAACTGAAAGATATTGTAAAAATAGTAGAAAACTAAAACCGGCTCCATCATATCTTTATATTAACACAACTTTCCGGTTGTTTCCCCTTGAAATGGATTGAAATGGATTGAAATGGATCTAACCTGTTTGCATAAGCATGAGGTCGGTTCCAGCACTATAAGGGTTAGTTCTTTGACAACCTTGCTATTTTAGGATAACATAACGAATGTGCAAAGTTATGTCAAGGTCATCATAAGCAAAATCTGAATTCGGAGATTACCGCCAACTTACTGAAAGAAATATCAAAACGGCATCAAATCTCAATCGAACAAGGATTACACAAATCTTGTTTATATTTCAGATGTGTTCAAGCACGTCGTGAAGATCCCGGAAACACCCGTCCCGCCTAAGCAGACAACGTATGAGTGTATGCCTGTAGAATTCCCGAAAGACAAGGCCTACCATCTCCTCGCTTACACACCTCATATCGATAATATCAATGTGATGCACCACGCCATCTTGTATGGATGCCGAGACAGTGGTACGTATTGTTTCATTTATCTCTTATATGTACCCATACTGTCCCTTTAACACCTCACATCGATAGCATCAACGTGATGCACCACGCCATCTTGTATGGATGCCGAGACAGTGGTACGTATTGTTTCATTTATCTCTTATATGTACCCATACTGTCCCTTTAACACCTCATATCGATAATATCAACGTTATGCACCACGCCATCTTGTATGGATGCCGAGACAGTGGTACGTAATGTTTCATTTATCTCTTATATGTATCCATACTGTCCCTTTAACACCTCACATCGATAACATCAACGTGATGCACCACGCCATCTTGTATGGGTGTCGAGACAGTGGTACGTATTGTTTCATTTATCTCTAATATGTACCCATACTGTCCCTTTAACACCTCATATCGATAACATCAACGTGATGCACCACGCCATCTTGTATGGATGCCGAGACAGTGGTACGTATTGTTTCATTTATCTCTTATATGTACCCATACTGTCCCTTTAACACCTCATATCGATAATATCAACGTGATGCATCACGCCATCTTGTATGGATGCCGAGACAGTGGTACGTTTTGTTTCATTTACCTCTTGTATGTACCCATACTGTCCCTTTAACACCTCATATCGATAATATCAATGTGATGCACCACGCCATCTTGTATGGATGCCGAGACAGTGGTACGTATTGTTTCATTTATCTCTTATATGTACCCATACTGTCCCTTTAACACCTCATATCGATAACATCAACGTGATGCACCACGCCATCTTGTATGGATGTCGAGACAGTGGTACGTATTGTTTCATTTACCTCTTGTATGTACCCAAACTGTCACTTTAACACCTCATATCGATATCATCAATGTG
Organism: Cerastoderma edule; assembly: GCA_947846245.1. NCBI lineage: Eukaryota > Metazoa > Mollusca > Bivalvia > Cardiida > Cardiidae > Cerastoderma > Cerastoderma edule. The sequence goes on along the minus strand of OX401410.1, from coordinate 10,591,061 downwards.
ATGCACCACGCCATCTTGTATGGATGCCGAGACAGTGGTACGTATTGTTTCATTTATCTCTTATATGTATCCATACTGTCCCTTTAACACCTCATATCGATATCATCAATGTGATGCACCATGCCATCTTGTATGGATGCCGAGACAGTGGTACGTATTGTTTCATTTATCTCTTATATGTACCCATACTGTCCCTTTAACACCTCATATCGATAACATCAACGTGATGCACCACGCCATCTTGTATGGATGCCGAGAGAGTGGTACGTATTGTTTCATTTATCTCTTATATGTACCCATACTGTCCCTTTAACACCTCATATCGATAATATCAACGTGATGCATCACGCCATCTTGTATGGATGCCGAGACAGTGGTACGTTTTGTTTCATTTACCTCTTGTATGTACCCATACTGTCCCTTTAACACCTCATATCGATAATATCAATGTGATGCACCACGCCATCTTGTATGGATGCCGAGACAGTGGTACGTATTGTTTCATTTAGCTCTTGTATGTACCCATACTGTCCCTTTAACACCTCATATCGATAACACCAACGTGATGCACCACGCCATCTTGTATGGATGCCGAGAGAGTGGTACGTAATGTTTCATTTATCTCTTATATGTACCCATACTGTCCCTGTAACACCTCATATCGATATCATCAATGTGATGCACCACGCTATTTTGTATGGATGCCGAGACAGTGGTACGTATTGTTTCATTTATCTCTTATATGTATCCATACTGTCCCTTTAACACCTCACATCGATAACATCAACGTGATGCACCACGCCATCTTGTATGGATGCCGAGACAGTGGTACGTATTGTTTCATTTATCTCTTATATGTATCCATACTGTCCCTGTAACACCTCATATCGATAACATCAATGTGATGCACCACGCCATCTTGTATGGATGCCGAGACAGTGGTACGTATTGTTTCATTTACCTCTTGTATGTACCCATACTGTCCCTTTAACACCTCATATCGATAACATCAACGTGATGCACCACGCCATCTTGTATGGATGCCGAGACAGTGGTACGTATGGTTTCATTTACCTCTTGTATGTACCCATAATGTCCCTTTAACACCTCATATTGATAATATCAACGTGATGCACCACGCCATCTTGTATGGATGCCGAGACAGTGGTACGTATTGTTTCATTTAGCTCTTGTATGTACCCATACTGTCACTTAAACACCTCATATCGATAACATCAACGTGATGCACCACGCCATCTTGTATGGATGCCGAGACAGTGGTACGTATGGTTTCATTTACCTCTTGTATGTACCCATACTGTCACTTTAACACCTCATATTGATAACATCAACGTGATGCACCACGCCATCTTGTATGGATGCCGAGACAGTGGTACGTATGGTTTCGTTTACCTCTTGTATGTACCCATACTGTCCCTTTAACACCTCATATTGATAACATCAACGTGATGCACCACGCCATCTTGTATGGATGCCGAGACAGTGGTACGTATTGTTTCATTTAGCTCTTGTATGTACCCATACTGTCCCTTTAACACCTCATATCGATAACATCAACGTGATGCACCACGCCATCTTGTATGGATGCCGAGACAGTGGTACGTATTGTTTCATTTAGCTCTTGTATGTACACATACTGTCCCTTTAACACCTCATATCGATAACATCAACGTGATGCACCACGCCATCTTGTATGGATGCCGAGACAGTGGTACGTATGGTTTCATTTACCTCTTGTATGTACCCATAATGTCCCTTTAACACCTCATATTGATAATATCAACGTGATGCACCACGCCATCTTGTATGGATGCCGAGACAGTGGTACGTATTGTTTCATTTAGCTCTTGTATGTACCCATACTGTCACTTAAACACCTCATATCGATAACATCAACGTGATGCACCACGCCATCTTGTATGGATGCCGAGACAGTGGTACGTATGGTTTCATTTAGCTCTTGTATGTACCCATACTGTCACTTTAACACCTCATATTGATAACATCAACGTGATGCACCACGCCATCTTGTATGGATGCCGAGACAGTGGTACGTATGGTTTCGTTTACCTCTTGTATGTACCCATACTGTCCCTTTAACACCTCATATTGATAACATCAACGTGATGCACCACGCCATCTTGTATGGATGCCGAGACAGTGGTACGTATTGTTTCATTTAGCTCTTGTATGTACCCATACTGTCCCTTTAACACCTCATATCGATAACATCAACGTGATGCACCACGCCATCTTGTATGGATGCCGAGACAGTGGTACGTATTGTTTCATTTAGCTCTTGTATGTACCCATACTGTCACCTAAACACCTCATATCGATAACATCAACGTGATGCACCACGCCATCTTGTATGGATGCCGAGACAGTGGTACGTATTGTTTCATTTACCTCTAATATGTACCCATACTGTCCCTTTAACACCTCATATCGATAACATCAACGTGATGCACCACGCCATCATGTATGGATGCCGAGACAGTGGTACGTATGGTTTCATTTAGCTCTTGTATGTACCCATACTGTCACTTTAACACCTCATATTGATAACATCAACGTGATGCACCACGCCATCTTGTATGGATGCCGAGACAGTGGTACGTATTGTTTCATTTACCTCTAATATGTACCCATACTGTCCCTTTTACACCTCATATCGATAACATCAACGTGATGCACCACGCCATCTTGTATGGATGCCGAGACAGTGGTACGTATTGTTTCATTTATCTCTTATATGTACCCATACTGTCCCTTTTACACCTCATATCGATATCATCAATGTGATGCACCACGCCATCTTGTATGGATGCCGAGACAGTGGTACGTATTGTTTCATTTAGCTCTTGTATGTACCCATACTGCCACTTAAAGACCTCATATCGATAACATCAACGTGATGCACCACGCCATCTTGTATGGATGTCGAGACAGTGGTACGTTAAAAACGCCGTAACAAAACCGTAACGAATACACCATTGCATTTCCGGTTATCCATCCATAAAGACTCAAATGTGTATTTATTGCTTTTTATGTAACCCTATTGTCCGTTAACGCCTCAAATTGATAATATCAACATGATGCATCACACCATCCTGCATGGATGCCGTGATAGCGGCAAGCAAAATACGGTATCAAAACCGAAAGGTGTGCAGAAATTGCTATTCCATTAAATGTATTCATGCCTTGGCCTCCCTTCTACACCTTTTAAGAGTAAATTACTCCAGAATTTGTATTCAGCAACATTTGGTTTAGATTTCCATGTCAGCATGAGACGACACTTCGGCCGGAATGGCCAACTGAATCCACTGCAATATATTGTTCTGTAATTCAACAAAAACGCGAAAATGTCTCTTAAATGTCGCCAACATTGGGTATACTATAGCAACAAACAAGCTTGGTTCAGGTGAACTAAAAGAGTAATTGGTCGGAATCAAGGATTATGTCGTCACTGTATAACTTGTGGAAATTGTCGGTCAACGTCCCCAAACTTAAAACCAACAAGCACAAAAGCTTTTTGACTAGATACAGACTCCCGAGTAAGAAAATGGTGTGAGGACCTGTGGTGTCTGTGATCACTATACAAGGCAGGAAGCACACTATTTATTTATTTATATGGGGTTTTACATCACATCAACATTATTTCAGTTATGTAACGATGCCCGACTCTTAATGATGGAGGAAGACCCCATACTCAACTGCCCACAAGGGTTGGTCAAGTCGGGTAGAACCATCGGCATTCGGTAAGTCAGTCGGGAGACTGCCTCTCATGAAAATCCAGAAGCACACACTACAAGACATTAATAAGCGTAGACAAAATCCGATTTGTAACCACAAGTCCACATGTGACCGGTTGATACAATGTGTAGTATTACCTTCTGGTACGGTCTGGTCAAAGATATTACAGAATCTTTATATTTGCATTAGATAAATCCAATGTTTTGCTTTAAACAGTAACATTCGAGGCGGACGAAATTAACAAGCCGTACAACTGTTTTATGGGCGACCGGTCCGGATGCACTGATTTCGTTATGCTTTGGGCCCTGGGCATTGATGGGTACTGCTTACACTCGGACGCCGGTATCCCTATTGGAATCGGTGGGTACAGATACGCCGTGTTGGAGGTACGTAGTTATGGTGGTTTTTTTTTGTTAGTTTTCTTCTACTTACCTATTATCTATTAACCCTTAAAGTGCTGGGTCCGACTTCATGCTTATGCAAACAGGTAAGATCCCGGCCAGCCGCCAAGTAAATTGGCTATAAAAGAGATTAGAACCCACAACTCTCGTGTCCCTAGGCCGACGTTCTACCAAAGGATCACTGTATAGTTGTACAAGTAAAAAAAAATTGACTGATTTTGGATACCAACTACTGTATCCTGGTAGCATTGAATAACCGGATAATTGAATATTAGAATATCCGTATAAATCCAATTTATTATAGGTAACGATTCAATTAATATTACGACGCTCTACCCCCAGGACCACAGTATATTTGTACATTTCAAAAATGAGTGATATTCCTATACCAATTGTTGTATCCGAACAGAATTAAAGTGAACGAATATTCGGATATCCGTACACATCCAATTTATTATAAGCAATGGTTTAATTGTTCTTACGACGCGCTATCCCAGGACCACTGTGAATGTGTACAAGTCATAAAATTATTGAATTTCGTATACTTATTTATCATTGTGTCCGAGCAGAAACACCCCCTTAGCAATCCCATTATAACGTAACGATTTAATTAATATTACAGCTCCACTGGAATAATCCGGAACAGGTCACCACTTACACGGATAGTTCGGGTCTGAATCTCTACCTCACGCCTACACTTCGAACGTTTAACGCTGGTGTGTTGATGATAGGCGAGCTTGACCTAGAGATTCCCCCATTGGAGCAGAAACACACGGTCAGGGGCCGGTGTCCCTCCAACTGCACCGAACAGTACATGACGGGACCGGTGAAGATCTTCACGGCCACCAATCACATGCACTATTTAGGTGAGATAGGGCGCCACTGTGTGTGAGAATTTTTCATTTTCCTGTTATTTTAACCCATTACCAAACAATAACGAAATTTGACCAGTTTGTTGCAGACGACTTAAGAAATCATTGTGGGAAAAGGAGAAATTGCTCTTAACGTCAGAGCAATTTCTCCTTTTCCCACAATGTTGTCTGCCCTATCAGAGGATTATTTTCCAATTTCATCACATTTTGAAATGTCGTCTGCAAACTCTTTCAATTTAGGACAGTCAAAAATCTGTTGTTTGGTAAAGGGTTAAGAGACCCCGAAAGGCTGCGACTGTGGCATTTGCCGAAAACAGATCCCGTATATCGACAATACTTCAAAACTGCTGTACCATAATGAGTAATGAGTGAAAACAAAGGTTAAATTGTAAGTCACATGACTAATATGGTTGAATACTTATTAAACTTTAAAAGAAAAACTACGGCTTACGACAGGTTCACTGTTCTGTATAATTCCCTTTTTATTTCAAACTGGTGTTCACAGGCCAGGCGCCAATTTACTCGGCGACTGGCCTGGATCTAATCTGTTTGATTAAGCATGAAGTCGTTTCCAACACTTCAAGGGATTAAGCCATCGGTATTTCTTTAATATACAGGGATAGTACCTCGCATGAAATTACAAAATCTGCAGTAGTGTGATTTGAAACCACGCGAAATCAGGTATTGTGTAGAAATTTTCCGGAATTCAAGCCAGTGCAGAAGTGGCCAATTGACCAGTCACCAATACGCCTCGATTTGAATATTCATGAAAGTTTACCCAATGAAATGGTGTAAAAATTCTGACAAGCAAGTGCACGTGTGCTCGTAAATATTATGTTCAATGGCTCTAATAGGAGACCAAGACCGACAAATATTTGGGACGGGGCTTTGTCGACTGCTTTCACAACTGATATTGGAATACTTTTCACCTAATTAATCACGCATATCTCAAGGTTCTGGTGCCGAGACGAAACTCATTTCTGCGGATAGGAAGGTTGTCGATCTCGCCATTGACGATGAGTACTCGTATGACAGCCCTGTTCTCCATTCGTAAGTACATATTGCATTTTGATATATTGCGAACATCCTATCCTTCGTTTTCATATGACGTCACACCATGAACGTCTGCAATGGCAGCCATTTTAACCACCCGGGTACTAGAAGTCGGATAGAAAGAGAAGTCGGGTAGAGTAAGCCTTTTGAATGCTGGGTAATTTTCCAAAAAAATAGATCTTTTTGCGTCATCTGATTCCATAAACCATTAAATACCTGCTTAATATCAATGATGACAGATATTCAGAGTAGCAAACAGGTTAGATCACAGGCCAGTCGCCAATTTACTTGGCGACTGGCCTGGATCCAACCTGTTTGCACAAGCTTGATGTCAGTTTCAGCACTATAAGGGTTAAGGCTTAGCAGGAGAATGGTTTGTTTCTTGAATGTCAATTACTAGTGTTATGATGGGGCGATGGTGTAATACATGTATATCAATGCAGATATCAATATGAGATTCGTGGCTGTCTGTTTTGGTGAATTTACACCCTTTACACACTTTCTTTCCTAGTTGTCAAGGGACGTGTAAATCAACGTTTGCTTCGTTAGACAGCTTAGTATAAGCATTTTTACATTAAAAGAATTCGTGAATGCCTGTTTTTGTGAAGTTTGCTAATTAATTCATTCAATTGGAAATCTAAGTTTACACACTTTTTCTTCTCGGTGAGTTTGAAAGAATCCAAGAATGCCGTGTAGGCCATGTGGGATTTGTAATGAGCACAAATAGATGTGCTATAAAAATCACGATATGATTGAAAGACTGATGAAAACCAGAAAGTCGAATGCGAAATCCAAATCATGTACCTCACCAAAAATGTACCTAACCAAAATGTGAACCTATCCAAAATATGTACGTATCCAAAATATGTACGTATCCAAAATATGTACGTATCCAAAATATGTACGTATCCAAAATATGTATGTATCCAAAATATGTATGTATCCAAAATATGTACGTATCCAAAATATGTACCTAACCACCTCTATTCTAACTCGGATCATCCAAGTTGTGACTGTGTACAAAGACATATTAGGTCTTTGCTGTGTACAAGGAAACATCTATGTCTGTAACATTTGGACCATCTTTATTCAAGCTTCGAGCCGATAATCATGAACAAGGGCGACGAGCTGCAGACGACATGCCACTTCAGGACGATGACGAGAGACCGGACTACTTTCTACGGGGAGGAAACAGGCGATGAGATGTGTTATTCGTTCCTGATTTACTACCCGGCAGAGAACATCAACACACACAGTACGATTTTATCTAGTCCAGATTTCTGGTCTCGAAGGCTATTGCTATGTTGCAAAGAGTATTTCCCGCCTTACCAGTCCTTCGGATGAGACTTTAAACCGAGGTCCCGTCCTATGAGTAGCCACTGGCTAATACAAAATGGACGTAAAACCACCAATATTATTATATTGGATGGCGCCTTCTAATCAATTGAGAAAAACTCATTAAATGTCCAAATGTTAAAAAATGATGAGAAAAAAAAAGCTTTGTTCACGGTTCATTATTGAGACACGCTTTCATCAAATACTTTTTCTTTATACATGTATGGACGGTCTTCTGATACCTCTATTGCGTCATCATGAGCAAATTCTACTTTTTGTTACTATTACTTTAATATATTTCAATACAGTACCCTTTATTTGTAGAGTCCCATTTCCTCACAACGATTTCAATCACAATCTATGAAGTATTCAGTTTTTGATGGATATGTTTTGTTACTCTCATAAAGAGAATTCCAATTGTATCCATTAAAAGTAGCCCGATACATTGTAACGAACCAACTTTGAGGGCAAGTACAATTGTTTTTATCAATTTTTCTGAATGAACCAATGAAAAACTTTGATCATCTATAATCATCAGCATATGAATATATATAATTCTTCATGAACCGAGGTGGCAAAATCAAATGTTCGTTTTACCATGGTTGACGAATATTCTTAACGGACGAGAGAATTTTTACAGAATTTTCTATATAATATTATATATAACCAATATACGAACAAACGCAGAGAGGGATTCGGCGACATGTAATCAAAATCAGGTTCGCAACACTTGTGAATGGATGATGCGAAAAAATACACGACCCATTTTCTTCTCTTACCTGGTTTAAGGTAGATATTTATAATTCGATATTCTCTTTCAGTTTGGGACAGTCGAAAATGTGATGTTTAGTAAAGGGTTATTATCCTTCTTCTTCAGGTTGTGTTTCGTATGGACCAAGAGCGGCATGTGATAGCAGATTAGGTTCAATAAATGGATGTGACTTTATGCAGATATTTGATACAAAGTAAGTTTCGTTAGTCCCATACATTAGGTTTATGAGACTAAGCTATTACTAAGTATTATTTCTATATATTTTATGAATGGTACGCTAAGATCTGGTACGCTAAGGCTTTGGTACGCTAAGACCTGGTAGGCTAAAGCAATGGTACGCTAGACCTGGTACGCTGGTACAATGGTACGTTAAAACCTGGTATGCTGAGACCTGGTACGCTATGGCAATGGTTCGCTAGACCTCGTCCGCTAAGGCAATGGTACGCTAAGACCTGGTAGGCTAGTACAATGGTACGTTAAAACCTGGTATGCTGAGACAATGGTACACTTAGACCTGGTACGCTATGGCAATGATTCGCTAGACCTCGTCCGCTAAGGCAATGGTACGCTAGACCTGGTACGCTGGTACAATGGTACGTTAAAACCTGGTATGCTGAGACAATGGTACGCTTAGACCTGGTACGCTATGGCAATGGAACGCTTAGACTTGGTACGCTAAGGCAATAATACATCGAGACCTAGTACGCTAAAGCAATGGTACGCTAAGACCTGGTAGGCTAGTACAATGGTACGCTAAAACCTGGTTCGCTGAGACAATGGTACACTTAGACCTGGTACGCTATGGCAATGGTTCGCTAGACATCGTTCGCTAAGGCAATGGCATGCCGAAACCTGGTACGCTAAGGCAATGGTTCGCTAGACCTGGTCCACTAAGGCATTGGTACATCGAGATCTGGTACGCTAAGGCAATGGTACGTCGAGACCTGGTAGGCTAAGGCAATGGTTCGCTAGACCTGGTCCGCTTAGGCAAGGGTACGCCGAGACCTGGTACACTAAGGCAATGATCAATTAGACCTAGTAGTACGCTAAGGCAATGGTACGTCGAGTCCTGGTACGCTAAGGCAATGGCACGTCGAGACCTGGTACGCTAAGGCAATGGTACGCCGAGACCTGGTACACTAAGGCAATGGTACGCTGAGACCTGGTAGGCTAAGGCAATGGTTCGCTAGACCTGGTACGCTAAGGCAATGGTACGCTAATGCAATGATATGCTTATACCTGGTACGCTAAGGCAATGGTACGCCGAGACCTGGTACGCTACGGCAATGGTACGCCGAGACCTGGTATGCTAAGGCAATGGTATGCTGAGACCTGGTACGCTTAGGCAATGGTACGTCGAGACCTGGTGCGCTAAGGCAATGGTATGCCTAGACATGGTTTGCTAAGGCAATGGCACGCCGAGACCTGGTACGCTATGGCAATGGTACGCTTAGACCTGGTACGCTAAGGCAATGGTACGCTTAGACCTGGTAGGCTAGGGCAATGGTTCTCTAGACCTGGTACGCTAAGGCAATGGTATGCTAGACCAGGTACGCTAAGGCAATGGTACGCTAAGACCTGGTACGCTAAGGCAATGGTACGCCGAGACCTGGTACGCTAAGGCAATGGTACGCCGAGACCTGGTACGCTAAGGCAATGGCACGCTGAGACCTGGTATGCTAGGGCAATGGCACGCTGAGACCTGGTTCGCTAAGGCAATGGTACGCTAGACCTGGTACGCTGGTACAATGGTACGTTAAAACCTGGTACGCTGAGACAATGGTACGCTTAGACCTGGTACGCTAAGGCAATGGTTCGCTCAGACCTGGTACGCTAAGGCAATAATACGCTTAGATCTAGTGCGCTAAGGCAATGGTACGCTTATACCTGGTACGCTGAGGCAATGGTACGCTTAGACCTGGTACGCTAAGGCAATGGTACGCAGAGACCTGGTACGTTATGGTTCGTTAGAGTTGGTCCGCTTAGGCAATGGTACATCGAGACCTGGTAGGCTAGGGCAATGGTTTGCTAGACCTGGTACGCTAAGGCAATGGTACGCTTAGACCTGGTACGCTAAAGCAATGGTACGCTTAGACCTGGTACGCTAAGGCAATGGTATGTTAGACCTGGTACGCTAAGGCAATGGTATACTAATATCTGGTACGCTAAAACAATGGTACGCTAAGACAATGGTACGCTAAGACAATAGTATGCTAAGACCTGGCCCGCTAAGACCTGGTAGGCTAAGGCAATGGTACGCTTTGCCCATCACCCGTTCATAACAGTTGTCATTCCGATCTTCATTCGCTCTATCGGAATTGTTTCTGGCGTATAATGCAAGGGTTCTTAGTTTGAATCACTGGCTTTTGATTAATTTTGTCCATTATTGAAGAGTAAATACCAAGCATATGCCTCTATATGGCAAGCATATCTATCTTGCTAAGTCGTAACCATATATTGTGGATACTATAGTTGTACATTCCATATTTTCCAGGAACCCCGTCACCATGGCTCGTTACAGTAACCTAACTACAAATTGCGCAATGCATACTTGTTTAAAGGAGTGCAAACGGGTGGTGAAAATCATCAACTCGGACCCTTGCTTTACGGCAGAGAACAGGCGTTACTTGAAACAGATAGCGCAATATTGGAGCGACAATATGCTTGAGACTCTACGATTCTGGACGCTCCTGGAGTCTTGCGAACGGGAACTTGCACGGGAACCTGCGACGGAGACGTGTCAGCAAATAAACGGCGCGGGTCGCCAAGCAACGGGTCACGTGCTTGTTATCTGGTTCCTGATTGGGTTACTCTTTATGTTGAACCAATAGAAACGGAACATTAATGGTTGTGTAATGAGACGCATTAGGCTAAGACTTTCTCACAATTTGTATGTTTCTTCTTACTATGCAACGGTAAGCCATTTACCCAAAATACTCTTCTTGAATCACTATAGACGATCTAACAAAGGGCTTTGCCAAGACAACTTGCCTGTCATGAGCAATTTATCTTTGAAACGAAAATCCAATTTTGACACATTGTTCACCTTAATACGTAGTCCCAATCATACAGACGTAAACAGTTACAGCTTGGATCATCTGTGTTACTTAACCCTTTACCAAACGCCAAATTTTTTAACTGTCCCAAATTGAAAGAGTTTGCAGACGAAATTTCAAATTGTGATGACATTGGAAAATAATCTCCGGATAGGGCAGAAAACAGTTGGAAAAGGAGAAATTAATTTCTCCTTTTCCCACACTGTTTTCTCCTTTTCCCACATTTTTTTCCTAGAGTCGTCTGCAACACTGTAGTTAATTGCCGTTATAATTTGGTAATGGGTAATACTCAGTCAACATTTTCTATAGATTATCATTATTGTCTGCTTACGTTTTTAATTTGGAAACAACCACAAAACGCTACATGAGGGAACTGGTATCTAGAAGTTCGGAGTTGATAAATTATGACCTCAGATGTGTTTTTTGTTGCTTCCTTGTTATTGTTTGTTATTGTGCCATGTAACCAGAATTTGTCTGTTTTTTAACCCATTCTGTCGGTCATAGTAGCTTATAGATGTCGAAAATGCTTTGAAACTAAACTAAGATGTTATACCATACTCAATGTTACGTATTTGTTTTGCATAATAATTGTATATATATTGTTGGTGTATACTTTAAATGGGTGTATGCTTTATTAAACAGCATTTCACTTCTATAACAGCATTCAGTGCAACGTTCTATGTCGTTCTGTAACTATCAATTGACAAAATTCTGTTAAAGTCATTGATGTGTTGCTCTGTAAATCTTGGAGTCACAATTCGAAATGGTTAGTTGTAAACCACCATGCATTTTCATTCGAGAGCAAAACATGTGTTATGCTTACTAAGTACTGTGTTGAATGTTTTTGGTTTTTTTTTACTATACCAACCCTGTCATTCACATATAGTTTCTTTGTTTTCATTCTGTTTTTTAATGTTTATGTGAGATTAAAGGCTGCGTCAACAAGTTTTCAGTTGTGTTACGGTCTCCTTGGATTTAGCAGTACTAGTCTAGGGGTTTGAAGTGTATTGCCAAAGAAAATCCCTACGAAACCAGACGTAGCTGCAGGGCTCGAACCCGGGACCCCAAAACTCTAAGACCGCTACCGTTACCATATTGCCATGCAGGGCCCTTGTCATGCAGTCATTTACATTGCATCAACAGCATGTCAGTTATATTACGGTGTCAATCATTATGCCAATCATTCAAACGATGGAAAAAAATCCAGTCATTAACTGCACAAATATATATGCTCTACGAACTGAACCAAGGGGGCCTCTATTAAATACAAGAGAAAATATGAAATTTTAATTTCAAATATTTTATTACTGTAAGAATAAATTGGTCTGTAACATTTCGAAAGATAATTAATAAATGGACTATGTGCGATATATATGCATTATTGTTTCTTATAAAATACGATAAAAAATAAGGAAAAACATGTAATATTGCATCATAATAACAAATAAACAAATTCAAATAAACAAACATACTGTTAACAGTTTGCAAGATGGTGTTTCCGCAATGTCCCTACACACAGACGCCAAGATGCTGCTGTAAAGTGAGGTAACACAGAAAGTCTCTTCACCACTTTACATAGCAGGGGTCGACACTAAATTCTACAACAAGGTGGTCTACAGGACCAGTAACTTGTACAATATATGGGTCCTACACTACTTCAACTGGGGCCCGTTTTACTAAACAGTTTACGCTTAAGATTTGCGTAAGTCTAAAACAACAAGTCCTTTTATTTCAATATTTGGCAAAGCAATATTGCAAAGTAACACATCATTGGAATCGTCTCTCCGAGACGCTTCCAATGACGTGTCACATTGCAATATTGTACTTTCATTGAAGATATTATCTATGTTAATCAATTATGACTTACGCAAACATTTTCCGTAAGTTGTTTAGTAAAACGGGCCCCTGGACCTTAAGATGTCATGTTGTCAATCTTGTAATATCATTATATTGGGATTATGAATTTCCTCATGGGAGATAAAGCAAATAAGTAACAATATCCTTCCTTCGAAAATATGTTGACATATATCTGTGAAAAGGTTAGATTTTATATGAACTTTCCTCAATCACTAAGGCTATGAAGATACTGGTCCTAAAGGCAAAACAGGTGGTCAAGGACCTAAAGACTTGAATGAATATCAAAACCCTGTAGAGGAACTGAGTTGATATCACAAGATAGACAAAAATGCAGAGAAAGATGAAGTATTTTCTAACCACAGTCGAGGGATTATCAGAACCACATCATACCAAGTTCTGTTTGTTTGCATGGTGTTTAACGACATGTTAACACATTTTCAGTTATGCTTTCCTGGATCCACCAGTACAAAGCTAGGGCTCTGAAGTGACTTGCCAAAGGTCACTCCCACGAGACCAGAGGTGTTGGTGGGGCTCTAACCTGGGACACCTGAGTTCTAAGTCCGCAAACTTAACCACTGGGACACACAGGACCCCTTATCAAGTCCAGGGGCCCGTTTTACTAAACAACTTACGGAAAATGTTTACATAAGTCATAATTGATAAACATGGATAGTATCTTCAATGAAAGTACAATGTTGCAATGTGGCACTTCATTGGAAGCGTCTCGAAGAGACGATTCCAATTATGTGTCACTTTGCAATATTGCTTCGTCCAATATTGAAATAAGAGGAATTGTTGTTTTAGACTTACGCAAATCTTAAGCGTAAACTGTTTAGTAAAACGGTACCCTGTACTCTAACCACTAGGCAACAGAGTTCCCACCTTTGTTTCACATACAACTGCATGATTTGATGGAATTTTGAAAAAGGATTTAAGAAAGCATTGAGGCTTAAGGCAAAATTCCTCAACTAATACCATAAAGAATGTCACATATTTCATTTGACATTTGATTTTACTTTCAATTTGGGCAAGTCAAATAAAACTGTGTGAGAAAAGCAGTGGTCCAAATAAGTGGGTGAAGTAGGGTGTCTTTTACAAAGTGATTTAAAAGCCATAAGTCAAACCGTTAAATACCTGCTCTATTTTGTTGAGGAAAGATACTCAGAGTAGCAAACAGGTTTGAGAACAGGCCAGCCACCAAATTACTTGGCAGCTGGCCTGGATCTTACCTGTTTGCATAAGCATGAAGTCCTTTCAAACACTATAAGGGTTAAGAAAAATAAAACCCAATGAGTAATTCGCAAGACCAGAACTACTCAGTTTTCATCTTGATGCAGTACTATTTCAGAGGTAATGGCCACCATTCGTTTCTTAAAGTTTCTTTCCAAAAATCAATTAAATGACTTGAACTGTTTGATACTAACAGCACATGTTCTTTGTATATACATAACATCACATCACATCACACACCCAAATAACAGCATATCAAACATAACAGGAAATCACACATAACAGCAAATACATACATACAAACATAACAGAAAAGGACACATACATATATACCAGCAAATCATGGATACAAACATAACAGCATATCACACATACAAACATAACAGAAATATACAAACTTTCTCTGATGACAATTAATGAAGGTTTTAACACTTGAAAACAAAGTGACAAAAAGAGAAAATTTGATCATTAAGAACAAATTTTCTATTTTTCACAAGGAGTTCAAATTGTATTAACCAATCATGCAATACTCAACTTATATTTTTATCTCTCTGATAATTGGTCTTTAAACCCTAGAATGCTGGGTAATTTTCTAAAAAAAAAGATTAGTGTCTTTTCTGCTTTCCAAAACCTGAAATATCTGCTTGACTTTGATGAGGAAAGATACTCAGAGAAGCAAAAAGGTTAGATCACGGGCAAGCCATCAATTTACTTGGTGGCTGGCCTGGATCTAACCTGTTTGCTTTCGCATAAAGTAAGTTCCAACACTATAAGGGTTAAATCTATTCCTTCAAACTGCTTTTAATAGGGAAACTGCAACTAATAACAATAACAAAAAATGTAACATAAAGTGCGTAGCTTTTAACTGAGTGGAATGAACACATTCAGTGCGCTAAATAACAAGGTTTTACTTACAGGACCGTCTATTCTTTACATGGAAAGCATCATAGTATCATATCACAAGAAATATAGCCCTTTACGGTAAAGTATCAATTCACATTTCATAATGTAAATGCAATTACTATTTCATCTAGAAAAGGAAAATTTACATTCACAAAAAATGTATAGCAATTTACAAGGAAAGTGATAGTCCCACATTTACAAAAGTTGTTATTTCCATTCAACAAGGAAAAGTACAATTTACTCTTCCCCAAGATAAGGCGCACATTTCCTTTTCACCAGAAAAAGCATGCATTTCCTTTCCATCAAATAAGGCACACTTTCTCTTTCAGGAGAAATTGCATGAATTCCTTTTTCCTAAAAAATGGCACACTTTCACTAGATAATAGAAGGTACCACTTTTAGATGCAAAACAACAATGCACACTTTTTTGAGGGAAGAAAATTTGCCCTTAACAAGGAAATTGGATACCAACACTTTACAAGTAAAGGTGTAAAAACCAATTCTAAAGAAAAGGCGCAATATTACAAGTTTTCATTGATTTGAAATACACTTAATCCCTGCTAAAGGGCATACAATGATCATTGCATAAATTGTACTGTGACTTGCATAAATTATCTCCCAACATATAACTTCACAGGAGAATCTACAAGCTCTATAACTAATGATTTAAATACAGTCTAACTTGGTGTTAAGCAGCCACCCTTTTAAGCAGCCAAAATGCCTTCAACAACCACTACAGAAAGTCCCGTTGTTAGATTTATAGTGTACATCAATTTGTGTTAAGCAGCCAACCTGTCTTAAACAGCCAATTTGCTCTGTCCCATAGGCTGGCCTCTTAACACAAGTTTGACTGTATAGTGTTAAACGCCATGTCAACAATGTTTCAGTTATTTTATGGCTTTCCAGGGATTCACAAGTACAGTGAACCCTCGTTTATCCGAACACGTCCGTTCCCAACAAAATGTCCGGTTTACCGAATAATCCGGACTGATGAAGCAGAGCATGTTCTTATTCACATTATGACATAAACGGTCTGTATGAGCGGTGTATACTTATAACCCTTTAGCAAACGCCAAATTGTCGTCCTTCCCAAATTGAAAGAGTTTGCAGAAGACATATCAAAACGTGATGAAATTCAAAGATAATCTGCTGATATGGCAGAAAACATTGTGGAAAAAGGAGAAATTGCTCGTCACCAGCAATTTCTCCTTTACCCACAATGTTTTCAAAAGTCGTCTGGAATAAACTGGTCCAATAATTCCGTTCCCTTACAATTTTGTTCGGATTGCGAAACATCCGGATAATCGGTGTCCGGATAAACGAGGCTTCACTGTACTAGGTTAGGCCTATGAAGTGACTTGCAAAAGGAGACTTCCACAAAAACAGAGGTGTCAGTGGGGCTCAAACTTAGAATCCCAGAGTTTTAAGTCTGCCACCTTTACCACTTGGCCATGCATGACCTCTATCAACTAATGTCTCTCTGTTTGTCTTTAAAACACTCTCCAATGACGAGGGCAATCGATAAAGACTATTTCAATACTACCACATCTTAAAGGTCACATGATTGTGATCTGAAGATTTTCCAATTCCATCTCAATTGCAATAATTGACCGCGTCTGCTCTCTACTTGAGTAAGTGTCATTAAAACTGACCTATCAACAACACCATGAACCAAAGTGTTCATCTGGGTGACAGTGGTGCAGAGAAAATTGCTGAGACTTGCTCTCAAATTTGCGCATTAAGTATCCAGGAAGTAGTTATCAAGAGTGAATTCAATAAGCTTCAAGCTTCCGTCAAAATGGATGTAAAATGAATAAGATTAAACTAAGTGTTTGTCTGAGGTGTTTCACAACAGGACCTATTGAAGAACGCAAGGCCTGCATGTTCTTTATTGTCAGATGTTTGCAATATTTTCCTTGGCTGAACAATTATGGATATTCAGTTTGTTAGGTGGTCAATCATTGCTTGGTCATGAAAGAACAGATTTTCCATTCCAATTGAAAATGTCTTCAGCTATCTCTCCCTATCTATTCGGTGATCGTCTTAACACTATCGCTTGGTCACATGAAAGAACGGTTTTTCCATTTCAATAAAAAATTGTCTATAGCTTTATCTCCCTATTCGAAGAATGCTTTACACTATCGCTTGGTCACATGAAAAAGAAAACAGTTTTTCCATTCCAATTGAAATTGTCTATAGCTATCTCTCTCTATCTGTTTGATGTTCATCATAACATCATTGCTTGGTCACATGACAGTTTGTCCATCCCTCACACCATCACTACATCTGTTGGAGAAAGATCATCTCCCTCAGTATCCTTTTTATCATCACCTTTTGTGTCGTCTGTGTTATCAACCTCCTCGCTCTTTTCTTCCTGTATATCCTCCTTTTTATCCACCTCGACCTTGTTCTTCAAATTGTCAATTACGGCAAACATCGATCTTGGTCGCTTCGGGGCTGCAGAGGGTTCTAAAATCAATCAAATATAAATTTATTCATTTTAATTGATGTGAACCTAGCATCTGGACAATAGATAGACATTCTTACTACATATCAATATGAAGAAATGGGCCAACTTTCCATTTCAACAAATAGTGTAAATAAAGACAAGCAGTTTGTCCTTTAGCCATAACTCCTACCAATAACCATACAATTTTCATCTGCTTTTGCTTTTTTTTTTTTTTTTTTATGGGTTTTACATCACATCAACATTATTTCAGTTATGTAGCGATGCCCGACTCTTAATGATGGAGGAAGACCCCATACTCAATGCCCACAAGGGCTGGTCAAGCCGGGTAGAACCATTGGCATTCCGTAAGTCAGGCGGGAGACTGCCTCTCATAAAAATCCATATCCCTCTCAGGATTTGAACCCACGCGGAGAGGGGCCATGTGATTTCAAGCTCTGTACTCTAACCACTAGGCCACGGAGGCCCCAGCTTTTGCTTTTAATTTTTACCACTCACAAATTCTCATGATAAGCGAATAGGCCAAAGAACCCATAGTGATGTATGTAATGGTTTTAAGTTGTTTAAGTTCAAGTTAAGGGATGACGGGTCACACCCCATTTAATTCCAATCCCTGCCCAAATACAAAAAACAAAAAAAGAAATAAATAAATGCAATAATGGGTAAAATTTAGTATTTCTAAAGATCTTCAGATTGAAATGCCACGACAAGTAAGAAGATTCTTAGTCATGAAGAAGTCAATAGTGGGAATTTAAAAGTAGGTGCCCCTGGTTTGATTTCCATTTGACCCCCCGCCATCATCCCTAAAATTTGTCAAACAGCTTTTAAAATCTCCATATTTGATACCTTTAGGTAGGACAGGACATTCTTAATGATGTAGCAGTCAATTTGAAAAAAAAAAATGTTTTCCAGCATCCACCTGTACAGTACTAGGCAAGAGCTCTAAAATGAAGTGCCAAAGGCCATTCTCACAAAACCAGAGTCTTAGGTTGGGCTCCAACTTGGCAACTCAGAGTTCTAAGATTGCCACCTTTACCACATGGCCATGCACAGACTATCATACCTTCCTTCATATCCCCAGATTTTGTATCCCGGGGAAGCGAGCCCGTCTTTCTCCCGACACTCTCCCCAAACAGGTTGGAGGCCTTGTCCTTAACAGACATCTTCAGGGTGTCTGAATCATACACTATACCGCTGTCTGTCATATCCGAACTGGTGTCTGACTTAAAATCAAGGTCACATGCTGAAAAGTACAATTGAGGACATAATGATATGCGAGAACACTTAAAGTAATGTACATTTGAATAGAATATGATACACTTGCTCACAGGAAGAAAAAAGATTACAATATCATGTGTGAGGATTTGTAACATTCATATAAAACTGAAACAGAATCCGAAAATGTATTTTATGGAAGAAATATTTATTCTTTCATTAACCCTTTCACTAAATAATCCACTCCATGCACTAAAAGCACTTCATGTAGTCATTTAAACTGGCCAAATGATTTTAAAACACATTGTTCATTATGAAAAAGGAGACTTTGCCCATAATGTGCAAATGCTTTCTCTTTCATGATGCTTTTTAACTTCCTTTGCTACAGAGTTGGTTATATTTGCATGAATGAGTGGCAACAGCTCTTCAGTTATACAGTCTGACTTGTGTTAAGCAACCACCCTTTTAAGCAGCCAACCTGCCTTAAACAACCACTACAGAAAGTCCCATTATTAGATTTATAGTGTACATCAATGTGTTAAGCAGCCAACCTGTCTTAAACAGCCACTTTATTCAGTCCCATAGGCTGGCCTGTTTACACAAGTTTGACTGTATCAATGCTTTCCATGGATTCACCATAACTAGGCTAGTGTGTTGCGAAAGGACACTCTCACAAAGCCTGAGAAGCTTGTCTAAATACAGGACCATCATGTTACAGGTTTATCACTTTAACCTCTGGGCTATGCAAGACCCCAGTGTTATGCAGTCATTTGTGTTGAGTCAATTGTATTCTGGAAACAGTTAAAATAAAGAAGGCACAGCCTTTGTACATATATCAGTTGGAGGAAATAAAATATAAGAATCAAGGATTGCCATAAAGATAAATAGAGAAAACATTGAATAAAAAGATATATAAATTTGACTGAGGTCTTTAGAGGAAGTTACTATAGAAGTCCTTAAAGCTAAACAAAATGATCCAGTACAAGTTCTTGCAATGCTTCAAAGTATAGCATACAATTAGAACATCAAAATGATCAATAATCAACATTGAATTCTAGAAAACACTGAGAAGATGCACAAATTACTTCATGTCCATGTACCATGCAGTAGTCAGAAAACAAATGCACAGAGGACAGGGCTTCAGACCACAATGCATAGAACATTCTATACAATACTATACAAGTATTTATTAGGACACAGCTTCAGACCACAATGCATAGAACATTCTATACAATACTATACAAGTATTTATTAGGACACGGCTTCAGACCACAATGCATAGAACATTCTATACAATACTATACAAGTATATATTAGGACAGGGCTTCAGACCACAATGCATAGAACATTCTATACAATACTATACAAGTATTTATTAGGACAGGGCTTCAGACCACAATGCATAGAACATTCTATACAATACTATACAAGTATTTATTAGGACAGGGCTTCAGACCACAATGCATAGAACATTCTATACAATACTATACAAGTATTTATTAGGACAGGGCTTCAGACCACAATGCATAGAACATTCTATACAATACTATACAAGTATTTATTAGGACAGGGCTTCAGACCACAATGCATAGAACATTCTATACAATACTATACAAGTATTTATTAGGACAGGGCTTCAGACCACAATGCATAGAACATTCTATACAATACTATTAAAGTATTTATTAGGACAGGGCTTCAGACCACAATGCATAGAACATTCTATACAATACTATACAAGTATTTATTAGGACAGGGCTTCAGACCACAATGCATAGAACATTCTATACAATACTATACAAGTATTTATACATACTATATAATAGTATGTGCAACACACATGCAAACTATGAACAGAAGAAAATAAAAATAGGAGAGATATAACCCAAATCCAGGTATACCATTGATAGAATTTTTTTTTTTTTTTTTTATATGGGTTTTACATCACATCAACATTATTTCAGTTATGTAGCGATGCCCGACTACTAATGATGGAGGAAGACCCCATACTCAACTGCCCATAAGGGCTGGTCAAGGGGGGTAGAACCATCGGCATTCCGTAAGTCAGTCGGGAGACTGCCTCTCATGAAAATCCGTATCCCTCTCAGGATTTGAACCCACGCGGAGATTTTTAGAATAATATTAATCATAATTGAATGGTGTTTACAAGCATTCTTTCTGTCGCAAACTATGATCTTACCCAATCCCCTCACATTAGAGTTTGTGACATGATGGTGAAATGAGAAATTGTTCATGATGAGTAATATCTCCAATTATACATATTTTCACAAGTTTTCTGTTGAACATAGGTTCAAACAAGTTTATTTGTTTAAACTTATTTATCTTACATTGATTGTGATGGAAGCTTGAGTGAATTCACTCTCTGTGACTGCTTCCTGGATACTAAAGCAGTACTCGTGCTGATTTTGGGGCTAGTCCTGGGAAGTTTCACCTTGCCTTACAGGAATCGAAAACAGGACGCTGGGTACAAGAAGCTGAAGCTCTACCTCCGCACCACTATTGCCCCAGGTTTATTAGAAATAAAGGATATGTAACATCATCTTTCTTTTATACGCATTCTTTTAACATTGGAAGAGGTAAAAATAAGAAACCCTTCATGACATACCTCATAATAGAAATCACTCAAAGATTTGGGAATTTCTCTTTTGAAACAAGCTTTTTTCACAATATATCACAAAGATTACATTGTTATTCAAACATTTATGTTATTACCTGTAATTTGAAAATAAATCTGGTACAGTCACAATTCCCAATATGGAAGAATAGGATAGCATAGTGCAACAGAACAACAAAATGATTATTTAAAAATTTAAAATTTTGCTAAGGACAGTATTAGTCCATACATCTTGACTCTCTTGATAAATGATGCTTTAAGATGCCTGCCAAACCTTGTAAATCGTCTTGGGAGAGTGACACGCCTTTGTCCATGTCTTCTGGAGTGCTTTCTCTTGGCAATGAATTGCCTTTCCTAACGTCAGGCTTTGTACCAATAGAAGGGGTTGCATCTTTCTTCCCCTCCGTCGATAAAACCTTCCCCTCCGTCAATGAAGAGCCAAGTTTTTGTGAAGATTTCTGTGACATGTCTAATTTAGGACGCCTGTCCTCCTTCTTGAGATTGGCATCTATTCCAGACTCGGCGAATTTCTTCGCAATCTTGTCTTTAACTGACATTTTAAGTGTTGCAGAGTCATAGACAATACCTCCTTCCTGTTTTGTTTCTTTTTCCTCCTTTTTGAGAGAGTCTTGGCTAGCGGGATCTGTTAAATAGGACAATAAGGGGAGAGAGGGATAAAAACAAGCATGCAAAGAACCAAAGACAATCTAACCACCGATACAACATTCAAATTACTTAACCCTTTCCCAAACAACAAATTTTCGACTGTCCCAAATTGAAAGCGTTTGCAGACGACATTTCAAAATGTGATAAAATGTGATAAAATAATCTTCAGATAAAGTAAAAAAAAATTGTGGGAAAAGGAAAAATTGCTTGTCACGAGCAATTTCTCCTTTTCCCACAATGTTTTCTAAAGTCGTCTGCAACAAAGTAGTCAAATGTTGTTATTGTTTGTGAGAGGGTTAATGTAGGAGCCTCAACCTTTATTCTGTGTGATATGGTTCTTGTGTTTATATCACAATATGGATTATAAGGTTATACAGTGTGAGGTTTTGTATCAGTACATGTGAAAGGGTCTTTCATTTTGGACCTGAGAAGGTTATATTCATATTTATTCAAATGAGTTTTTACATCGCATCAACTATATTTCAGTTATGTTGTGATGCCAGACTCTTAATGATGGAGGAAGTTCACAAACTTTTTTTTTTTTTTTTATATACACGGGTTTTACATCACATCAACATTATTTCAGTTATGTAGCGATGCCCGACTCTTAATGATGGAGGAAGACCCCATACTCAACTGCCCATAAGGGCTGGTCAAGCTGGGTAGAACCATCGGCATTCCGTAAGTCAGTCGGGAGACTGCCTCTCATGAAAATCCATATCCCTCTCAGGATTTGAACCCATGCGGAGAGGGGCCATGTGATTTCAAGTTCTATACTCTAACCACTAGGCCACAGAGGCCCCAGTTCACAAACGTAAACTGCTCATAAGGGCTGATCAAGTTGGGAAAGACCAACAGCATTTTGTAAGCCAGGCTGGAGATTACCTTGGACCATAGTAGAATTCATTGCAATGAAAGAAGAAATCCTATCGAGGATCGTGACAGTATTAACAATGAAATGAAGTAAATTGTTCCCCATAGACGTGTTGCATTAAAAGATTAACAATTGCATGACAATTACAGACACAGAACAAGACCAAGGGAACATAATAGGGTAGGAGAAAATAAAAAGAGTTTCAAATGCACAAATTCCTAATATATAGACCTTATAACAGTCTTACAACATTGAGATCAGAAAGGATTGTCATATAAATCACCATTAAATTACATAGTACAGGGAAAAGGTAAAGATGTAAACAGAAATGTGACGCCAATAACTGAAATAAAACACTAAGAACTGCATATATACAAAAGGTAAATCCCAAAAGGAAACTAAAACTATGCATAATAACAAAATTCTTTCAAACTAAATCTCAAAATAAAAAAAATCTTTTAACCCTTATAGGGCTGGAACCAAATTCATGCTTATGCAAACAGGTTAGATCCAGGCCAGCTGCCAAGTAAATTGGCAGCTGGCCTCTGATCTAAGATGTTTGCTACTCTGAGTATCTTCCCTTATCAAATTTAAGCAAATATTAAAGGTGTTGGCAAGCAAACGACACAAAAATGTATTTTTATAAGATTACCAAACAAGGTCAATAACAACATCTAATAGGTAGATAAAAAGACAAACTTATATTAATCCTCTCTAAACATGATTTAAATCATTTTATTGTATCTTTAGTTTATTGATAGGTATTCATTAGAATTGTCTCCTCAAGACAATCCTAAACAGAACCCACAACAGGGTTTTTCTTCACCATATAACAGATACCCGAGATTTTCTTTAAAACTCATGCATGCACAAGATTCTATAAGGACCCTTATCTGTACCTGTATTTAATATTTCTAAATCTACTATGAAGCATAAACAATACCATGCCTTCTATTGCAAAATCTCTCATCTAATAAACTTACCATAAGAATGACGATACCTCCCTATGATAGCATTGTTTAAAGTAGATAAATGAGAATTACTTTTTTCGTTCAAATATTTGATCTTTTCTATCATTGATACATGTTTTCACACAACTATCATTCCTGACAATACTATGACAAAGAGACTTGTTTGTTTGTTGGAATTTAACATCAAATCAACACTATTTCAATTCTAATTTGATGACAAGCTCAAAAAAAAATGGAGGAAGGTCCCATACTAAATTGCCAAAAAGGGCTGGTCAATCTGTTTGTTTGTTTTTTTTTTTATATGGGTTTTACATCACATCAACATTATTTCAGTTATGTAGTGATGCCCGACTATTAATGATGGAGGAAGACCCCATACTCAACTGCCCACAAGGGCTGGTCAAGCTGGGTAGAACCATCGGCATTCTGTAAGTCAGTCTGGAGACTGCCCATCGGCATTCTGTAAGTCAGTCGGGAGACTGCCTCTCATGAAAATCCATATCCCTCTCAGGATTTGAACCCACGCGGAGAGGGGCCATGTGATTTCAAGTTCTGTACTCTAACCACTAGGCCACAGAGGCCCCCACACAACTATCATTCCTGACAATACTGTGACAAAGAGACTTGTTTGTTTGTTGGAATTTAACATCAAATCAACACTTTTTCAATTCTAATTTGATGACATGCTCAAAACAGATGGAGGATGTTGCTATACTTAATTGCCAATAAGGGCTGGTCAATCTGTAAGTCAGTCAGGAAACTACCTATCTTTTTTTTTTTTAACCATCAAACTAGCTCTAAGAAAAATTAAAACCCACCATTACCATAATTTGAACAGTAGCAATCTGACAAAACCAATTGGTTTCAAAATGGCTGTTTATGGGTATTCAACCTTAATCTCAACTAAGATGAAAGGTTGACTGTTTTTTCTCCGCATATTTATGATGGATATCCTATTGTGTATAGAATGAGATGGAAAAATGTACGAAGTACATGCAACCCATTACCAAACAATGACGACAGTTTACCAGTTTGTTGCAGACCACTCTGGAAAACATAGTGGGAAAAGGAGAAATTGCTCGTTTAGAGCAATTTCTCCATTTCCCACAATGTTTTATACCCTATCAGAAGATAATTTCAAAATTTCTTAATTTCCATCGCATTTCAAAATGTCGTCTGCAAACTTTTTCAATTCGGGACAGTCGAAAATTTGGCGTTTTGTAAAGGGTTAAGATTTATATCCTATGTGTATGAGATGAGATGTAATCAAATACAAAGTACATGTAAATTTAAAGCAAATAAACCTTTACCTGTATCGCTACTGTGCGGTAGATTTGTCCTCGGGGCTGGTTTGGGCTTGTTGGCCGGGGGCTTGGGCCTAGTGTGGGGCGGCCTTGCAACATCTGATAACAAAAACATGAAAGTAGGTTTAGTCATGTTTGAATATATCTAAACAAAAACTGTAAACTACTATACATCGTAGTACATGTATGAACAATATTAATAAATTACACACTATGTATGTTGGAAACTGTCCGGACTACATGCTACCATTGTTTATATAATTCAGTTGAGATTGAACACATTTAATTGCTTAATGAATTTATGTTTATAGGTTTAACAGTGCATAACATTATTTCAGTTATGTTGCCATGCCGGACTCTTAATGCTGGAGAAAAACCACATACTCATCTACCCATAAGGGATGTTCAAGCCGGGTAAAACCATTGGTGTTCCACAAGTCAGTTGAAAGACTACCTCTTTTTGCGAAAATCCAAATGATTTGAACCCACGCAGAGATAGGCCATGTGATTTCAAGTTTTGTACTCTAACCACTAGTCTATGTGGCTTATTCTTTTTTTTTTTTTTTTTTATATGTGTTTTACATCACATCAACATTATTTCAGTTGGTGCGTAGAACCATCGGCATTCCGTAAGTCAGTCGGGAGACTGCCTCTCATGAAAATCCATATCCTTCTCAGGATTTGAACCCACACGGAGAGGGGCCATGTGGTTTCAAGTTCTGTACTCTTACCACTAGGCCACGGAGGTCCCTGGGGCTTATTCATTTACCTATTTAACGTATTGGTAACACAATAAAATTAAGGCCTTATCTAACAATGATTGTTAGTTTGTAAACCTATAACCCCCAATTGGAGCTTTGACATCATCACTGAGATAGAGAAGAGATTCGGCACTAGATGCATATATCAAAAACATCAACTCACCTGTTCTAGCAACAACTACAGGTTTCTCTCCATTCAAAGAAGGCTTCTTTCCCAACACTGGAGGTCTATTAGGCCCTTTATCTGCTCCCTTTTCTTCAGTATCACTATCCGATGATTTTCTGGATCCCGTTTCCTCCAACTTGTAGGCCTTCTCACTTCCAGTAGAAATCCTGGGCTCCTTTTCGAGTGCTTTAGATGCTTTATCGTAAGTGTCAGACTTAACACTTGATGATAAACTAGATGTGTCTTTAACAGAAGTCTCTTTGTCCGATACTTTCCCCGCTGATGTTCTAACACTCTTTTTATCATCAGCCTCGCTCTGTTTGGCAGATGGGACGTTTGGATCAAGATTCCCAGACCGCCTCAAATGTTTCGGTCCAAAAAGGGGCTCCTTGATTTCCTGTTTTGGACCTTGCTCGGCAACTTTATCATTGGTCTCACTCTGTTTAGTAGATGGCACTTTCGGTACGAATAACGGATCCTTCTGCTCTTGTTTTGGCCTCTTATCAGCATCTTTAACGTCAGTCTCACTTTGTTTAACTTTCGTATCTCCCGACTGCCTCAAGTTTTTAAGTCCAAACAAAGGCTCTTTCTTTTCTTCTTTCGGACTCTTATTATCTGTTCCTTTTACATCAGTCTCGCCAGGTTTAGCAGGTGAACTTTTAGCATCTCTGTTACCTGATTGTTTCAAATTCTTAAGGCCAAACAGGGGCTCCTTTTCTTGTTTTGGACTCTGGTCAGCATTTTTGTCGGGGGATGGCTTCTGAGATTCATTCAGTCCAGGCATCTAATAATATAAAGGGAACATTAATTTAACCCTTTCCTTTATATGAACAGTTTTTGTGCACTCTTCTTTGTGTTAATAAGTTGGAAAAATCATAAATTTCAATATCTTACAATTAATCCTTGGACAATTCTTTGTTTGGTGTTTAACGCCGTATCAACAATTTTTTCAAGTATGTTACAGCGTTCCTGGATCCACCAGTACAAGACTAGTGCTCTGAAGTGACTTGTTAAATGCCACTACCATGAAACCAGAGGTATCGGTGGGGCTCAAATCTGGGACTCCTAAGTTCTTAGTCCAACACCTTAACCACTGGGCCATGCAGTAATCATTGGACAAAGTATTTCTTTTATTTTATATAGTACTGTGTCAATTAGGCTATATAATGTTTGGGATAATACAGTCTAACTTGTGTTAAGCAACCCCCTTTTAAGCAGCCAACCTGCCTTAAACAACCACTACAGAAAGTCCCATTGTAAGATTTATAGTGTACATCAATTTGTGTTAAGCAGCCAACCTGTCTTAAACAGCCAATTTACTCTGTCCCATAGGCTGGCCTCTTAACACAAGTTTGACTGTAATTCCATATCAAATGATATTAGATTACTTAAATAACTACAGCTTCCTGATTTTGTCAGTCCTAGTGCCATTACTGTTGAAATGCTTGTGCAACTGATTCAAGTAAAATTGTTATCTATGTGTTTTCTTTATTGGTTAAGTTATCATAAAAAGCTAACCCACCTTCAGACCAAGTGATACCAGAATTTGAATGTAATTGACATTTACACAAAGGCATAGTAGACTTTTAACAAGAACTTCAAAGTCAACTTGAATGTTACCATTTTATTAAGTTTAACCCATGTTTATACAATTAGTTGTAGCCATACAAGGTAAGAAAAACACAAACAACTTTACCATTGACTTTCTTTTCTGTTTTTCCTTCATCTCCGCCATGATGTTTACACCAAACCCTAGTCCGCCTGGACCCCCAGGCCTTCTAGGCACGGCAGGTGCCGGGGGTTCAGGCTTGGAATCGATACTGTCTGGTTCTTTTGGAGAGATCTTGTCTTCTGTTTCCTCACTATCATTGGATTTTACTGAAGTTGGTATCAACAGAGATTTAATGGATTGTGTTAATCATAAGCTTTCCTTACCGACTGACTTTAACCCATACCATATCATTGAACTTGGCTAAACTATTGAATGTAGCAGATAACATTTGCAGTGATAATTTTTGGCCCCAAAAATCTCATGAAATTTCCCCAAAACTCATTACTTTCATTCAGTTCAATCATTTTACTATAGAAAAACTCATTGAGTTTTATGTTTTGGTAAAAAAAGCCCATTGATTTAATTCAGAAAAAAATCACTGCATTTGTATTGCCTTTCCTATATCATTCTCATTATCATTCCCTTATATAAATATATACATTGAAACCTCGTTTATCCGGACCCTGTTAATCCTGATGTCTTGCAATCCCAACGAAATTGTAAGGGAATGGAATTATTTGTAGTAATTTTCCTAACCAATTACCAAACACTAACGACATTTAACCAGTTTGTTGCAGATGACTTTTGAAAACATTGTGGGTAAAGGAGAAATTGCTCGTCACATGCAATTTCTTCTTTTCCCACAATGTTTTCTGCCATATCAGAAGATTATTTTTAAATTTCATCACATGAAATGTCGTCTGCAAACGAAAGAAAATTTGGCGTGGTAAAGGGTTATAAGTATACACATGCATATAGACCGTTTATGTCTTAATGTGTATAAGACCAGGCATTGCTTAGTTAGTCCGGATGGCTTGTTAATCCGGAAATTTTGTTGGGAACGGGCGTGTCCGGATTAACGAGACGTCACTGTACATGTACATGTAGTTCAAAGACTTCAAAATGCCAAAGGCAAAGAGAGTTTTCTGAGAAGAAATATATCTAACTAACTAGAGTTACTTAGATTAAAATATGATCCCCAATTAACGAAACATATGACCATATAGGGCAATACTTTCAAGCATCTTATTGGTAACATATCATACCTATAAAATGTCATAAAGTGTTTGGTTTAGACTGGATTGAAACTATTCCACTTAAAGCTGATGAAGCTTAAAATGCCAAATTTGGATAAATCAAGTGTTATAACTTTAAAATTATAATTAATATAAATCATGCTAAAAGTTGGAGTTGGATATTATGGCAACAACATTTCACGTAGATAAGATGGGAACTTCAAACTTGAAATCATTCAAGTTTAAAGGCCCATTAAAGGAGATTAATGCTATATCAAACTATATTATTTGGTAAATTTTTGGACGGATTCAAGTAGTTATCACCAGAAAACACCATTAGCACAACCGAAATGTGAAAGTAAACCAGAAATAACCCAGATTAGCAAGTT
The DNA here is from genome assembly GCA_947846245.1 of Cerastoderma edule. Lineage (NCBI taxonomy): Eukaryota > Metazoa > Mollusca > Bivalvia > Cardiida > Cardiidae > Cerastoderma > Cerastoderma edule. The sequence continues at coordinate 10,561,570 of OX401410.1, read as the reverse complement.
TTATAATTCAGATTTCCTGATTCTTCACCTCTGACCTTGACAGTTGATACACATTTTTGAACTGACCAATCAAAATTCGTTATTTTGAATATGTAAACAAACAGGTTGTTGATAAACATGATTGAATTGGAGACAACAATATTTCAAGCACAAAATAACTTATTTCAAATGAGTCTCATTAATAGGGTCTCAATGCATTCCTAAACTAATTCTCATGACTTTTATGAACATTATAAAAGAACTCCATATATTTTTTCAGTAATTTATTTGTACTCCTCTCCTTTGATGTGCCTTTAAGGGGTCAGTGCAAGACGATAAAATAGTAGATAATTGTAAGACGCCTGAAAATGCCTGGCATAGTATGAGACTACAAACCCTAACTTTACCTTTTTTAACTCATTCACATTTATAAGAAAAGGAGTTGCTACAGTCTTGTATTGAATCCTCTTACTCGAGGATACCAATATGCCTCCCTAACAATTTTATAATTATACATCACTTATCAAAATATACTCAACTCACCAGAAGTTCTGCTGTCTTTTGATTTATCTTCCTCTTCTTCTGATTTAACTACAACTTCGTCTTTCTTCGCCTCACTTACATCACCTACAACCTCCAAATCTATCTCCCCGGCTCGCTTCACATCATCCGCTTTTGTAAACGATCTCTTAGTCTTGGGAACAGCCAATGGTTTCTTCTGTAGATCAGACTCTTTGTCAGATTTCAAGGACCCAGAGCTAAATTCTTTTTCTTTATCCTGCGAACCAGCATTTTCACTCTCTCCACTTTTAGTACTAAGAGTATCAGGAGTTGCGTCCCCTTTCACTGAGCTTTTCTCCGATCTAAGGGACTCCTGCGCTGATAAGGAACTGGTGCTTGTGTCTGAAGGTTTGCGATCGATGCTTCTGCGCACCGATGGGCTGGTTTTCTCATCCTCTTCCTCCTGTGAATTTACATCAAAACAGTGCAATTAAACCTTCTGATAATCGCTAAGTCGATGGTTCAGCGCAATACTATAGTAAGTGCTTCACGTTTGTGAAGCACTTGCTATAGTCTTGCGTTGAACCCTCGAAGTGTTTAACTCATTTGCTGAAGATGACTCAAAAAAAATGAGGAGCTTTCATCTGCTGTTGCTTTAAATTCGTACTAGCACAAAACTTTTGCTTGTTTGTTTGTATGGTGTTTAACATCAAACTGACAAATATTTTTCAGTTATGTAACTGCTTTCCTGGACCCAGCACAACTAGGCTAGCGCTCTGAAGTGACTTGACAAAGGGAAACAGAGGTGTCGGTGGGGCTTGCAGGATTCACCAGGACTAGGCTAGGGCTCTGAAGTGACTTGACAAATGGAAACAGAGGTGTCGGTGGGGCTTGCAGGATTCACCAGTACTAGGCTAGGGCTCTGAAGTGACTTGACAAAGGGAAACAGAGGTGTCGGTGGGGCTTGCAGGATTCACCAGGACTAGGCTAGGGCTCTGAAGTGACTTGACAAAGGGAAACAGAGGTGTCGGTGGGGCTTGCAGGATTCACCAGGACTAGGCTAGGGCTCTGAAGTGACTTGACAAAGGGAAACAGAGGTGTCAGTGGGGCTTACAGGATTCACCAGTACTGGGCTAGGGCTCTGAAGTGACTTGACAAAGGGAAACAGAGGTGTCGGTGGGGCATGCAGGATTCACCAGGACTAGGCTAGGGCTCTGAAGTGACTTGACAAAGGGAAACAGAGGTGTCGGTGGGGCTTGAAGGATTCACCAGGACTGGGCTAAGGCTCTGAAGTGACTTGACAAAGGGAAACAGAGGTGTCAGTGGGGCTTGCAGGATTCACCAGGACTAGGCTAGGGCTCTGAAGTGACTTGACAAAGGGAAACAGAGGTGTCGGTGGGGCTTGAAGGATTCACCAGGACTGGGCTAAGGCTCTGAAGTGACTTGACAAAGGGAAACAGAGGTGTGGGTGGGGCTTGCAGGATTCACCAGGACTGGGCTAGGGCTCTGAAGTGACTTGACAAAGGGAAACAGAGGTGTCGGTGGGGCTTACAGGATTCACCAGTACTGGGCTAGGGCTCTGAAGTGACTTGACAAAGGGAAACAGAGGTGTTGGTGGGGCTTGCAGGATTCACCAAGGACTAGGCTAGGGCTCTGAAGTGACTTGACAAAGGGAAACAGAGGTGTCGGTGGGGCTTGCAGGATTCACCAGTACTAGGCTAGGGCTCTGAAGTGACTTGACAAAGGGAAACAGAGGTGTCGGGGGGCTTGCAGGATTCACCAGTACTAGGCTAGGGCTCTGAAGTGACTTGACACAGGGAAACAGGTGTCGGTGGGGGCTTGCAGGATTCACCAGTACTAGGCTAGGGCTCTGAAGTGACTTGACACAGGGAAACAGGTGTCGGTGGGGGCTTGCAGGATTCACCAGTACTAGGCTAGGGCTCTGAAGTGACTTGACACAGGGAAACAGGTGTCGGTGGGGGCTTGCAGGATTCACCAGTACTAGGCTAGGGCTCTGAAGTGACTTGACACAGGGAAACAGGTGTCAGTGGGGCTTGCAGGATTCACCAGTACTAGGCTAGGGCTCTGAAGATTCTTGCTTAAAGACATTTCCACAAAGCCAGCGGCACTTGTAGATCTTCAACCCGGAACCCTTAGTTTCAAATCCACTACTTTTAGCAATGGGCAAAACAGGAACCCTACTTCTGTACTATTAACACTAGGCCACAAAGGCCCCATTGACTATGAAGACACCACTAACTATGGTATTAAAGCTCAACTCCATACGAAGGAATAAGGCAACGTATAATAAATAAATGGAAGAGTTGTCATACCTGTACATTAGAGACACGGTGGCCGGTCTTGCTTGAAGTAGGTGGTGGACTTGGCTTGGCCTTGTTCTTAAACAACCCAGAAAGTCCGCCCCTTAAAAACAGAAAACAAAAATTAACATAGGAGAATAACTCAATCTCTTGAATTATATGGAATTAATGCGTTTTCGACAGTTTTTCAGATATATGTATTTGACTTTGTTGGGATTCTTCAGTATTAGGCTTGGGCTCTGAAGTGTCACTCCCATGAAATAAGTCTTGCTTGTGGGGATCAAACTCTAGATCCCTGAGTTACAAGTCAACAACTATAATCACTGTGCCATACAGGACACAAACTCAATCTCTTTGTTTGCTTTTATGGTTTAAACTGTGTATCAACAACGGTTCAGTTTTCCTGGATTCACCAGTACAAGGATATGGCTCTGAAGTGACTTGCCCAAGGTCTTGTCCATGAAACCAGATGTGTCGGTTGGGCTTGAACCTAGGACCCCCAAGTTCTTAGTCTGCCACCTTAACCACTGGGCCATGCAGGACCTGGGACTCCAACTAAATATCTTACAATGAATGGTCTTCGCTGTTTGTTCTGTTATTAAATATCTGCTTATAGAGACAACTTTGACAAGTAATTGACAAAAAGAGAGTTCACTTGTTACTTTCTTTCTTTATCAAAATTCAATAAGTTAGTTGATGGTAATTAAAATCCAATGGTCTGATAACGTTCCTGTAAATGGCCAATAAAAGTGTTCACTATATGGTACAAAATGTTAAGGCAAAGCGCAAGGGGTTATTGTTACTTATCTTAATAAACTTTCTGATAAAGCTCTGAATGCATCTATCAGTCCACAACAAAGCTTTGCTTTTTAAGATTAATCTTACAAGTTACAACTAAGCTCTGCTTAATCTAAATCATCTAATAAATGAAGCTTTGTTAGTATGATTATCTTTGAATAAAGCTCTGTTGTTAATGATTATACGACAACTTAAAACATCATTCTCAGCATGACGTTACGCGATAAATAGAAAGAGGTTTAACGTCATTGTTTACGATGACGTCATCTTTCGACGTAAATATAAACAATGACATTCATAAATATTTTGTGTATACAGTTTAAGCCTATTAACAAAAATGTAGCTGGAAATAAAGATTCTCCTGATGAAGGCCTTATCAGGCTGAAAATTTGAATAGAATGAGCTAGAATTATTAAATTCTCAACATTGGTTATGGAAGTACCGTTATCAATGTCCATTAACAATTCTAAAGCCTGCACACTACTTTTGGGAGACAGAGAAAAATGAAATATTGCTCAGTTTTTAAACCCAAAATTTTACACGTACATGATTTGAATGTATATTTTGATAAAAAGAGATTTTGCTCTTGGTAAGCGTTTTCTACCCTAGTGACAATGGGTTCTACATTTTCAATAAAAAAATCCCTTCATATTTAGTGATCAATCTTACTATCTTTATAGTTATACAAACACACTTCTTTTATATGGGTTTTTACATCACATCAACATTATTTCAGTTATATAGCAATGCCCTACTATTAATGATGGAGGAAGACCCCATACTCAACTGCCAATAAGGGCTGGCCAAGGCGGGTAGAACCATCGGCATTCCGTAAGTCAGTCGGGAGACTGCCTCTCATGAGTATGATAAATGTATTACATGTATTCTGGGCCAGAGGCCTAAATATACGAATAAAAAAGTTCAAAGATCTGCATCTGCTATTACTTGTACTATCAATTAGTACTAAACACAAGTCCTCTTAGTTAGAATGGATCAAAAGATATGTAAAATACTTAAAATTCTCAGGTATTTCTTTTTTTCTAATTTAATTGCTCAAAAGAAATTCAAGTGGTATAATTGTTAGCTTTGAAATTTAAGAAAGAAGAATCAGAGAAACATATATTACGAAGAAAAGACAGATATACATGTAGACACATACGATACACATTTAAACACACATACATTGTAATTTGAAATATAAACATGAATTCAAATACAATATAAAAGGATTAACTATGACTAGATAGCTTGCATATTAAGGTAGTATCAACCTTTTTAATTAAAAACAATGCAATTCCTGTCAGATACATAATCTTAGTGCTTTACCACAAAGTCCTTGCAGAAAACTTTTGAAATCATGAGCAAAGTTTCCTTTTGATTCTAATTTTCTCTTAACACTTTGATCCTTTGTGTGTATAGATTGGGTTATATCAAGTGATTTCAATAAGTTTTTTAACCTTATTCCTGCAAACTACTTGGAGAAGGAAAAGTTTTAAAGAAGAAAACATTCAGAGAAAAACAAGAAATTGAATATGAGCAATTTTTCCTTAGATCAACCCAGCATCTAAATTATCATTATGAAAGATGTCAAGCTCCTCCATCATATAAATTTGGCTCAATATGATTTTACTAGATGGAAAAAACCACTGCAGCAAAAATAAGTTGTTGAGCCTGAAACTTTTCTCCTTTTGTCACAATGACTTCTACAAAATGCAACAAAAGTAGTGTTATTCTCAAAACAAATCACCACCCTTTTGGTGGGAGGTTGACGGCTCATTTTAAGACATTTTTTTGACTTGTTTCATTGGTTTATATAGGGTTTAAAGCAATGTCAACAATTTCAGTTATATTACAGTTTTTCATGATTCACCAGTGCTAGGCTAAGGCTCTGAAATGTCTTGCTGAAGTACACTCCAACAAAATCAGAGGTAAAAGATGGGGATTTTGCTCTTGTAATTTTAGAATTACAGAATAGCAAAGGCCAATACCAAAATAAACAAACAGACAAACACACATACAACACTGGACATGAACCGTCCTCTTACGTTTTCTTTGATTCTTTTTCCTTCTCCTTGTCCTTTCCTTCTTTATGTCCAAATCCGAAAAGGCCGCCACTAGACTTTTTTCGTGCTTCAGGGGTAGATTTATTACTACAGGATGGAAGGATGAAAAATACACAGAGGAAAGGTATTTAGTAGTGATAACATTTTGAAAGCATGAAAATATAATTAGAGCACTTAATATGAAACTGAATATAATATGGTTTGCATGTTTGTTAGATCTACTAATATGCTCAGCAGTATTTCAGTCCTTTTGTTTATACATAAGGTGTTTAACGCTGTATCAACAATTTTTCATTCATGTTACATACTTCTTTCCTGGATTCACCAGTACTAGGCTAGGACTCTGAAGTGACTTGCCAAAGAACACTCCCACGAAACCAGAGGTGTAGGTGGGGCCTCGAACTTGGGACCCCAAGTTCTAAGTTTTCCAACTCAACTACTGGGCCAAGCAGGAACCCAATGTTACAATGGTGTCTTAACACTTTCATAGAAACAATAAGAATATTTCTATCTTCAGGTGTCTGCTTTCGCTTCCAATATGGCCCAGTCACGAACTCACAACATATGAAAATCGGTTCAAGTAGGAGAGTTCACATTTTGAGAGTTCAGTGCAATACTATAGTAAGTGCTTCAAGTTTATGAAGCACTTACTATAGTCTTGCACTGAACCCTTGATCAGTGCACTGAATTTTATCTATCCTACTACATGTAACTTTTTTACAGACACTTTAATGGAAGGAACAGGGTTCTTTAGAAAGGTATATACAAGGCTAATATAGGATTATGATGTTAACAGGTATGTGATACATGTGTTTAATACCGTAATATATAAGAAGATTAAGAGCAATGTGATACATGCGATATGTAACATGATAATGTATACATGTTAATGAATGGATGTTTTTGGAGACACCTTTATAACTGTAGTATTAGTTGGATGGTATTTGTAATTGAAATATAAACTATGAAAATGACCCACACACTCCAACCTGAGTTGTAAATATCCTCTTTATCTAATGATTTTAGTTACTTTACTTTAAACATATTTTATTGCCAAACTTCTTTACAGCGAAGTAACAGTTAGTTAAAGAATCATATGAAGAGTCTTTGATTCTCTGGTAGTCATGTAAACTTTAAAGTTACCGAAATCTAAATTTCGTATGCTAGAGACTTTATTCAAAGCTTGCTATATTCAAACATTAATTAAAGACCACAATAATTCTTTAACTTGGGGTCTGTTTAAACATTTGGACAGCAAATAGTTGCTATGTAAGGCACTGTTACGACAAAAACATCTCTTTACTTAAAAGAACTAATAGAAACAAGCCATTTGGGAAGAGAATATCAATGAGGGTACTTTGGTATATGTGTTTGATATTTACCTTGAAGGCTTCGGCGATTCCTCTGGCTTGTGTGGTGTTGAGGAGATGGAACCAGAAGAGGATGATTTTGTGAAAAAAGATTCGACATTTTCGTCTACCTGCAGTTATACAATCACAAGAACATGTTGATCTACTCTTATCATAATTAACCTATAAGCTACTTAAAAATTTAAAGGTTGGAAAGGGATTTCATTTCTACATCGGATTTTTGGGATGGCTGACACAATAGATCCCGTTATATGGGGTTTTGATACTGGTCAAAACAAAAAGCCATAGCAAAGGACAACTTTAAAGTTTAGTTTAAACTAAGATTGCTACATGACCCTGCTTCTCATGAATTCATACCCGACAGGATAAATCATTGAAGAAAAAAGTATAGATAGAGCAGATTCTTGTGTTTCTCTTATATTTTGTAGATTTTCTATAACAGATGTGGGAAGCCCAAGGGTTGTTTTTCAACAATTTATTAGATACATAATTAAACCATGATCCAAACAAGTACTAATATTTCCCGCCCTAATTTCAAAGTCAGTAGACCATTTGTAATGTTATCTCTATGACCAAGAATGCAATAGAGAGAAGCTATTATCACTATTGTGTTTTGTTTGTTGATACAAATAGGCGCAGCCTCAAACCTGCAACCTTCCACAAACAATGTTAAAACTATGCAAAACTTTATCGCTGATAAAAACTTTGAGATTTTGTACCTGGACCTCATTAGTCGACTGTGGTATTGTGGACTGCCGTGTAGTTGGGCGGACATTTTTAGGCCGTTTTGCTCGGTTCTTTGTGGCATGACTCAGCTTTGTGACTGATGATAGCTCCGGTACGTCATCAAAGCTTTCAATCAACTCATTACCTTGACAAAATATAAAATACATAATAAAGACCTATTTTTTTCATAACCCCTCCTGCTTACTGCATGCACATTCTAACAAATGGGCTTTAGTGACTTTTATGCAACAACTCTTTAACACTGTATGAATTTTGTTTGAATGATGTTTAACTCTGTATCAACAATCTTTCACTTATGTAATGACTTTCCTGGATCCACCAGTACTGGGCTATGGGTCTGAAGTAACTAGCAAAATGAAACTCCCCTGAAACCAGAGGTGTCGGTGGGGCTCGAACTAGCTGTGCATGAAGGTTATTAAGTCTTAGAATAATTAAAACAGGATACAAGTCATTTAGAAAGCTTCATAAGTAACTGACATCCATATTTAGCCATTGTCTTATACACCATGATTTTGTCTCCTTTAACTGTTACAAATTTAACTGTACAAAAGAAACTTTTATTCATACATCAAATCTGAACTAAAACTTTATACGTCTCGCATATCCAGGGCTCAGACGGCTAAGTGCAAGACGAAACTAAGTGCATACACATTTGTGACAGAGATACTATAGTTTTGAATTAAACCCTCAAATTATGTGATCAAGCAAAGAACACAAATTTAAGGAAACTGCATTATGGTGTTTGTATGGTGTTGAATGCCTTATCAACAATTCAGCAATTAATGGCTTCCCTGGATTCACAAGTACTAGGCTAGGGCCCTGATGTGATTTGCCAAAGGTCACTCACACAAAACTAGAGGCGTCGGTCACATTTTGAAATATCGTCTGCAAACTCTTTAAATATGGGACAGTCGAAAAATTGGCATTTGGTACAGGGTTAACCACTAGGCCATGGTGACGAATAAACAAGTCTGCTTACTTGGAGTTGAAGGGGCACTGACGGAAGTGGGCGTCGGCTGTTTGTTGTCTAATTCGCCGTCGAGGACATCTGAAGTTAGATTAAAATGTTTTGTTTGAAATATTCGATAGCTTACATCATATCGTTAGTATTTCAGTTATATCGCAATTCCAGGGTCATACATGATGGTAGATGACCCCTAAGGCTATTTCAGTTATATCGCAATTCCAGGGTCATACATGATGGTAGATGACCCCTAAGGCTATTTCAGTTATATCGCAATTCCAGGGTCATACATGATGGTAGATGACCCCTAAGGCTATTTCAGTTATATCGCAATTCCAGGGTCATACATGATGGTAGATGACCCCTAAGGCTAATACCTAATACCCTAAGGCCCTAACCAATTGAAAACCTTGATGACATCTACTTATAAATGAACAGTGAAAAGAACTCCACTACATCTACTTATGAATGAACAGTGAAAAGAACTCCACTACATCTACTTATGAATGAACAGTGAAAAGAACTCCACTACATCTACTTATGAATGAACAGTGAAAATAACTCCACTAAGTATTAGAAGCACTTCAAATCTAACATGAGACAAAAACCGATAATCCATGGTACTTCAATTTGATGCAAATGTCAGCAAAATCATTCATTAAAATTGTGAGAAAAGTATGAATAAAAAGTACTCCTGATGAACAATTTATCCTGCTGTCTCAATAGTTTCAAGCCACTATCATGAACGAAACATTCATGGTGGTTTATTAGTTTGAATTTGATTATTTTACATTATGATACAGTTTGCAGCTTATTAATTTCACTCTCACTGACTGCTTCTTGGGTACTAAACCAGTATTCAACTTGCACCAATTTGTGGTCTAGTAACGGCATTTTCACCACACTGTTTACGAGGATCAAACTCAGGACCCTTGGTACCAGAGGGCTACTCTCTAATACTGCGCCACTGTCGCCCACACATGCTAGTTTATTCATCTGGTGTTGGTTATAATCCGTTGGTTATAATCTAAGCAAGTCACAGATTCCCACATGCGGGAATGGATTAAATAATCTCTTAATATTTTAATTATATTGCAATAAAATCTGTTATTACTAGAACAAAATTATAATTTACTTTTATGGCAATTTGGAGAAGCATTATAACTCTCATAGAATAAGTACACTAAAATGACTTCATCTAGTACTAGGATAACTGCATCTTTTCTTTAAAGAAAGGGTTAAGACAGTTTTCATCCATTTAACAGTTTATCAACTACCACTACAGTACAATTACCATTGACAATGGGAGACTGATCACTTAAGTGTAGCTTCAATATGGAGAACCATGATGTTAAACCTTTCTCAAACAATAAAGACATTTAACCACTTTGTTACTGGAAAACATTGTGGGAAAAGGAGAAATTGCTCTAAACGAGCAATTTTTCCTTTTCCCCCAATGTTTTCTGCCCTTACAGAGGATTATTTTCCGATTTCATCATATTTTCAAATGTTGTCTGCAAAGTCTTTCAATTTGGGACAGTTGAAAATTTGCCATTTGGTAAAAGGTTAAGATAGTAAGTACAGTAAAACCTCTTAACTTAACCCTTAGAATGCTGGGTAATTTTCTAAAAATAGAGTGTTAAGTCGTCTGCCTTTCAAAACCTTAAGTATCTGCTTATTTGTAATCAGGAAAGATACTCAGAGTAGCAAACAGGTTAGATCACAGGCCATCCGCCCAATTTACTTGGCGGCTGGCCTGGATCTGACCTGTTTGCATGAGCATGAAGCCGGTTCCAGCACTATAAGGGTTAATACTTGGAAAACTACATGAGAGACATCAAACGAGAGCACTTAATCCTTTCCTTCTTACATAACTGTTAAAACACAACTGTAGAGTAAGATAAATAAAAATCACTGTGATGACAAAGAGAATTTTTTGTGAATAGCAATATCTCCTTATGTCCCAATACTTCTTCACCCAATATCACAAGGAAATCATTTTCTTTCTTTCTTTCTAAACTTTCATCAGTTGTTGTTTGCAACTTGGCTCAATCACAAAATCACATAAGGGTTGCATAAGCTTTATACTACCGATAACACTTAAATAACCTCAATTATTATCGGATATAGATGCACCAGTGATATAAGTAACAAATAAATCTTTTACCAATAACAGCATATAAAATAGAACAAGTTCTTGAAATTCAAAAAAGCCATGGCAAATAAATTGACATATCATGTTGTATGATTAATCTTTATTTCATCATCATAAGTATGGCATGAGTAGTCAATACCAATGGAGGTTCTACTTCAACCTAAACCGGACACTCTCAAGTAAACTACAAATTATTCCAGATATGGAGAAAATACTTCAATGTACTCGGGTAAGTAATGGAGTACCCGACCATCCAAACTTTTTGTCATCTTTTAAGCAAACTATTTATGTGTATAGGTATGTAAACATCATTGTCAGAGACATGGTTTTTTTTATCATCCAAAATGATATTAATAAAAGGATAATGACATGGATTTTGTTCAAGGAGAATCTTGTTTCATAATGTTGTCATGCCAGAAAATGTCATTTGAACCCTACCATTTCCAATTTCACAACAACTTCATATCAAGGGTTCAATGCAAGACTATAGTAAGTGCTTCATAAACATGAAGCACTTACTATAGTCTTGCACTGAACCCTTGATATAAGGTAGAACAACAATCATGAAGGGTAAACCAGAAGAGAAGCAATTGCTACAACCTTATCTGGGTGCACCTTCTATTTGCATAAACGTAAATTCAATTCGTAATTTACATTCGATTTTACATTGTCAACATAATGATTCTTTACGATATATTCTGTAATGCATTATAAGCAGTAACCACAATAACAACGACCAATTGAGCTCAGATAAGTACATTGTGAGAAGTTAATAAAAAATTTTCACAGAAAATAAATCTGAAGTAAAGCACATGATATATGTATGAACAATTTGGTTTCTCGGTTTCTCCCACGCTGATTTCATTTGAAGTCTTTTACAGCAACACAACACAGGGATTTGTTTGGCAGAGAACATAGGTATCAAGCAAGGTAAAGACTCGGTGCAAACTATATTAAATCTTACACAAAAGTGAAGAACTTACTTATTACCTTGCCATGAACCCTTGAATAAAAGCCTATTTCTTAGTAGTTAACATTCCAACGTCAAATACCTATAGGTATCTTGTCTATTAACCCTTATAGTGCTGGAACCGACTTCATTCTTATACAAACAGGTTAGATAACAGGCCAGCTGTCAGGTAAATTGGCAGCTGGCCTGTGATCTAACCTGTTTGCTACTCTGAGTATCTTTCCTCATCAAAATCAAGAAGATATTTAAATTTTTGGAAAGCAGACATCACAAAAATTTATTTTTGGAAAGTTACCAAGCATTCTAAGGGTTAATGCAGCACTATAGCAAATCCCTCCTTTTTGTGAAGAGTTTGCTTAGTCTTGCATTGAACCTTCCAAATGCTACCTTTTAACCCTTTTTTCTATTAGAAATAAACTATATACAACAGATGAGATTAAAACCTATTAATCAAGGGAAAGAAAGCCGATACTTGTGTTTAATCTTATAACTTAAATGTCAATATTGATCAAATATGAAGATTAAAATGTCATGATAATTGGAAAATTTACTCATTATGAGCTTATTCTTGTTTCACAGCAAATCAAGGGAAACATTTCCAAAATTGCAATTCAGAAATTTAAGGGTTGGAGATAGGGTGGTTAGCCTGGTATGTCTGGTATCAAATCCCTTATTAGTAAAATTTATTTTATTATATTGATTGATGAACAAGTTTTTGCAACTTAGATTATCCACTCTCGATTTTTTGCTTTGTCCGCCACAAAAGTAGGACTCTTATAGTATATATCCAAACGTTACTAATATGGTCAACCCTAATTGGATACGAAATCCCCTATTGCACATAATCATTTCTTGGGCGATATATTAAATCATGGTCTAGAGATGGTAAGTTGACCAAGAGGCAAGAATGAGTGATCTCTCACCGCAATATTACTGAAAAAATTGTTGAAAACCCCAACTATACACAGCATCTTTGTATGTCAAAAAGCAAAATTGTTCAGGATGGGAATTTGATGTTGATAAAGAACTTACTCTCTGAATCATTTTGCCTGAGTCTAAGCAAAGCATAAATCCAATCACTGATTCGACGAAACATTTCTGGAAAATCACTCTCTACTATCTAACTAAATGAGATCCTATTTGATTCAGTTTCTTATATTCCTTTTCATTACATTTCGGAAAATCACCCCTTATTATAGAACTTTTTCTTTCCCATTACTTATTCACTGATTCTAGGAAACAATGATTGAAAGTCACTCTCTATCTATAACACATTTAACAACATCCTAGTTGATCCATGTTATCCTATTATCTTCTTTCACTTGCTCATTATCATTCAATCACAAAATCCTATCTTAACAAGTCCCTTTTCACACCATTCCGAGAATTTTTATCCCCAAAGCTCCTGAATTTGAGGGAAGGATACTTATCTAACATAACATAACAGCTTCAACATACTGCTTATTACATTCTGTGCATGTTTTCAATAAACTATAGGAGCGCAATAACAATATAACATATGGCTTTCTGTTCATCTCTCACGGATGTATCTCCCCTACATGTTATAGTTTAATCCTTTACCAAACCATAACTACATTGGGCCAGTTTGTTGGCTGCAGACGACTCTGGAAAACATTGTGGGGAAAGAAGAAATTGCTCATAACGAGCAACTTCCCCTTTTCCCACAATGTTTTCTACCCTGTCAGATGATTATCTTCCAGTTTCATCACAATTTGAAATGTCATCTGCAAACTCTTTCAATTTGGGACAGTCGAAAATTAGGCGTTTGGTAAAGAGTTAAACACTGACACTTTCCGCTCCACATCAACACTTTACTTCCTACTCGCTAATTGCTTACTTACTTTGCCATATCTGCTATATGAAACTCATAATAACTTTTACAACAAAAGGGATTAATTGCTTAATTCAACACAAGATGAGGTTTCGTGTCTTTCGAAGGGATTCATATTTCTTAGTAAAAATGAATAATACAAATAACCGAAATATTAAGGTATTTTATCCCCATACCCACAACCAAACTACTTTGATATAGGACAAACTTTTGCACAATTTCATAATTATTATCATGTACTCATGTGTCAGTTTAATGACTTGAGAAAAAAAATGAATTGAATTGACTAATCTAGCCTCTTGTCATAATGGTTTCTTCACAATATCAAAACGAAAATGTATTTTTTGTTGTTGTCTACTTTTGCTTTTAATCATCAATTCCGAAATTATGAATTATACAGATGATTGTTGTAACTTTTATACATTAAAAGCAGTTGGTTTATCCATTTATATATTAATATTGGTTTTACATCAGATCAACAATATTTCTGTTATGTTGCAATTCCAAACTCGAAATGGTGGAGGAAGACCTTACACTCAATTGCCAATAAAGACTGGTCAAGTCAGGTAGAACCATTAGCACTCAGTAAGTCAGTTGGGAGACTGGCTCTCATGAAAATTCCAACGCCGTCACCGGGATTTGAACCCCCGTGGAAAGGGCCCATGTTATTTCAAGTTCGGTACTCCAACTACTAGGCCACAGAGGCCCCCAAGAGTTGGATATAACCCTTTCCCAAACAACAAATTTTCGACTGTCACAAATCGAAACAGTTTGCAGACGACATTTCAAAACGTGATGAAATTGGAAAATAATCTTCTGAAAGGCCAGAAAACATTGTGGGAAAAGAAGAAATTGCTCGTCACGAGCAATTTCTCCTTTTCCCTCAATGTTTTCTAAAGTCGTCTGCAACGAAGTGAACAAATGTCGTAATTGTTTGGGAAAGGGTTAAGTGTCATAATTTTCAACTAGCTCTTAAAGGGGAATTGGATAAGTCGATGACTTAGAAGTCCATTATAGTAAACCATTGTTTTAGTACATTAGAATACGCTACAAGGACATTATTTAAACAATGCTGGGGATTTCGTCGCCTATTTCCTTATAAGGATAGCATAATGAAAATTTAAACTTTGATGCTCACAAAAAAATCTGTTTATTGATTGATACTTTAGGTTTAATGCTTTACCAAAGTTTAAGTCTTGAGTCAAACAACAGTCACATTAAACATATTCCTCTCACTGAGTCCAACTTGAAAATCAGTCTTGTTACTGTAAGCTAGATATCCCTGCTTCACTTATTATAGATATCCCTGCTTCACTTTTTATACTAATCATTTAAAGCTTAAACAAAGTCAATCCATCATGATTTGTTCACATCTCTTGCGAATGATTGAATTCATTTGGGACAGTGACTTGGATAGAACAATTTTAGTATGTGTAAATGTGCTGCAGTAAAATATTTCAAAGCCAATGACTAACTTTTGTTTGAACATTTGGGTGGCTGGAATGATAAGAAGCTTCTTTAAAAATAGATTTTTGAGACGTCTGCTTACCAAAACCTTCAATATCTTGATAAGGAAAGATACCAAGGGTAGCAAACAGGTTGGATCACAGGCCAGCCGTCAATTTACTTGGCGGCTGGCCTGGATCCAACTTATATGCATAAGCATGAAGTCAGTTCCAGCAGTATAAGGGCTTACCTAATATGGTGCTTAAATCTACCAAACAAGGAATGCAAACAATGTGGTGACAAAAATATGCAGGCGAAACAAGCTCCTTGAAATCATTTCATTTACAAGCATTTGAAAACACATGGTAATCTTTCAGTAAACTGGTCTTGTTTTTATCAAATGTGTAGAGACTAATGATGCTAATCATGTGAACATTAAACTGAAAATAAGCTAAAACAAAAAATAATGTTTGTAAAAGAAACTACCGACAACTGAGGTGAAATTAAATCCAGCATTTTACTTTATATTATGGCAGTTTGCATTGTAACTCAGGGGAGACGACCACTGTGAGTATGGGAGCTCAGTTGTGATAAGTGTTTTATCAATTGTGCACTGTCTACCCCCAAGAAAAAGGTTCAAAAAAGAAACTTGAGACCGCAACCTTTACCCTTGTAGTGCTGGAACCGACTTATGCAAATAGGTTAGATCAAAGGCCAGCTGCCAATTTGACTTGGCGGCTGGCCCGTGATCTTACCTGCTTGCTACTCTGAGTATCTTTCCTCATCAAAATTAAGTAAATATTTTAGGTATAGGAAAGCAGGCGACATAAACATCATGGCAATCTGAATAATGGGGATATCATTCGGAATGAAAAGACAACTGGTTTTTAAAAAATAAAAAATAAATCTTGCAATAGGCAAATTTGTGGGGTCAGTGCAATATGATAGTAAGCGCGTCACAAGGGAAGAACTTGCTTTTGTCATGCATTAGAAATCTTTGTTACAATTTCTCATCCTATTTTTATATCGTTTGTTGATGTGGGGTTAAAGGTCGAGTCAAAAGAATTTCGGTCATATTACCATTTTCCTGGATCCACCAGTACTCATATTGACTTGTCAAAGGATACTCATACAAAACCAGAGATAATGGTGAGGCTTGGACCCAGGGACCCTGGGTACCGTTTTACTAAACAGTTTACGCTTAAGATTTGCGTAAGTCTAAAACAACAATTCCTCTTATTTCAATATTGGACGAAGCAATATTGCAAAGTGACACATCATTGGAATCGTCTCTCCGAGACGCTTCCAATGAAGTGCCACATTGCAACATTGTACTTTCATTGAAGATACTATCCATGTTTATCAATTATGACTTACTCAAAACATTTTCCGTAAGTTGTTTAGTAAAACTGGCCCCAGGACCCTGAGTTCTAAATCCCCCATCTTATCCGTTGAACTACGCAGGACCCTTCTAACTTTTATAGAAAAATGGTAATGTTTTTCACATTTGCAGTTCCCAGGTTTTCATATTTTTCCAAGACTGCCCGATATAATAGTGGTATTAATTCAGACAACGTAACTCCCTTGCCAAGTGGTTAGAGTACTGCAAAAACATGAAATCATGAGGCCTCTCTATATGCTGATTCAAATCCAGCTAGTATTATAGAGGTGGCCTCTCAAGAGAGGTGGTCTCCCGGTTGACTAAAAGAACAAGGGCCTCCGCTGCCGATCGCCAATGTCGCCAAATGCGAAAAATCTCGTCAATATGCGATAAAAATAACAATTTTGCGAAAGTGTTTGCGACAAACCGTATTTACCAATCATGCATGACATAAGCGACCCGGAGTAATAGCCAGTTCCCGTACTGGAGTTATCGAGGCATTCTGCGTGTATAAACACAGGAAGCAGCCCGGTAATGACCCGTATCTTTAGCAGTTTACACGCAACCGAGTTCGTACACAAATGACTGTCACTTATCGGATTAAAGTTAAATCACCTCATATGACTCGTGCGGCAACAGTTATGTTTGCAACACGTGTGTGAAATTGCCCTGACACCTATCCCTGAAATTGGTGTGTAAATATAACAGTTTGACGCGAACGCATGATCGGAGACAATGTGAAAATTAGATGACAATTATAAAACACTGTCGCGTGTTAAAAATTAAAGACGGTGAATAATGTACCTATTTTAGGTATGTTGCTCTTTCATCACAATGAAGCATTTACTACAAAATCGGCGAGATACATTCTCTTTATAAACTGACTGATTTTGCAATTTATTGCCAATTGAAAAAAAAAAGTAGAAAAAATAGACCTTTTATTTTAACATTGGTTTCTGTCAAATTCAAAAGTTTGTTTCATTTTTTTTATAAATACGCTCAGCTCAATTCATATGAGTTATATGTTTCATGTTTTTTTGTACAATTTAGAGATATTTTCAGACAACCCTTACGGTATCTTTAAAATACATTTATATTAAACGCAAGATAATGAAGCATGGGGGACCATTCTTGCTTGTCTGTTATCAGGTGTTATACAGTTTGACATCAACTCTTTATTGACAACGAATTATTTCTTTTGTAAAACTATTTAATTAGCACATGAGAAGAGCCAAAGACTTCCCCATTAAATAGTAGTTTATGATAAGATAAATAAAGTAATGAGCTGCTGTACATAGATTTAAAGCATTATAATGAACAAAAAGCTTCTTACTACTCATTTCTAATTATTGCCGTCAAGCCTTCAAGTTAAAATTGGCTCAACTTTTGGCTCTACTTTCTTAAATTTGGTTCCAAAAAAATCCAATTTGCGAAAATGGTTGCGACAAGAAAAAAAACTCCAGGGGAGGCTCTGAGAACTGCAATACATTCTACACTATTTGAACTGGCCCTTGTTGACAGTCAGGCTTCTGTATAATGCAACAACAATTAGTTAGATAAATGCAGTAAGCGACTTTTGTTAATAAACAATATCTTATATGATATAAGCAGCACAGAACAAAAGATGTCATCCTCTACATAAGAACCAGGCATCGCAAAAGAACTGGAAAACTGTTAAAGCTATTTCTAAAAGCACAAAAGAATTAATCATCAAACACAAACTTTGAATTAGAATCCTCATAAGGCATGTCACATGAGGAAAGGTACGGATGATATCTTATCTCTGGACCAAATGACACCAGGAAACTGTTTGGTTTATTTGCCTATCATCTCACCTGACGACGAAAATATTGTTATCCATTTACCCAAACTGCTGAGGGTCTTGAGTCAAAAAATTCTGACTTTAACATCCGCTAGAGAATGCTACATTGTAAATGAATTACCTCATAGGCTATTTTAAGACCTGCTTGGATTCAAACCATCAGCATATGACAATCAAAATTTTGAACAAGTCTATGACTTCAATCATTTCTAATGTCACATAGAATATCAAGATTTCAACTTAAACTGAATGAAACCCTTGGGTCTTGAATATTCCTTATGGTTGTTTGTTTATAAAAGGGGTAAATGCAGTGTCAACAATGTTTCTGTTATACAACAGTTTTCCTGGATTCACCAGTACCAGGCTTTAGGGCTCTGAAGTGTCTTGCCAAAGGACACTCCAACAAAACAAGAGGTGAAAACTGGGTCTTGCACAGGTTTGGCTATTGGCTATTGGCATTGACATCACTGACAAGTTTCATTATATTCTCTTCAAAAATGAAACGGATTCTTATAGTCACCAATGCTTGCTTTAGTGTTTTTTGTTGTTTTGTATGGTGATTTATGCTGCATTAACAATTTTCAATTATGTTATGGCTTTCATGGATCCCCTTAATAAAAACAAGAATCAAATTTATAGGTATATAACACCCCTATCACCCATGACCTTTGACTTATCATCAACATTAATTACAGGGTTCATTGCAAGACTATAGCAAGTGCTTCACAAATGTGAAGCACTTACTATAGTCTTGCATTGAACCCTTATTATAATTATTTTTAAGATGATAAATGTCGTTTGGTGCATTTGAAAGAAAGATATGAGGGCTATCAGCATGACTATCAATGCTATCTATGCATCCTGGTTGTTTCAGGGGCAACATTGAACAATCATTGTCTCAGTTATTTTTCTTAATGTCCTGCTTTTCACATATGAAGACACCCAACTCTCCTAAAGTTTAAAGATTTTTTTTTTTTTTTCATATGGGTTTTACATCACATCAACATTATTTAAGTTATGTAGCGATGCCCGACTCTTAATGATGGAGGAAGACCCGAAACTCAACTGCCCACAAGGGCTGGTCGAGGCAGGTAGAACCATCGGCATTCCGTAAGTCAGTCAGGAGACTGCCTCTCATGAAAATCCATATCCCTCTCAGGATTTGAACCCACGCGGAGAGGGGCCATGTGATTTCAAGTTCTGTACTCTAACCACTAGGCCACGGAGGCCCCCAAAGTTTAAAGATGATTGAGGCTTTGTCAAGCACTAAAGCAAAGGAATCATCCTTCTGCAAAGCAAAAGATGTAACTGCCATAGCAAGCAATTAACTCCTACAGAGAGGGGATCGGTCTGGGTGGTGTTGTATTTTGTTTTTAACAATTTTCCTGTTATATGGTAGCGATCAGTTCACCTATCTATGACACTGGCATCTCATCTTCATCACCAATAAAGACTGGACATACACTATTTTGAGACAAATGACAGCTTGCCAGCATGAACATAACTGATTAAGATAAGAAGTTGAAAGAATCCTGATGCCACATTGACTCTACCATAGCTCCAGATAGAATATCTTCTGAGTCACGTCTCAAACCTTTAAAATCATCTTCATAGTAATAGATATTGAACTGTCCTTTTTCAAAATTCTTTAGAAAGAGAGAGAAAAAAATAAAGAAATAAAATATTACTTTTAAAAGAGATCAAAACCCTTAATCCCATGCAGTCTACTACACCATAAAACCTCTCTACAGTCAAACTTGTGTTAAGAGGCCAGCCTATGGGACAGAGTAAATTGCCTGTTTAAGACAGGTTGGCTGCTTAACACAAACTGATTTACACTATAAATCTAACAATGGGACTTTCTGTAGTGGCTGTTTAAGGCAGGTTGGCAACTTAAAAGGGTGGATGCATAACGCAAGTTAGACTGTACTTGTTTATGCCAGAACCAAATCACAAAATCGATCATTTAAACAAATCCTCTTTCTTCAAAATGAATTGTTTTACAATTCATTTGTCTGATGATAACATTGTATGAAATCGCAAACTGCTTTAGAACATATGTTACATATTTTTATAACTGTCTAATGCTGAAAGACCTGTGGCGAACGTAAGCATACTTAACGAGGGTTCAACGCAAGACTATCGCAAGTGCTTCACAAATGTGAAGCACTTACTATAGTATTGCGCTGAACCCTTGACTTGTAGAGTAAACTTATTAAAAGCCTTGGTGGCTCTGGTCTAAAAGGTTGTATGTCAGAGCATGTCCAGTTTTAAAAGACTGATCCAGTTTGAAAGCAGATGGTATTTTAGCAGAACGCAGTTTTTTGAAATTGCACAGAAACTAAAGCGACTGAAGAACAAAGGACTCATCAAGAGTTTGAGTCTATTAATCAAGCATGGTGTTTATCCATTCTATAGTTATTGAAAAGTTTGATGGCTTGTGTCTAATATATCATTTAAATGGAGAACAGCAAGAACACTTGAATGATAATCACATTCCAGTTTGACAGAGAAAACAGAGAAAGAGTATGGCTAAACAGCATTCTTATATTTGCCAAAAGTCAGAGGGTTGTCATTGCATTTCACTCACAAATAGAATTTTTTTTTTTCATATGGGTTTTACATCACACCAACATTATTTCCAATGTGAAAACTTGTAAACTGTCCAAATTGAAAGTAACAGCAGATGACAATCAATCATTATGAAAATAGAATTTATCTTCCCAGGTTTGACAGAAACCATTGGGACTAGAAAAATAGTTGCTTAATTCGAGATGAGGGCTTAGTAAGCAGGGGAAAAACCATCTGGATTCCTTAGATATGGCATCGCCTGACAAAATTGGTTGTTTAATCTTCTATATGTATTGTTAACAAACCTCTTTTGTAAATTAAAAAAATAAAATGACAAAGGTGTTGGATGCGAATGCTGTTGACATGAGACAGAAGATTATTGTAGTTTAATAGTCATTCCAGAGGGTAGAAATTCCAAAGAGTGAAAGAACTAAGAAAAAAAAAATATAAAAAAACAACAATATGTTTAAATGTTAGAATATTGGAATATCACAATCAATCATTTGGAATACAACCATCAGTCATCTTAACACGATGATATTTTGAAAGATTCATCAACTGTTAAAACATGGTTATCAGAATACATAATAAAAAGGGATAAACCTGAAACGAAGTGTTAATTATCATTAAAAAATATAAAACCATATCTTA
Source organism: Cerastoderma edule (assembly GCA_947846245.1). Taxonomy (NCBI): domain Eukaryota; kingdom Metazoa; phylum Mollusca; class Bivalvia; order Cardiida; family Cardiidae; genus Cerastoderma; species Cerastoderma edule. The sequence goes on along the minus strand of OX401410.1, from coordinate 10,539,979 downwards.
GAAAAAATAAAAAAGTTCATTAACCACTTGCATAACCCATTCCTTTATATTAACGAATCTTATTTGCACATGCATCAGAAAACTTTAGAAACCAAAATGTCAAAAGGGAAAATTGCTAAAGAGGAGCAACTTTTCAATTAGTCACAATGGCTTTTACCCTATATCGCTCAGAATATGAGATAATTCCTACTTAACATTTCCAGCACAAAATCAACTATGAAGGAATGGATCAAGCAAAACCATCATTCATACTCAAAAATGCATACCAAATACTAAAAACATGCCCAAAGACCTCATGCACAATCTCTTAGAGACTGTTACCATCGAAATCCTGTATCTGGGTCATATCCAAGGCATGTCTTTGAACACCAATGGCATTGTCATAAAGTGGGTCAAGGTCAAGGTCACCCAAAAGGTTAACGCCACCAACATTCTCATAGGTCACTTCTATTTTTGGCACAGGGGAGGTAGAACGTGAGTTACTGGCACTTGAAGACTTCTTAGATACTAATGGAGTTTTTTTCGTTATCTCTGAAAATGATGTTGATGGTTTTAATTTGGATTCCTTTTTGTTTCTAGCTTTTGCCTTTGGTAAAAACAGCTTTTTGGGTGACCTTGAACCTGAGGATGACGGACTGTTCTGTTTAGGGACTACTGGTTTCTGGTTCCCGGGATCCTGAGATAAAGCAACCTGAACTTGTTCCCTGTCTGTATGAAAAAATGGAGGGGAGATTTTATGAAAAACATCAATGACTCAAACATCTTAGCTGGTATAGAGGCTCAAACATAATACGATACATGACATAACATAAATAAATGTGGACCATCGCTGTATTTTCTTTGTGTTATGTAGACATCAAAATGAAAACAGGCTTTTTAATACCTACGGAAAGCTATGTATAGCAATAATTGCAATACATGCCTTTTGCTACCATGATCTCCAAAATGGAAGAAACATTGGTAAATCATCATAATCCAATAACACACAAACAAGTCATTAGGCTGTAAAAACAATCCCCGTTATGAGTAATACTTTACTGTAATATTATTCAAAACGTTCAATTTTGTAACAATTACTTAAAATGGTCTGGAAGAGACTTTTAACAAGTACCCTCAATATATGTGTCTAGTTTGGAACTCTGATATAATAATAAAGGTAAGATAACTCTGATATAATAATAAAGGTAAGATGACAGAAACATACCAACACAGCTAGAAATAAATCAATAAGAGTATCATATGACAAAAGAAAATTAATGTAAATAATGGAAATAATGAAATGATATCATTGAATTAAGCACCAGATAGCTGAAATAAACAAGACGACTGTACAAAAAAGAAAACAATAGCATCTTTAAGTATATGGCAGGTAGCAGTTTGCTCATAACGAATACATTCTCAATCTGCAACCAGTCTTTCACTGTTTATCAATCGTATCAAATCAAATCAAATCAATCAACCAAATCAATCTATCATTTAATCAGACCTTCTTGGGCGATCTAAAAGTTCTACAAAACGTTTCACATTTTTTTTGGTTGTTTTATGAGAGTTTTACATCATATCAACAATATTTCAGTTTTGTTGTGATGTACAGCCCTTAACCAAATTGATGGAAGAAGACCTCAATATTTACTGCCCATAAAGGCCGTTCAAGACAGTTATAAGAATCAGCAATCACCTAGGAGATTAAATCTCATGATATGATGAACATACAAAATACCTTACCCTTAGAATGCTTAAAATGGATGTTTGTGTCATCTGCTTTCCGAAACCTTACATTTCTGCTTGACTTTGTTGAGGAAAGATACTCAGAGTAGCAAAAAGGTTAGATCACAGGCCAGCCGCCAATTTACTTGGCAGCTGGCCTAGATCTAACCTGTGGGCATAAGCATGATGTTCAAGCACTATAAGGGCATGATGTCGGTTCAAGCACTATAAGGGCTAAATGAAACTCTATTGCAATCTTCAGCAAAAATGAAGAACATACTGCATATCTGCACTGAACCATTCATATTCCAACATGTATATTGTTTAAGCAAAATATTGATGTTTATTTATGATAAGTGGAACCCTTTCTCCATGTTGATCTAGTATAGTAAGGCTTCATGATTTGGGTTTATGATGTATACAAACAGTAAGACCACTAATCATTTACTTTATCAGGGTTTTTACATCACATCAAAATCATTTCAGTTATGTAAGGATGCTCGTTCATAATGGTAGAGGATCACCCAAAACTTTACTGACCATATCAGGTGATCAAACCAAGTAAATCCATTGGCATTCAATATGTCAACCGACCGCGAGCCTACCTCTCATAAGAATACTGTCATCCCCAGCATTTGAAGCCACATGTGAAGGGGACATCTGGTTTCAAGTTATATACTCTAACCACTACATCATGTAGGCCCAAAGTCATATTAAGAAGCTCCAATGGCACTTTGGGTAAAAGTTAAAGCAAAATGACTTGGGATTCCAGTTCAAGGCCAAAAATGTGTCACGGTGCTAGTTTGCATCTTTACCCTCATAGTGCTGGAAACGACTCCATGCTTATGCAAGATATATTGGTTTTACATCACATCAACATTATTTCAGTTATGTAGCGATGCCCGACTCTTAATGATGGAGGAAGACCCCAGACTCAACTGCCCATAGGGGCTGGTTAAGGTGGGTAAAACCATCGGCATTCCGTAAGTCAGTCGGGAGACTGCCTCTCATGAAAATCCATATCCCTCTCAGGATTTGAACCCACGCGGAGAGGGGCCATGTGATTTCAAGTTTTGTACTCTAACCACTAGGCCACGGAGGCCCAATCCATGCTTATGCAAACAGGTTAGATCCAGGCCAGCAGCCAAGTAAATTGGCGGCTGGCCTGTGATCTAACCTGTTTGCTACTCAGAGTATCTCTCCTCATCAAAGTTGAGCAGATATTTCAGGTTTTGGAAAGCAGGCAACAAAAAATATATTTTTAGAAATTACCCAGTATTCTAAGGGTAAGTTTTACCACGAAATAACTGGAGATAGCTGAAAAACAATTTTAACGACAAACATACCATATTTCATGAAGATAAGGGGCGACCTTAATGAGTCAATGAAAGGGAACTAATCTCTGAAGGTCAATATACAAACAGTACTCGACACGGAAGTACACATTTATGTACATTAGCCTCTACATGGTAACTCATACCGACTTTATTTCATGTTTAATGTCACATCCAGATCTTTCTTACTATAATGGCTTTCGAATGTTTGCACTTTCTGCCTCCAGAGATTATTAAGGCTTACATTTGATCTCCAAATAGGATTGTGTGATCTTTCAAAATTGAAAGCAATAGTAGATAGCAGTAACATTTACTTTGAGTAGCTGTATTAAAACCATTATGATAAAAATTAACTTTTTTCACAAATTCTTTTTTACTTAAATGCTCGAGTTGTTTAACAATGTGTATGAAGGAAAAGGTTTTGAAAGATTTACCCCAGAAATAGGTTCATGTTGTTTAACACTCTTTCAACAATTAATCAGTTATGTTACAGCTTTCATAGATCCCCCAGTTCTAAGCTAGGGCTCTGAGGCAACTTGACAAAGGTCACTCCATCGAAACCAGAGGTGTGGGAGGGGCCCCCAAGCTTGGGACCCCCAAGTTCTAAGTCCACCACCTTAACCACTGGACCACTGAATAGGTCCATCTGGTGGACACATCAACTAGTGCAATAAATGAAGGCCGTATATACTGCACATATTGGTCCTTAAATTATCGATGCAAACCATTAATCAACTTATATCTGGACAGAAGCTGCAAGCACATTATGACAAAAGCAGATAGGGTCCATGGTAAGTAAATATTATTTCTTCCTTAATTTGTTGGACACAATAGCTAATAAAACACCTTATACATGTTAATTACATGTACTGATGTTTTTTTTTTCTATATTGAACTATCACTATATATTAAATGAGATTATTGAAATAAGTTGGTCAGGTCGATTTTTGTATGACACTACTGAGATAATACTAAAAGGTCAACAAACAAGACAAGGTCAATAAACACAGACAGATTACCTTGGTCAGACAAACTCTTTTTCTTGCTTCCTATCTTCCACCAGAAGCAAAGTGACATGATGATGTGTAGCTATGTTCCATCACAAGTTAACTCCATTGGATGTTCATTATTGAAACACAACACATTTTGGCACCAACACTTTTCCCACCAAATGTCAGGACAGGTTCTAGTTTAAGGTTACTCAAGACATTCCACTGTACACACTTTTGGAAATCTTCATGTTTGAAAGTGGTGTCACCACTACATTTTGAAATATTAATTTTTGTTCATGGAAATTAAAGCAGTTATACAAATGCTAAAAGAATAGAAAAAGGACACTTTCTAAATTCAATTCTTCAAATTACTCATTGAAACAAAGACTGACTATTATAAACATCAAAAACAGCAAAACTGTCACACACTTTTCTCCGTATAAAATTGAAATGTTGGTACTTGGAAATAATTTACATCCAAAGATATCTTTAAAAGATTACTAGCTTTATCAGTATCTTTGTTTGAACACACATCCTTTGGACTTTCACATCTTTTTTCAGAAGTTTCCCACTCTTCCATTAGTTAAAGTAGACTATTCTTTATATTTCTTTCTCTATTCATGAAATATACAGAATAGATTTTGACCACTTTTCTGATAACGATTATCTAAACCCATTTTCTCATTTGAAATATACAAATGATTCAAATTAACGGAAAATAAATGAATATGATGTGAAAAAAACGTAGTTTCCTTATATAGGATGATGAATAGTAGCCATGCATTGTGTCTGTGTTGTGAGCAATTTTGATCATAGAAACAACTTTTTTTGAAGTTGAGTGCAACACGTTGGCTAAATTGAGACATTGGTAGGAACAACGATGGACACATTTGCAAGAGACAACAATCATTTGAAAGTAATGTGACTAAAATTCTAATGCAAATTGGCTTGACATGCCAAATTCTCGATCCCTTTATGTGACACAATATTTTTATGTTAAAAACTCCACTCAATAATTTATCATGCCCTATTTTGTGGTTACATTGATGATATATTATTTTGACATGTTGACTGCTGCTGAATTATTCAAGAAAGAAAAAGGGCCAATACTGAACATGAATATGACAAATAGTTACTTAACCCTCATTAAAGCTATTCCTCATAACATTTTAAATGGATATCTAATTATATTGTATTTGGATAATTGGTTTAATCACTTACTCCATAATACCCCACTTTGCAGCACCTGCTGCAAGGGGGCTTAACCCTTCACCAAACAACAAATTTTCGACTGTCCCAAATTGAAAGAGTTTGCAGACGACATTTCAAAATCTGATGAAATTGAAAAATATTCTTCAGAAAGAGCAGAAAACCTTGTGGCAATGATTTCTAAAGTCGTCTGCAACAAAGTAGTCAAATGTCGTTATTGTTTGGGAAAGGGATCATAAACCACTGTGACCAAAGCATAAACTGCTCCTTACGGATAAATTGCTCCTAATGGATAAACTACTTGCAATGAGCAATTATTAGGAGCAAATCATCCTTTTTGTCACAATGTTTTTAACCAAAAATTAAATAGAAAATGAGATTTTTCTAACTTCTTATGTTGTCTGCTGTTGCTTTCAAATTTTACCCTCATGGAAATTCCCATGTAAGGGAATATTGGGTCAAAAATGATAATTTCTGAAAGTTTCTAGAAAAGCAAAATGGGGTTATATACAAAAATTTGATGGGAAAAAAAGATTAAGTAAAAAGTAGTATTTTCTAAGTCCTAGTCTTACCTATTGTGAGCCAATGAAACTTTTAAATTGACGTTAAAGTCAACCATGTATCCTATTACAGTTTAAATCATGAGAACTTCCTTTTTATGGGCTTTATCTGATAAGAAATTGGACCTAACTTGATAAAAAAACATGTCAACTCAATTCTATGTTTAAACACTTGAAATACAGCGTACATGTTCTTAAGATATTTTCTAATTATCCATGTGCAAGTTTTGTTTGGGTCTTGTTGATTTCAAACTGTCTCTAACAAATAAGAGAAAGGACCTCTTGAATTAATGAGGATTGGTGTTGAAAAATCATTCAAACATGTCATTACTGACTGTATCCCTTTACAGTAAATTAAGATGAGTTATCTAATTTTGGTAAAGTAACACTCATATACGCTTTATATACAGACAGAAAGAAGAGAAAGGTAGAGTGACAAACCTACAAACTAAAGAGGAGATAAAAAGACAAACATATACACATACAAACAAACACACGTGCACACGAATATTCATACAGATGGAGAGATAGAACTAAATGTATAAAGGCAATTATACAGAAGAGAGACAGAGTAAAGAAAGATAACAAACAAAATTTACAAAAGCAAATTTTAACGGGGACAACAAACCAGAGAGAAATATTCAAATATGCTCAAAATTTAATTACTTCACATACATGAAACACTTACAGGTTCTAAAGCATTACATTTAACCCTTATATGTTTTGTTGGGTAAGTTTACTATTTCAACATTCGAGGGGTCAATGCATGACTATAGTAAGTGCTTCATAACCATGAAACACTTACCGGTACTAAAGCATTACATTTAACCTTTATATGTTTTGTAAGGTTATTAGTTTCCTATTTCAACATTCAAGGATTCAATGCATGACTATAGCAAGTGCTTCACAAACATGAAGCATAAATTTTACTATAGTATTGCACTGAACCCTTGCATTCTTGACTATCTTATCATAGTGACCGCACTACATAAGACTAGTTTTGTAAACCCTTTACCAAACAACAATGACATTTGACCAGTTTGCTGCAGACGACACTGGGAAACATTGTGGGAAAAGCAGAATTGCTCAAAACAAACAATTTCAGCATTTTCCTTTTCCCACAATGTTTTCTGCCCTATCAGAAGACTATGTCTCAATTTCATCACTGTTTGAGTTTGAGAACTCTTTCAATTTGGGACAGTGGAAAATTTGGCGTTTGTTAATGGGTTAACTTCATGTATACTCAATTCAGAGCCACACTTGCAGTAGAAAATGTTGAAAGCCGCAGAAAGCCACCGCGACAAATGGAGAAATAATGAGTTATTGTTCCTATTGCAAAATAATTTCTTAAGTTAAGTTTCCTATTTCAACATTGGACACTATCTTATCATTTAAAGTACTACATGAGACCAGTTTTGTTAACTCCATGTGTACTTTCATTTTAATGCCACACCTTCCGAATACAAAGTAAGGTTGTAGAAAGCCACTGTAAAGATGGCAGAAATAATGAGTAATTCATCCTGTTTTAAAAACTGTTTCCACACAACATCCAAAAGGAGAGGTTTTTCAATTTTCAATACTGTAGAAATATCTTCTGTCAGACTTATCATTCTAATCTATCCACAAAAACCAAAACGAGAAAACGAGGGAATGTCCTGTGCTTGTCTATCACAGTTTGTAGATCACCCAAAGAAAAAAATATAACCATTTAAATCCAAGTTATTACACAGTCAATTCCAATATATAGGTACACTTCAAACACAAATAGTTTTCTGAATAATTTTAAACAAACTATCAAATCACTGTTGCATGAAACACACTGAACAAATTCACCATATGAATAAAGGAACAAACCCTTACCGCTTATCTAAGTCAGAGACGAAATTTTGGTATAACCCTTTCCTTCATGTGTACATTATATACCATCCCTGTGGCAGATGACTCAGAAAATATTAGTGACAAAAGAATAAAATCCTTTTAACCCTGAGAAAGTTTGGTAATTTTCTTAAAAATAGATTTTTGTGTCATCTGCTTTCCAAAACCTTAAATATCTACTTAATTTTGATGAGGAAAGATACACAGAGAAGCAAACAGATAAGATCACAGGCAAGCCCCCAATTTACTTGGCGGCTGGCCTGGATCTAACCTGTTTACATAAGCATGAAGTCGGTCCCTGAGCACTGTAAGGGTTAAAATCACAGGGGTCTTTAGTTATCTTATACATGTACAGTGAAGCCTTGTTTATCCAGACCCCGATTATCCGAATGTCTCGCAATCCGAACGAAATTGTAAGGGAACGGAATTATTAGACCAGTTTGTTGCAGACAACTTTTGAAAACATTGTGGGTAAAGGAGAAATTGCTCATGACGAGCAATTCCTCCTTTTCCCACAATGTTTTCTGCCATATCAGAAGATTATTTTTGAATTTCATCACGTTTTGAAATGTCGTCTGCAAACTCTTTCAATTTGGGACAGTCGACAATTTGGCGTTTGCTGAAGGGTTATAAGTAAACATGTGCATACAGATTATTTATGACTTAATGTGTATAAGAACAGGCTCTGCTTCATTAGTCCGGATGATTCAGTAATCCGGACATTTTGTTTGGAAGGGTCATGTTCGGATTAACAAGACATCACTGTAGTTATAGTACATAGTACTGACCCAAGGATAACTATAGACCTCCCTGCTTCAAATAGTCTCCGTCTCCATGAACAAAAGAAAATGTTATTCGCTATACATTATAAATGTCATCTACTGTCAGCTGTTCATTTCAATTAGGACCAGTCATGAAATCGTATAATACAAGAGACAATAATTTCAACAGGTTGCAGTTGGGAACTGTTCACATAGAAAAAGGCTGCAACCTACTGCAGTTAAATATTGAATTTTGTGATAAAAGAAAATTATTAATAACAGCAAAATATAGTAGTAAACAATGATTAATAGCCTTTTTAGTATTCAATGAAGCAGTAAGCTGTGACATCATTTTCTTCAAAACAGTCGTTCAAAAAACACAGAATCTGTGTGCTTAACATTGTCACAGGTTAAAAAAATGCAATTGGAGTTTAATGTTGTTTCAACAGTTAATCAGTCTTCTTCCGGTAGTCAGTGGACCTATCAATGGACTGGAGCTGTTTTGCTGGTTCTTCACCATGATCTGTTCATGTATGTAAATATGGGTTTTACATAGCCTCAACATTATTTCAGTTATTGCCAAACTCTTTATGATGGAGGAAGACCCCATACTCAACTGCACATGAGGGCTAATCAAGCCAGGTAGAACCATCTGCATTCCATAAGTCAGTGGGGAGCCTACCTCTCATGAAAATCCAAATAATCTTTTAAATCCAGTTTGCTTTCCAAACATAAACTATTATAATCAGTAGTATACTGATAAAGCATGTTACAGTGACTAATTAAAATGGCAAAAAGAACATAAGCTAAGTCGAGGTCTCAACTTCACACACACCAGCATCATACTAAACCCCTGTTGTCTGAATCTTTATCAAATCTTAATCATTTTTCAACAGATTCTTTGAATTTGAACTACAGTCAAAATTGTGTTAAGAGGCCAGCCTATGGGACAGAGTGAATTGGCGGTTTAAGACAGGTTGACTGCTTAACACAAATTGATGTACTCTATAAATCTAACAATGGAATTTTCTGTAGTGGTTGTTTAAGGCAGGTTGGCTGCTTAAAATGGTGGCTGCTTAACACAAGTTAGACTGTAGTTACATAATTATCCCATTTGAAAGAATGGGCTTGACAAGACGTCCAATTGGCATTTTGCAATTCTTTTTAAAAACCACTATCATTTAATCATGTGTTATGAATTGGTTACATGGACCAGTGAGTTAATCAGTTCATCTCCTCATTTATAATGAAAATATAACATGACTAGTGCAAGACTGATATGCCTCAATGAATTTCGCCTATATATAGACACTCTACGTGGATATCTATGTTACTTGTACAGGACACATCCTCTTTACCCCTTTCATTATATCAGATTATGTGATTGGCCCAAATTCAAAGAAACAGCAGACGTAAATTAAAAATCATTGAAACAGATCTTAGAATGAATGGTGTTTTTAGGCGCATCAACACAACAGCTAAGGTCATTAGTTGAATCCAACTTCCAATTTTTCATTAATCAACATTGGGTGCGAGAACTACAGTGAAGCCTTGTTTATCCGGACCCTGATTATCCAAATGTCTCGCAATCCGAACGAAATTGTAAGGGAACGGAATTAGTTGACCAGTTTGTTGCAGACAACTTTTGAAAACATTGTGGGAAAAGGAGAAATTGCTCGTCACGAGCAATTTCTCCTTTACCCACAATGTTTTCTGCCATATCAGAAGATTATTTTTGGGACGGTTGACATTTTGGCATTTGCTAAAGTGTTATAAGTATACACGTGCATACAGACCGTTTATGTCTTAATGTGTATAAGAATATGCGCTACTTCATTAGTCCGGATGAATCGGTAATCCGATCATTTTGCTGGGAACGGACGTGTTCGGATTAACGAGAAATCACTGTACTTATGTATCCAGGTAGCAGAATCAAGAGTGAATAATCCAAACTGTAAGAACTTGCTTCACAGCCAATGTAAAATAAATATGTTTATAAACTTACAACAAAAAAACATAATGAAGGAATGGGCAAGCTAACAAGACCATGCACCCAATTCATTATCACTGAAACTCAATCTTGTTCTCCCCACCCAAATTTCACATTGTTATTTAAAATAATTGCATTGAAATAGGGACTGAAAGCAAGCTAGTGTTTTTATACAAATACAAATAGTTTCGTCGGTAAATTGAAATCAGAGAAAATTGTTAAACAACCTGAGATCTGTGAAACTATATTATACATGTGCATGTATTTAAAAATGTGTTTACTTTCAGTTTCATAGCATATCATGCTGTTTTTACCAGGAATTAAATTTGTTTAACCCATTATCAAACAATAACAACATTTAAACAGTTTGTTGCAGACGACTCTTGAAAATATTGTGGGAAAAGGAGAAATTGCTCTTTATGAGCAATTTCTCCTTTTCCCACAATATTTTCTGCTCTATTAGAAGATTATTTATCAATTTCATCACATTTTGAAATGTCGCCTGCAAACTCTTTTTTTTTTTTGGGACAGTTGAAAATTTGGCGTTTGGTAAAGGGTTAATAATTATTAGTGCATCATTCCACACATATGGTATTTCCACATGGTAGCTGATGTACGATTTTCTTTCAAAGATACTGACTGCTTTCCCATCTGCAAAGAGTTGTCCTATAATGAGGAACAATCTAATCTAGTCAATATGGGTTTTAAATTGCGTCAACATTATTTCAGTTACATTGTAAAGCCTGATTCCTAATGATGGAGGGAAACCCTTTACTCAACTGCCCATAAGGGCTGATTATGCCAGGTAGAAGCATCAGCATTCCATATATTTATTTTTTTTATATGGGTTTTACATCCCATCAACATTATTTCAGATATGTAGCGATGCCTGACTATTAATGATGGAGGAAGACCCCATACTCAACTGCCCATAAGGGCTGGTCAAGACGGGTAGATCTATCAGCATTCAGTAAGTCAGTCGGGAGACTGCCTCTCATGAAAATCCATATCCCTCTCAGGATTTGAACCCACGCGGAGAGGGGCCATGTGATTTCAAGTTCTGAACTCTAACCACTAGGCCACGGAGGCCCTAAGCATTCCATAAGTCAGTCAGTTGATTTCACAATAAGAGCTATTATAAGTAAGATTCAGGTGCACACATGTATTTGTTTGACGGAGACTTAAAGTTGAACACACTTTAATTGGTTAACCTGTTATGAATAGTCATTTGAGGCATTTTGTCAATCTTCAATTCCTATATGTAGGAGTGTGTAAACCCATGCAATTATCTCGTGGAACATGATCAGTGTCGGCTTAAGAAACCAGGAAGTATTCTAGCGCTTAACAAAACTATCAAACCATTTTACAGGTGAACTGCAGACAACTATCAAACCATTTTACAGGTGAACTGCAGACAACATTGTTTTCCATTTAGGGAGAAGGAAAAGTTGCTCATGTGGGCAGTTTATCCCTTATACTAAAAATCTCCCTTCCCCCTCCCCCTCGAGGAAAATATTCTAAATCAGAGCTTAGTTCTAATTGTTAGCTGATTCGTATGAACATGAGGTCTATACTTATCTTTTGTAATATTAGAATAGACTTGATTGTGTGTAATGATTTAATAGGTAACCAACCTGTCAAATCTATGTTAATAAACAAAAGATGAACTACTGCCAATATAATTATACATGCTATTATAACCTTTTTAATATTCACATTTTTTTAACCCTTGTTAGTGAATAATTTTCTAATAATAGATTTTTGTGTCGTCTGCTTTCCAAACCCTTAAATATCTACTTAAGTTTGATGAGGAAAGATACCCAGAGTTGCAAACAGGTTAGATCACAGGCCAGCCGCCAACTTACTTGGCGGCTGGCCTGGATCTAACCTGTTTGCATAAGCATGAAGTCGGTTCCAACACAATAAGGGTTAACATAATTTACGCTCCTGTAACAGATGGCCCAAGAAATAATTGTGAGAAAATGAGAACAGTGCTCAATATGAAGATTTTTTTCTTTTTCACAAGTATTTCTCATAGAAAAAACTTGATAATTTTTCACACTTTTTGCATTTTCTGACTGCTGTTGTTCTCAATTTGGACCATTCACAAACAAATAATTTCAAAGACAAGGGGTTGACTCATACAATCAATCTTGTTTTAACCCTTTACCAAACGCCTAAATTTCAACTGTCCCAAATTGAAAGATTTCACAGACAGCATTTCAAAATGTGATGAAATTGAAAAATAATCTTCTGAAAGGGCAGAAAATATTGTGGGAAAAGGAGAAATTGCTCATTGAGAGCATTTTCTCCTTTTCCCACAATGTTTTCCAGAGTCTTCCGCAACAAAATGTTGTCATGTTGTAATGGGTCTACTGGCCACTCTTGAACAGAGTGTTTTTTTTTTTTTGTTTTTTTTTTTTTTTATATGGGTTTTACATCACATCAACATTATTTCAGTTATGTAGCGATGCCCGACTATTAATGATGGAGGAAGACCCCATACTCAACTGCCCATAAGGGCTGGTCAAGGTGGGTAGAACCATCGACATTCCGTAAGTCAGTCGGGAGACTGCCTCTCATGAAAATTCATATCCCTCTCAGGATTTGAACCCACGCGGAGAGGGGCCATGAACAGAGTGCGAAAAATAATCTAGTTTGAGGCTGTCTTAACACTGGGCGAAGTCATGTTTGGTAGAAAACCGTTGTGACAAAAAAGGAAACCACTCCTCTTGAGCAGTTGGTTCTTTTGTTGCAATCATTTCTCGGGTCGTCTGCACCAAAGGTGTTTATAGGAGTATATATGTAAAAGAGTAAATGTTTTTCAAATTTCTTTGAATTCCAACATAAGGTTAAACAATTTAATCCTAAATTGTTTCCAAATCCGTTACATACGAGTGACAATAACACGTTAAAATAACCACAATTAATTGAAAGAGTGGATCGTTTTTCCTTTTTAAACAAATAGACAGCCAGTCCATAAACTTTTAAAAATTCCAATATGAAGTCAAACAACTAAAGCCTGTATAAATTCCATATCAGTTACATTCCACGGTAAAGAAAACACATTAACGGGACTCACATTGTTTGTAAAAGTAGATACCAGGGTACCGTTTTACTAAACAACTTACGGAAAATGTTTGCGTAAGTCAAAATTGATTAACATGGATAGTATCTTCAATGAAAGTGCAATGTTTCCACGTGGCACTTCATTGGAAGCATCTAGAGACGATTCCAATGATGTGTCACTTTGCAATATTGCTTCGTCCAATATTGAAATAAGAGGGATTGTTGTTTTAGACTTACGCAAATCTTAAGCGTAAACTGTTTAGTAAAACAGTACCCAGGTGAAGTAACCTGTCTAAAACAGTACCTTGACCCGCATACTGCCTTATTTTGTGTTTTATTTGCTTTATTTCCATTGCCTTGACAAAAGTTTGATAATGTAATCCTTAAATCATGTATCCCCTGGTAGTTAACAAACAAGTAAAGGGTTTTTAAAAGTGTGATTAAGCCAAAAAAAAGTTTCCAATTTGGTTTTTGCAGATTATTCCTAAATTAGATCTATGATTTGATAAAGATTATTGGCACTAGGATTTTTTTTTTACCCTTTCCCTGAAACAAAGCAATCTGTGATGCCATTATGGGATATATCAATTGAATACATTGCATATAAAGTATAATTTGCATATCAATTTATATTCAATGTTATAGGTTCATTATAAGCTACACCTTTCAACCATGCAAAATATCTCATTATGAATAATACCTGACATAAGGATTTGAAACATATATTTTTTTCAAAGTACCTATGATAATAATCAATTCTTAATTCCATCTAAAATAATATCACATCTTTTTTTTTTTTTTTTTATATGGGTTTTACATCACATCAACATTATTTCAGTTATGTAGCGATGCCTGACTATTAATGATGGAGGAAGACCCCATACTCAACCGCCCATAGGGGCTGGTCAAGGCGGGTAGAACCATCTGCATTCCGTAAAATCAGTCGGGAGACTGCCTCTCATGAAGATCCATATCCCTCTCAGGATTTGAATCCACGCGGAGAGGGGCCATGTGATTTCAAGTTCTGTACTCTAACCACTAGGCCACGGAGGCCCCTAATATCACCTCTTATTTCCATGAGTATGTTCATAACAAGATAACAAGATTAAAAAACAAATTTATGGGTAAGGCATGAGTAAATGGGTAAGGCATGTATTGTTTTAAAACCTTTACAACGAATCCTATTTTGTGTTCATCCATTAGAATCCACTTTTCAAGACAATTCTAATGAGTACCAACAATATAGGGTTAAGAGCAAAAAATGAAGAGAGCAAAGACAATAACTATTATTTGAGGCACGTTCAAGGAACAAGGTGCATACAAAAGCTATGTCGTTGGTTCCCTTGCTCACTATAACAGTAGACTGTGGGCCAGAGACCAGCCAACAAGCACCTGCATGCACAGTGTGTCTTGAACACAGTTCTGGTTCCCTGTGGATATAGGATCATATGGTTCAAGTGATTTGAATTAGAAAATACAAAACTTAACCTTTGCCCTCATTCATATCATATCCCTTTGCACATAATGTTTAGTAAGCACCCTAGAAACCATTGTGACAGCAGAAGAAATTACTAGTAGCAAAAAAACGTTTTCCTTTTTCTCACATTGGTATCTTCCAAACATCACTTAGAAACAGTTTCGACTTTGAAAATTGCCTTCTGCTGCTTTCACTTTGGGCCAGTCAACAATTCCCATACGAAGGTTGGAGTTGTTTATGTACTCACCTATCACAGATTGCGGCCGGATCTTCCTGGCATGCATGCTCTTTCTCTTGCTTTGAATTTTAGGCGAGTCCTGAAAAAAAACCACCAAAATTTGATAATTATTTACCCAATACATGAGAACTAAATTTAATCAAAGTGAGATACCAAAAGAAAAAATCAAAACATGTTTCTGAGCAAAAATAAAAACAGTCAAGAAAATTGGGTTCTACTTAAAAAGTCATTACTCACCCAAATAGCATGAACTAAGAAACCATTCTCTTTGCATTATGTGAAGATTAAGCCCTTTTTCCCCAACACAGAAAACAATATTCACAACTTTTTGATTCATGGTTTAGAGACAGTGTGAAAATTTGCACATAACCATCAGATTCCCATTTAAAATGCTTGTTTTAATTTCATTAAATCACACTTAAAAAAATCATATGCATATTTTTATATCTAATCAATTCATATGGCAGTTCCTAAGATTTCTTGGGATAAGAATTTACTTAACTAATACATCTATAAGCATTTACAAACAATGGATTGGTGCAAAATGAAAGCAACAGCAGATCACAGTCCCAAAGTATCAAATATTTACGATTCTTTGTGATGTCAAAATAAAAGCATTGGGATAAACAACCATAAAAAGAGTCGAGAAGAGCAATGGCTGGTTGCAAACAACATCACCTTTTGTCTCAGTGGTTTCTGTTGTAGGTGTGTTCAAATGTGTACATAAGAGGAAAATGGCAGATCAATACAGACTGAAAGCCAGCCCATCTGTTACACTCTATCATCATGGATGACAAATCATGGATTTTGCCACGGTTCATTCTTATTTATTCATTTATCCATGTGTTTTACATCGGGTAAACATTATTTCAGTTGTGTTGCGATGCCTATCTCATAATGTTAGAAGAAGAATCCAAACTTGACCACAAATAAGGGCTAGGCAAGGCAGGTAGAAACATCTGCATTCCTTTTCTTATGTTTCAATTAGGTTTAATGCCCTGTCAACATTTTTTCAGTTATGTTACAGCTTTCTTAGATCCTCCAGTACTTAGGGTTCTGTACTGACTTGTCAAAGGACACTCGCACGAAAGCAGAGGTATCAGTGGAGCTCCAACCAAGGTCCCTGAGCTCTAAGTCGACCACCGTAAGGGAAATAAGTCAAATGGTAAACTACCTTTCATGAAAATCCAAATGCAGTCACCGGAATTAGAACCCACAAGGTGATATCCTTCCTTATTGAACACTTTACTTCATCGCGCCTATCTATGACACACCTCCTTTCTTTGTATGGTGTTTAAGGCCGCATCAACAATTTTTCAGTTATGTTACACATTTCCTGGATCCACCAGTACCAGTCTAGGGCTCTGAAGTGTGACCCCCCCCCCCCCAAAATTAGCCTAAATCAATAAATTCTCAATTCTATACTCTGTAATGAGTCACTTTAATATACCTGCCTAATAAATCTAATTAGGGACAGATGGGACAGATTAAGGGCCTATCAGAGAAAGTTGCATGCAGTTTTTGAAATCTCTAACCTGCTTCGTTATTTCTGATAGAAAAGCCATATAGGATAACTGGACACATCAGTTCATCAACTAAGATATCCACTGTAATCCTTTTATTAGTCTCTATTTCATAAGCAAGGTCAAAGTTTGATCTTTAACCATGTGTTAATGAGCTAAGATACAGTGTGACAAAAATTAACCTAAAAACAGAAATGCTTGAAGACTTTGTTAGATACATGAGCTAATCAAGTTTGAGGAAGTTTGACCAGAAGCAATTAAATTTCATTAGCAAGGTTGAAAAGCAAGGTCAGAAAGAGGCAAACTGATAAACAGAGGACAAGGTTAATACAATATGCTTCCTATTATGTAGCATAAAATGGGAAATTGTTCATAGCACAAATTCCTTTTCTTTGTCACAATAAGGTCTATGCTGTGTCAAAAAGAAAACAGCTTTTTTCTTATTCTTTTTGTAGGCTGCGTTGATTCTATTTGTTTGTATCGTGTTTAACGCCATATCAACAATTTTTTAGTTATGTAACGGCATTCCTGGATCAACCAGTACAAGGCAAGGGCTCTGAAGTGACTTGTCAAAGGTCACTCCCACACCTGCGTCGATATCAATTTTGACCAGTCACAAAATCTCCTATAAGAGAATGGGTTAACAAATCACTTTTTCAACGGCAACATTATTAGAAATCATTGCTACCATAGATTTGATCAAATAATAGATCAGTATCATTTAATTACATGTCTTAAAAGACTATTCTCTATAAAACTGTTGTATATAAACAGTACACAAGAAATTGATTAAAAGTCAAATATTCATTTGCATGTTTGTTCAGCAAGTTCAAAGTCTACAAAGGGAATACTGGTTGAAATTCAGGGAGCAGGGATTTATGAGGTATCACAATGTTAAAACTGGAAATTGTTGAAAATAATATAAAACCAAACAAAATAATCTCTCTCTCTCTGCTATTATCCAGTTTTACTCTTATCTATATGATCATTCTATTAGGGAATAAGGGGGCTACCAGTACATACTTCAAATCTCATACATTTCATTTTAACTTGTTAGAGAAGATTCAGTGACAATAAAAAAGATCACCCATTACTTGGAGCACATAAATGCCGATGAAGGTTGTATCAACTATACGTAAAAGATTCAAAAGCAGTAAATTAGAAGTATTTAGATGAAAGAAAGGTTAAGAATGAAGCATCATAAAATGTTAGTAACCTTTTTCATGGTGTAAGGAGGATGCTATTTAGAATTAGAACCATCAGAAAATACTTGATGAAATTGGCTAAGCTTCACATATGGAGAAAAGACAAAGTAACGGACATAGAGTCTACAATTCTTGAAATCATGGAAAAGCAAAGAATTAGTTAACGACTTGAATAAATAATTCAAAGTGAATATAAGGTTCAGTAAAATCTGTCTAAGGTAGCCATTCTGAAAACAAATTTCGTCCATACTTGCATTTGTTTAAAGGATACATATATGCTTTATCAGCAGTTTACCAAATCAATGTTTTAACCAGTATAAGCAGCAGCATTTACATGCTTTTGTGAAATAACTTCTTTCAGTGAATTACAACTAACAGAAAACTATTAAAAGTTAAAAGGTTCACAAAAGGGGCTGCTAGCTGCAGAGCTTTCAATACCACTAGTCCCCTTTTCTAATTAATCTATAACCTTAGTATCCACGGGAAATACTGTCACAGAAACGGGCTTAAGTAGACAAATTTTTCAAAGTTTGCAAATATTTCATTAACTACCGTGACTTTAGATCCTCGAAGAGAATCTGTATCTCGCTGCAAATCAAACATGTATTACCATATAAGAATAAAATACACAAATTTCTAAGCTATCAATCACAACAAACATTGGACCCTCTTAATTAAAAGATTTTAAAACCTTTATTGGTATCAAATGTTTAAATAAGAGGGTGTTATAAGTTTACATTACAGTCTAACTTGTGTTAAGCAGCCACCCTTTTAAGCAGCCAACCTGCCTTAAACAACCACTGCAGAAAGACTCATTGTTAGGTTTATAGTGTACATCAAATTGTGTTAAGCAGCCAACCTGTCTTAAACAGCCAATTTACTCTGTCCCATAGGCTGGCCTCTTAACATAAGTTTGACTGTACTTCAATAATTATAAGGATAGGCATTATTAAAATGTAAAACATCATTGGAATCATCTCTAAGAGACGCTTACAATGACATGTCACATTTCAATATGGTACTTTCATTTCAGAGACTATGAATGTTTAATAGTTTTGACTTACGCAAATATTTTCCTAAAGTTGCTTTGTATAATGGTACTATGAACAATCCCTTATGGGGGAAAGTGAAATTGAACCATGGATCCATGTGCCTTTAAGCTCTTACTCAATGAAACCTCACTTTATAGCGCCTGCAGCAGGAAACTTTAAAAATCACTGTGACAAATGAATATATTGCTCATAAAGGGCAATTTATTCAAGTATCACAATGGTCTCTTCTTAATACCATAAAAACCCGCATCATCAGCTATTATTTTGGGCTGCTGTTATTTTCTCCATGGAACAGCCACACTTTCCCATATTGACAATATAAAATCTAAAGGTGAGCACACATAAACAACACCTCTAAAAGTTGATACTCATTGGCATCTCATTTGTATTGCCTAGCTCATTCAAAAGCTTTCACAGACAAGTGAATTCTTAGTCAAATTTACTTCATAAGCATTTTACAGACAAATGCAGAAAAAAACATTTTGAATTTACAGACAAGTAAATAATATATCTGATTTCACCACACCTGCATCTTTGGTCCTCATATTAAACTCTTTCTAATGTTTTCAAATTGGACCAGTCATAAAATCTCACATGAAAGAACAGGTTAAAATGGGGGGGTCTTAATCAGTCATGAATTCCCATATTAGTGATTTCCTTAAAGGGGAGGGGGGGTCTATACATAAAGGTTACAAGGTTTTATTATTTAGCTTACATGGGGCGATCCAGCATCTTTGGTCCGCAAGTTAGACTCATTATCTTCTGCCTTCCGCGTCTGTCCTTTCCTCTTGATGTCCTTCCTCTTCTGATTCAGGTGATCAGTCTATTGATAAATCAAACTTATACGTTATGTCATACCTTTATATCATATCATATCTTAGAGAATGCTTTCTTAACCCTTTATCAAATGCAAAATTTTCGACTATCTCCAATTCAGAGAGTTTGCATATGACATTTCAAAATGTGATGAAATTGAAAAATAATCTTCTGAAAGGGCAGAAAACATTGTGGGAAAAAGGAGAAATTGCTCGTTAAGAGCAATTTCCTCTCTTCCCATAGTGTTTTCAAGAATCGTCTGCAACAAACTGATCAGATGTTGTTATTGTTTGGTAAAGGGTAAATAACATAACCCATTTAGTAAAAGCCATTTAAAACAGTTAACAGCTACGTGTATACTCATCATAAAGAGATATCATATACTGATTGTGAAGGAAACAGAAAAAGAAATATCTTATTAATGTTATGATATCAGATTCATTGTTTGCTTATATGGGTTTTACATCATGTCAACATTATTTCAGTTATGTTGCAATACCCAAATCTTTTTAATAAAGGAAGACTTCATCCTCATTCACAAGGTTTTGAACCCAAGCAGAGAAAAGCAATGCGAATTCAAGTTCATTCTTACAACTAGGCCCCTAATATCAGATTTAAAATGCAAGCTTAAAGTATAGCAAAAGTTCTCTTGAAATAAAGTCTAGATAATGATTAATACGTTTGCGATTAGAACAAACTACATCATGAATATTTCGATAACAAGTCAAAACAGAAATGACATAAAATTCAATTAATTTCATTTCAAAAGTCAAAAGTTCCCAATATCCAATAGATCAGTTTTCAAATGAACAAAATTATTTCATTCACAACTTTTGAGCTATTAACTACAATTTTGTCATACTTCCACTGGTTTAATGAGTATGTCCAGAAAATCAACTTACCAGAGTTTTGTGACTTTTAGACAACCTCTCAATCACCTCATCTATGATTCTATCTGAGATATGGGCAGCCACTGCTAGATTCAATTCACTGTGAAATGCAAAAAAAATGTTTATGTTTATTTTTGCCTAGCCCAGTACCTAACAAATGATACTTAGTTTTTACATATATGCAACTGTAGGCTCTACAAACAATCAAGACATCAGGAGAAACCGCTCAGTGGTTCGGAAAGAATATTTATTTATTTATGTGTATTTTTTATTAATATTGGATGAAGAGCACATTCTCAACTACCCATGAGGGCTGGTCAGGGTAGAACCATCAGCCTCCCTTACGACTGTCAGGGTAGAACCATCAGTCTCCCTTACGACTGGTCAGGGTAGAACCATCAGTCTCCCTTACGACTGTCAGGGTAGAACCATCAGTCTCCCTTACGACTGTCAGGGTAGAACCATCAGCCTCCCTTACGACTGTCAGGGTAGAACCATCAGCCTCCCTTACGACTGTCAGGATATTACATCTAATGAAAATCCAAATGGTGTCTCCGGGATTTAAAACCCATGCCGAGAGGGGCTCTGTGATTTCAAGTTCAGTACTCTAATCACTAGGCCATGGAGGCCACAGGACAGAATATTGATCAGTCCTAATGAGGATATACCTGGGTACCGTTTTACTAAACAGTTTACGCTTAAGATTTGCGTAAGTCTAAAACAACATTCCGCTTTTATCAATATTGGGCTAAGCAATACTGCAAAGTAACACATCATTGGAAGCGTCTCTTCGAGACGCTTCCATTGACATGTCACATTGCAATAGTGTTCTTTCATTGAAGATACTATCCATGTTTATCAATTATGACTTACGCAAATATTTTCCGTAACTTGTTTAGTAAAACGGACCCCAGGAGCATGAATAGGTGTGCTGACTGTTGTTATATGACAGAAATGCTGATGAAAACAGCATTCAAAATTGACTGCTAATAAAACTTTAAAAAAGAGAACAGTGTGAACACTCCCTCCAACATAATCCTACCAATATGATCTATAGGGTATTGCAACATCCGGCTAATTTTCAACTAGACGTATAAAACAAGTTCCACAGGACATTGGAATATCAACTGATATTTACATTGATCAAACATCATCCTTTGATATGTTTACAGGCCGAGTCATTTCCAACCAATGATTGGTTATCTGACAACAATTCCTATGATCCCTTGATCATTATCATCAGTACATTTTATTGCCCATATCATAGTATGTTGTTGCTCAGAATTCAAATCAGTCATAAAATTCCATATGAGGTATTTATGCTTGTATGGCGTTTAAGGCCATATCAACAATTTTTCAGTTATGTAACAGCTTTCCTAGATCCACCGGTACTAGGCTAGGTCTGTGAAGTGACTTGCCAAAGGTCTAGAAATCAGGGATGTACCTGGGGCAAAAACCTGGGACCCCTGAGTTCTAAGTCCGCCAACTTAACCACAGGGCCATGCAGGACCCTTACAAAGTATTTTAGGTAAAGACTTGAGTTTTATAAATACAATGTTATATGGAAGCTGTTAAATACTCTTACAGAAATGGAGAAACCGTTTAAGCAGTTAACCCTTTACCAAACACCAAATTTTCGACTGTCCAAAATTGAAAGAGTTTGTAGACGACATTTCAAAATGTGATGATATTGAAAAATGATTTTCTGATAGGATAGAAAACATTGTGGGAAAAGGAAAAATTGCTCATTACGAGCAATTTCTCCTTTTCCCACAATGTTTTCAGGAGGCGTCTGCAAAAAAGTGGTTGAATGTCGTTATTGTTAGGTTATAGGTTAATTAAACAGTGGATACCTCAGCTTGTTGAATATGTCCGTGTCTACACCATCCAATATATTCTTGGTGAAGTCTTTCGGAAATGCACTTTTCTCTTTACAGCCTGTCTCGAGTTCACTTAACAGTGCCTGCAATGGATCATGGTAAAGAACTTCTACATTTCTATTTCATTTTACTCAGGTCTAAAATGAAATTACAATACCTGTTCATATCTTAATGGAATTGACAATCTGTGGGTTGTCTCGAGCAAGAAATTCTTCTATCATTTTGAAATATGATATCTCTATCAGTCAACATGGAATCAATAGACACAAAGCAAGAACATTAATCTCCATAAAAGCATATATCGAATCTTAATTATTTGCTTAATTATCTTTGTTATTGAAATGTGAATATATACATCTGAATAATTTTGAAACAAAAGACTTAACATGGTAACAAATTCTAAATTTGAGTGCAGCATTAATCATCTCTTTCATTCGAAATGTTTAAGACTTGACATATATGCCTTCCTACTGTTCTGTATAAATACAGACAATTGCAAATAAGAAAAACAGTATATTTTAATTTTGAAATGTCTCAAAGGGCAATTTGCTCATCATGCTTCACAAGTCATTTAAGTTTCAAGCGTGACATGTGGAATATTTAGGGTTTTTTACCTCGTCCTTCATAAGGGTTTTACACTGTTTACTTGTAGATTCTACCATACTTTTCACAGTACTCTGTAAAACAAAAACCAAACACATCTATACTATAGATACCACAGATGATGTTTTTACTCAAGTACACTTGTAAATACCTTTTTACACAAATCATATCTGTTGTCCGCTAGGTTCAGTTGCACATCCTGAGTTTGCAGACTATAATCATACTAGACAGAAGAAATGCAGATACATTCCTCAGGAAGGACAGTTTCTACTGCTTTCATTGAATATTGTATGAAAATTACATTTAAACAGTTTAATAAGAAGAAAGAACACACAATCAATGGAGGAAAACTCCAAGATAGACTGCCAATTATTCAATTAATGTTCTATACATTTTAAATGCAACAGAATCAGAAAACTCAAGAACTCATCATGGCAAAAGATTTATACACTGCAGACTCATTATAACGCGGTCGTCGGGAGCCATGATGCTAGATCCGCGTTAATAGTGGGGTTGACAAATATAACGCGAGGTCCCTTACGCGCTATATGCCAGACCATAACCACTTAAGAAACAATAAGATTCAAGAAGTAGTCTATTCATATTTCAAGATTGTGTTGAGTTACGGACTTATCATTGAATTTATTGTGAATAAAAAGAAAAGCAAATAAAAAACATAATCAAAACTTACATGTTTAACTATATATTCCTTTTTATTTGTTTCATTACGATTCAAGTTAAGGATCATTGATAGAGGCACGTGCAGTTTAAATACACACTACAGAAAAAGGAGGGTGGATTCAGTTAACCCATGTTCTATTTATAGATTTAAACTCCAAGTTAGGAGTGAGTAAATTTTATCGAAGTTCTCCCAGCATGTGTACCTAATGCTTTACCATTTAAACTAGGTGTAAAACACTCCCCTGAATAAGCGTGTACAAACTAATGATATTATGTAATTTATCAACACTATGTACACATAGATTTAAATTTTCCCTCGGGTCACGGATTGTGTACGTATACAGGCCACGCGCTTTGTTTAAAAGACCGTGACAAACAATGGGGATTACCCAGGGAGTTATTGATTTTCACGCCTTCGGAGTGCAATTTGTAGGTAGACTTTCTATTTAGGATGCCGACCGCGTCATTTTGCAGAAAGGGGGAGATTTAGGCTATTGTTTAAGCCCTAATGTGCTTGAAATTTTGGGAGCCATAGGAGACCCGCGTTATAATGAGTATCGCGTTATAACGGGTCGCGGTATAATGAGTCTGCAGTGTATGTGGTTTAATGCTGTGTCAACAGTATTTCAGTTATCTTATGACTTTCCAGGGTTCACCAGTACTAGACAGGACTCTGCAGTTTCTTGCCCCATGGTAGAAGAGAAAATTGTTCAATTTCTTCCTTTGTTACGATTGTTTCAACCAAAACCTCAGAGGTTGAGTTTGATAAATTAATAAAAACTGACATGGATACAAAAAATGGCTTCTTACCTCCATCTGCTCTTCTAACACTGATTTGAGTTCTATTGAAATCTCCCTAAGCTTCGTCTCTACAGGACTACCGGAGTTGTGTGATTGGTTGGCTATATCATGGAGGCGGGGCAAAAGCTGAAACAAGATGCTGGTTGGTTGAAAAGGAAATTCATGACAGAGTGTGTGATTACATTCAAAATAACATTAAAAAGAAATTGTGGTTTAAGATTTCAGCTGACTCTGGACTTTCTATGATACACATGTGTAAACTGTAATGTTTGATTATTAAGCTGATTATGCCAATTTGAAACTTTGAGATATAAAGATGTTTTTCACAGCTAATGATGTGATTTTGCAGGTTTATACCCAATAAATAGCTATACGTTTTTTTCCCCAGTAGACTATTATGTGTTAAACAGTTCAAATATGTTTTCACTGCCAAAATTGAAAAATATGTTTGTAGACAGACTTTTGAAAGCTAAACACAGGTCGAAAGATAATGCAATTTTTTGTTTCCCCAATAATTCTTCCAAAACTCATTATAGCAGACTAGAACAATTGTGGAAATGTTTGAGATAAAAGTAAGACACTTACATGCTTTGATTTATCCGCATCTTTGATGAGTAAATTCGCCAATTCCACGTCTGCGCTGTAGGGTTCTAGAGAATCCATGGAGAGAGCGTTGATCGTGTCCTGTGATTGGACAACCAGTCTGTCAACCATCTGTGTGGAGGGAAAAGTGGGGTGTAATAGTTGTTATGGCTACTTATGACTATGTAATAGTCAATATGGTTAATTATCATTTCATATCATTGTTTCATGACTAATGCTATTTTCAACAACCTCTCATTTATGTCATGGCCACAGCCCATATATCAACATATCCATGCCCCCTGCATTAAAACAAAACAAAAAAAGAGAAAAGTACAACTTTATTTTTAAATAGGCCTGGATTTTCAGTTCGTACTTTATTCCCATTTACAAGAGTGCTACGGTTGTAAGCCATATATACCCTTGTCATCAAGTCTTTGGTAAGACCTTGGCTTGTCTGACACTCACAAACCTCAATATAGGAGGTCCACACTCTTTTTCTTGGCCAAAAAAGTGGTTAACAATGTATTAGGTTCTGTTCATAATAAATAATTATTTCAGCTCTTCAGATTCATTTAACACCTTAAGTTAAAAATCAAGGCCTAGCCTTTGACAGCACACTTATTTTTTCTGCTTAAATATCCATCTATAAAAAAACCAGATTTATACATAAAAGTTTCAAGGGTAGATGCTCGCTCACCTGTTGTGTAGAGCTGATAAGGAAGCCTTGTTGAAGTCTGTAGGCCTGATCAGACGAGTATTTCTGGGGACTGTGATTCCTCTGTAATAATCTCTCAATCTGAAAATATTCAAAACAGAACTCTAGACATCTGGAGACAAAAATGAGTTCTTTCAATATTTTCTTTGTAAAAATGTATGCTAAAACAGTCTTGAAACTTAGGTGTAGAAAAAAGGGGGGTATTGGGTTTAATGTCGTTTTCAATCATTTCCAAATAATGTGGATGGTTCATTTATCCAAACTCCCTGGATGCAAACCAGCAATATCGTTTGTTTACTTGAAACTGTTTTTTTTTTTGTGTTTGGTTGTATTGTAATATTGGGTTTTTGTCTTGCATCAACTTTTTGTTTTTAAGGGGTTCAACTCTGTGTAAACAGTTTTTCAGTAATGTTACTGCTAGGGCCCGGAAGTGCCTTTCCAAAAGATATTTTCTTGAAACAACAGATACTGGAGGGAGTCCAGTCCGGGACCTTAAGTTTTAAGACCGCCACCTTGACCACTGGAACACCGATAACCCTACATTGCATCAATAAGTTTTCAGTTAAATTGCAATGCAAACTTCATGGATTGATGAAGAATCGTAACCTAACGGTCGATAAGGGCTGGACATGTTTATAAGAAATAACAGAGGTTCTTCAATAGATCAGTTTGTAATGTGTTTCATGCCATGTTAACAACAATTGTTCATTTATGTACTAGGCTAGGTCAAACAGAATGCCTTCAATGGAAATTCAAATCTAATACTTCCTTGATTTAAACCTAATTTCAAGTTCACTACTCCTAACAATGTGTAGTGAGCTGTGAAGTGTGAAACTAACATGTAATCTATTTTTAGATTAAGCCATCACATTTCTTATAGACTGTATCATAGCTCTAATGGTGCGCTAGTCAAGCCCATAGCCCATCCAATCCCTGTCTCTTCTATCTAACATATTTCTGTTTCCTTACAACTTATATATGTACATTACTATTGTTTATGTGAATGAATGTAATATCATTGTATTACTATACTCATATGTCTGATAAATTCAGACGTGAGCAAATAAAAGTTATTTGAATTGAATTGAATTGAACAATGCTATCCTTAAGGAGGATAGCCATCACGACAGTTGGTTCGTGGTCCGAGGTATGATCTAGTAAGGTCTCAAACCTGCAACCTTCCACATAAATGGGAAACACTCTACCTTGGAACTATATCAGTGGTAGATGAAATTTGTATTTATTTACATATTGTATACTGGCATTTATGTTAGGATAACTATGCAGCAAGCAACAAAAAAATGTATTATAAAAGTGCTATACATAAAAAGGGAAAAGCACTTAATTGATTAATGTACATTGAAATCATTACGGAAAATAAATATTTTTTTCATGCAAAGGAAACACTCCTTTTGTACAAATATAAATTTACAACTGTAGTCTGATGCAAACCTGTTTGATGTTCTTGCAATGGGGAAGGGATTTAACCAAATGAACTTTTTGAAACATAGCGAGAAGAATGTGCAAACAAAATGTTCAATCATTAGTTTTTTAACTTCATGTTGGCTGCATTAGGAAATCATTTTAATGCCAGTCATTTTGTCATTCAGTACATAATTCATACAGCTTGGAAAAGGATAAAGGTTAGAAAGGTCAACAAGGAAATATATATATTTTGTATAGATCCCTTATTTTGACAAATAGTGACTTGTCTTTAACTCTGCTTTGTGGTTATGAATGTTATGTCGCCACTCCAACAAATAAACACAGATACTAAGTTAAGACATACTGTTTGTAAAGCTTGTTCTGTCCGCTCAGGGTTTGTTCTGAGAGCTGCACTCGCGTCATAAACTGGTATTGGCATCTTCTTTAAAGTATAATTTCTGAAGGACATAACAAAAACAAAACACACATGCGTTGTTAGTATTCAATCAAACAAGAATGAATGGGGGTTTTCAAGCTACCTCTTCGCAAATGTAAGAAAATTGGAAGTTACAAAATCTTTTTTTTTAAAACATTACAATATCTACATTATTGTATAATACACATTAAAGAGATTGGAAGCAAAATTAGTTTGTATTTAAGTTTTAGAGCCTATGTAAAGTGAATTAATATGTATCTAAATCCAAAAGCAATGCAACAGTTTTGAGATCTAGGGCATATAGACTGTACATACTAAGGTATATAGATGTTTCCTGCATTCATTTTGCATTCAATCGCTCCTTTAAATTGTATTTCATACAGCAATACAAAAACTGGAATGTTTCAAAATCATTCTATTCAACTTATAAGTTTTCTCATATGTGAACAAGCAACTTTCAAAAATAAAATCAGAAGCATAGTCATAGCAAAATTTGCCCATTCTTTCCCGTATGGGATAATGTAAATGCTCCAAATTGAAAGCAACAACAATCACACAAGCTCATTTGAGGGTATGGGTAAACAGATTTGAAAACAATCGCAAGGCAAACGAAATACAAACCAAATTGAAAATAAGATAACATGCTTCAAACATTCATTATAACAAAAATTTGAACAATTAACTGCTTTCAACTTCATTCTAATCAATGATTTCAATAATCATTATATAGTATAAAACCTCTTGTTTTATAAAAGGAAATAAAGAGAATGATAGAGAAATTGCTTTGAAATGAGCCATTTCTCTTTTTCCCTCAAAAAGGTGGAATGTTGGTAGCAGCATTCCCTTTATATCCCATCAATCAATGATGAAGGATTCTAAATATTAAAAAGAGGAAAATGAAACTTTAATAAATTTGGTTAATAAAATCCTTTCAATCATTGAGTATTTTGTGACAGGTCCAATTGTAACGCAACAGAGGGGGTGATCATAAGGAATAAACAATGAAGGGTCTGCATTTTATATGAGGGAAAGAAGAAACAAAAAAGAAAATAATTCAACAATACAAATGCAAAATAAGGCATATGAGTAATGGAAAAACAGTTTGTTTGTTTGTTAATGTGAACGGAAGACCTCTATCAATACCACACACTTACAACCATACTTGGTTTAGAATGAAATATTTTAGAAACCACTGTGACAAATAGAGAAACTGCTCATAATGATCACAGTGCTTTCAACTGAAACAGTGTTTTTGTTCTTGTAAAATTTCTTTGAACCATTCCCTGATATTAGAATTTGTGACATGTCCAATTAGCCCTATATAAAACGCCAAATTTTCGACTGTTCCAAATTGAAAGAGATTGCAGACGACCTTTCAAAGTGTGATGAAATTGAAAAATAATCTTCTGTTAGGGCAGAAAACACTGTGGCAGTATTATGATGTATGGGGTTTCAGAGAGAAAGGTATCTTCTTACTTCTCCAGAGCATCTGCTATATCTTCGAAGCCCTGACATCCCGTACAGTTCTTGTCCCAGACAATGGTTTTTAGCTTGTTGTTGATCTGTAGCGCCTTTGATAGCATCCGTGCACCTAGATCGCCCATCAAATTTCCGCTGCAAGAGTATACAGAAACAAAGAATGTGAATTTGATTTGTTGGTGGTTTAACATTGTAAAGATATTACCAACTAACGCCACTTTTTTGCGTCTCGCATCAAATGAATTTCAAAAAGCATTGTGGCAAAATGATAAATTGCTTGTCACAAGCAATTTCTCCTTTTGCCACAATGCTTTTTCAATCTATTCACATATTCCAACCACAGAACTGAAAGGTTTTTCACATATTTAGAATGCTTTTCTCAAGTCGTTTTTAAAGTTAAAAATGCCGTCTGCATGTGGTAGAGTTAAAAACTTCTTTTCAGTTACACTATAGTTATACCACACTTTCCACACAATGTTCCACAATTTAGGAATGGATCAAACAATTCAACCAATTTGTTTGTATGAGGTCTGAAGCCATGCCAATAGTTTTTAAGTTATAAACTACAACTTTTTTTCATCTCCCCAGTACTAGGAATAGGACCAATATGGATTCTGATTTATTTTCTATATACAGTCGACCCTCGTTTATCAGAACACTTTCGTTCCTAGGAGAAATGTTCGTATTAACGAATTTTCCGGAATAAAGAATATGCGAGTTACAGCGAAATGTGGTTAGTGCCGAAATGTTTACCTTTACACGGTGTCGGTGTATCATGATAATTACTATGAAGTTAGAAACACACAATTCTTATTTGTTTTCTTTTGAAGAGAAATATAAAGTGTTTATTTGGTTTAAAAGGATTTTAAAAAAATTGACAATTTGAAGCGATTTCTTTCGAGAAGTTTAATTTCCTTAAGATAGTCTGAGCAGCCAATCAACACCTTTTACAAACTGAACTATCGACTTGCGACCGCAATTACAATTATGTAGGACCAATCAACTGACAGAATGACCGATTAACAAACAATCAACACCTTCCAGTACACTACACTAGGTGACATGTTATGGTCAAGCATACATGCCAGTTTGCAAAACGTGTGAATGCCATTTACAACAGTAGACCGATCCCTTCATCGCAACTGAAACCTCAAAATAAATGATAATAATGGTTTCCGGACTAGCCATACACATATACTATGAAAAGTGACTGTTGGTTCCCGATTTTTTTTGTCCAGTTCCGGAACGCGGATTTTCCGCATTAAACAGTCAAATTAATGAAGGTAAGGACCGTTCCCTAGAAATTCTGTTCGGATGGTGAATAATCCGGATAAACGACGTTCGGACTAACACGGGTCCACTGTATATGATGTTGAATGCCATGTCATCAATGCTTCAGTTATTTGAAAGCTTTCCTTGCTTTCACAAGTATTAGACGAGGATCTACAGTATCTGGCAAAAGGACACGCCCACGAAAAATCTCAGGGATTCAGATCTAACACCGTCCATTATGATACAGTTAGAATCAGATAGGCGGCAAATAACATGTAACAAGAATTCGGATTCATTACAACAAAATATTTGTGTGCTATTCTGATTTATAACAAAAAATGTCTACATAGCATAATTTGGATCATTATGAACACAGCCTCATTTGTCATATAAGCATGAAATACAGTCAAACTTGTGTTAAGAGGCAAGCCTATGGGACAGAGTAAATTGGCTGTTTAAGACAGGTTGGCTGCTTAACACAAATTGATGTACACTATAAATCTAACAATGGGACTTTCTGTAGTGGCTGTTTAAGGCAGGTTGGCTGCTTAAAAGGGTGGCTGCTTAACACAAGGTAGACAGTATCTTTATGAAAAAAATTCTTAAGAGTTACCTGATATCAATTTCTGTGAGAGACGAATTACTGCCCAGTGCATTGATAATATTGTTCATACTGTCCTTTAATTTGGAGTCTGCTAATGAGAGAGATTCAAGCACCTGTAGATATAAAATTAAATTAATTATAAAAAAAACCATTTTCATAAAGAAGGGTAAAAGATAGAAAGAGCAATCAAATTTAACAGTGGGTAGCGGTGGTGAAATATGATTTTGACTTATTTGTCTATAACTGCCACATCTTTTTCAGCACTTGTCAGTACAATGGTTCCATTGTAAAATTCAATGCAATTCACTTTTGTGAAAAGGCGTTTGGAAAAGCTGAGCAACAATTGATTTTGCCACCTCTGGCTAGTAGCCATGCAGTCTTGGAGGATTTTCCATTATACCTCAAAAGAAAGTCACATCTTTTTCATCAGTCACAAAATCCCAAATCAGAGTATGAGCTTTTGTACTCTTAGTGTGAAACAAGTTCTAAACACTTCAAAAACCTTCAACAAAATATCATTTCAAACGTCTCAATAACAAAGATCATCACTTACAGCATCATCCTCTTGTATAAGACGGACTAGTTCATCCATAACCACTTGGAGATTCCTATTTGGTGAAAATAAGATCATAAATATAAAGTTACCTCAGTCATGGAATAGTATCTTTGCTTTGTCACAATGTCTTTTTTTTTTCAATAAAAAACATATGATATGAAATACACTTGTCTTAATTCAAACAAAAGAAGAAAGTGATTAAATACATTTTAGCATCTTTCCTCAACTCTATGTTAACAACACAATACATTGCCCCATACCAAATGTTATAACTTTTTTTATTCAAATGATAATATACAGGAAAAATAAACATAACCATATTGGTCATGAGAAGTAAAAAGAAACGTGTTAAAAATTGAAAGTGACACCACAAAAAGTTTACTGGTGACCATAGATAAAATGTGCTTAACCCTTTACGGTATATAGCGCCGTTCGCCGCTTTATCGATTACCGCATAAAACGCTTATCGCCGTTATACCTATTACTGAATAAAACCCATTTTGACGTTATATCGATGACTGCATAGAACGCTTCTTGACAGCTGAAAAATTGATTCAACTTTAACCCTTAATTACACACATAAACATGCACGTCACTTTCTCCAAATTTCATTTTTCTCTTAAATAAATACGTTTTCTTCTATTTCCAATGATAAAAACATAGGGTCAAAGTTTAAACTTTTGCTCTTGAGAGAATCTTTTGATAATGGTCCCACGACACCCTTCTGAAAAAGACGCTATCAAATTGAGATGAAGGGAATTCAAATTACCAACCCAATTAATATGAGAGGCCTTCAATATACGGTCATAAAAGATCAAAACAATGCCGATTTGTAAAGACTCGATAAGGATTTCATGCAATTCTTTAGAAAATTAACACATTTCTAAAAATACTATTCAATTAAAATGAGAGCGAGCATACGACACGCAACCCGTAAAGGATGTTTATGACACAGAGCTGTTGTTCAAAGTTGAAATGCAAATGAAAATAAAGCCTTCGAATAACGGACGTTATAAAGACGGCTACTTGAAGTATTATGTCAATTTTGCTGCTTCCGATCACAGGCCAGACATCAATGTAGATTCAGAGCAGTCATTTGGTCGTTTTTTTGAGCATGAAGATGATGAAATGTTGATAAATCTTAACAAGCAAATTAGGTTATTCCTCCGACTTTGACTACAACAACAAGCTTTTAGTAGATTCATCACCCATGGACACATGTTTTACAGAAATATAGGCATGTTTCGTTGCCATAATGAATTGATTTTTACAGTTTAACATGTATAAGAGGACCAGGTTTGACTACTTTATGAAGCAATATTGCGTTGAAAAACATTTTTTAAATTTGGAAACGGTTTAAGTGGAAATAGAAGAAAATGATTCAGTTTTGTTGATAAATATACAAAGACAAAGCATGAATCTCTGTCATGAATGGCATTTTTCGTCAACAAAATTCCCTGCAATTGATGACAAAACAGAAAAACAAATTAGGGATCTCTCAGGGGGGAACACATACGTCATTTTATTACTTTTGATTTTGTATAATTCACACCGCAATAAACAGTTTCATTGTTTGTCTAATTTTCTACACCTTAATCTTAAGATGCATGTATCACTAAAAAGAGAAAAAACATCAACTTAAAGAAAATTTTGTTCTTATCGTCCTTTATTCGCTGTGAAAATCTATTGGATTAACGAAAATTGCATTAATTTTGGTTTGATTAACAGTACCCCAATCAGTGACAATTATCATAGATAATCCAGTGCAAATAGGTTCCTAGGGTGACTGTTTATGTATGCGTAAATGATCTCAGATAATCGGATGGTTTATACCTATGGTGTCACTGAAAAGCCTTATCTCTATATATTAAAGGGTTAAGAGTTTGACAAGCAATTCAATTTGAATGGTGCAGATATTTACTTCCTAACAATAAACTTGCTCATAGGAAATGAAGGGCTTCATCCATAAATCCATTTTTTAATGACATTTACTAGGACTTAGAAGTTTCTTACCAATGGACACTTTCATGAAACCAGAGGTACCAGTTGGGCTTGAACCCAGAACTTCTAAGACCCCACTTTAACCACTGAGCCATGCAGGGTTGTGAAGGAAAAGGTATTTACCTTTAAAGTGCTGGAACCAACTTCATGCTTGTCCAAACAGGTCAGATCCAGGCCATTCGCCAACTAAATTGGCGGCTTGCCTGTGATCTAACCAGTTTGCTACTCTTAGTATCTTTCATGATCTTAATTAAGCAGATATTTAAGGTTTTGGAAAGCGATACACAAATCTATTTTTAGAAAATTACCCAGCATTCTAAGGGTTAACACTTGGTACCTACTTGGGTTTAACACTCTGGAACACCCGTCCCATAGTCAGTTGTTTGATTGACTTGTTTTGTCCGATGCTCTGTAATACTCCAATTAGATCCTGGTCCTGAAATACTGAAATACACAACAATAAATAAGCTTAACCTTAAGAATGCTTGGTAAATCTTTAAAATATATTTCTTTTCTTATATTCTTTATTTAATTGGGTTTTACAACACATCAACATTATTTCAGTTATGATGAGGTGACAGACGCTTAACGACGGAGGAAGACCCCATACTCAACTGCCAACAAGAGCTGGTCAAGCCTGGTAGAACTACTGACATTCCATAAGCCAGTCGGGAGACTAGCTCTTATGAAAATCCAAATGCTGTCACCGGGAATGAAACCCATATGGAGAGGGGCTATGTGATTTCAAGTTCTGTACTCTAACCGATAGACCATGTAGGCCCCAGTTATTGAATTTCGGATTTAGATATTAACACCTTACTTCATAGTACCTCTAAGTGACACACCTGTATCTGTGATTTCAAGCTAAGTACTCTTAACACTAGGCAACACATATCTTGTTAAAAAACTTACCAATATTACTAACGTCAAGGCTGGATATGTTTGTGACGTTTGCCAGGCAGTTTTGTAGGTACTGGCAGCCTGAAGCCACCATGTCAATGCCACTGATGTTAATGTGTAGATCTCTGACGTTTACATTGCAGTTTACACCCAGCAAGAGATCTCTGAAAAAGGAACAAGTTAATATCATCTCTACCATTTAGGTGATAACTTACAATTTAAGTATTTAAAGCAAAATTTTAGAAGTAAATGAATGAATGGTGTTTAAGGCACATTGGCAGCTTAGGTCATTAAGCGTGCGTTATGATGAAAACTAATGAAAGAACTCTTTACTCCCCCATTTACCCAAAAATATGTATGTTTACTCATAACTCAGTATTCTATTGATTTCAATATTTGTTTATCATCCTTTCAAATTTTCAAGGATATTTTTTCATCAGTAAGACTTTATCCGAATATCGGAATTTGAACCAACTTGCAGAGAAGAAACAATGGGATTTCAAGTCATTCTCTAACAACTAAGACACAGAGACCTCTTTAAAATGATGAATGTACATTGAATTATTTACAAGCTAAAATGTATTAAGTATATGAAAAAGAAATAAAGAGAGACCTCTTTAAACACACTTACTTTAAGGCATCAGGTGGTAATCTAGAGCCACTCAGATCCAGGTGTTTGAGGGAGTACACAGAGGAAAAAAACCGTTTGAACGAGGGTGACACCGCTACGTCCTTTGTTTTCTTGTGCGTGAACACGAGTTTGGAGAGTTTGAGTACTTTGATACTTTGGCTACAACCGCGCTGTAATGGCACCATGATCTGAAATAAGGGGTTATAAAAAATAACCTTCATTATGTAAATGGTTATTCAGAATAACTAGGTCTGACACCCTATATACTGAGCTAGAGACTCTGCCTGTGTCAGGTTACTTTTTGAATATACTGTCTTCTATTTTATTTTTTTATATGGGTTTTACATCACATCAACATTGTTTCAGTTATGTAGCGATGCCCGACTATTAATGATGGAGGAAGACCCCATACTCAACTGCCCGTAAGGGCTGGTCAAGGTGGGTAGAACCATCGGCATTCCGTAAGCCAGTCGGGAGACTGTCTTCTATGGAAGGTATGATAATAAAAGTTGAACAATCTTAACGCTACAAAACTTACCCTGTCTAATTCAAAATCAGTCCCAGACAGATCTAAATGTGTTAACATGTTTGGTGCAGCCAGGAATGAGTACATATTCTGAAAGTAAACAGATATATGGAATGCTGACAACAAATGAATCAACATTTAAAACTTGCAATTGGTTTCAAATTGGATAATGATCATTTGAAATGCGACAAATTGAAGTTTTCCTTAAGACCTACTTTTCTCATTTTTAGTTAAATGATTATTAATCAATCATGCTATATTTCATGGCAACATTAATCACTTTAATAATTGTTGAAAAAATAAAAAATCGTTTATCTTGTTTTGAATAAATTAGCAAAACAGGTCACAGTAACAAAAACAAAAAAACAATGGCAGTTCATATCTATATGCCTACATTTAACATTTCTTGGGGATCAAAATGAAGGGCAACATAAAACTTTACCAACATCTAAAATGTAAGCTGGGTGTCAAAATATACAAATACTCTACAGTGTACACACCTGCATATCATCAACTTTGTTGGATGTAAGCTGAGATAGTTTGAGTGTCTGTAAAGAACTGAACACATGCGGACTTCTATTCATCGACTCGGCAATCTTATTGAGACCTTTTGATGTGACCTTTGTCCTTGAAAGGTCAATCATCGTGAACATTTTTCCTCTACTGCTCAGTGCACCAAATATATGTTCTGCGCCTGTAAAATAAATTCAACAGTTATATTTTTTATATGACGGGAAAAGTAAGCATTGTTTTATATGTAAGCATTCTTTGTTTCCACTTTAAATATACTCAAGATGGTGTTTCTATGCTGGAGAGATCTATTGAAAACCAGGACTCTGTACCAGATTAAAAAATGTCTTTTATGCTGTAGCATGAATTAATAATTACTGAATCGTTGTGACACAACCAGCAACATAAGTGCAACAAACTCAACATTATAAGGTTTCTTTGTGCAAAATCATGAAATTCAAGTGTTCATGTTTTGTGCTTGTCTATATTGTATGTCTGTATAGTGGACTCACCTATATCGTCCACCATATTGTTTGAAAGGTCCAGTTCATGAAGAGCTGCTGCAGACATTGTCATCGTGGCAAGCTTCTTTACAAAATCTCTGAAAATGTAAAAAAAAAATCTTTTATTTAAATTTCATTTGGAAATTCATAGGGTCATTAATCTTCTAGGAAACATCATTTGACTTGCATAGCATAGCAATGCATAGCTATAGGATCACCTTCACGAAAATGAAGAGTATTCAATGGAGTAAATTGATTAGAGATTTAATACATTTTAACAGCAAACCATCAACACTCTGAATAAAACTTTCATAGGACCTTTTGTAGTATGAACATGATTAAGAAAATGTTCAACATGGAGAGAGTTTGACTTACAGATGTTTGGAGTATCAAAACGTAGAAATAAAGAGGATAAATTTCAGGACCTCATACTTATTTCGATGTATAGAAGAGTTCCGACAATCAGAATATAGAGGTAAAGATATTCTACTTTATGAAGGAAGAATTCAATCAACTATGCAGGCAATTAATTGTTTTGTGAATAATTTACTTACAGGCCAATTCCCGTTCCACTCAGTCTGAGACTCTCCATGACTTCGTTTTTCTGCACCAGTCGTAAAATCTCATTACAGACATCTTGTGTCTGAAATTAACACGGGTATGTCAATCATTATGATAGTTCAATCATGTTTGTTTATGGCTATTTCATTTGTCCACCACATCAACAGCATTTCAGTTCTATTGTTACTAATAACAGATAATTCGTAATTCTGTTTCCAAGCGTGGAGACAATCTCTAATGTAAATTAAAATCTATTGGTCCAGTGTAATCCTATAATGATGTTTGTTTATTGGTGTTTGATTTAACCACCACATCAACAGCATTTCAGTTCTATTGCAATTTAAAACTCAAAATAAACAATTTCACATTTTGTAAGTCAGTCTGAAGACAATCTCTCATGAAAATCCAAATCTATTGGTCCAGTGTAATACTATAATGATGTTTGTTTATGGGTGTTGAATTTGTCCACCCTATCAACAGCATTTCAGTTCTATTTCAATGCCTAATTCAAAACCAACAATTTCACATTGTGTAAGTGAGTCTGATAAAAAGCTCTTATCTAAATCCAAACCCTGTCGCTCAGTTAAACAGGTTTATGTCAAATGTTCAATCACAACAGGGTTAAAGGTCAAAATTTACTGAAACATTTTTGTTAGCTTATAGCGTGTGGACTTATTATAACCATGAAAGTATCTTTTAAATTCAAAGTTTCAAGGTTATTCAAAGTGGTGAACCAATCATTCGGTGAAGACTATCGAATATTTCATTTTTGTAATTCATACTAGAGTGTTAACAATTTACTATGAAAAATATACATGTATGTTAATGTAAAACACATTATATTTCAAGCTCATATAAAGTCACATCTCAATGACATGATAAAACTTACCAGTTTAACATTGTTGGCATTCAAAGATGTGAACCAGTTATTGTGTATCAGAGCAGAAACTATGGGCACTAAATCTCTGTAATGAAAGAAATATAAGATTTTGTGATGGTTCAGTAGGTGCTATTTAGCAAATTCAAAAGAGAGAATTTCGTTCATTTATGACGTTGTGCGATTATCATTGTGGTGAAAAAAAAATTATTTGAATGATTTCTTACCCCTTCTGTGGTATATGCATGTGAATATTTATATAAGATTTAAACTGAATTAAAGATTATTCCAAACTAAAAACATCATTTGTAGCTAGTTTATTAATTGACACCATATTACAATAGAAATACATGTATTCATACATGAAACATGTATTTATATGTCTATGTATGGTTCGAAGTTAGAATTGCTTGTTCACACAAGTTAGAATTTTAAAGTTAAAATAAAATGTCATTGAAACAATAAAGTTTTTGTATTCCTATATGAAATACAATTAAAAATAGCTATTGAAAGCATACTTAATTCAGGAAGTGTTAATATACAGTGAACCCTCGTTTATCCGAACATGTCCGTTCTCAACAAAATGTCCGGTTTACCGAATAATCCGGACGAATGAGGCAGAGCATGTTCTTATTCACATTAAGACATAAACGGTCTGTATGAGCGGTATATACTTATAGCCCTTTAGCAAACGCCAAATTGTCGACCGTCCCAAATTGAAAGAGTTTGCAGAAGACATATCAAAACGTGATGAACTTCAAAGATAATCTTCTGATATGGCAGAAAACATTGTGGGAAAAGGAGAAATTGCTCGTCACGAGCAATTTCTCCTTTACCCACAATGTTTTCAAAAGTTGTCTGTAACAAACTGGTCCAATACTTCCGTTCCGTTACAATTTCGTTCGGATTGTGAGACATCCGGATAATCGGGGTCCGGATAAACGAGGGTTCACTGTATATATATGTACATCCAGTTCATATGCATTAGATCTGAAAACTGTTACATTTTTGGGTTTAAATACATTTCATTCAATGTATACATCTTAAACTTAAAAGTAAGCATAGCTTGCTTCCATTTGGTATTCTTTATCTAATATCATACACCAATACTTTATACAGTTTCAAAGAAATTAAGTTTTAACTTCCACAGTTCCTCAAATCTGTGAACAACCACCTTTAACAACATTAGCTGGGAACATTATCATTAAAACTGAATACTGCCATGATCTTAACACTGCATCATTATGAGAAAAACACCACTTAACTTTTCCATATGTCACAAATGCAACTTAAACATTTTAAAAAAATCCAAATTTGAAGCATTTCCTTTTGTATTGCACTGAACCCTTGATATGATTAAGTAAAATAAGTTTTACCTTTCCTTTAGATGATCGAAATCTCTCAGGCACAGTTCTCTCGAGTCTTGTGACAGGTATATTGTGTCAACATCCTGAACGATAGAAATAAACAATTCAACAATATCCATGTAGTTTAGATTAGGATCATATGGTTTAACATCGCATCAAAAGTTTTGAGATATTATGATGTTCAGCTATCATCTAATTAAGGAAGACCCAAAACTTCACAGTCATTACAAACTGGGTCAAGCTTAGTTAAGCCAACATTATTGCTTGCTATTGTGAGCCAAGAGACTACCGCTCATGAAAATCAAAATCTATTCTTTATTTGTTGAAGCTTTTACATTAGTTTTCAACAATTGCCTAGTTACATATTTCAAAATCAATTCCAATATTGACGCTATAAAGATTCCAGTACCGGTAAGTACTTTGTTGGGTTATATGGGGTTCAATTATGCGTGATAAATTTTTCAGGTGCAAGACAATCTTCTTGGCAATCAGCTTTAAAAACGATCTTATCTTGATGTAATATTTTACTAACAAACTCTTGAATAATTTGGTTTACAATAAATATATACTCAAATTGTTTAAAAGAAAAATGAAGAACTTTTCATAATGAACAATATCTCCTTTTCAAACAATAAATTCAGTCCTAACAGAGGAATATCTTCAGACATGTTGATATTGATTCCTAATTACCAAACTTTTGCGAATTGGACCAAGCCACAATAAACAGACCCATGATGCATTCCGAATTTCAAATGAAAAAGGTTAAAAGAGTAACACACACCCATGCAACTTCATCTCTGTACACAAGATTGTGGAAGTCACACATACAGGCATACATATGTGTAAACCCACCACAGGGCCCCATCTCCTTCATGCCGATAGTTTTCATCATATCATACATTACACGAACACGGTCAGACGGCTGAATTTCAAGCTTCTTTATCAACTTCCTGTGGAAAAAATTAACATAATTATCGTTACTCTAAAATATGTGTTACATTAGACAATTCTTTAATTCATAATGCAAATGGATATTATCGAGGGTTCAGTGCAAGACTACAGTAAGTGCTTCATAGACATGAAACACTTGCTAGTCTTGCACTGAACCATCATTCTGTTTGTCAAAATTGTAAAGTATTGCAAAGGAAAAAGGCTATTTGTGATCAAACTTAAAAACATGTTTGAAAGAAGATATAAATCATATGGGTTAGTTTTTATAATAACCTTTTTTCTATTTTTCCTTATTTTTTCTTTCAGTATAGTTCATAAGGGTCGTCACCAATTTTGTACAATGAATAATTCAATGTTGCTTCATGATAAGCATCTTCTTAAAAATATTTTTGTGTAAGTACGGTAGAAAAGATTACTTCCTGATGCAATTTTTCTATATTTAAAAAGCTAATCTAACTTCCTCTTGTCCAATGTCCTTTATGTATCTGATTAAACAACTTTATCTATGTTTGTCATTTCTTTCCCTCAGCATTGAGTGTTTTCAAAATTCTTGATAATCTTATAAACCCCTTTAACCCTTAGAATACTTGATAATTTTCTAAAAATAGACTTTTGTGTTGTCTGCTTTCCAAATCTTTAAATATCTTGTTAGTTTCATTGAGGAAAGATACTCAGAGTAGCAAACAGGTTAAAGTGCTCGAACCAACTTCAAGTAACAAGTAAATTGGTGGCTGGCCTGAATCTAACCTGTTTGCATTAAGGATGAAGTCGGTTTCAGCACTATAAGGGTAAATCAATAAAATTTCCCTTTAAAATGTCTGCAGCAGCAGGAGACGAAAATGAGCACAGTGACAAAAAGACAACTTGCCCCTTTACCTGCCCTTATTGCAGTCAAATTTGGGGGTCATCTCCGATCATTATGAGGAGGGCGTCGCAACATAATTACAAAAATGTTGACACAATATAAAACATATATAAAAAAGACAGCTTCCTCCTTACATATCATCATGGCTTCTACCAATATGATTAAGGAAATACAATCTTTCTTTTCTATTTTTTTCCCGTCTGCTCATACTTTCAATTTGGACCAGACACAATTTCAAGGGTTCAACGCAAGACTATAGCAAGTGCTCCACAAATGTAAAGCACTTACTATAGTATTACACTGAACACTCGATTTCCAATACGGAGGAATGTAAACAACAGTAAAATAACTCACTCTAGGGACACACAGGGAAACACAGTTTTGAGAGAGGTCCCTATGTGGGTTACCATATGGTCAATTTCCTCCGTCTCTGCTTCCAAGGCAAGGAATGTGAAAGTCTTTGTTGAGGTGGTGATGATGAGCTGTAATGATATACATGTACACAATTTGTAAATCAGTCCTGGAAGTAACTTGTCGTTGCTTATCAGTTGTAAGCAGTTCATATGTAATAGAACACTAAATCCCAAGTTTTAAGTAAATCATTTTGAATCATCTGCAGTTTATTATCTAAGAAACCATTGTGAAAAAGAAGAAAATTCCCATTAGTCATAATGGCTCCTATCCAATATAATTTGAGTTTTGATACTTAATCATTTGAAAGCATCATGGGTATTGGTTTATCAATATACAGATGATTTTCACCAAACCTTGATAGCTTAGTTGAGTCCAGATAAGAAGGTTTGGTTTCCAAGGTATAGGTCCTTGTTTGGCAAATAATCTTTCTGGCATTTTATAAAGTAACTACATCATAATTAATTCATTCCTCATCAAACTATATGTGTGAATGCAGCAAGTTGAAAAGATTTTTACACAGAACTGGTAAAGAAAAGCATGGAACACAGATAAGTGCACTGATGCCATATAAAAACTGAAATACAGTTGAAAGCAGCAAAATATTCCAGTCAATGCTGGGCTCATAATGAAGAAGCAAGACCTTGAACTTGACAGTCCCGTAACAACAGTCCCGTAACAACAGTCCCATAACAAAAGTCCCATAACAAAAGTCCTGTAACTACTGGTCAAACGAAGCAAGACCTTGAACTTGACAGTCCCGTAACGACAGTCCCGTAACTACTGGTCAAACGAAGCAAGACCTTCAACTTGACAGTCCCATAACGACAGTCTCGTAACGACAGTCCCGTAACTACTGGTCAAAAGAAGCAAGACCTTGAACTTGACAGTCCCGTAACGACAGTCCCATAACTACTGGTCAAAAGAAGCAAGACCTTGAACTTGACAGTCCCGTAACAACAGTCCTGTAACTACTGGTCAAAAAAGCAAGACCTTGAACTTGACAGTCCCGTAACAACAGTCCTGTAACTACTGGTCAAAAAAGCAAGACCTTGAACTTGACAGTCCCGTAACAACAGTCCTGTAACTACTGGTCAAAAGAAGTAAGACCTTGAACTTAACTGTCCCGTAACAACAGTCCTGTAACTACTGGTCAAAAGAAGTAAGACCTTGAACTTAACTGTCCCGTAACAACAGTCCCGTAACTACTGGTCAAGCCGGGTAGACCCTTTCCATTCCTGAAGTCAGCAGGAAGACTGCTTCTCATGAAAATCATAATACCGTGACCGGGATTTTAACCCACATGGAGAGGGGCCAAGAAATTTCATGGTCTGTAGTCTAGCCACTAAGCCTTGGTGGCCTCCTACAATTAAATCTACATCAGTTTATTTATACTTACATGGTTGGGTTTCTTGCTCTCTATGGACTCAATATCAAGGTAATGGATGCTTGCATCAAGCTGAAATACAAAACGTCGTTCTTTAATTTGATAGTGATTTTCCATATCTAACAGGCATTTCCACAATCATAAGACATATAAGAAAACTAAAAATTTTGGTATTTCTTTTGGAGATTCTTTATAAAAATACTTGAATGTAAAAAAGTCCAATAAAAAAGAATAGTAGTGTCCAATTATTAACCTTTG
The DNA here is from genome assembly GCA_947846245.1 of Cerastoderma edule. Taxonomy (NCBI): domain Eukaryota; kingdom Metazoa; phylum Mollusca; class Bivalvia; order Cardiida; family Cardiidae; genus Cerastoderma; species Cerastoderma edule. The sequence continues at coordinate 10,496,496 of OX401410.1, read as the reverse complement.
GAACACTATGATACCCTTTACAGTTAAGAATGCCTTGTGAGGAGTTATTTCTGAAAAACAAATAAAGAAAAACAAAAAATAATTTACATAAGAAGTAAATCGTTTATTACAAAAAAGTTTTCAAGACAATTTGTGACAATGTTTGTCAATATTTACTATGCTTTATACTTATCTTTTCATTTACCACAACCATACCCAACCTTCTACAAGGGGAAAACTTAGCATGCTGTATAAATTTAACAAGATGATGATGTTGTGTAACTTACCTTAGTTGGTGATTTAGCTGTGAACACAAATAGTCTGTATTGGGAAAATGCCTGAAAAACAAACAAAAAATCAAATCATCAAAATCCTAATTTCACTTGTGATAACGATGTACAAGTATAATCAAGCAAAACAAGGATTGTTAAGTGTAAGCATCGTCAATGAAACCAGCTGTGAAAGTATGAACTTGATTTAAATGGGTTTTACATCACGGTAACATCTTTTCAGTTATAAATGTTGTGTTGCCTGGCTCTTAATGTCAGAGAAAGACCCCCATACTGAACTGTAGAACCATTGGCATTCCATGAGCCAGTCCGAAGATTGCCTCTGATGAAAATTCATATCCCTCACCGGGATTTGAACCCACATGGAGAAGAGTCATGTGATTGCACTCTTACTACTAGGCCACAGAGGCCCCTCACAAATCCTATACAAGGGATTGAGTTAAATAAAGATTAATTCATAACAAACTCTAGCAAATGCTAGATTTCAACTATTGTTTGGTAACAAGGTATTCTTTACAAGTGATTATATTGGGAAATGGGTTAGGCCTTTTGACAAAGAAGATTATCTTTATAAGTGACAGGCCATCATTAAAATGGGTTGTGTCAATGTTATCTCATTTCAATTGGACATAATATTTTGAAACCTTTTCTTCTATGCAAACCACTTTAACTACCTATGAATTTGATGGTTAACCTCAAGTCATTGTGGGAAAAGGAGAATGAGATCATGATGAGACACAAATCATTTTAAATAAATACTGACTAGCCAAACATTTGTTTAGGATAACTCTGAAAAAGGCCTTTCATTCATAAATGAAGTGCTGGCAGGTTTTTTTCTTCCTTGAGATGGAAAGAGGCTTGGGCCTGGTAATTTGGAGAAGTTATATCGTATAAATTTCTGATTTGGAAACCAAAAAGCTGATGTGACTTTGGTTTTTTCAGAAATCTGCATGATTCTAAAGATATTTCCAATTGGGAAGGTGCATTTTATAGGCCCCTATTGTATAAAACTTTTCATGTTATACAATAGGGGCCTGTAAAAAGCACCTTCCAAATTTGAAATTTGTGAAAAATTCTTGAAATCTTTGTAGCCCTGGCTGGTACTATTTGCATGCTGTAACCTTAGTTGAGTTCTATATTTTCCTTAATGTTTAGATGGATAACGAAATAATGTATCTTTTCAAATAGAAATTATTTTACAAGTCAAGATTCAAGACATTGGTAAAAAGGTCAAAACACAACCACCCAAACTTGACATTGCATTGAAGAAGGGCATTTCTCTTTGATAAATCAATGGGAGTCACAGTAACAAAACTTAATTTGGGAATTGCTTTTTACAAGCTTATTTTCTAAAGCTTGAATGAATGAATGAAAAATGAGGTGAATGAAACCAGTTTTTTGCACAAATAAAATATTTATCTTTATCTTCCTGCTTTATTTTTATACTTGTCATGGTTTTAACCTTTATCCCCAGGTTGTTCATCAATAAATGTGGTTAAAATTTGTGTTGTTCTAGTTATTGATACTCTTCTTTCTTTTCCAAAACGATTTTTGTCAGAAAAGTTTTTTCGTCAAAAAGGTTTCCAAAGTGGTACAAGTAACATGTTCTAAAAGGTTCACCCCAAGAATGCTGGGTGATTTTCTTAAAATAGATTTTTGTGTTGTCTGCTTTCAAAAACCTTAAATATCTGCTTAATTTTGTTGAGGAAAGATTATACTCAGAGTATAAAATAGGTTAGATTACAGGCCAGCTACCAATTTACTTGGTGACTGGCCTGGATCTAACCTGTTTGTATAAGCATGAAGCTAGTTCCAACACTGTAAGGGTTAAAGGTTTACCTTGAACCTAACTTTTTATATATTTTTACACATTACATGTATACCTGTAACAAACACCAACATACCCTTAACTATATACATGTATCTATATCATCAGTATAAGCCAAATATGGGAGCAAAGGTCATCAACAATAAAAAAATATATATGAAAACAAGGCATTGTTACAATGATTTGTATACTGCATAAACCATAAATAGAGATTTTATCTCAAGATTATTTACGGTAACCCTATTCCTAGCAAATAACACCATAAAAACCCTTTAGAGTAGGAATGATTTGAAAATATTGTAAAGAGCATTCATTCATCATCACAAAAATGGCATTTGTTTCTTAATAGTTTTTCATTGTCAATTTCATGCAAAGTTTTCAAAGCATTAACTTAAAAAAGAAAAAAACAATCATCTTAATCTTTATCCAAATTGCTGTATCCAAACAGATAACATAGAGTCCAAGGGATTGTGAAAACCCTGGGGGGTATTATTATTTATAATATTTCTCTAGTTCTGAAAGGGAAACTTTCTGACAAAAAGGGGATTTGCTATCCTTTTAAGAAAAAAATACAACATTACTTATTCCATTTGGCATAAATGCAGTAAATCTCGGATCCATTCCTCAAAAAAAAATATTAAAAAGAATAGGAAATTATTCCAGAGGTTTTTAAGAAATCTGAAGAAAGGGCATTTGAGCAAGCTTTCCTTTTCAAGGCAATAATTTCAATTTTTCAACTTACAAGAAGAGAGATCTTTCAAATCAATGTGTGATAAATGTTTTTCAATGCATGAATCAAGAGGGAATGGGTAAATAAATCAAATGTATCAACTTACCAAAACTCTATTCTCCCATTTGTCCTTCCTCGTCTCATAGTTGACCATGCGTTTGATGGAAAGTTTGACTCTCCGATCTAGATTGTCTCTCATGCTCTCTAAAATAGATTAACATGGGGGCTTTACACTGTGTCAACAGTTTTTCAGTTATGTTTTGGTTTTGCTGGATTCATCAGCACTATGCAAGGACTTTTAATCTCTAAAATAGAAACATTTGCAATGTTTATTTATGGATCAATTATGCAGTTTGATAGGTTAATGTAACAAAGTTGAGCTAAAGTGAAGCATTTTCTATTGAACAGATCCACAGATATATAAAGGCCATGTACCTGGTTTGTAACTGACCATACTTTTCACTCACAAGTAAATTTATTCTAGCTGGATCACATCACACATCTACTCAAGTGTGGTGATTAGGAAACATGATGATGATGATGATGATGATGATGATGATAATGATGATGATGATGATGATAATGGTGATGATGATAATGGTGATGATGATGATGATGATGAGGATGATGATGATGATGATGGTGGTGGTGGTGGTGGTGGTGGTGGTGGTGATGATGATGATGATGATGATGATGATGATGATGATGATGATGATGATGATGATGATGATGATGATGATGATGATGATGGTGGTGGTGGTGGTGGTGTGATGATGATGATGATGATGATGATGATGATGATGATGATGATGATGATGATGATGATGATGATGATGATGATGATGATGATGATGATGATGATGATGATGATGATGATGATGATGATGATGATGATGATGATGATGATGATGATGATGATGATGATGATGATGATGATGATGATGATGATGATGATGATGATGATGATGATGATGATGATGATGATGATGATGGTGATGATGATGATGATGATGATGATGATGATGATGATGATGATGATGATGATGATGATGATGATAATAGTGATGGTGATGATGATGATGATAATGGTGATGATGATGATGATGATGATAATGGTGATGATGATGATAATAAAGAAAAGCTTGTATATCCTGTTGATCAAAAACATGCTCAGCTGGACACTCAATGAGCTAAATCTCATTTTGTCACAATGTTTTCTAAATATAATATAGAAAACTGAGGTCAATAAAAGAGGAATCAATCCATTGCCAACATCTAATAAATTTCTTTTCTAAACCCTTTTTTGTATGTTTCCCCTTGGAAAATTTTAAATTGGATGGTTCTGATGAGGATTCAATATTTTGTAATATGCAAATGTCTCTATATCATATTGCAAATAAAATAAGAATATTCATGTATTGTATTTCATGTAGGCATTCAATACTTAATGGATGGTGAATCACTGCAGGCATAAGACTATGATATGCCTCATTTTGGGGCTGAAATCATTAGGAAAATTACCATCCTAAAGAAAAATAATGCATTATGTTCTTATATATGTAATTAATTGGATTGGAGAAAAACACTGTTTTCAACAATATTTTGGATAGAACGATCATGGCAGTCAGTAGACTTTCTGAGTATTTCTTTGCCAGAACAGCACATAGTTCTGCAAAAGCAATGACTGCTTCCACTTTTTATCATTATACTTGTATAGGACAGGTCATTTATTTGGAATAATTTTTCAACAGGTATCTGTTTTAAGCAACAGTTGGAAGAATGAACGATTTATATGATACAAACAGTTAAACACTATATATTTAACATATATTGAAAGCTATGGCACTATGTGATGATTTTGTTACTTTTTTTTTACCCTTCACTTATATTATTCTAACAAACTTGCAGTACATATCATACATTGTATGAGATGGACAGAATCGGGTACCCACAGAATCATCATGTCATAAAAGGAGAAATAGCTTAATTTGAGCAATACCTTCTTTTGTCACCATTGTTTATAACATAAAGCATACAGTTTTAGTAAAGTCCTGTATCATACAGAATAAATGTCGTCTTCATTTGCATTCAATTTAGACAAAATTCGCCTGTAAGGGAAAGGGTTACTTTCGATTCTCCTCCCGAAAGTTAATTGTAGAAGTTATTCTTCATTAAAATTCAATAATTCCAACCCTACCCTCTGTTCGTTAATTGTTCACCAATAAAACATTGACGGAAAATGTCACCGTAAACATTTTGAAGTGAGCGAGTGTACGAACAAAAAAAGTAGTTTCCCGTTTCTCCACCCACCGAAATAACTTTACAAATCGGACACCTGTTTGAGATTCCAATCTACGTTCACTTACCGAGAATATCTCGAGGCACGTTGTTCATCGCTGCCATCTTAATTGGTTTACGGATGTATCTACCTGAAACTATATCGCACCATTTACACGGTAACACTTAAGTAAAGCACAAAATAACACTTAACTTGAGCTAGGAGAAGTTAAGATACATTTCTCACCGCCATGACATGACGTCACTTACTGGCTGAACTGGGACAATTTTTCTATTTTTAGTAACAAAACCCGGAAGCATTTTTTTATTTACAAACAAAATCACGTGATTTGTATATAATATATATGTCCATATTAGGAATGTTTCTAGACTGCATAGATCTAGTCCATATAGATACGTTGAAAGACTGTCATGAGGTGTTTTCATTTCCTTATTTTATCAGAGACATAGAAAACAGAGTTATATTATATATGTCTTTGTTATTATTATAATTTTTCATCATCTTTTTTTTTCTTCATTTTTCTTCTCATCCTCCCCCTCTTTACCCTTCTTGTTTGTCTTCACTTAACCTTCCTGTTTTCAATCTTCTTCTTCAACGATTTCACCAGTCTTTCATTCCCCTGGTCATTGTACCCTCACTTAACTAGTTGTTCAAATTTGAAGCTACACCAAATGACAGAAATAACGAGAACCGATAAGAAAGTTCTTATAAAAAGTTAAAGTAAGTTTCTGCAAAGACCTAGTGAACATTTTTATTAGGTCTTTGGTTTCTGACACAGGTCCCATATTCGTCAGTGCCACACCAACCTCTTTTTTAGTTTGTAACGGCTTTTATGGGTGCACAAGAAATAGGCCAAGGCTCTGAAGTGACTTGCCTAAGGCCACACCCAGGAATGCAGAGGTCTCGGTGGGGCTTGAACCCGGGACCCCGTAGTTCCGAATCCACGACCTTAACAACTGCAAGCCACGCAGGACCAACTTGAGAGAAAACCACAATGAAAGGCTTGGTCATAAGCCATATATCTTTTTGTTACATCTATATCACGGTGCTTTAAAGTGAGATATCATGAAGAAAAAACAAGTGGTGACATCTCTTCTTCCTTACCTTCTGTAGCTGTCAATCGAGTAGAACATACTACCACTAAACAATTGTGATCATTTTGGAAAGCAGTCTCGGGACCTCTCAACACATCTTTCTTAACCTCTTGACATGTCATCCTAGCCCCATAATCCTTATGGCTCATGATCAATCCTTATGTGGCTTTGCCACAGCCCTCCTTTCCATCTAAACATGCGTTACAAGGTCTCTCCACATGTCTCCCTTGGTCCCCCACCTCTCTTCAAAGCCCTCTCCGTGTAAATGTTCTCCTAGCCCTCTTCACATGTCTCCCTAATCCTCTCCATATGTCTTCCCAGCCCTCTCCATATGTCTTCCCAGCTGTCTCCATATGTCTTCCTAGTCATCTCCTTGTGCCTTCCTAATCCTCTCCACCCGTCTTCTTAACCCTCTCCACATGTCTTCCTAACCATCTCCATGTGTCTTCCTAACCATCTCCACATGTCTTTCTAACCCTCTCCACCTGTCTTTCTAACCCTATCCACCTGACTTCCTTGTCCTCTCCACATGTCTTCCTAGTCATCTCCTTGTGCCTTCCTAATCCTCTCCACCTGTCTTCCTAACCCTCTCCACCTGCCTTCCTAGTACTCTCCACATGCCTTCCTAACCATCTCCACATGCCTTCCTAACCCTCTCCACATGTCTTCCTAACCGTCTCCACATGTCTTCCTAACCCTTTCCACCTGTCTTCCTAACCCTCTCCACCTGACTTCCTTGTCCTCTCCACATGTCTTCCTAGTACTCTCCACATGTCTTCCTAACCATCTCCACATGTCTTCCTAGCCCTCTCCACATGCTGGTCCTCTCCAAATGTCTTCCTGGTCCTCTCCACATGTCTTCCTAACCATCTCCACATGTCTTCCTAGCCCTCTCCACATGTCTTCCTGGTCTTATCCACATGCCTTCCTGGCACTCTCCATATGTCTTCCTGGTCCTCTCCACATGTCTTCCTAACCCTCTCCACATGTCATCATAACCCTTTCCACATGTCTTCCTAGTCCTCTCTCCATGTCTTCCTAGCCCTCTCCTCAAGGTTTCCTAGCCCTCTCCTCATGTCTTCCTTGCCATCTCTACGCGTCTTCCTAGCCCTCTCTACATGTCTTCCTAGCCCTCTCTACATGTCTTTCTAGCCCTCTCCTCATGTCTTCCTAGCCCTCTCTACATGTCTTCCTAGCCCTCTCCTCATGTCTTCCTAGTCCTCTCCACATTCCTTCCTAGTGCTCTTTAGATTTCTTCCTAGCCCTCTCTACATGTCTTCCTAGTCCTCTCCTCATGTCTTCCTAGTCCTCTCTACATGTCTTCCTAGCCTTCTCTACATGTCTTCCTAGCCCTCTCCTCATGTCTTCCTAGCCCTCTCCACATGTCTTCCTAGCCCTTTTCATGTCTTCCTAGTCCTCTCCTCATGTCTTCCTAGCCCTCTCTACATGTCTTCCTAGCCCTCTCCTCATGTCTTCCTAGTCCTCTCTACATGTATTCCTAGCCCTCTCTACATGTTTTCATAGCCCTCTTTCGATGTCTTTCTAGCCCTCTCCTCATGTCTTCCTAGCCCTCTTTACATGTCTTCCTAGCCCTCTCCATGTGTCTTCCTAGTCCTCTCCTCATGTCTTCCTAGCCCTCTCCACATGTCATCCTAGCCCTTTCCACATTTCTTCCTGCCCTCACCACATGTCTTCCTAACCCTCTCTTATCATATTCCTTACCCTTGTCTCCCTTGTCCTTTCCACATGTTTTCTTAGTCCTACTCATATGCATTCCTGGCCCTCTCCAGACGTTTTCTTAGCCCTCTTCACATGTCTTCCTTGACTTCCCCACATGCTTTCTTAGCCCTCTTCACATGTCTCTCTAGTCTCCTTCACATGTCTTTCTTGCCCTGTTTTACCATTCTCATGTATATTCCTTGAGATTTTCTACTGCCTACCTTTGCAAATACTATGTTTCTTCTTCCTTTGCCATATGACAGCTTGGTTTGTGATATAAAACTCGTTCCTACCAACATCAATTACATAGCACATTTCCTATGTAAGTTTTTTTATTTAGAAGTGAACCAGTGGCTTCTTTAACTATCACTGATTCATAGAGCAGGGAAAACATTAGTCCTTTTTCACATAAATTCAAGGACTCAAAGGTGAACTTGCATTTCTCATGGGTCAAGAATCTGTGTGAAGTTGCAGTATTGGGAACTACAGCAGAATGGATAGGACTGAACGCTGTAGTATACATGGGCATCATATTACATTGGAAATGGCATTAAAGTGACTATCTCATAGAGGACTGAACGCTGTAGTATACCTGGGGGTCATATTAAATTGGAAATGGCATTAAAGTGACTATCTCATAGAGGACTGAACGCTGTAGTATACCTGGGGGTCATATTAAATTGGAAATGGCATTAAAGTGACTATCTCATAGAGGACTGAACGCTGTAGTATACCAGGGGGTCATATTAAATTGGAAATGGCATTAAAGTGACTATCTCATAGAGGACTGAACGCTGTAGTATACCTGGGGGACATATTAACTTGGAAATGGCATTAAAGTGACTATCTCATAGAGGACTGAACGCTGTAGTATACCTGGGGGTCATATTAAATTGGAAATGGCATTAAAGTGACTATCTCATAGAGGACTGAACACTGTAGTATACCTGGGCATCATATTACATTGGAAATGGCATTAAAGTGACTGTCTCATAGAGGACTGAACGCTGTAGTATACCTGGGGGTCATATTAAATTGGAAATGGCATTAAAGTGACTATCTCACAGATTAAACTTTTCATATATTTCAAAATAAAATGTCTCATAATAAAGAAAGGACAACACAGACCTACCAAGTTGAATAAAACTAGGTTATTGATGTGTTATTTGACCCCATTCATCACCATTTGGTAGGGATAGAGAAGATTTGTCTTGCAGGTATATTTTACTACTTAAATGATTTATTTTGTTAACTATGATATCGTGATATCGTATATCTATCCTGCAAATTTGTCAAGAGCATTTGGGACAAAGAATAACAAATAGGATGATACTCTTGTCAAGAGAGGCTTCAATTGTGGTTAGAAAGCAATTCTATGCTATTTAAGAACAACCTTTCCACTCAAAATGACTGCAAGGTGCAAATGCTCACTTGCTTTTAATAAGAAGATAAATTTCCCCACCTTTAGACAAATAAATTGAAATTGGTCGTTTATTCAGTGACAAGGGTTGTTTAACCCTTTCCCAAACGCCAAAATTTCGACTATCCCAAATTGAAAGAGTTAGTAGACAACATTTGAAAATGTGATGAAATTGGAAATAATCTTCTGATAGGGTAGAAGACATTGTGGGAAAAGGAGAAATTGCTCGTTTCCCACAATATTTTCCAGAATCGTCTGCATCAAACTGGTTAAATGTCGTTATTGTATGGTAATGGCTTAAATCACCTTTCTTCCCTTTGATACTTATAGATCACAAGCTGTGAGATAGTCCCTTTAAACTCCAAAATAAACAAGTATAGGGAAAGATAGACCTTTTAATTGGACATGGAACGCTTGTGGTTCTACTCAGCTTCACACAGCCCTAACAGCAGTTCAGTGTGTTCTTTCTCCATCATAGATATGATACAGGCAAAGATAACTGTAATACCCTATTTGAGTGGTGAAAAATCCATATTAACTTGTTTTCACCACTGAATAAAGGGATAATAAGGTTTTGAATAAATAAATAAAATCATTTCACATTTTTGTTATTTTGATTTATTTTAAAGGTATAATTCACAAAAAATATACAAAGTTTAACTTTCGTCATACCAAGGCAAAAAGATACAAGTTCAGATCAGAATTTCCTAAATAACAGATCAAATTGCTGCCACTAAACAATTTTGCACAATACAATGAGTTATCCTTTTTCCACATGTGTGAATTTTGCAACTTGTCCAAATTGAATGAGCAGCAGATAATTCATTGTTTTATGAACAATCATAATACACAATCATATTATGAACAATTTTAAAGTATTATGAACAATCCTAACACCAAGTCTTATAAGAAAAATTGTCCTATTTCATAAGTCTCAATAATAGTATCCTTTCCGAATGGACTAGTCAATAAATTCGTTATGAGGAATTTGGTTATACTTAAAGATGTTCTCAATTAATAGCACTGACACAAAAAGAAGACATACTCTTAGCAAGCAAATCGTCTTTTTTATCGCAATGTCCAAATAGGTAATCTGCTTTAAAAAAACATCCATTTAGTATAAAGAATAACTTAATAAATAAGGGAAACCTTTACCCAGGAAATCCCTCTTTTTATCGCAATGTCCAAATAGGTCATCTGCTTAAAAAACGTCCATTTAGGATAAGGGATAACTTAAAGGCACATGAAAGGAGAGGAGTACAAATAAATTACTGAAAAATTATATGGAGTTCTTTTATTATGTTCATAAAAGTAATGAGAATTAGTTTAGGAATGCATTGAGACCATATTAGATAGACTCATTTACAATGAGTTATTTTGTGCTTGAAATATAGTTGTCTCCAATTCAATCATGTTTATCAACAACCTGTTTGTTTACGTATTCAAAATAATGAATTCTGATTGGTCGGTTAAAAAATGTGTGTATAAAGTGTCAAGGTCAGAGGTGAAGAATCAGGAAATCTGAAATATAAAACTTGCTAATCTGGGTTATTTCTGGTTAACTTTCACATTTAAGTTGTGCTGATGGTGTTTTCTAGTGATAACTATTTGAATCTGTCCAAAAGTTTACCAAATAATATAGTTTGATATAGCATTAATCTCCTTTTATGTGCCTTTAATAAAATAAGGGAAACCACCACAAACACTACCGTAACTAGAGTAACTATAGGAAGAATCAAATAACAAAACCAGTCTTTATTTGTCATACTTGTATATGTTACACTATAATGTATATATATAGATATGGGAGTAACTTTTGAATAATAACAAATAAAGGTAGCCAAGCCGTGTATAAAAACAACATATAAACTGTACTCATTTACCCCAAAGCCAGGAGTCAAGGCAAGAAAGCCTATCTGAGTCTTTTCCATTTCCATGCAATATTTCAAAATATTATTGAAAAATGAAACATGTTGGTGATCATTCAAAATCTCTTGTAGATACAATTTTAATAGTACCCACAATAAAGGATTTAGAGAAGAAACAAAGCAATAAGCATGACATATAGCCTCTGCTCTTTTTTTTCTCGAACCTATGGTCAATTTTCAAGACCTAAGGCAACCTTACACCACATATTGAGAGTTTTGAGCAAGACTACCAAGCTGAACAACTTTCTATAGTTTTGCACCAAACCCTCATTATGCATGGCCATTGGGTAACGAATAAGCGTAAATAATTCACAATGTACACCCATGTACAATATTCTATGGTTCCAATAAATGATACTATACAAATGAGCAGAATAACTAGCGAGCATGCATTTATCATCTTCATATACAATTATAAATACCATACATACTTACATAACATATACATGAAGACTATTTATTTGCATTTTACAAAATGATCTTAATACAAGCAAATGGTAACACTAGCTCTAACGGCACAGTCTGGTTGGTTGGTTGCCTTTTAACCCCATTACTCAACAGATACTCTTTCTTTATTTCAAAAAAGCTTATTATTCATTATACAGCTTAGTTGCTATCTATTCAGGGTTGCTCTTTTATCCTTACCACAACACCTCTGTAGCTATATGTTGTTTTTGGTATGGTAGCCATAACTAAGAATGGTATACTAAATGCTAGCAATTAAACTACCATGAATTTATAAGATAACAATCTTTAAAGAGAAACACCTCAATCAAATGAGTAACGTTGCTCTAAAACCATCAGATCTATCCAAGAGATTATCAATTAAATAAACATTAAGTAAACAAAGTAAAAAGTTAATAACTGAATATGAGAAAAAAAGGGCAAAAACGAAAAAATGAACAATAAAAAGACCCAGCATTATCACCAAATATATAATTTTAACATCTAAATTAACTTAGTTAACACTCTAAATATTCCCTGCAGTTTTTGCCCTTTTCAAAAGAGACAAAACTTTTCTGTCTGCTGGATTCTGCAACAAAACAGCTTAATTAGAAACAAGCCTATTTTCATCTTATATGGTGATGTTGCTCATTATGAGCTCATTACCATTTTGTATCATTTTTTTCATGTCCTCTGTTGCAAAGGTTACAGGCATTGCTAGAGTTAAGAAACTGTTTGGTTATCCAAGCACGACTAGGGTTAACAAACTGGTTGCAAGTCATAAACTTTCTATGAACTTTAAAAAAGTAACAAACAGATCTTTCTATTAACAGCTACACAGTACATTATTATACATTATGTATAGAAAAAGGCGAGATTTTCTGTTCGGAACATCCTACAAATTAAATAAACACAAACATTTCAAGATCCAAAAAACAGTGTATAAAGAAATTAAAAACATTTCCAAAGCTATCTCATCCCTCTAGAAAAAAGTTTTTTGCAGGTAATCATAGGTTTTGTCAACAAGATCTTGAAGAAATTTCTTCAAAAGACTATCTCAGATTGCTCGTTTTCAGCTTATATGCAAGAGGCAAAAGTACAGCTCTTTTAGAAATGCCAAATGTGTTATTCACTTGCTCTTACATTCTCTTTTCGAAGACCTTGACGAAATGTGGCATAAAGAAATACCCTGCCATTATTAAAAATAACTTCTAACAAACTGAAGCTGCCTTCTGTACAAGAAGATAACAAACATTAAGCCAGCCATTCACATGGAACTGTTACCTAAATTCAAACAGATTCTAATATTGACATTGAAATATTTTCTCTATGAAGACAATATTCATGGCAGGGTACTTTTAATCAATGATATACAAAAAAAAGATTTTAGTTGTACATTTTTAGTCATCACTCGTGGTAAACCTTTTCATTCTGTTTTTATTTACTAATATAGTTTTCTGCTGACTCAGGGATTTTAATAACATTTACTTAACAGTTCCATTGAAATTTGCCACATTGCAATAGAGACAAACTATTCGTCTCGGGCAATTTCTTTTGTTGACACAATGTTGTACAATTTCATCTAGAAAAGAACAAGTATGCATGGAGAAAAGGGGCTAAAACAGGATGATTTGCATAAAGTAAAATAGATATATACATAAACAACATCATTATATTCTAACAAAAGGCCTACATTATATTGTCTTTTTTAACCCTTTCCCTAGTAAGAGTAACTTGTTGCAGACTGTCCTGGGGTTATCACACAATGGTGACAAATTGAGGAAGTTTTAATAAAAATGAAAGGTTACATGTTAATGGATAAATACGAGATTATATCAACTTCATAATTATTTTGGAAGGAATTGTTCCAGTCTTGCTTTGAAACCTTGATCAAGTCTAATATTAAATGGTTGGGTTTCAAATGTCAAGTTTGAATAAGTCTTACATTAAAAGGTTGAGTTTTAATGAAAGACTTGCTATAGCCTTTCATATGAACAGTTTAAGTTCCATAATTGATTTACTAATCCAAATTGAAATAATTGTGACAAAAGAAGAATTTGCTCATCTTGATGAGCAAATTCTTTTTATGTCACAATGATTTCAACCTCATGCTTTACTGAAGAGACATTAAAAAATCCCTGTATTAATGAATTAAAGAGGGTTTATAAACTTTACAAGCAAATATCTCTGTGCTAGGGAAAGGGGACTAAATAACTCCTGATAACTAGTACTGCACCCTCGTCTCGTAGGTTTCATGCGTCGTGGTGGTAGTGGTGGTTGTGGTTCCAGCCTGTCCACCGGACCCGCGACCCGCCTGCCATGCACGGAACAAGAAGAATGTTTCGATGATGTAGACCACAGTTGCAGCGAACGTGAAGAACTGGAAAGAATTGAGACAGATGTTACGACATGTGTTATTTTTTTTTATATTCTTTTAATATGGGTTTTACATCACATCCAACATTATTTCAGTTATGAAGCGATGCCCGACTCTTAAGTATGGAGGAAGACCCCATACTCAACTGCCCACAAGGGCAGGTCAAGGCAGGTAGAACCATCGGCATTCCTTAAGTCAGTCGGGAGACTGCCTCTCATGAAATTCCACATCCATGATTGAGAGACACTGTCATAGAAGTTTGTTGAATATTTCTTTATAATCCAAGACAGTTTCAATGTCTTACAGTATGTTGCTTTTTCAAAAACTGATTTCTTCTCAGAGTAGTTTTACCTCTTACAGTAATTACGCTCCAAAATCCTTTTTTTGATACTATTAAGTGAAACATACATGTGTGAAACAAATTGTTGTAGAAAGGGGAAAAAATGCAAAAACACTGTATAAGGTTAGTTAAGACAGAAATAAACTGAAAGGAAATAGTGCGAGAAATAACCTTTAGAAAAATTAAAATGCAAGCATTACAATTGACAGTACTCCCTAAATGCCTACTTTTATGCCTCTTTTTATCAAAATGATATCAATTTTATCTACCAAAGGATAAGAAGCAATTCCTTAAGTCCATTCCATAAGTAAGCATGGTATCATTTGTGACGATAGGTCACAAGCTTCATAAGCTTTATTTTTTATTTGATTTCTAACAGTCTCCAAAATAGTTTTGGTTATATCAATAAGAGGAGCAAAGATTGATTATATAACAGGAACAAGAAATCAAGGGTTCAGTGCAAGACTATAGTAAGTGCTTCATAAGCATGAAGCACTTACTATAGTATTGCACTGAACCCCCGAAATACTGTCTTACCATTATGGTTGTATCACAACTTTTCCCTACACACAGTTCTACTTACCGAAGCTCGAGGTCACAGAGCAAAACTATACCAAGTCTTTCACAAAAATGACAAACTAGGTATAGTCTAACATTAGACCCTGTGATTTATAACAACAGAGTTGTAGACTTTGTCATTGTAAGTTTGAGAGTCCAACCACTTAGCTATGGTGACTTATAAAGGAAGTTTATTCCTTTCCCTGCTCTTTGCAATTTGTAAATTACAACATTAAATCTGTTTTATACAAATCATCAAAAAACAAAACTACAGTCAAATCTGAGGGAGCGGTCATACCTGAACAACGGCCGATATGTCAACAACGGCCAGCTCAGGCCCGCCCATGCATTTACCTTATTTAAATACACTGCACCTAACGGGAGTCTGTGCAATGCAGCCAACGGCCACACTAATTGGTTTATTTGTACTATATATCACACCTGCACACGGCCACTTTACATGCGGCGCGAAAGTTTCACAACTCTAACTAAAGTGAGCATGTGCAAACAAAGAAAGTCGATAACGTGTGGCCTAACCAGTAGACAAACTGTGACCCGAGGGGTGATTTAAAAACTATGTGTATAATTTGTCAATAGATTACATAATATGTCATAGTTTGTATATACTAATTTAGGGGTAATTTTTTATGCTTAGTAGGCTCAAGATATTTGCAGAAATAGTTTTCCTAGTATGGGCGGTGTTTTCTTTTTTAAGTAGCACAACTGAATTAAGTTTTATGTGTTTCACAAACAAAGCATATTATTGCCTCTGAATCAAAACAGATTTTCTTTTTTATCCCATTCTTCGCCATCATGTCGGCACAAAAGGCGCAATTATCTCCAAAGAGAAACTAGTTCGAGTTGGTTTTTTTTTGTGTTACAATCAGGATATTCTTCTCGTGTTATTGGTCACGAGTTTGCTAATGGATGCATCTCCATAGAACGGGTAGCCATATGCAAACAGATTGTTATGGACGAATTT
Organism: Cerastoderma edule; assembly: GCA_947846245.1. Taxonomy (NCBI): domain Eukaryota; kingdom Metazoa; phylum Mollusca; class Bivalvia; order Cardiida; family Cardiidae; genus Cerastoderma; species Cerastoderma edule. Next base: position 10,480,508 of record OX401410.1, on the reverse strand, counting down.
GAATGTGGCTATCCTTGTGAAAAGATAGACGAATGTTGTTACAAGTGGTTTTTAGATGCTTCTCTATGCTGATTAATTTGTCCTGACCTCTTCTGTTAGAAAAACTTTTAAAATTTGCGAATGATTCCGGTGAATGACTTTTAATGGTTTTATTGTTGGATGTTAAAATGATGTCTAAAATTGAAGAGTAAATTTGTTACATGATCGGCAATGATAGGAAACTCAAAATGAATCACTTACCCTTTCTTAATTTGTGTTTTTAGACTTATCTAACATCATTGTTTTTAGGGTTTTTTTAAAATAAAGTGTGGATTAATCCTTTGCTAAGGATAAATGGTTTTAACAATGCTTATTTTTACATGTACATTTTAAATGTACTACTACCATGTAAGAGATATATAAAATGGAGGGCTTATATTGTGAACAACAGCAAGTCTGTGCACAGCGGCCACTTTGGGTACTTCCCTTTACTGGCTGTTGTACACAGATTTTACTGTATAATCTTCATCAAATACCTATTAAATACTTAGATAATATTTATCATATTATACGGTCCATTATTATAATATTCTCCTTTTGTCATTATGATCTTAAATATAAAGCTGCAAAGGCAATTTAAGTTGTTTGTATAGGGAAATAAATAGTACATTTTTTCCCTATTTACCCTTTTAATTTTAGGAAAAGTTTTAAGAAACAGCCATGCTAAATTTGTGAGAAATGATATCTTCTTTTGGCATGATGATCTCATGCCTATATCATTGATAAAGTCAATTAGTTAACCCTTTCCCAAACAATAACGAAATTTTGACCACTTTGTTGAAGATGACTTTAGAAAACATTGTGGGAGAAGGAGAAATTGCTCGTAACGAACGATTTCTCCTTTTCCCACAACATTTTCTGTCCTATCAGAAGATTGTTTTCCAATTTCATCACATTTTGAAATGTCGTCTGCAAACTTTTTCAATTTAGGACAGTCGAAAATTTGCTGTTTGGGTTAAGACTGTAGAATTTCTGCAAAAAGGTCAACAACATGATCAAACCTTTCACTGAGCCAGTCACTTTTGATAATGATGCTTCTATTAAATTTGACTATCAATCTATTAGATAAGTCATGCATAAAACTTGAAAATCCTAAGGATCAAGGCTTAATTACAGCAGCAGTCCTTTGAGTGGTTAAAAACTTGACATGGTCTATTGGTACCCCTCTTTTTTCAGGCTAATGTTGCCTTTAATTTAACAAGTTAAGAATCCCAATAAGTTAAGGGTTGAGAGTCAATATACAGTCTACATTTGACAGGACTATCGATTAGACAAAAATAAATAAAAAAAAATCACTGTCATTCATCTCACAAGAAAGAAGTAATGACTATAATCATGTCTCCCCCAAATTATCCCTGTCCATGTAACCATTTACGGATAGGCAAATTTTTCGACTGTCCCAAATTGAAAGAGATTGCAGACAACATAACAAAATGTGATGAAATTGAAAAATAGTCTTCTGATAGGGCAGAAAACATTGTTGGAAAAGGGGAAATTGCTTGTTAAGAGAAATTTCTCCTTTTCAAACAATGCTTTCCAGAGTTGTCTGCAACCACATGGTCAAGTTGTTTTTATTTGGTAATGGGTAAAATGCTGAGTGGAGAAATCACAAAATCAATAAAATACACCCTCTCACTCTTTAACCCATTACTAAACAATAACGGCATTTGATGAGTTAGTTGCAGATGACTCTGGAAAACATTATGGTAAAAGAAGAAAATGCTATTAATGAGCAATTTCTCCTTTTCCACAATGTTTTCTGCTCTATCGGAAGATTATTTTTCAATTTCTTCACATTAAGAAATGTCGTCTGCGAACTCTTTCAATTTGGGACCGTTGAAAATTTAGTGTTTGGTAAAGGGTTAAACAATTTCGTAACAAGAAATCAATGCACGCCAATTAAGTGCATCACATTTGTAAAAGCACTTACTCTTGTCTTGCATTGAACACTCGAGAATTATTGTGATGTATGTCATTCAAATATAACAACACTTAAGAGGTGCACTTTGCTTATTGTCTTTTTCTTAATTTTGTACATTATAATATTTTCAGAAATTAATTCCTCTTTTAAAGCTTGAAAGCCCAACACATTCACAAGCAGATATCAGAAAATGTTTTAATAGTCAGCAAGACAGATTAGTATGTCTTCTGAAATAAGGGAGAGAATAATAAATATTTCAATAATATTATGCATGTATGGAAATATCTATTAGCTCCCTTATCCCTTTAAGGTATAGAGATAAGGCTTATCAGTGACACTATAGGTATAAACCATCCGATTATCGAAGACCATTAACGCATACATAATTAGTCACCCTGGGTACCTATTTGCACAGGATTATCTCCGATAATTGTTATTGATTGGGTACTGTTAATCAAACCCAAATTAATGCATTTTACATTCATCTAATAGATTTTCTCAAAGAATAAAAGACGACGAGAACAAAATTTCCTTTAAGTTGATGTTTTTTTCTTTATTTAGTGATACATTCATATCAGGATTATGTTGTAGAAAATTAAACAAACAATGAAAATGTATATTACTGCGTGAATTATACAAAATCAAAAGTAATAATATGACTTATGTGTTCTCCCTGAGTGATCCCTTATTTGTTTTTCTGTTTTGTCATCAATTGTAGGGAATTTTGTTGCCGAAAAATACCATTCATGACTCGAGATACATACTTTGTCTTTGCATATTTCTAAACAAAGCTGAATCGTTTTACTTCAATTCCCATTCAAACCGTTTCCAAAATGAAGAAAAGAATGTTTTTCAACGCAATATTGCTTTGTAAAGAAGTTAAACCTGGTCCTTCTAATAAATGTAAAACAGTAAAAATCAACTCATTTTGGCAACGAAACATGCCTATATTTCCGTAAAATACGTGTCCATGGTGATGATTTACCAAAAGCTCGTAGTTGTAGTCAAAGTCGGAGGAATGATCTAATTTGCTTGTCCGTGAATTGGTAATATTTATCAACATTTCATCATCTTCAGGCTTAAAAAAAACCGATCAAATTACTGCTCTGAATCTACATTGACGTCTGACTTGCGATCGGAAACACCAAATTGGTTAAATATTTTAAAAAGGCCGTCTTTATAATGTCAATTATTTGACGGCTCGATTTTCAATCGCCTTTAAACTTTGAACAATAGTTCCGTGTCATAAACATCCTTTACAGGTCGCGTGCCGTATGCTCTGGTTTTAATTGGATAGTATTTTTAGAAATGTGTTAAGTTACTAAAGAATTGCATGAAATCCTTATCGAGTCTTTACAAATCGGCAGTGTTTTGATCTTTTATGACCGGAAGACTTCTCATTAATTGGATTGGTAATTTGGATTCCCTTCATCTCAATTTGATAGCGTTATTTCCATAAGCGTGTCGTGAGACCATTATCAAAAGATTCTCTCTAGAGCAAAAGTTTAAACTTTGACCCTATAATTTTATCAACGGAAATGAAAGAAGACATATTTATTTAAGAGGAAAATAAACTTTGGAGAAAATGACGTGTGTGCTAAGATGTGTTATTAAGAGCTAAAGTTGAATAAATTTTTCAGCTGTCAAAAAGCGTTCTATGCGGTAATCGATAGAACGTCAAAATAGGTTTTATACGGTAATAGGTATAACGGCGACAAGGGTTTTATACGGTAATCGATAAGGCGGCGAACGGCGCTATATACCGTAAAGGGTTAAATATGCATTTAGCCATGTTTTTGTTGGTTTTCAATTTTTGGTGGTGAATTCAAGCTGACATCCATATACAACACACAACAACAACTGTTAATCTTAACAAATAGAATTATGATTTCAAAATTGATGAGAAGAAATATTGGTTATCATAAACCATTTGCTCTTAATTACATAGACACAAGAACTGGCCAAGCAGGGGATTTGATTTTACTTGGGATACATCCATGTATTCAAGAAAATAACATTGAACAAAGTCTAGAATCATTGCAAGAAAAGATGGAATTGCACATACTCATGAGAAACAGTGCCTATTTCCAACTTCCATAACTATCCTTAGGCGGAATACGTCCTTAATCTTCTTTAAATTCATTGTAACTCTTGACACTTTGGAAATTAAACAAAAGGTTTATCATTGAAAGCATTAGCTAATGGAACAATTAGTTACTTGAATTAATTACATGAAAGATGATATGTCATAGGTCATTAAGTGCTAATTTACATTTACAAGGCAATATAAAAAGTGAACAACCTATGGCTATGGTTATTTAAACTATAGAGGGTTTCATACAAGACTAAACTATGTTCTTCAATTACATTAAAGATTTACTATAGTCTTGCACTGAATCCTCAAGAGTTTTCTGTTGCAACAGAACTTAATGCTTTATAATAGTTAGCCACCACCAATTCCAATACATAGTTAGTCATCCTCTAAACCCTTCATTAAACAATTGCTACCTTCCACAGGTTTCAAAGAAGTGTCAATTGTAATTATAAAGTCTGTTCCAGCACTATAAGGGTTAACCACCTGGTTTGCAAGAACCTCTTATACTTCTTACTTACATTCCATGTGTGCAAGAATGTTTGGTAAAGAGCTGAACATGAATTTAGGAGAACAATAAAAACCGTGCACTACTTACTGCCCCAGCGGCTATGGACCCATGGCGCCCAGCATTAGCTGCACATACAATGCCTGCTGTCAACATCAATAGCGAGTAGACAGCATAATAGATTAACTCCTAAAGGTGAACGGGAAACAAAAACTCATATCCACTGATTGTAATTACCCCAGTACATGCAAAAATAACAGACTATACCAAAAAGTATTAATAACGGCTTAGCGCATGCTAGAAATAAACAATGCATTAATATTAAATACAATCATATGGCTGGTTCAATAAAGGAAACATGTTTTAGTTCAATACTTCAAGGGTTCTATGAAAGACTATAGTCAATGGTTTACATTTGTGAAGGACATATTGAAGTGTTGCATTGAACCTTTGACTTGTACATGTTATAAAAAGAAATACCTACACCAGTAACAGCAGAGAATATAAAAATATGTTTCCTTTATTAAAAACAGCCAAGGAAATTTACTCATTTTTGGAATTTTGGATTTGTTGCAAGGATGATTAGTTTTGTATCTTTAAGATTGCTGCATTTGTCCTTTCATCTCAATCTTTCTGAATTCTCATAGGTCTCTATTCAAGATGTAAACAAAAAATGGGAGTCGAAACAGCTTCATGCTTTTCCTGTTACAAATAATTATGCCTGTCATTGCAGCAGACATTGTGTTTGTTTATATGGCTTAAAAGACTGTTTCAGCAATTTTTCAGCCATTCTATGGATTTCCTGGTTTCAACGAAACCATAAGTACAAGTGGGGCTAAAACTGGGCACCCCCAAGTTCTAAGACCACCGTAATTACAGAGCTATGCAGGACCTTCAAAATTGAGGCAAAACCAAAATGCATCAGTCATAAGCTAAATTCTCAATCTATCAACATACTTAGAGTGCACTAAATAAAACCAAATGAGTAAATTTCCTGTCAACCACCAACAAACATAAATTAGATGCAAGGATGCAAAAGGAATACATGTAACTAGGTGACAGGCAAGGCACAACATCCAGTGGCTAGGAGCAATGAACGGTCCGTCAAGCAACTACTTACGGTGGCAGCTGCGATTGAGCTGTGCCAATTTGCTCGCACAGCACACACTATGGCAGCAATCAACAGCATCAGTGAATACACAAAATAGTAGATAAGTTCCTGCAATGGGTCAATACATCGATGAAATAAGGACATAAAGTACAGTATCCATGAATACACAAAAAAGTAGATAAGTTCCTGCAATGGGTCAATTCATCAATGAAATTAGGACATAAGGTATCCATGAATACACAAAATAGTAGATAAGTTCCTGCAATGGGTCAGCACATCAATGAAATTAGGACATAAGGTACAGTATCCATGAATACACAAAAAAGTAGATAAGTTTCAGTTACCACTAATTATGTTGATATGCCCATAAGGGCTGGTCAAGATGGTAAGAACCGTCACCACTCCATAAGTCAGTCATTAGACCTCTTATGAAAATCCAAGTGCCCCAACAACAATTTGAACCCACACAAAGAGGGCCATGTGATTTAAACTTCAGGGCACTGTTTTACTAAACATTTTATGCTAAAATTGTGCATAAGTTCAAAACAGCATCCCGTCTTATTTGAATATTGAGGTAAGCAATATTGCAAAGTGATACATCATTGGAATCGTCTCTTAGACAAAATTGTGTTTTCATTTAAGATACTTTCCATGTTAATGAGTTTTGAATAGAGCTTGGACGGGAAGCAATTTACTTCCGGGGTACCTGAGGCAAAGTTACCAGCGGGTACCCAACCAAGTATTATTCTCCCTTAGATTCAAATCTGAAATCCTTTCAAAAAAACTTGTCGAATTTTCAAACTTTAGAGAGATGATGTCCAGTTGCGGTTATTGAAACTCTTCGCATTGGTCTCGGTAGTGCCACATTTGATAAAATGTAGGCCATGCAAATAACACAAGATCAGATCATTTGCACTCATTGACAAGTGGATTAGGCATCATTAAATTATCCCCAAACATAAGGTGTTAAAATCTGTCACAAGTACTATATAAGCTCTAATGCCACTCCTCAGTCATCAAAACCAGTGTTGCCTTCAGAAAGCCTTGATAAATTGCCTACATCAATAATGAATATTGAAAATCCGAGAGGTTGCGATTGACGTTACCAACCGTGTAAGTGCCTGTGCCACACAGTATTGCGAGTAATGGTTCTAGGCCCTAATGACTTACTCCCATGATCAGAACAAAATAATGTTGATAGTTTTTGTAGCTGACAAGCAACCTTAAAGTTGGGGAGTATAAAGAGTGTGTATGACCTATTTTTTGAGGGATAACTGATTGCTTGTTTGGGATTTAGAAACTCGTCAATGAGTGCATATTCACACATACATGTGGATTTATAACTTAGGTAAAAGTAATGTCGGGTAACGGGTAATGATATGCTACCTGGGTAGTGACCTGTACCCGGCTGAGTACCCGTCCCAGCCAGCCCTAGTTTTGAATTAGGTAAATATTTTCTTCAAATGTTTTCTTACAGTTGTAAAGTAAAACAGTCCCCTGTTCTCTAGCCACAAGGCCACAGAAACCCCCTAAAAATGATACAGATGCATTTTAACAATAAAAACAAACCCCTACAACTTACAATGAGGCCCCACGGTCCAGGGAGCTTGTAGATGACCCTGAACAGATGAAATAGGTAGAGGAGAAGCGTGGTTATAAAGGCGGACATCGTCACAAACTGTACCCAGCCTCCACCATAGTGGGCGAACAAGATCTCAACACTGGCACAGATAAACGCTATCATGTCCAGCACCTGGAATGAAACAATGAATGGTGTTTCAAGGCGCATCGACAGCTAAAGTGATTTAGCATGCATTATGATTCCAGCACCTGGAATACATGATATATAGAAAATAAGCACATAAAAAATGAAAAAAAAAACAAACAGACATAATAATCTAGAACTAAGTGTCAATAAGACCATATTAAGGGTTCAATGCGGACAGTAGTAGGTTCTTCACATAATGTAAAGCACTAACTATATAAATAGTATTTCACTGAACCCGCACTATGTTCATATACAAAATGAAGTCATGAGGTGGGGGGCGTTAATACTGTACAATGTCTAAATTTTTTCGCCAACTTTACAGCCACCTTTTTCTTACTTATGATTCTTGAAGATTTAGTTATATCATGGTAATTACACCCTAGTATCAATGCCCCAAGAATTTGCTCACCAGCACTGCTTACTATTCACAACAGGTTGCTGGTGGATTTAAAGCATGGAGACAATTTGTCAATTGTCAGAGGGAAATATGTTAGGTTGCATCGACTTTCATCAAACGTCAGATGGAATATTGGCCTATGACCCCTCCATTGCAAATTGGGCTTGTTAGTAACTGAACTATTGACGCTTAACCCATTGCATATTATGGTTAAAAAAAAAAGTGAATATCTGATATAGTGAAAGATTCCATTCCAATCTCTTTCAATAATTTTTTTGTAATGTATCATTATGGTGTTTATTTCTTGAATGAAATATGTTTAAATTTAAAAATAGTGAAAGAACCTCAACAAAAGAAAAAACATTAGGTTTGTTTAACTCAATATCATTAAATAATAGGATAATGATAACACTAGTAAATACAATGTACATACACATTCCACGATTTTCAGTATTCCATGCTTGGAGGCGAGGTAGCCCCTATCCAGACCAATGTCTGTGCCACTTGTCGTAGTGCTGCTATGTTCATATGTAGTCGTCATCTTTTACTGCTTACAGTTCACTCCTGGCTCACCAGCTGTTCAACTCCTCAATTAATCAAGTCTAATTTCTGAAAATACAATAAACAAAATCTAGTGACTGCTCTCAATTTGTACGGTTGAGGGGCCCTGCTTTTCTTTCTTTCTTAACCCTCAGAATGTTTGGAAATTCTTGAAAAATTGATTTTTGTGTCGTCAGTTTTCCAAAACCTTAGATATCTGCTTAATTTTCATGAGGAAAGATACTCAGAAGCAAACAGGCTAGATCACAGGTCAGCCGCAAATTTACTAGGTGGCTGGCCTGGATCCAACCTGTTTACATAAGCATGAAGTCAGTTCCAGCACTATAAGGGTTATTTGCAGATGAATAATTATTAACAAGGTACCATGCACTCATGATTAAACCCAGTATCATGATTGGTTAAACAATGTTCATGACCATTAGAATCATAGTGATAAAATGTAAATTTGATCATCAACTATCTGATAGACATTTAAAATAGTATTACCAAAGGGTTTATGTGTAATGACATCAAAATGATGGAAATGCACAAGATGCATTGCCTTGGTTACACTCATAACCCCTTTCCCCAAATTGGCTTTTGTGGCTTGACTAAATTGAAAGCAACAGCAGATGACATTTATTTTATGAAAAATAAAATAATTGCATTTTTCTTGTGTGTGTTAGGAAAGAAACATTTGTTAAAAGTGCAAAAATACTTATGACGGGAAAGATTTTCTTTCATCAAAATTGAAGCTGATTTTTTTTTCTCTTGGTGCATTTATTGAGTATGTTTTTTTTTATAAAGGAAGGGTTGATGGATGATTTTAATCATAGACAGTAAAACATTGCTACAAATGGTTGGTTGGCTGTATTTAAAACGTTTGCTGTTTTCCTAAGTATATCTCTTACAGCTCAACAGCCAGTGCACCTTTTCATGTTGCTGATAACCTTGCCAGTCAGAACAAAATTCTCGACAAGCCACTAACCACTTTCTACATGAAAATAGTTATTAACTAAGGATTGTCATTAATTCTTGGAGTTAAAGGCCAACTGTCGCTTGGAGGAGGCCAGTAAAACAAACACCCAACAAAAATTATGTGAAATAACTACTCTTTTCATACTTTTTTGTAAGTTAAGCCGACCAAAAAGTCATTTGAAGTGGTCAAATTGGCCGGCAGCTGGCTCTTAATGACAACCATGTTAACAGTAAATAACTAGATCTGCAAATGGAGAAATGACCCAATGACACATGTATGATGGAGTATGGCACATGTATATGAACGCGAGATGCATACAGGGCCCTGGTAACACCCTTGAAGTTGATGGATGAAGTAAATATTTTGCCTGAGAGGATAGCTTAACCCTTTACCAAACGCCAACTTTTCGACTGTTCCAATTTGAAAGATATTGCAGGCGACATTTCAAATTGTGATGGAATTGAAAAATAATCTTCTAATAGAGCATAAAAAATAGTGGGAAAAGGAGAAATTGCTTATAAAGAGCAATTTCTCCTTTTCCTACAATGTTTTCCAGAGTTGTCTGCAACAAACTGGTCAAATGTCGTTCGGTAATGGGTTATACAATTAGCTCATTGAAGCATTCCAAAGCACAAGTAGAAGATGATTTTACAAAATTAATGAGGGTACAAGTAAACCTGCATTGCCCTTTTTTCCATACTCATTAACCAAATAACAAGCTTTTTGTCATTTAAAAGTTGAAAGAATATGCAGACCACATTTGTAATTTAGAAGGTAAAAATAAGGCTGATCACTTATTCAAGAGGGAAGTGCTTGTGGGAGCAATACAATCCAACTCTGAGTAGCCTAACTTTATACTTCAAAGCATGTCATCACAAACAATTTATTGCACAAGATTGACTAGACATCAGTGTTGAAAAGTTGCTTACATAAGCAATTACTTCTTCCATTGCTCTTTAACCCTTAAAGTCATGGAACCAAGTTCATGCTTATGCAAACAGGTTAGATCCAGGCCAGCCGCCAAGTAAATTGGCGGCTGGCCTGCGATCTAACATGTTTACTCCTCTGTGTATCTTTCCTCATCAAAATTAAGCAGATATTTAAGGTTTTGGAAAACAGATGACACAAAAATCTATTTTTAGAAAATTACCCAGCATTCTAAGGGTTAAAACACTTACTGCTATTGCTGTCAACTTGAAGCAGTCAAAATACAAATGAGAAAGGCCAAAGTCTTTAGACCAAGGATCAATGTTTTAGTGTAAAAAGTTGTTATGAAATTTTGGTCAGATTTAAAGCACTTAACTTTTAACAGATAATTATTTGTATTTATAAAGCACTTATCTTTTAACAGATAACTCAGTATTTGTATACAATTTGTACATTACCTTGAAACAAAGAAATTAATATTATTACAATTCTTTTGGCTATAAAAGAATTCGAGGAACTGTTTTTCCCCTAAAATTAAATGAAACAACATTAAGTTCATGCAGAAACATAGCAACCATTTTGTATTTTCCTTTGACAAAATCCTCTTGCATTTCTTTCCTTTTGAAACTTTATCATTTCTTATGAAGCACACTTGGTCTGCAAACTTGGATAAATTGACTCTTAATAAAAGCTTGAGATAACATTCATATTCCTAATGAACAACCTTCTCAAAAAAGTACATTTTTGTGGCAGCTGCATTCAACCCTTGACAATTATCCAAATAAGTTAAACCATAATACAGTGAAGCCTCGTTTATCCGGACCCTGATAATCCGGATGTCTCGCAATCCAAACGAAATTGTAAGGGAACGGAATTATTTGACCAATTTGTTGCAGACGACTTTTGAAAACATTGTGGGTAAAGGAGAAATTGCTCGTGACGAGCAATTTCTCCTTTTCCCACAATGTTTTCTGCCATATCAGAAGAATATTTTTGAATTTCATCACGTTTTGAAATGTCGTCTGCAAACTCTTTCAATTTGGGATGGTCGACAATTTGCCGTTTGCTAAAGGGTTATAAGTATACACGTGCATACAGACAGTTTATGTCTTAATGTGTATAAGAACATGCTCTGCTTCATCAGTCCGGATGATTCGGTAATCTGGACATTTTGTTGGAAACGGACATGTTTGGATTAACGAGACATCACTGTACATTATTATTTGAACGTAATGTATGTAGTCTCACATTCAACTCTCAATACACTAATTTAAATAGTCTTACCGTGATCTAGATTTTGACTTATACCCAAAGAATTGAAGGTCATGCGTTATATCTTTCTCTGTTCCAAAAATGACGTCAATATCATAAACTCTTTCGTTTAAATGCGATTGACTATAATCTATACTGACTATCAAAATACTGTTAACAAGAGAGACGGCCCTTCTGTAATGAAAGATCAATTTTTCAAAGAACAATTAGTCAAGTTTTATTTTTGTCATATCAGAAAGTTGCAATTTGTTAAGGAATAAGGTAATGATGCCCTGCTTAAATAACTATCATTTGATTCTTTCAATAACTCTAAATGAAACTGGTTTAATAATTTTGTAAAAAAAAAAATACTAAATTTTGAAAGATGTTTAATTGGGTATCCAGCATAACTTAATTGGTAACCCATTCCCTCATTATGGGTTTCTGACAGGTCTCAATTTTTAGTAGCAACGGAAGAAAATAACTGAGTATGAAAATCAACACCTTCAATTTGGGACCATTGTGAAAAATTTAGAAATCTTTTGTGACTAGTAAACTTTTCTTCAATCTCAATAGTTTCTACCTCTGAGTAGTATTTTGCATGTAAGTTAACCCTTTACCAAATGCCAAATTGAGAGAGTTTGCAGGCAACATTTCAAAATATGATGAAATTGAAACAGTCTTCTGATAAGACAGAAAACACTGTGGGAAAAGGAGAAAAGAGCAATTTCTCTTTCTCCAGAGTTGCCTGCAACAAACTGGCCAACTGTTGTTATTGTTTGGTAATGGGTAAAAGGGAGGAAACATAAAGGAGAGGGCTATGCAAAACTGTTCCAAATAAATAATTCCTGTAGGTTTAGACTTAAAGGCAGCAATACACCATAACACAATCCATCCCTCAGTATGATATGACATTTGATAGAAAAATGTCAGAAGTTAACTGATCAATACCTAAACTACATTTATCCTCAAAATATCGTCCCAATAGCTGACCCGAGCGTCTCTCTTCCTCCTCTAATACAGAGAAAATAAAGCTTATGTTGGATTGGAGTTTTACAAGTCTTCATCATCTCTTATCACATCTGAAGTTATAAAGCCATGAGTCATAACTCAGTGTCACAAAACTTTATAGGATTGGTCCAATCATTCATTGAAACATAGTGATATCCAAATAAGGATAGGTTACATTCCCAACAACCCAAAACAGCTACAATGCACAATATGAATATTTCTTTAGCCACTATCACATGAGTTCATTCATTAACATAGATACGATGTCGTAACGTCTTGTGGCTGCTATCTGGTTGCCACCGACAAGCAGGACACGGTAGGAACATTACTTCTATCATTAACATAGCCAATTGCCCTATGCACTAATATCATTACACTTTGCAACAAACTACTTGCTGGACTTAGGAATGCGTTAACAAAGTGTTGAATTGTTTGTAGCTAGGACAATGCTCTTTATAATTGTAAAAGGCTTACACCAAGTTTCAGCTACCGTAGCCAACACAATTCTTGACAAGGAAGTAGATATTGTGATATGAAAGGCAGTATGTTAGCAGCTCCCCCTTTTCCCGCTTTCATTTCAAAAGCAGTTTGCAGCCTACTTGCACTTAAATCCAAAGAATTGTGTGGTATTGAGTGAATAGAGCAAAAAATACTACAGCAAAGTCCTATCTAGAAACCCATAATTACCCTGTTACTTTATATTGACTTATTTTGACAAACTTATAGCAGAAGGCCTTAGAAACCATTATGTAAAAAGGAGATCACATAATAGCAAGTAATTTCTTCTTTTGTTACAATAAGTTTCACTAAATATCACAGAGAAAATGCTTAGAGTAATGCATATATTTGAATCTTTTTATGGATCAGACAAAAGTTATTTCATAAGGAAAGGGATTAAAGGAATGAAATCAAATACACCTGTATGTGACAATATCAAGGGTAGTGAAATTAAACAAGACAGAAGAATTTCGAAATGTCATACGCTTAACCCTTTCCCAAACAACATATTTTCAACTGTCCAAAATTGAAAGATATTGCAGACGACATTTCAAAATGTGATGAAATTGAAAAATATTCTTCAGATAGAGCAGAAAACCTTGTGGGAAATGGAATTTCTCCTTTTCCCACAATGTTTTCTAAAGTCGTCTACAACAATGTGGTCAAATGTCGTTATTGTTTGGGAAAGGGTTTAACCCTTGCCTCTGTCCATAAATATCCGGTAGTCGCTTATCCCAATTTCATTCCATATGGAAATTTAAAATCCGATCTCTTATATTGATACATCCTCTGTATGGTATGCAGGCTGTGGTAAAAATCATTGTGAAAAAGAGAAAAATTGCTCATTCAGAGCAATTAATTCTTTGGTCAACATGTTTTCTCAAGATTTCTGTGGCAGATGCGACAAAGAGAGGGACCATAGAGAGACAGAGGGGTTAACCTATTTGAAATTATTGAAATCTGCCCAAATTGAAAGCTTAAACAGACAAAATTCATAAAATAAAAAGTAATGAGAAAATAAAATATCTTTTGTAACTATATAAAAAACTTTTTTGTATAAACAAATAGAATAAGGAAAGCTTGTATCCATGAAACAACAACAGATAAGTCCATATTTATCAATTACTGAATTAAATTTAAAGCTTCATTGAATCCACCTGCAGTCAAATACTTATTTAATTATGAAACCACAAAAATGGTAACTTTCATTGAGAAATTTCTTCCTTTTGTTACTATGGTTTCTACCAAACCTCAAAAAGCATGTTTTATGTTACATTCTATAGTTGCTCTAATTTTGGACATCAGTGGTACAGTGGTAGAGCGTAAGCCTCATGTATCGAGGGTCCCAGGTTCAAATCCCTGTTAGGCAAGGTGAAAATTGCCGGGACTAACCCATGAAATTGGACAAGTTCCGGAGTATTGTCCAGCAAGCAGTCATCATGAGTGAATTTAATAAGCTTCAAGATTCTGTCACAATTGATGTAAAATAAATAAGTTTAAATAAACTTTGGACAAAACCTAATATCTTAATATGAGAAAGATTTTTGTAGTAGATGATCAGCCTTTCCAGTTGATATACATGAAAATATTGCATGCAGTGAGTCATTCCAGTGTGGTTGACAATTTCTGCATCTATGATATTGATAATGCATAATATGGTTTTCATTTCTTGAACTGCAAACAAACATACATGTCCTTTACAAGAATGAAAGTCTATTTACTTGGTTAAGGATTTCTGACTGTACAGAAGAAATGGCCAATATTTGACTAGTACACATTAACTTTGTTTAATCAAGGAAAGGTTGATCAATATAAATTTACACCACAGAGCAGGACATTTCATTACTAGACATTTGGGGTCCTGTGTGGCCCACTGGCTAAGATGCCAGTCTTGGGCGACCTTCCTGAGATCCACCCCAGTACTAGACTAGGGCACTTAAATATCTACCAAAATGGCACTAAGGGCTCGAACCAGGGTCTGCTGAGTAACCAGTCCCATTCTGTCGGACTAGTGGACTACGGGCTAATTCCAATAGTTTTATACAGTTAATGTCGTGGTCAAAAAGAAAGACTTTACTAAGCATTTGTAAATATCTTTCGCAGAGCTTTGCTATTCGTGATGAAACTTTAAACACTATTGCTGTTCCTTAACCACAGACTTTCTTAATTCTTATAGTATCACCATTCTTGAAATTTCATTTTATGTATATTGTGCCCAATGTTTGTTGATCATCTTTTTCTTTCCTTTTTTTTTGTCTAAGCCATATTCTATGTTATTGTAAATGGCCATAGACAAATTTTGTCGATGAATGCCAATAAAGAATTGAATTCTGTCATATTGCAGTTTCTGATTGGTTCAAATTTTGAACAACAGAAGATAATAAATGACTATTAAAAACTAACACCTTGTACTTTTTGTTCAACAAATTTCCCGATATATATCCGTTTTTAAATTCAAACAAATACTGCCCTTTTTTGTATCTGATATTGACCTTCCAGTTGAAAATGCTATCCATTGTTACCCACGGTGCAATGATAGCAAGCCATTACTACCATGATTGTTTGGTCTTTCACATAATTTGGCAAGAAAATCAAACTTACAATCTCAACAAGGCCATAATTTTACTACATTTTATCTTTTCATATACAGGTTAAGGCGGTTATATGGATTCTGTTTGTTTATTTCTCTCTTTTTACATGTACTACACGCAGTCAAGTATTCCATTCATGAAAAGAAAAAATTTTGTTGTCTATTCTCGAGGCATTTGGTGAATCTATATTGGGAAATTCTGAATGGATCCATACAAGGCAGACATTTGGAATAGAGTTTGGAGACAGATCAATATGTTTAATATGAAACCCACAATCAAGTCTTTGGAATCCCAGCATCCAGCCCCAATGATGATACATTCCCAAATACAATTGGCATCTCAACCCTTTCCAAGTTTTGAAAGCATTGAGACATAAAAAAAATAATTAGGAAAATGAGATTATGTCCATGGGCAAAGCAATTTTCATTAGTAACATCCGTGCAGTCTGCTAAATGAAAATTAACTTGCATAGATCTGGTAAACAGATAACTAACCAACACATTGCATAAATACTTTTCAACAAATGCAATAAGAACAACAATATCTCTCTTGATCAAAATAAAATGGTTTAAAACAGAACTTAAATACATGTATGTCCTTCACAAACATGAAGTCTTAACCTTCATAGTACTCGAACCGACTTCATGCTAATGCAAACAGGTTAGATCCAAGTCAGCCTCCAAGTAAATTGGCAGCTGGCCTGTGATCTAACCTGTTTGCTACTCTAAGTATCTTTCCTCAACAAAATTAAGCAAATATTTAAGGTTTTAGAAAGTAGAAGACACAAACAAATATTTCTAGAAAATTACCCAGGTTTCTCAGGGTTAATAGTCAAAAATAACTTCAAGTCTTGCATCTGGTATAAAGATAACTAACCATAACATTACACAAACAACAACAAACACAATGAGAGCAAAGATATTAGCCTTAAATACATCAAAATTGAAGGACCAAATCAAGACTACAGTAAGTCCCTCACATATAAGTGAATGACTTACTCAAGTCTTGCAATGAACTGTTCGATGGTTCAGCGCAATACTATAGTAAGTCCTTCACGTTTGTGAAGCACTTGCTATAGTCTTGCGTTGAACCCTCATATTATAGTATTCCAGCTAAAGACTAAGCTGTTAAGTGTTACAGGATAAGGCCATTCAGATCATGAGTATGTGGCAAGCCTTTCATGGATAAAATGATAGGGAGCCTGCAGTCAATAATTAATTTCATCCTTCCCCACATACAGAACAAGTCCCCAGATAAACTAGTCCAGATTTCTGGTCTCGAAGGCTATTGCTATATTGACCAACGCCTGTCCAAATGTTGATAAAAAAAACTTTGTTCACTGGTTCATTATTGAGACTACAGATAAACATGATACTTGATTGAAGCAGACGACTTTAGAAAAGTCTGTAAACATGTGAAAACCCCTTTCAGTTATTCTGTTGTGATAATGTGAATAGATTAAATAAAGCATTGTGACAAAAGGAAAAATAGCTTTTGACAAAATACAAAAAAATATATTAGCTTTCTAGCAACATGAGTACTTTAAAAAAAAGAAAAAATGTTTTTTTTAAATATGC
Organism: Cerastoderma edule; assembly: GCA_947846245.1. Classification (NCBI taxonomy): domain Eukaryota; kingdom Metazoa; phylum Mollusca; class Bivalvia; order Cardiida; family Cardiidae; genus Cerastoderma; species Cerastoderma edule. The sequence goes on along the minus strand of OX401410.1, from coordinate 10,463,298 downwards.
AAAGACAGCATGTTTACAAATGAGGAGATCAATTGTCACAACCGATCAGTTAATTGTCACATGGTAATCTATCAAATTTTTCAGATAGATGATGAACATCAACAACATGGAGGGATTATTACATAAGAATTATTCTTCTTTTCTTTTTCGTTTTGTTAATTGTTATTCAATTAGTTAAAAATCATCAGTCAAAATCTAGTGCAAATGTTTACGCATCCTGGTTTGCAACAGGACTTATTCCTACATGTATCAGTTAGCATTATGCCTCATGGGATAATGGCAATCAGCAATTAATATAAGAAAAGATCTCCTTTTTTTCATTTATAAGTTTCACCTTTATCTTCACATTAGAGCATAAACATTTAGAGGAGGGACCAATTCTTACAAATCCAGACCTCCATAACAAAGTTTTAATTTGTCAATAGTTCAACCAGTAGTGATACTGATTCCAAACAGAGCTTGTTTACTTGATTCTTGTTTCTGAAAATAAAATAGTTTTAACAATACTGGAGTTCCTTACAGATTTATCCATACATGGACTCGTTACTGCAATATATAAATCAGATGTCAAATTCTATAGTAATTTTCTGAGAAATATCTGGAGCTTTGACTAAGGACAAACTCATCTTTCTAGATGAAAACAGTTTCAATTTCAACTTCAAGCTTCTATTTGACCCAACAAGCATGGCAAAATGCTTAACACAGTATGTGTTATATTTCCTTAATCAAAGCGAACTTTAAATGCCTACTTAAGTAGTAATATGTCAGTAATAAGTCTCACATATTTGAGATTGATTTCTGCAGACCATTAACCTTGTTATTATGTTTAAAAAGCAGTTAAACAATTTTTTTCATTTTCTCCTTTTCCTTCATTCCAAAATATAACTGCCATTTACAGGACAATAATTTTACAATTGGAGGCTTCAGTGCAATAGTAAATTACATGATTCACATATGGTGACAGACTTCCTTTAATCATAGTCTTTATTGCATTGAACCCCCATGACAAATCCATGCCAGACAGTTAACAGTAGAAAGTGTTTCTAACCCGTATAGTGTTGGAACCGACTTCATGCTTATGCAAACAGGTTGGATCCAGACCAGCCGCCAAGTTAATTGGCAGATGGCCTTTGATCTAACCTGATTGCTACTCTGAGAATTTTTCATCATCAAAATTATGCAGATATTTAAGGTTTTGGAAAGCAGACAAAACAAAGATCTTTTTTTAAGAAAATTACCCAGCAGTTTAAAGGGCTAAGCATGAAAGCATGGTAATGTTTGTAAGGATATGAGATGCAGCAACCTTTGAAGCCTGCAGGGCTCCATGAATAATTAATGAGCCAGTACAACAGGTCGGATGCTCTATCTTTTAAGTCTTATTCACCTGTAGGCAAACTTAACCCATTCATTGTATATACACATTGTATATTACACGCCTACAACATCTTAATTGAGAAACCACTTAGACAACATATAGGATGAACTTACTTATCATTAGCTTTTTTCAGTATCATCAAGAATTGCCTATTTTATTGTATTTTTTTTTGAAGCAACAATGATTAATAAGTCTTTGGAGGTCAATATACCACAAGTCCACTTCACTAATACATTTGGGGTTCAAGCCCCACCGACACCTCTGGTTTTGTAGGAGTGTCCTTTAGCAAGTCACTTCAGAGCCCTAGCCTATTACTGGTAGATCCATGAAAGTCAGAAAAATGACTGAAAAATTGTTGACACAGCTTTAATCACCTACAAAGTATAATATTTCAAATGTCTTTGGAGCATGACATGACTTGATAATATTCTCACAATATAAACAAATATGTTTTTTTGTTATGATGCTTACAATGATAATTTATCCCTTACTTATTTATCATGTATTGAGTTTGTCCCACACTGGGTAATACGCAGTTCACAATATCAATGTTTATTAATAATTACCAATATGTCTAAGTCCACAAAACAAGTAATCCATTCACAAATATTCAGCTCACAAATAAAATGATCATATTATCAACTTTCTATACAAAACAAAAGTCTCCAGACACTCCAAATCACACATTCCCTTAATAAGTTCAAACAAAAGGGTTTATATCATATGAAATTTACAAAAAGCTTTTATATCCTGGGTACCGTTTTACTAAACAGTTTACGCTTAAGATTTGCGTAAGTCTAAAACAACAAGTCCTTTTATTTCAATATTTGGCAAAGCAATATTGCAAAGTAACACATCATTGGAATCGTCTCTCCGAGACGCTTCCAATGACGTGTCACATTGCAATATTGTACTTTCATTGAAGACATTATCCATGATAATCAATTATGACTTACGCAAACATTTTCCGTAAGTTGTTTAGTAAAACGGGCCCCTGGAGTGTAAAGCTGTTGATTACCATTATGGGCGAAGTATTCTTTATAAAACACAATGAATGATGTAACATCCAACAAAAACAAAATATTGTAGAAACTTGTGGGCTCAAATGAGGTAATTCAAAACCCTACCCCTTTCCTGTTAATTTATCCAGTTTTTACAGCAATATTTTGACACTTTGCTAACAGAACACTCAGTAAACTAAAGGGGAGAAATACAAAACCAGCTGTCGCAACATCTCCAACAGAGAAAAGCCCTTCATTCAATCAATCTGTGCATAATGTAAGCCAGACACATTTATGCACTATTAAACTGAAGCCTATAAAAGGCATTTTCCTCAACAACAGTCTCTTTAAAATAATGCAGTGTAGGAAAAAAAAGAAATACTGCAATGTCTCCTGACACTTCAAAAGATCATAAGCTTAGGGTCACTTTTAACCCTTAGAATGTTGGGAAATTTTCTAAAAAAAGATCCCAAACCTTAAATATCTGCATAATTTTGATGAGGAGAGATCATAAAACACAGAGTAGCAAACAGGAAAGATCACAGGCCAGCCGCCAACTTACTTGGCAGCCGGCCTGTGATCTAACCTGTTTGCATAAGCATGAAGTTGGTTCCAGCCTTATATTGGTTAAGGATAAAAACAATCAGCTTCCTGCAGAAAAGCTGGGCATAATGTTTACCACTTCCCAACATCAAGATTTGATGACTTAAGAAAATTTTCTTTTGAAGACATCCAATTGTCATTCCTACACATTCAGCCCAAGTACAGTGTATTAATTACTTCTGTATCAGGGAAGCAGAATTGACAGAAATTATTTGTCACAAGAAGTTGTTTAACAGAGGATGTAAAATAAAACTATTCAACTAAAAACATAGCATTGCAAATAGTAACTCATCAATAGGGTATCACCCATCCTATTACCATCATCACAGTTTAATGCATTCAAACACAGCAACAGCAGATGATTTGATTATACAAAAAAAGATTCTCTCTTATGTTGGGCAGAAACAATTGTGACAAAAATGATGTTACAACACTTATTGCGTCAGCTGAGCTAATGTTCAAATGAATATACCGGGAAAGGTTTATACACTTTCAGTTTCTTATCTGTATTTTTACACATTTAAAACATAATTGATTGCTACAGTTTTAAAGCTAATAAATGGGATGCTGCCAATCTGCTTTGCATTCATTCATAGTTTCATCCTCAAATAAATCCTCAACTTTTCCTTCTTGCTTAATAGCCCATTACCAAACAACAACGACATTTTTACCACTTTTTTTTCCGGACGACTCTGGAAAACATTGTGGGAAAAGGAAAAAATGCATAAAGCGAGCAATTTTTCCTTTTCCCACAATGTTTTCTGCTCTACCATAAGATTAATTTCCAATTTCATCACATTTTTGTCTGAAAATTCTGTCAATTTGGCACAGGCAAGATTTGGCATTTGGTAAAGAGTTAAACAACTTGTTTTAATAATGCTTAGATATATATTACAACAATCATTCTTATATAGCCTTATAGACAGATTACTTAATTGTCCAAAATGCTCTATCTTTTATGCACTTGTCCGTATAACGGTTATAGACAGTTAATTTTAGTAAAAGGCTTCTGGACAAGCTGGGCAATATGGACAAATGATTATGCCAACCCAGCTCCTCTATATTACTTTCCACAATATTGTCTGTGGTTTTACTGTGATAAAAGAAGCGTAAATATGCACAAGTTAACAGACACAATAAAGCGATCTTCGGGAATGGATATAATATCATTAAATGTATATCCATGCCCAAGTATTTCCTTTCATCTCATGTTTTTTCCCCTTTCTAATTATAGAAATTGGGAAACCAGAGCTCAAAGACACAGTGCAATTATCCCATCTTTCATGATTCATTTACAATCTATTAAACCTTTTTCTGATAAGGGAATATTTGACTAATCCAAATTGAAAGCCACAGCAAACAACAAAGAAAAGCCAATAAAGCACATATTTTCTCTTATTTGCTCTTTAAAATAGGGTAAATACTATAATGCCAAGAGGATAAATTGTTCATAAATTCGCTAATATTGTCAACATGTTTTTGAAACTCTTCTCAAAATATGTTGATGTATAGGTTGTTTTGTTACATAAAAAATTGCTTGATGAACATTACAGCTATCTTGGCCATACAGAATCCTAGGATAGCTTGGTTTAGGTCTACTGCAAACAGTGTTCTCATTAAGGTTTAACATCGTTTTCAAAAGGAATTTAGATATCCTGGTTAACCGAAGTCACAGGTACAGGGACATGAAATTGTTGCACACCCAAGGACACCCACCAGTGATATAAAACAGCTAATAAACCAAACATGGCAACTGGCATCCAAATTTTGGCTTTGACCCAATACTGCAAGCCCAATTTTACATGCGAGACATTGTGACGTGCCAAAATGGAACACCAAGGCAAATGACTTGTAGAACAAAAACAAATTAAACATTCACTTACTGTTATTTAATCAATGAATGATCATTAATCAAATTATTGTGGCAGAAACCAGATAATTGCTTTGTTGCAGAAGTTTTTAATTCTTTTGCAGCAGACCTGTGTGTTTAAAGAAAGATGACCCTTAGAAAACAAGATAATTTTCTAAAAATAGATTTTTGCGTCATCTGCTTTCCAGAACCTTTAATACCTGCTTAATTTTGATGAGGAAATAGGTTAAATCATAGGTCAACCACCAATTTACTTGGTGACTGGCCTGGATCTAATCTGTTTACATAAGCGTGAAGTTGGTACTAGCATGTTAAAGGAGTCCTTGTGAAGTGAATGAGTAACACGTCAAAACTTGGCTGATGTCAAATCAATTCAGGAAATGTATGTAACACATTTTCTTTTGATGTCAATTTCTTTCCAATTTTTTTTCCATTCACATGCAAATCCATTTCAAATAAATCAATGACTTTCAATGTAGACTTTTCTTAACACAGAACCCTGTGTTTCTAGGTTAGTGTTCTTTTATCATAATGATGATGTCTTATCAATTTACTTTATAAAATCATGAGAAAATTATAAAGATTGTTTTGTTAAGTTGTTTGTAATAAGAAGCAACAATAATTGAGAACTTTCAGATGATTCTTCATGGTTGTCAAAGGTTAGGCAGACAAAAATGGGACTGGTCCAAAATCAGTAATAAAGAATTAACAACGAAAGTTTTTATGGTATTGGTTGAAATCTTTGTGATATTTTGTTTCCACTGTCTCTTGAAAGGTCTGAACATTACAAGTCATGCAAATCTTTTTCTGCACCTGTCCCAATAATGGTTGTATAGCACATTTCAGTAAAGAGTCACTTGTACATGTAAGAAGGCAAGCTAGGCAATATGCACAATTGATTCTGCCATCCTTTGAGTGGGTTACTAACAATGGTTTATAATTGAACCCTTAACAATTCCTAAAGACTAGAAGATACTAATGAATAACATAATTAGGACAAAGCAGTACATGTAATTACACACCTGTAGAATGTCATGTTTGGTGAGAGAAAGGAATAAATGCATTACTTCAAATCATTATGTCTCACTAATTGATACACCTTCAAAAAGAAGACTAATGAAAACATAGTGACAAAAGGTAAAACTACAGTGAAGCCTCGTTTATCCGGACCCCGATTATCCGGATGTCTCGCAATCCAAACAAAATTGTAAGGGAACGGAATTATTTGACCAGTTTGTTGCAGACGACTTTTGAAAACATTGTGGGTAAAGGAGAAATTGCTTGTGACGAGCAATTTCTCCTTTTCCCACAATGTTTTCTGCCATATCAGAAGATTATCTTTAAATTTCATCACATTTTGATATGTCATCTGCAAACTCTTTCAATTTGGGACGGTCGACAATTTGGCATTTGCTAAACGGTTATAAGTATACACATGCATACACACCGTTTATGTCTTAATGTGTATAAGAACATGCTCTGCTTCATTAGTCCGGATTATTCGGTAAACCGGACATTTTGTTGGGAACGGACATGTTCGGATTAACGAGACATCACTGTATTCATAAAAAGCTTTTCTTTTAAAATTAAGTCCTTTTGTCACAATGGTTTCTAGCATCTAACATAAAGAAAATGCTAACATACATCTTTTTACATGTCGTTTGTTGTTGCTTTCAATGAGAGCAAGTCCCAAAGTTCTTTATGGGGGGAATCCATTACACTTTTGACATGCCTCATTACTTAAAACACAAGTAACTTTATGGCCTTTTAATATCTAATTAGGATGTTTCTTCATATCTTACCTGTCTTGCTTCTGCTAAAAGGTAACTAAGCCAACTTCCTGCGGACCTCATTATATACATATATATTTATCATAAATATAACAAAAAACTCAAAAAACAATTGGGACATGTATTAATAAAGAGAAAACGTTCAAGAAGATAATTTCACCATTTTGTCATAAAAATCTACTCTCCAAATTTTTTATCATATACTGAGAAATATTATTCCATTACATTATTTTTTGTTGCAGGGTTGTCATTAATTTTTGGAGCAAGAGGCCAAGTTTCGATTTGAGGAGGCAAATGAAGCAAAAACCCAACAATAATTAGGCGCTAGTTATGACCACCTATCATATTTTTGTCATTTAAGTCCTAAAAGTCATTTGAAGTGGGCAAATTAGCCTGCTGCTGGCTCTAAATGACAACCCTGTGTTGTCTTCAACTGCTACCAGTTCCGGTCTTATACCAATAAGTTTTACCAATACTAACCTACAAAAATGCATTTAAGCTACATCAATGACCTAGAAAGTTACAATAAAACTAACATAACAAGATGGCACCAAAGGCCAATTTAAACAGAGGGTCAAACATCCAAATGCCAGTTACCAAAATAAGAATGAATTGAAAGTCAAGTTTATCACTTCAGCCCCTGGTACCATGATAGGACTGCTGTCAAGCACCATAATATCATGAAAAAGAGCTAATTATATGGAATACATCCTATGCCATGCTTACAATAAACATTGCTCAATCAGGACTCCAGATACTAAGCTAGATGTAAATTGGTATTTAAAGCCTCGTCCAAGCATAAGGGTGGTTGTGGGTTTGAGCCCTACACTTTGCTAATTTTTTCCTCTCATTTGTTCTTTAAGGGTGGCAGTCATAAATGGAAGGAAAGAAAGACTGGTGGCAAAATTACATTCCAGAAAGGACATGTTGCAAGTGCAATAATTAGTTGGTGAAGCCCTGTCCTACTGTTGAGGTGGTGGTAGGTTCAAGTCGTACACTGGAAGCACTTAAGTTTACTGTAAACTTAAAATTTTGATTGATGTGCAGTGAGATGATATGAATGTTCACACATAACACTTAATCAAATGACCCGTTTTTTGGGGGGGGGCATTTCACAAGTAGTTGTTAACAAGTCACTGTCAGACTAAGTAATTTGTAGCTAGATGTTCTGTTTACAGGAAAGAAAAAGGCAACGGTCAAATTGTATTTATTTTGAAGTGTCACAATGTCCGTATCAACTCCGAACATCGTCCTGTTTCAGCGATGTTTCAACGACGTTATGCATTACACAATAATATAGACGACTTCATTCTAAACTGCCAACTCAAGGCAAGATGTGATGTTTTGGAACACAACACTCATGTTTATGAAGAATTTCTATTTTTAGAAATACCGATTCCAAGTACCCTTTGCGTCAACATAATCGCAAAATTGACAATCAAGCGTCCAAATTAAGAGCTTTTTAAAGAACAATATAATTAACTGGTACTTATTGAGAGACTCAACACAAAAAAACAGAGGTAAACTACCTTGAAATCCTGGAAATTGAAGTGTTAGGAAATCCCTACGATACTCGTAAACGGAAATGTACAATCGATAAGAATCTGCAAAGGGAGATAAGTTGGTATTGCGCTATAATCAAAGTTCTGAGGGTAACTCACAGAATTAATGAAGGTGCCACGACGCAACACCTTTCCATTAAAACTGAAAACCATGCTACATAATTCTTATGCAAAGAATTGTTAGCAACAATTGATTTGAAAGAAAAGTACCCCAATCGCTTTCATAGAAATATAAATTAAAGCAATTTCTGGTACAACTGGATTCAATTCACTCCCTTTATGCTTGCATGGAAAATATTTTTCTTGCATATAATCATACTCTAAACATTTGATATCAATAAAATAGTATCGATGGTCCTTCTTTACATAAAACGATACAACAAGTCTTTGATGACATAAGCGCTCTTATAAACACCACTAGATAGGACTGTTATGAAATTCCTTTTGTAACTTAAATTGAACAAATATTATAAATCAATTTAAATCCTTCCCACCTGATTGATTGATTAAAACGAACTTGGTCAAGGTAAACCAAAATGGTTTCCAGCTCACTGAATTTCGTGCTGACTAAAATTTATTAAGTGGACATCTCCGGATGAACACAAACAATATCTTGTTCAGCGGCTGACATCATCAGAAATGACAAACCCCTAAATATTGATGCATCATAGTACGATATGTCTTTGTGTACCTTTGCACAGCATCACTAGTCTAGAAATTTTGTTATATTTTTTAAAAAATAGAATAGCTGTCTCTGTTTAGGATGCCCACTAGACAGTAAAAGCAAGTCATCAACACAATTGGCCAAAAAATACTATATCCATAAATTCGGAAAGAACACTGGTCTAGCAAGGATTGAAATAGAAGTTCCCTGATTAGCATTTCTATTTTTACCTACAAGGGTTGTACATTGCAACAACAATATTTCAGTTAGATTGCGATGCCAAACTCTTGATGAAGGAGAGAGACCCCACAATCAACTACCAAGAAGTGCTAGCCTAGCCAAGCAAGTAAAGACTTGAGGCATTCCAAGTCAGTTGGGAGACGACCTCTCATGAAAATCTAAATGAAAATGTTGTCACAAGTTTTTGAACACTCACAATTTCAAATTCCACACTCTAATTATAAGGCCATTGAGGTTCCTTGGTCAACATTTCAATTTTCGAGAACATGAAAGTTGTCTTTGGTTGAAATTTCTGGTTAGTGTGCTTTTCAACTCAATGATAAGTCACTTGTCCAAAGAGTATTGTTGTTAATTCAGCCTAGAATACTGTTGTCAACTAGGCCAAAAATACTGTAATAAACTGGGCCTAGAATACTGTTATCAACACACCCTAGAATACTGTTATCAACTCTGCCTAGAATTCTGTTGTCAAATCAGCCTTAAACACTGTTGTCAAATCAGCCTAGAATACTGTAATTAACTGATCCTAGAATACTATTGTCAACTCAGCCTTGAATACTGTTGTCAAATCAGCCTAGAATACTGTTGTCAAATCAGCCTAGAGTACTGTTTTCAAATCAGCCTAGAATATTGTTGTCAAATCAGTCTAGAATACTGTAATAAACTGAGCATAGAATACTGTTGTCAACTTAGCCTAGAAAACTGTTGTCAACTGAGCCTAGAATACTGTAAAAACGGAGCCTAGAATACTGTTGTCAACTCAGCCAAATATACTGTTGTCAAATCAGCCTAGAATACTGTTGTCAAATCAGCCTAGAATACTGTTGTCAAATCAGCCTAGAATACTGTTGTCAAATCAGCCTAGATTACTGTTATCAAATCAGCCTAGAATACTGCTGTCAAATCAGCCTAGAATACTGTTGTCAAATCAGTCTAGAAAATTTTTGTCAACTGAACCTAGAATTCCGCTGTCAAATCAGCCTAGAATTCTGTTATCAAATCAGCCTAGAATACTGTTGTCAAATCAGCCTAGAATACTGTTGTCAAATCAGTCTAGAAAATTTTTGTCAACTGAACCTAGAATTCCGCTGTCAAATCAGCCTAGAATACTGCTGTCAAATCAGGCTAGAATACTGTTGTCAAATCAGTCTAGAAAATTTTTGTCAACTGAACCAGCCTAGAATACTGTTGTCAAATCAGTCTAGAATACTGTTGTCAATTAAACCTAGAATTCAGTTGTCAAATCAGCCTAGAATTCTGTTGTCAAATCGGCCTAGAATACTGTTGTCAAATCAGCCTAGAATTCTGTTGTTTAATCAGCCTAGAATACTATTGTCAATTCAGTCTAGAAAACTGTTGTCAACTGAACCTAGAATTCTGTTGTCAAATCAGCCTAAATTACTGTTGTTAAATCAGCCAAGAATACTGTAATAAACTGAGCATAGAGTACATTTGAAAAAATCAGCCTTGAATACTGTTGTCAAACCAGCCGAGAGTACTGTTTTCAAACTAGCCTAGAATATTGTTGTCAAATCAGTTTAGAATACTGTTATAAACTGAGCCTAGAATACTGTTGTCAACTGAGCCTAGAATACTGTTGTCAACTGAGCCTAGAATACTGTAATAAACTGAGCCTAGAATACTATTGTCAACTCAGCCAAGAATACTGTTGTCAAATCGGCCTAGAATACTGTTGTCAAATCAGCCTGGAATAATGTTGTCAAATCAGCCTAGAATACTGTTGTCAAATCAGCCTGGAATACTGCTGTAAACTCAGCCTAGAATACTGTTATAAACTGAGCCTAGAATACTGTTGTCAACTTAGCCTAGAATGCTGTTGACAACTCAGCCAAGAATAGTTGTCAACTCAGCCTAGAATAGTGTTGTCAAATCAGCCGAGAATACTGTTGTCAAATCAGCCTAAAATACCGTTGTCAAATCAGTCTAGAAAACTGTTGTCAAATCAGCCTAGAAATCCGTTGTCAAATCAGCCTAGAATTCTGTTGTCAAATCAGCCTAGAATACTGTTAACTCAGCCTAGAATACTGTTGTCAACTCAGCTGTGAATTCTGTTGTCAAATCAGTCTAGAACACTTTTGTCAACTCAGTCTAGAAAACTGTTGTCAACTAAACCTAGAATTATGTTGTCAAATCAGCCTAGAACTCTGTTGTCAAATCAGCCTAGAATACTGTTGTCAACTCAGTCTAGAAAACTGTTGTCAACTAAACTTAAGCCATACCTGTGACATTTGCCAAAGGGCACAGGCCTATTTGTATCTTCAAAAGGAAATTTGTGACTGTTGAAAATTTTAAAGCAATTACACAGTATAATGAATATAGCCTATTTGTGATACTGGATAAAACCATAGAACAGTATAAAACATGAAATTATGAGCAATTTCTCCTTTTGCTTCAAATGATTTGAAGTCTAGTTGAGTATATGCACATATAACCACTTAATATGATGGTAATAACCAGATGTTTCTCACCAGTACTGAACTTTATTTTTTGAACAATGGTGACTGCTTGGCGAAATGGAGTTAATGGATCAGCATTGAGAGACAAAGTTACCATAATGAATTGATTCTGTAAATGCTTTGTCATTTACGAATATCTGCAAAGCCTGGATTCAAACTTAGGACTCCATGACCATGCTGCAAACTACATGTAACCAATGAAGCTATTCTTAGTTAAATGAAGGAAAGGGTTTGGTAAATTCAAATATCTCTATAATCAAATTGATTGATTTGTATCAAAAAAGTTAAATAGTTGAAAAAGAAAGTATTCTAGTTCCCCATGTGGTATCATACAAATAGCAAAGGAGACGTTTTCATTTTTTATTATCATTTCTTTTATTTTCAAATATTAAAAATTTATTAACTGATTACATACATACAAATACATGTGGTTAAGTTCAATTGACTTGAACCCTAATAACATCCAGTTATATTGCATCAATGCTACCTTATAATCCCAGGGGAAAAGCTCAATTATTCAAATTGAAAGCATCGGCAGGGGAGCAACAAACAATATTTTTGAAACAGAAAAAAATATATGTACATATATTGATAAATCTGCAGATCTTATTAAAAAAAAAAAAAATCCCGGTTTAATTGATATAATTTTGATCTCTTGCTTTCTGACCTAAAAAAGGACTTATTCTATTTGTCACATAGGTTTTCATTAGGTGTGTGCTGTAAATATGAAATCTTCAGTCTCAATTCATTTCTTCTATCTTTTAATCCAATGATAGATCAAAACTAACTGACCAATGCTATGGTTGAACTTAGTCAGTTGCTGCCGATATTATCATTCAATACCCTGTTACAGTGTACAAACCTACTAAAAATCACCAACAGCTTAAAGCTTTAGGTTCGACTGCCTCAAAACTGTTCTCTACAAATGCTTTCAATTCCGAAAACAGAACTCACGATGGGTTAACAAGTTATAAAATACAAATACAAGCTTCAAGTCTTCCTATATATTCAAGTTTGATATTTCTTTGTAAAAAGAAATTTGTAAAAAAAAGCAATGAACTGCGGTTGCTTAAGTTAATAAACTTGGATAAAACATTAAATAGTAATCATTGAGGGTTCAGTGCAAAAATATGACAAGTGCTTCAAATTTGTAAAGTCTTGCAATGAATCATTCAACTTCTTTCGAAATGTTATACAGTGAAGCCTCGTTTATCCGGACCCCGATTATCCGGATGTCTTGCAATCCGAGCGAAATTGTAAGGGAATGGAATTATTTGACCAGTTTGTTGCAGACGACTTTTGAAAACATTGTGGGTAAAGGAGAAATTGCTCGTGACGAGCAATTTCTCCTTTTCCCACAATGTTTTCTGCCATATCAGAAGATTATCTTTGAATTTCATCACATTTTGATATGTCGTCTGCAAACTCTTTCAATTTGGGACGGCCGACAATTTGTTATACTTTATGGCATGATTTTCGATTCCATTTAGCAGATTACATACTAACAAATAATCAAAATGAGATCTAAAAGTTAAAAAAAAATCCAGAATTGATGGATAAACATTGAAATAATTATGACTTTCTGTTCTCATCAGACTTTTATCTTATACATTGACAGCTGCAAACATACATCTAGCTTTTGTATAAAGGAAAAGGTTATACTTATGAACCCCTTAGGAAAGAAATATTCAAGTAGACAAGTTTATAATTTTGGCCATGGGTTTTGATGGTAATGTCTTTGATATTTAACACCAAAAGACATTGCTAGACTGTTTGTAACGGATTATTTTGACCATTTTAAGCTCTAGTGAACCAAAGCAGGCACCAAAGTCACAAGTACAGTAAAAGAAATTTTCTTTTCACATTTTAAATGTCATACATCAATACATCTGTCATATCTACACAACTCTCATAAACTATGGGGTTTCAGGGCAGTTCTTTCTTAAACTGGGAAGAGGCCTGGCTTGCTTCTTATAGAGAAATTGTATCAATGAAATTACTGAATTTGGAAAACAAAAAGCTGGTGAGATGTGACTTTCATTTTTTTGGGAAAACTGCATGGTTTAAAGAAATTTCCAATTTTCCAATTTTTGGAAGGTGCCTTTAATGGGCCTCTCATATATAAAATGCAAAAAAATGCCCTTGGTTTATAATGGCCTGTCAACAATTGTTCATTAACACATAAATTTCCCTGTGTGATAACGTGCATGGACTGGTTGTAGGGTTTTTCCTCTGTATGAATTTTACTCATCAATGTCTATGGTCCACTAGGTCTCTGAATGAAGGGCTGAATACAGTAAGATCCATAAAACCTGAAAGATAGAGCAAAGTTGGTTCACATAGAAAGTTTATATAATGCGTGTCATTTTGTAAGTTAACATCATCTAAGTTTTCTTTTCAATCATCTATTTTAGCTAATAATTCTATGACTTCATGACATATAATTTGCATTTGATAAGCTTTTTTGTTTTTCTGTTAAAAAAAGACAAATAATACCCTGTGCATAGCCTAAAAGGTATTGCTATGTTTAGCCAATTTGCATTCAAATCTCATAACTTGTTCTTTGTTGTAAAATGCGAAACCTTTTAACAAAACGAAATTATTTTCACATGGAGACTCACTTTTTTTTTCACACAAAAAAAACTTTTTACATGTAAGAAACAAAGAAATGACTAAGTATGAAAATATGGTGGCCATTGATGTATCATCTTTCTTGATAAGTGATTAAACACAATTAAATTCACATTACAAATTTTCATTAGAAATCAACAAATTTCTAAAGCCTTAAGAGCAATTGAGGTTGATATAGGATCTCAACCAATCCCCACACATTTGGTTATGGAAAGAACATCGTGAAACAAATCTAAGAATATAGGCTAGAGGTAGTTCAAATGATGTTTGCGATAAAAAAAACTTCTAAGCAAACAATATTTCTAAACATAATACTTACGAGAAATGATGAAAATGACGTCATTAATCCTTCTTTTAAAATCTCTGATAAACCACCATATTCTTCTTCATCTACCTTTTGAAAACTTGTGAAGTATACATATGTAATTAAAACATTCACTGCAAAGAATCTGAAAATGAATAAAAACAAACTCAATATGTGACAAGGAAGTTGATGTGTAGAAATTTCTGTTTAGAGAAAGACAGATGAAAGGTGATGATAATTCCCCAAATATATTCAACTACCATTGAATCATGAATGTCAAATATTTCAATAATTTCTACTCTTTTCATGGACTATTTTTATTAGGGATGGGAATGAATATTCGAATAGCGGGTCGAATATTCGAATAGCAAAATAGTATTCGAATATTTGATTTTAATGAACCCATATTACTGTATGTTTACCATAAATTTTATTCAAAAATAATGTTGCTTATTTTCATTTTCTTCCTCTAAACCGATCCCAAATATTGAAGAACGTGCCTAGCTCCCAGGTGCAGTTACGATGTTTTTACAACGTATGTCACACAGTAAAACACCTGTGACAAATTACCACATCTTTTGACAGTTTGCAAAACGATTAATTCCCAAGTGTGAAAATAGTTGATTTTAAGCCGCTAATTCTAACACCTTAATGATCTGCACTTGCTCCTTATTATCCAAAACAAGTCAATCACGCTAATTGACAATTGTCAGTGTCAACCAATCACGTAACTTGTTTGTCGTGAAATTAAACAATTACTCTTTCAATAACCAATCGTAATCATGATTGCATATGCACGAAGACCAATCAAATAATGTGTTAGAAAGTATATTTTTCTTCAGAATAATTTGTCAAACTTCAAACTTATCTTCATTCTAATTTCTACATCTATTCGATAAACATCACAATGTCTCCATCACGTGTCTGGAATTACTTTACTCGTTCTGCCGACAAGTCGAAGGCGACCTGTAACCTGTGTAACCAGGACTTTGTATTCAAGAATACAACATCCAACCTACTGATATTGCATGCACGTACATGTATACAGATATCGGCTATACACAAAAGGTTTGAACAGAGGACTAGTGTACTAGTATTCGGACATGCAGACATTCGGACATCAAAACGAATTCTAAAATCGAATATTCGATTATATTTTAATAGTTCTAGTCGAATATTCGAATAGTGATTTCACTATTCGTTCCCATCCATAATTTTTATACATGAATTAGGCTACTTTTTCTTTGATACAGGAGGTCTGATCCAGATAATTTTGAGAACATTTGCACATGACACTTTATAACAAACTAACCTCTTTGAAATGCAAAGTACATCTATATCTTGATTATTCCTTAATACATGTTATTTGAAAAGACAATGAGCAGTATGCATATAGCAATAGAAACAAATCATTTTGTTAAAATTGTTTGAACTCAGCTTTGATTTAAAAGAAAAAAAGCATTTTAGTTCATACATTTTTAAGGAAAAAATGTGCTATTTCTGAGCCTGGTTGGATTTAATGATAGATACACTTCTCCTTAAGTATCACAAGCTATTGTTTTCAAACTTTACACATCTAAAACCCATCATAATGGAACTGTGAAGACAAAGTGACATAACTCTGGATTGCATCTAGATTGAACTATGGCACTTATTGAACCTAGAACATTGGTGAAGTTTTGCATGTTGCTTTACTTTTCCCAAACATTATTAAAGCATTGATTTCAGACTTCATACTCTTAAAAAGAAGAATGCCATTAAGCAGACAAGAAAACATATCTTTGGAATATATTGAGTAATTATATGCAGATTGAAAGCCATAGCTGGGATTTAAGTATACCGCTTTTATTAAGTGTACCATAACTTTTCACTAAACTTGACTGCATTGATGCTCAGATGGTGACAAAAGCTTTATTTTTTTTTTTAAAAATTTTAAGCTTAGAATGAGAAGCATAAGAAATCAAACTAATACTTACAACCCTAACCCCAGCATCCCTTTAAGTGGAAAGAGTCCCCAAATAAGACCTAAAACGACTCCCATTATCTGCCTCATCCAGTATATGACATCAAGAAATTCGTCCTGAAAAAAATACATTGTAATAATAAGGAAATTTATTTTTCATTTTTGAAATACTTAAAGATCTGGGTAAAATCTGTTTTTAACAATATACCGGTAATCGAAAAAATTTACTTTTTTAAAGACAATCAATCATATTTCAAACTGTCATCTTTTTTAAAACATATAAGATTCTTATATCCGCCCTTCCCCCACTGTGAATATTAGAATCAGCCTCTGCTTACTGCTATGTTCATGTTCAGATGTCTATATGTATACCAGCATGTTCTCCCAAACAATGCATTAGGTTCCTAATGTGCATAAACGATCAACAAACGTTACATTGGGTTCAATTCCTGATGACAGTCCCTTATATTGAATTGAAATATTCAATACAGACTGTGCCCTTAAATGTAAAAAAAAACAAAGAAAAAAAGACAGACAGTCCCCTGGTTCGGACGGGGTCAACTCTGCCTGCTATTTCAGTACTATAGGAGCCTAGTATATTATAGGTTTCAATTGCGCAGTTTTTTAATTTCATAAAGCTCAAGTTGATCAAGTCGCTTAATGAATCAAGCCTATTTTTTACTATCAATAGCCACCCAAATTACCTCCTAAACAACGTCAAGATATATATTAATTGCATCCAATCAAGACACCTTACTAATCATTCTAAGCGCTAAAAGGTTATTACCAATCAGCGCCATTCTTAAGCCCAATCACACTTTGTATCTATTAGCAACATGCGGTCTTTAAGTTGAATAACAATGATCATAGATTATGGCAGTGTAAATTGAATTACATTTATTGCATGTCAGAGACATAGATCTATGGTTCTGTGCATGTTATCTATGTCTCTGGTGCATGTGTACTAAAACTGTGTTTTTTTGTGAATGTCAATGATTCTATATTTGGGAATACATTAATAAGCCTAATTTTGTCTCTGCTAGTAATATCTCATTTCATGTACTCTTCATTTACAGCATTGTTAGTTTTAGAATTAAAAGAAAAATGCGCATTTTATAATATATTAGGCTCCAATTTAAAATAATTTCCTCAAGTAATCATGTATCTTCACTTTCAGCAATGTTTACTATAAATTAACAAACGGCGCAATTTTAAAATTGTACCTCATTGTTAAAATACGCTGTAACTAATACGGGCGGAAGACCGTGCCGAAGGCACGGTCTGGAGACCGCCTATATGTTACACGTACACGAAACCAAAGAATATACCTACAAAACAAAGGATATTCCGAAGGACTTCAAACCCCATAAGACTTTTTTCGGCCATGTCTGTTTTGCATTTTTTTTCAATTTCATGTGGCCTTAAACGTTTTTTTATTGGGCTTTTTTGTAAGCAATGGTGTGGAAAATCAAAGTTTAAAAAAAATTGATAAAAGAAATTTCATCCAAATATTTTCTAAAAAATCCAAATCAAAAAATAATTTTGCAAAATTTAGTCTGCATTGCGTTCCATTCCGTTTCTTTGGTGAAGTTAGCGTCTCTCATCCTAAAACCAGTCAATTCTACACATGTTTACATGATGCATACACCAAGAACTGTGACGTGTTACACTATATTTATTTGTTGTTGTTGTTGCTTTTGTATATCACGTGACAAGTCAGGATTTACGAAATTATCAGGTCACCGCTTCAAATCTTAAATCGAATAAATTGGTCGCCCTGTTGCATGAATACCAACATCGATGATATCAGGTTAGAAAAACTTTTGTACACTTTCATTTTCATATAACTTAGGCATAATTCATTGGGCCATTTTCCCATAAAAAGCGACATAAATAAATCCAAGCTCTGACAATGTCTAAACAGCCATTCTACTCTAGTCTAATGTAAACTCTATGCACCGTACGATCACTGTCTTACACCGAATATCGATTTTTTGTAACCGCATCTATGTGTCGAGACTGTATTTAGTAAACTCCCACCAATCTTAGAGCATAAACGAATGGATTTGATATCGAAAATGTGACGCTCGAATTCAGAGAAAAAGTTTCTTCTTTCTGATTACGCCCATTCGAGCGTCACATTTTCAATATCTAGATCGAATGCAGATAGTTTTGCAGGTTATTTCACAGACTTACAACAATGAATGACCTCCGTCAACAATAAATCACCCAGACATACGTAAATGTTAACCAGCGTTATTATGTCAACAATGTAAAGGATAGCCTAGTTCAGCTGTCTTATATGATACATAAAAGTGATGGGATAAGTCGTTTCTTGTTGATTTTGCTTGTATTTTGCATTAGATTCTTTCCAATATGAAATGACCATACAATGGTACAGGATGTAAATATCTACATGCACTAATTTGAGACTGTTTTATGTTCACTGTAAACCTGTGTTTATTTTTAGAAGGTTTGCAGATAACACCATTCATTGAAATACCACAAAACCCAATGATGAACACAGGAATTTCTCAGCTGGTGGGTAATTTTAAATACAGTTCTATTCTTGATTCCAAAAATGTTTTTAATGAGTCTGTAACATTTTCATGTTGTTTAATATGCAAATTAAATGGCTGTGCATTGTAACAAAGTGAAGAGACTTGCACTATTCATATTCACAAACCATTAGGGAATGTAATAGTGATTGCATTTTTGAGAGGTCTCTGCTTTGTTATTTTTGTTGAAGCAGTGTTATGTTTTACAGGTCTCCTCCTGTCATAGCCACTTCGTAACAATGTTTCACATATAGGCAGCATAGACATTGCTATTAATCAGCCATATAGTGGTTCCAAGTTAAATTTTAAAAGGAAAAAGATATTTAAATTTTCATCTTTTTAAAATAGAGATTGTTGTTACAAGACTGGAATTTGCTCATCAGGACAATACTTATAGGTCTTTTTCCCCCTTGAATTGGGAAGAGGCCCAAGCCTGTTGAATTTGGAAAATTTTATAGCTGAAATTACTGAATTGAAAAGCCAAAAAAGCTCGTATGACTTTGAATTTTTGGGAAAACTGCATGATTTTACAGAAACTTCCAATTGGGAAGGTGCCTTTTATGGGCCCTATTGTCATTTTCTCACAGTGGTTTCTATATTGATTTGTGAAGCAGATTTGATAAAATGAGGTAGTACTGATATATCTTAATTAATGCCAGGGTTTACATCTTACCAAATTGTTACCACTGGATATTGTGTAGGAAGTATTTTAGTATGGACATTTTCCTTTTCTTTGTTACTAATTGGTTTCAAATACCTTTTACTAATATTAATAATGCTATTGAAAGCATGACACGAGTTTTGAAAAAGGAGTATCATTTTATCCAATTTAGGTACTTGTGATTGGTCCAATATTGAAACATCAGCAAATGACTGTTACCAATACCTATTAGAAACAATTGTGACTACCCATAAATACATTTGTATTAGTTGTTTTTTTTTTGTGTGTGATTTAAGAGAAAAGGATGGCTGTCAGTGTATGCGACTTAATCCTACTAATATGGAAATTGAAAAAGGCATATTGAATTCGATAAAAATTATACAATGCCAGAATTAAGTCTGATAGCTCAACTGGTTAGAGCATCTTAGTTTTTCTGAGGAGGTTCTGGGTTCAAATCCCAGTTGGACTCTCTGGCTTGTATATACTTCAGATACTTTAGCTATTGGATGTAAGACATATTTAAAACTCAAATGATAGGAATGGTTGATTTTTTTTTTTTTTTATATGGGTTTTACATCACATCAACATTATTTCAGTTATGTAGCGATGCCCGACTTTTAATGATGGAGGAAGACCCCATACTCAACTGCCCACAAGGGCTGGTCGAGGCGGGTAGAACCATCGGCATTCCGTAAGTCAGTCGGGAGACTGCCTCTCATGAAAGTCCCTATCCCTCTCAGGATTTGAACCCACGCGGAGAGGGGCCATGTGATTTCAAGTTCTGTACTCTAACCACTAGGCCACGGAGGCCCCGAATGGTTGATAAAGCAAAAATAAACAATGATAATAATATAAACTGATTATTGATATGATTAAACATTGTCAATTGTTTATCTATAGAATTGACTTTTGTTTATTTCAACTTTTTATATTGAAGGACTTTTGGTGCTGTTTAAATTGAAAAAAAAAATGTTAATGGTCTATCAACAAATCCTTTTCAGCAGTAGTACATTATTTCAAAGAATTTGTGGATTTCCTTCATCATAGTAAATGTATACAAATTTCTCCTCTGTTTCAACATTAAATCATATATTGACAAGGTTTCAATGCTAGACCTATAGTAAATGTTCACATTAAGAAGCAACTGAAGTCTTGCCTTGAATCCTCAATTTGTATGCAGAGATAATCTAGGGATTCAAATTCTATAGTTTGATTGGTGGTTTTGATATGGCTCGAACAGTGTCTTCTATTTCTCATTTCATTACTGATATGGGTAGGAGAGCTAAAACATGCTAGTATCTCCAAACATACATACATGATAATTAGTCTTAGATGTTATTGTTGCACAATGGTTTAACAACATTTTCAACAGAATGTATCAGATGTATCAATGAACATATCCCTGCTCCTATTATTTCTTCATCAGTCCCTGCCAATTTATCTTCCAAGACACTAACCATGAAACCCATTACTCTGTGCTTTGGTCAAAATAATTTGATGTGAAGCAGCATTTTTAAATGGGAAAGTTTTGGGAAGGACCTGTGTCACAGCTGAAATATGGATATGAAGTATCCATCGATAGTATCAAACCATACATAGATGGTAGTGAGTCTTAGATGCTATTGTTGGATGATGGTTAAACAACAATTTCAACAGAGTTTCATATGTACCAATGAACATATCCCTACTCCCATTGTTTCCTCACCAGTTCCCGCCAATACTTCAAGCTGGTATGTCGATATAGTGTCTACAAGCTAAAAAATAGTGTCAACAACAGTAGAAATAGTGTCAACAACTGAAATAATAGTGTTAACATGTAACTACACATTCTTAAGAATGCAAAATTGACTTTTTGATGTTAAATAAGCCATAGAAATACAAAATGGAAACATCATACTAGCTTCACTTCACTCCGTAAATTGGGTCAGTAAAAGATGCGGATATTTTCGAGGGTCATTTAAAAACGAAAAAGAAATGCAAGGTATACAGCAGATAGCGCACATCATCTTAAATATTCATATGGCTAATACACAAATAATATTATTTTCTATCATTGTTTTCACCAAGTGGTGAAATGAGAGTGTGGTCATGTTTTACTGACCAACAAAATGTCCACGTCTTATACTGTTTGAAGTATCAATTTTCTTACTACTCATGCTTTCTACGGTTTATTAAAGTTCATCAAATATATATGATTTTAAACTCTAAAAACTGTGAAAAAACACATTGGAACTAATTTTGGAGTTGTTGACACTATTATTTTGACGTACCTTTTCAAGCCTTTGATTGCTAAACCAATACAAACAGTGTTGCTGTGTTGTTAGAAATCAATTAATCATTGTCAAATGACTTTTGAAAAAATATCACCAAAGCTGAGGTATCAAACGCAAAATCAAAATATCAAGCTTGATGCGTACTATACTTCCGTGACTTTCTGTCCAATGAAGATGTAACATTCATAACGGTTTGCAACTTGATTATAAATTCATAGTGGTAAATTACAGTGGTTGGTGTCGTAGACAATATATATATATATATCAAACACCCCCAATTTGAATATTGGCAATGGACATGCATTTCTTTCACAGTAGAGTGCATTCTGGTGAGACACTATTTCCTTGCCTTTGGCCGATACATTACAAAGGAAACATGTGTAATAATTAATAATCTAGAATTAGCACTGCTCATACATTGAAAAACAAATCTTCCGCCCGATTTAGGCTTTGCCTATTTTCATATTATAGCAGGCAAAGTTGACCCGGCCGAGTTACCATACGGCCGAGTCAACCCACAAGCCGATTTGGAAACAGGCAGAGTCAACCCTACAATGTTTCTATATATACAAAAAAAGGATGGCGAAAATTAAGTTTACAGGACCAGTCGATTTAAATAGTTGCTGGTCTTCTTGACCAGCTAGTTTAACGAGGGAGTGTAGAAACCTGTATACCAAGATGTTTGTTACAATACTCAATTGTTACCTTATCCTCCCATTTTGCTTCGGATGTGAAAGCTTTCGCAAATGTTTCGGAGACGGTTGGGCCTGTCGATTCCGTGGGTAGTTTGTCCGCATTGCTGCGCTGTTGTTGACTGTGTCCCCTTCGAAGCGACGGAGAAGACATTTCTCTGTATATGAAAGACTTCTAATTGAATCTTTTATCAGAATAAGATTGAATTAAAATGTATCGAGTCGTGAAGATGTACACACCGGTCGGTTTTCCGATTTACCGTACACGTGGGAAAAAACCGAGTTTTCCGAATTTATACTTTATGCTTTCCTTCCTCCTTTATTAAAGAGATCTCACCTTGGATCGTGACAAATGTTGCTTTAATTATTTTAAGCTTTCTTTGTCATTGCAATCTAATGCTTACCAAATCGGATCATTTACTATTAACCATTCAGACGACATAGACATTGATACGGTAACGAATGTAAGTGTCGCGTTTCGTATCCGTTTTTCTGATTTTTGTAAATGCCTGTATTATCGGATATGATGTATATTTCGGATAAATTTGTAGACCGGACAGGTATCTTAAAATATTGTTCTATGATAAATATCAATCATGTCTAGAACCACCTATGTTTTTTTCTTGTTTGAAGAGAGACTGACTGTGAACCCACGGTAATGGCTGTCAAGGATCAATTATGACTGGAATTACTATTGTTTTCAATTTGATCAATGTTTCTTTTTTCTGGCTGCCAACTTGGAATTGGAGATTTTTTTTATTGACCTTGCAGCAGGACCTTTTCTCGTTATATAACAGGATCCCATGAATGTAACCTTTCCAATAAGTAATTTCTTTTCAATAATGCATTTTCCCCAAAAATTCAAACTCACAACCCGAATTTATTGCCAGTTCAGCATTTTCATTGATGAATACCCCCAAGTCTACAGGCCTAGACCACTTCCCAGCTTTAGGAACAAAGGTCTTGTGCTGGTGCCTTTATATGTATTGGTGAATGATCAGATGAAGTCTAATGATGTGTCTGTAGCATTATTGGAAAACTTAAGCATGTTAGCCTCAAGATTTAAAATGTAACGTTCATTGAACGTCTATGCAAATTAGGGACCTAATGCATTGTTTGACAGAATACCCTGGTATATATTTAGACAACACAACCCCTCAGTGAACGACAGTGTTTTTTCACTGATCGGATGTGTTTGTGTCTTTGAGAGGTTCATTTGCTCGGTTGGTTACAAAAGCATCAGCCGTTTATTTACATTTTAAGGGATACTGATAAACAATGATCAGGAAAATGCCGGTTTTGTCGGTTCTGGACCGATTACATTTGTACAGGACTGGTTACAAGTTGAGATTTGATGAAAAAATCGGTCCAGATAATAGATGGATATGACACTCTACACACCTAACAATACCTTCAAAATCACATAATTAATCAATTGTTATCACCGTCTCAAACAATGCCATAGGCGTGGGTTAAGTAGGAGTCTTATTGTAAACAAAAAGGCATGCTTGATTGAGAAGCACACGTGACACCCTTATTCTGCGAAAATTGATCAAATTAAGCACATTTGGTCCGATGTGTAAAGTTTCTTTTTAGGTTGCGAGACATCAAAGAGTTTAAATGTGTAAAGAATGATGATATTGACAGTTTGCTTCCCATGCCGAGACAACGCAATTATTTAAACAACTTAATTGGATATCCGGGGAATCACCAAGGGACTCTTGAAGAGTTTAAAACAAACATCCCTCAGATCCTGTTTACCTTTCATTGCGAACAGACGATTTTATATGATTATTAAGACCAAGAATACAGAAACATGAATTTTATACTTAATGTTATAAATCCTAAATAAAAGGTTTGTTTTAATATTGTTGCATAAAACATTAACTATGGTTAGATGCATGAAAGAAATTCAAAATTAAAACTTTTCCTGGGGGTGGGGGGGAGGAGTGCGTGAAGACGTATGAGGGGTTTTCGGCCTCTCGATTTACAAGGTTGAAAGCAGGTGGTCTGATGGTTTCTTGTTTTTAGCACCTGTAAAGAAACCATAGTTGTTTCAGTCTGTTACAATATTCCATTAGATTTTAGGTTCCTGCTCTCTGCAGTTGAGAAACAAGTGTTGCTGTAGACAATCTTTCAATCACTTAGGGGGAAAAAACTTTTTAACTCTGGTATAAAGTTCCTGGATACAATAATTTTTTGAATATCACTTATACTTACATCTTATACAATACAAATTCTCATTGATATAGCATTTTCAGTCCAGGCTTAATCAATGTCATCATTTCTTCTTTTTTTTTTTAGTGACTGTTACTCACTTAAATGTATTTTAGTTGTCATCCTTTAACACCCGTACTCTCAATTCAGCAAATAGACAATGAAAAGAAACAGTTAATAAATGGTTATAATGGCATGTCTCTCATTACTTAATCTAAATTTTGGTTAAGGTGTTACATTTTTATTGAAGACTGAGAATTGTTTAGTTGTTCAGAAAAGTGTTTCTCATTCTATTCAATTCTGTTTTTGTTTAACCATGGTAAGGTCAATTTCAGGTGATGGCCATAGCATTCCCCTTGCATGGAATTTAAGTCCAAATATAAAACAAAAGTTCACAGAAAGTTAAGAGTATAGAATATACAAATGTGTATTTTTGTGTTGTATAGAAAATTAGAAACCATTACAGCAAAAATGAGTTTATTTGCTACAAGCAATTTCTCTTTATTCATATTGTTTTCTTAAATCTGCAAATGTGTTGAAATGATTACAATTCTATGATGAAAAAGGAATGATCCTACCTTTTTTAAAAAATCTCTGAATTTTACATTTTGAGAAAGTATTCTTATAAAGCGTGACATAACCAACTAGGTAAAAGGTTTTTGGTGGTTTTTAGCTGTTTGTTGTTCAAATTCATTATCACAAAAGATATCATATGTTTGTTAGTTTTAAGCCCAAATTTTGAAGATTTACTTTTTTATCAGTATTTTGGTGAACTGAATCTTGCCCTCATATCAGTGAGCATTGCAACTTATCAGCAGTTTAGGCAGTTTGCATGATAACAGTAATGCTAATGCCTAGATTAAAAAAAAGAAACTTGATATTTCACCAGATATGGATGTTTTCACAATTACAATTACCATCACAATAGAATGGTTTATTTTTCCAAATTACCAGAAAGCAAGTTCTTGATGGGATATTTTCCTTTTTTTCAGGGAAATTATTTTATCAGTTTTATCAGAATTTTAATTCTCTTTATTTTACACCGAAGTTATCCTTCTTATGACAAATCCTCTGTAATGCTGGTTCCTGGAACCCTACATACTGGTAATTGTAATGAAAAAAGAGCGAGCCCATGATGTCTAAATGTTTTCAAACATATACTTCAAACCACTGGGGTCGAGAGTTATCATGCTGTCAATATTATGCAATATATATTACATAGTATGGACCCTGGAATATCTATAGATCCCTTTAGTTTAAACTTGTTCTTTTCAGATCCTCTGTTTTAGGTAGTAAGAGAGCAGTTATCTAACCAATTCAGGGAGATATACATGACAGTTTCTTCAGTGCTTTGATCTAACTCTGACACAATTATTGACTTTTTCAGGATGGACTTTTAGGTAGCTGACCCTTTTTGTGAACTTGTGCAATCAAGATTATACCAGTAGAGAGCAGTTTAGTTATCTCTTACCTTGACAGTAATTGGGTCATCCCGGGAAAATTAACCAAAAATGTTTACATGAAGTCAATTAAGGGTGGATAGGCAAATAGAGTGGTAACTATTAGATCTTAAATTTTTATATCATATTCTGTCTTGATAACTGTATTGTTTAAAAAAAAAAAGCAAACTGTTTTCATTTTTTATGTATCAGACCTCATTAAGATTCGATAACCTTGCTATATTCTTTATCAATGCTATAAACCCTTTAATGTGGGTATTCATTAGCAGCATATTGAGGCATTGGTTCTTTTAAAGAATCCAGAAAATGAGATTACGAAATTGGTTTTGAAATGTTGCGTCCAAAGAACTGATTTGCACTTTACATTTGAGTTCTTGAATTCCGTTGTATTACAAAAAGAACTTTCTGTATAGAAATGCGTTTTGGGTTTCTGTTTTTGTATTTGAATATTTTGATTTTTGGATTAAAGTTGTCTGAAGTTGGTTACCCATTCCCCATATGGGAATTTTCAGCTAGTCCAAATTGAAAGCAAGAATAGAGTTAAAAAGATATCATTGACAAAATTCGTACATGTTTTGTAAAAAGAACTTTGTGCCAAAGGAAAAATTGTTCTTGAAGAGCCATTTATGCTTATGCCACATTGGTTATTGAAGAGTTCTGCTGGAAATATGTCAAAGTGTTGTATTATGTAATAACATGTACTTTAGTGCTCAAGAGTGAGCGCTGTGCATAAAAAAGTAGAAATAAAGGTTTCAATGGTTTTAGCATACACTTAACTTGTTTCAAAATGATACAGAATTTATTTGGTTTACAAGAGATAGATTATGAATTTTACCCATTAACCCATACCCCATACCAGACTCTCTGGACCGAAATGAAAGATCAATTAAGAAATTGCAGATGATGTACTATGAAAAATAATATTTCCTTAGTGATATTGGGAAGAAGCAGCTTTAAGCACTGCATAAACTTCTTCTTTTCATATTATGCATTTTTCATTGTAATTTTACAGTCTTCTAAAGTAGTTGTGCAAAGTGGAGTGTAATGCATTAAGAGATTACAGACATATATAATATTATCAGCTTCAGAGTTGTGCCATTGCATATTCATGGAATAAATGCATATATAGTTTTCTCAATTGAAAAAAACACACTTTAGTCTTGAACTCTTCAGTACATGGTGAACTGTATCTATATACCATCATTTGACATTGAATTCAATGCTTTTATAGAGGATTAAGTTAAGAAGTTTGGTAGGCAATAATCCTTTACCAAATGCCAAATTTTCGACTGTCCCAAATGGAAAAGTTTGCAGATGAAATTTTTAAAATGTGATGAAAATGAAAAATATTTTGATAGGGCAGAAAACATTGTGGGAAAAGGATTAAATTGCTCATTAAGAGTTATTTTTCCTTTTTCTACAATGTTTTCCAGAGCCGTCTACAAAAAACTGGTTAAATGTCGTTATTGCTTGATGATGGGTTAAAATGAAGTGGCTATCTATGAACTAATGGTAAAGTTATGTACTGTTTATAGTTTAGATAAAGACACTCCGTCAAGGCCAGGGCTCTTTGTCCTACTTTTACCTCATATCGAGGGTTCAGTGCAAGACTATATAGTAAGTGCTTCATGTTTATGAAGCACTTACTATAGTCTTGCATTGAATATGGAAAAAATAGCAAAGAGCATTAATAATGACAAAAAAAGCTATTTTTTGTGTGTGATATTGGTTAGAAGTTTCTGCTTTTGTCACATAGATTTCCCATTCTGAAGATGATGAATCATAAATTATTTATTTACCACTTTTCCAGAAGATGAATAAATCTTTTCTTCATACTAAATGTTCAATGAAAGATTACAGTAAGTCCTTAACCAGTGCTATAGTATTGCATTGACTCAAGGACTACTACAAATTTTTGTCCTTACACTTTCTTATGTTAACTTTTACTTGTCCTTTTCCCTTTCTCTTGCTTTCTCTTACTATCTTTTGTAACTTCTTTTTTTTAGCCCTTTTCTGTGTTCTTTCTTATTTTTTCCTTACATTTACTTACTCATTCTGTCTGTCTACAGCATGTAGAGATGTCTGCCATGTGGAGACAACTGCTGAACCAGTCTGTACAGAGTTCCAAATTCAGACTTGGAACCAGCTCTGGAGGACTTGGTGCTGGGTCCATATTGACAAGAAGGCCGGGTCTAAGTTGGAGTTGTATGCAAAGATTGTACAGGTAAAATAAGCGGATATGATAAGGGGACAAAACCGCTTTTAAGAAGGGATGTTAATGTTTTATTCCTTTCTTTTGTTCTAGATTTATCTCCTTGCTTACCTATGTAATTTTGAATGGTATAAGATTTATGGATTTCCAGGAACTCAATTCAAGTTGTTATCGGTCATTAAGTAAATGAGGTCGTCTTTTATCACTAATAAGCCTTACTTTTTTAATTTTACCAAGAAATTGTTGCTATTAAATCTTGACAAATAAATTCATCATGAAGTTTCATACCAAACCATCATATTTTTTGCTCTTCATATTGGCAAGTTTTTATCTCATTTTCAGTAATCTTTCTGA
This sequence comes from Cerastoderma edule, assembly GCA_947846245.1. Taxonomy (NCBI): domain Eukaryota; kingdom Metazoa; phylum Mollusca; class Bivalvia; order Cardiida; family Cardiidae; genus Cerastoderma; species Cerastoderma edule. Next base: position 10,434,391 of record OX401410.1, on the reverse strand, counting down.
AAATAATTATTATATATATACAGCTCCAACAATACCTCTTGTTTGGTGAGACATCAGAGCCCTAGCCTACAATACTACTGGGGCCCGTTTTACTAAACAGTTTACGCTTAAGATTTGCGTAAGTCTAAAACAACAAGTCCTTTTATTTCAATATTTGGCAAAGCAATATTGCAAAGTAACACATCATTGGAATCGTCTCTCCGAGACGCTTCCAATGAAGTGTCACATTGCAACATTGTACTTTCATTGAAGATACTATCCATGTTTATCAATTATGACTTACGCAAACATTTTCCGTAAGTTGTTTAGTAAAACGGGCCCCTGGTGAATCCAGAAAAAGCCATAACATAACAGATACATTGATGACGCAGTGTTAAACCCAATTCAAACAAACATATATAGTTATAACTTGTAACATTGTGATAATTACCGTAAAAAACCATTGGAGGGAAGCCTCTTACCATCATTGGTTTTGGTTTATGATTTTACCTGGTGTAGAAACCTTTTTATGAAATAAAAAATGTGTGCTATGGCAACACATTTCAAATATCATACTCTATTCCCTTTTCTTTTTCAGGTATTGCAAATACAGTACGAGTACAGATGTACAACAACAACAGCTTCCCTCGAGTGCGCAGGTTGTTGTGTGTGGAGGCGGAGTAATCGGGACTTCAGTCGCATATCATCTCGCGGAGCGCGGATGTACAGATGTTGTTCTGTTGGAACAGGGCTCGTGAGTTACTCTCAACTTTATTCTGTTACTTATATATACAGGTATGTACCCTTCTGTAGGGTGACATATTGCAGAGTGCCAAGGCAATTTATGTGTTTCCAAGTACAATAATTTGAAAAGTTGTCGGACACATAATCCAAATGGATGACATATTTAGCTATTTTTCAACAAAAAAAACAGCAAAATTGATGATATGGACAGCATAGAGATATCTGTATGAAAAATTGCTCTTTTGATCTAATATTCCTAGATTGAATGTTCACCCTATATGAGATGAGTTGTGAACAGGAAGTTAACTGTTCAACTTCCCATGTAGTGGAAAAGCATTTGAAATTAATTTTCTTCATGTAGGTTGACCTGTGGTACAACATGGCATTCCGTGGGTCTGATAGGAGTTGGTCGAGATGATCCAAACGTGATGAAGATTCACCAGTACAGCCGGGATCTTTGTGCCAAGTTTGAGCAAGATGAGGATGGAGGCATAGGTGAGTGTTTAGCAATTTACCTCTACTGTTGTAGCTGATTTTAGTCATACTTTTTCAACCATTATTTCGGTTGTCCAAACCAATCAAATTCATAAAAGTTCAGATTTCTTTAAAATCACATTATTCATAACCACCGGTAAATCATACTTGTCAAAAATACAAGGTAAACTTTACAAATTATATCAGCTATTTCAAGGTTCGAATTCGAGAAAAATGATGCTATGGGAATGTTGCAATAAAAACTTCACTTTGTCATATTCATATGCATGTTCTTTTGAAAAAAAATACTACCAAAGAGAAACAAAAACAAAAAAGCTTCTAGAAGCATGTAAATTTGATCAATAGGAGATTCCATTGTACAACTCTAAAGGGTGTTAAATCATGTATTCATGCACTTTGGTTTATGCATAAAAAGTTTTTCACTGTGCTGCATTTCTTACGCGTAAACGGAAGGCCACACATACATTATTTCACGCTCTTCATATATGTACCATTTATGCTCTATCTAACAGTGTAAAAATTCAAATCCATGTGAAGATGTATTTAGTTCTTTAACCAGAGGCCATTACAACAATATGTTGCATTTAATAGATAGTTACATGTACTTTATTACTTTGCAGGTTGGAAACAGGTGGGGAGTGTAGAGGTTGCTCAAACAAAGGACCGAATGATCTTATTCCACAGAAAAGCCGCCCTTGCAAGGTAAAGCATTGCTTTCACAGTGAACTAATAGTACTGGATGGTCGTGGACTCAAATCCCTTATCAAACAATCATATGGGTTGGTTGTAATGATTTTTATAAATTTCAAAGCTTTAATATCATTTGTTATTACAATGTACAACTTTATCTAAACTGGTTATCAAAGTTTTGCTAAGGGTAAAAGTTTCCAGACTTTCCAAAAATAACCTCAGGCTTATTTAGCTGTATTGCAGGCATTTACAGAATAAAAAGGTAGAACTTAAATATTTCATATTTTTCCTGACTTTGTAGAGCTCTTGGAGAAGAAGTCCATGTTTTACTACCAAAAGATGTAAAGAAAATGTGTCCTTGGATCAAATTTACAGACTTACAGGTGTGTACAAGGAAAGCTTTCTCATTTAAACAGATGTGTATAGTCTTAATTATTCCAATGGCTTTTCTTAAGTGCATATAATAAAACAGTACAGCTCTTGTGCAGTTTGAAGGAATAAAGTTTTGACTTCCAGATTTCTTTACATATGTGAGGTTCCGCGGTGGTGTAATGTTTAGCTTCAGGGACTAGAAAGAGGCTAATCATGGTTTGATCACCGAAGGCAATCATTTACTTCACTGAAGAGTGTCCTTCGGCAAGACACATTTTCTGCCCTAGTACTGGTAGGTCATCCAGGGAACACGTATGATGATACTTAAAAATGAGTGCTATACATTAATAGGAAGACAGAAAGCAGCTTTATTGCATATAGAAAAAGGATACTTGTAGATTTATAACATGATTACATTGTCTACTACACATGTAGAAAAGGCCTATTTGGGAATTCATGTAATTTTTGTGGCTATTCCAGGGTGCCCTCTGGTGGCCACAGGATGGGGTTGTGACAGCTCCCGACTTAACCATGAAATATGCAAAGAAAGCAAGCCAAAAGGGTAAGCATTATATACACCCACAAAAGAGCAGAGCAAGTGTCCGACTGGTGTGTTGAAAATTACTGAGCATCAAACCGAAAACTTAAAAACCAGTGGTAGTAATGGCTTTCCTCTGTTCAACTTCTGAGTAAGATTGAAAAACATTGAATGGGTTTAAATGTATGTAATGCTGTCATATATCTCAAAAATGAAAAAGTGCTTTTTGGTGTGACCTAAGCAAATGATAAAAAAAAATTCTCTGGAAGCTTTCTTAGTTTATGCTTGGATCTTCCTTGGCAAACCTCGCAGAGTACAGAACCTGAAATGACTTGGCTCTTCTTCTGACTGGTTTGAACAACTGCACAGATGAGATCAGACTTTTATGATAGCCATCCTCTTGATTGATTTACTGAATGTTGGTGGCTTTACTTAAGAATTTGACACAATCCACAAGTGCTGTAAAATACAAGCAAGCAGTTTTCCTCAATCACTTGTTAGTTCATTGTAAAGTAACTGAAAATGCTGTTGGTTTGAGTTAGAAATCTAAACAAACACATTTTTACTTTTTTCTCAACAGGGGTAAAGATAATAGAAAAGGTTGGAGTAGAAAAGGTGTTCACAGAGCAAGACAAAGTTACTGGAGTTCGAACAACCTTCGGGGATATCAAATGTGACCATTTCGTGAACTGTGCGGGACAGGTAATGTCTTAAACCACTCCTTCATATTTACACACTTTAGTAAATTCAAAATGAATTGTTTTTTAAAAATTTTTGATAGAAATATAATTTCATTTTTATAAATGGAGATTTTGCTTGAAACGTATGAATTATGTTTGATGTGTCATTGTTATGAGTATTTCATTTAAGGAGCATTGCTCTGAACAAGTAGGTTTTGTCTTTTTTTGTTGCAATGTTTTTGGCTATGATTTATCAAACATTGGGCGACACTGATGCATTGGGAGGTCGTTAGCCTCTTGTGCCGATGGTACCGGGTTCAATCCCTATTAGGGGAGATGAAAATTGCCAGGACTTACCCAAAAATCAGTGCAAGTCCTAGTTTAGCATGGAAGCTTGGAATTCCCTTCGCATATATGCCAAAAGGCCCTGAGACATAACTATCCAGATTCATATCATATTGATCATTACTTGTCCATGTTGAAATCTAAGTGAATAAAATTTCATTCACATAACAAATTCAGAAAATATAGCGTGGCTATTTCAAGGTTATAGTTGTACGTATGAAAGGTTTGTCACTTTATATTTTAGTGGGCACGAGAGCTTGGAAAGAAGAGCTCTCCGAAGGTTCGAGTCCCAGTTCACCCATGCGAACATTACTACATTCTGACCCAGCCAATTGAGGGAATGGACCCCAATTTACCAGGTACACAGTCAAGTCTTTATCATTCTTCTTCACTTCTTATCACAAATGTTTTCTATGATGCTTGTTTTACATGGGTTCGAATCCCACTGACGGTATTTGTTTACAATACTTTCTAACATAGCTCATTTAGGGAATTGAATCCCAAATCTGCCAGGCACACACTCAGACCCCTGATTCATTGTCACTTAAGTGTTGAGTGATGCTTTTTGTTCGAAACATTTGCAAATCACGATTGAATATTGTCTTTGTTGAGCTAAGATTTTAAAAGATTTTAAGCAGACCTCTGTTTGTAAGGCATTATTTATCTATTCATGTTCATAAGGCAGCTGTAATGATGAAAGTGGAGCAAATTTGTCCATGAATTCCCTGGTAAAACAGACCTAGGCAAACTTTCCTTTTAGAATCTTTTTGTTATTTAACATAAACATATCAAATAATTGCTGCTGCATGAAAATATGTTTTCTTATTTCATGTTGGATCACCTGTATTTGCCAAGAGAAATGAATTTTACCCGACGTATGTTTCAGTGATACGTGATGCGGATGGATCATGTTATTTCCGAGAGTGGAACGGTGGTATAATGGCAGGAGGGTTTGAACCCCCAAGCCACGGCGGTAAGCCGGTGTTCCATAACGGCATTCCAGACAAATTTGAATTCCAACTACTCCCAGAGGACTGGGACCAATTCCGTTAGTACATTTCAAGTATTTTTGATATTTCCATGGGTTCCTGTCTGTCCCAAACCTGAAAAAGAAAAGGAGCAGGCCTCCATGGCATTTTGATTTTATATGAGAGGCAGTCTACCAACTAACTTACAGATTGCTGATGGTTCTATCAAACTTGACCAGCAGTTGAGTATGGAGGTCTTTCTTTATCATCAATGTAATGTAAAAATACAATTCATTATTAAACAAAACTGTTTTATAAAAGTCTTTATATGTTATTTTGATAAAGTGAAAGAAACTTAAATAAATGTTTTACATTGATGTTGGAATTTATGTTAGATCATATGATAATTGTAAGCAGAAGGAAAATGAGTTATTTGAAAGATGCTGTTCTCAACAAGCAATTGTTTTCACAATGGTGTCACGACCAATACCCTAACATGTGAACTTTTCATTCATCCAAATTTTAAGCAACTGTTACAGCACACTATGATTTTTAAACTTAAATTTTTAAGTTCTGCAATATCGGGTAAAGCAATTCATATTTAGTAAATTTTGAAGAAGTTGCTTCAAGCAATTATTTCAGTAATCCTTGGCATGTGAAGTTATAACAGTATATATGAAGGAAAAGTACTACTCTGAAGATGTGCATGAAAACAGCATGTTTAAATGAAGTAAAGTGTTTACGAGTGCCTCCGTGGCCTAGTGGTTAGAGTACAGAACTTTAAATCAAATTGCCCCTCTTAGTGTGGGTTCAAATCCTGAGAGGGATATGGATTTTCATGAGAGGCAGTCTCCTGACTGACTTTTGGAATGCTATTGTTCTACCTGGCTTGACAAGCCTTTAGTATGGGATTTTCCTCCATCATTAAGAGTTGGGTAGAGCAAAATAACTAAAATAATGTTGATGTGATGTAAAACCCATTATAAATAAATAAAAATGTGTTTATGATATGTCTCTTCAGAGGTCCTTTTGGATGGTATTCTTAACAGAATGCCTATACTGAATGATGCTCAAATACGACTGCTCACAAACGGTCCTGAAAGTTTTACGCCGGATAAGAACTGGATTCTTGGGGAATCTGCTGAGGTTTGTATACATTGTTAATTGTTTTATGTGATCTATATCTCATAAACTTAATGTCCCTTCAGCCTGTCATCCAATTTTGAAAAGATACTTATTAGACAGCCCTGGTTCAAGCCCCATGGGAAGCTCTGGTTATGTGGGGGTGTTCTATAGCAAGGCACTTTGGAACCCTAACCTACAACTGAATCCAGAAAAGTTGTAACATGACTTAAACATTGTTGATACAAGCTTAAACCTAGTATATTTTAAACAAATAAATTGTTTTCCAATTTTAACAGTTATATCACTTCATTCAAAGAATTAAAAGCAGTACTACCTTTTATTAACCTCCATGAGTAAGATAATCAATATAAGACAATCCCATTTTAAATACTGGAAGGCTTACGAGTATCGTAGCACTGTTTCCTCGTTTTTCAGGTACGTAACTATTACGTAGCCGCAGGTATGCACTCTCGGGGTATTCAGGGTTCTGGAGGCGTGGGCAAATACATCGCTGAATTAATCCTTGACGGGACAGCAACCATCGCCAACATGTGGGGCTGCGATATCCAGAGATTTGTACCTCACCACAGTAATAAGAAATTTCTACGGGATCGTGTCAAAGAATCAATAGGTAAACATCATTAACCGTAATACAGCTGGAACCAACTTCATGCTTATGCAAACATGTAAGATCCGGGCCAGGCGCCAATTTACTTGTGGTCTAACCTATTTGCTACTCTGAGTATTTTTCCTTGTGTTAAAAAAAAAAAAAAAAAGATTTTATTTTAACAGGATTATGTTTCAAGCAGTTGCATTCAATAATTTTTATGTCCCCACGGCCCAGTATCTTCTTACCTTTGTTAAAATTGCTGAAGGGAATTCAATTTATGTTTATATCGCTCTGTGTTAATAGAGGATGAAGAAGTCATTAGTCATGAACTTCTCGTGTGTCTCCGTTCAAGCTTTCCACTTTGAAAAGTTTTCTATTGACTTCACAATGCAAGGGCTGTGTTTTCATTTCACTATTTTCCACTTCGTTATAACTTGTATTTTCACTGTGAAGTGACTTGTATTTCTGCTTTGTATTGACTAGTATTTCCATTGTGTATTTATTTATATTTCCACTGTTTGGTAACCTGTATATCCCCTTTCTGTTTACAGGGTTGTACCACCTTCACTACCCCCTACATCAGTTCACCAGTGGTAGAAACCTGCGGACATCACCCATACATACCAAGCTAAAGGTGTATGGAGCTAACTTTGGTGAGACAAATGCCTATGAAAGGGCCATGTGGTTTACTCCTGGTGATCAAGAGGGTAATTGTTTATTTCTATCAGGTTTTTTACATGACATCAACAGCATTTAACTTATTTCCTATGGTTGGCTTTGAAGGTGCTTGTTCACAGAAGAGAAGCTTTGAAAGTCAAAATAAAATGTTGGTGAAACAAAACAGTTTTTGTTTAAAGTCACGAAAGAAGATTCAAAGCCATACTTTTAATGCGAAAACATTTGTGGTGCCATGTTACATTGTAAAATCATAATCTACTATTCCCTGCTACATAAAAAGGCCATTCAATGTGTGTCAAGGTCACGTGTCAAGGTCATTATGAGTATAATCCTGATTTCAATATACTGAATACCTTTTAGCCTGTAAATGTATCGATACAATACATCATCATAAAGGGCATTGATGACCTCAGTTGTTCGCATACCTTAAATCCCCATTCATTCATATCACAGCAGCTCCAGCTTTGACTAACAATATGCCGATGGTTCATACCATCTTGACCAGCCCCTGGAAGCAGTCAAGCATGGGATCTTTGATTAAATATAATGAGTTTGCAATCAACATATAAACACATAACATATAAAAATTGTTGACCTGATGTTAAGATATTTTATCTTTTTTCCCAGACCAAGGTGAATACATGGACAATGAGACGATGACAAGAGGGACATTTGGAAAGCCAGGCTGGTTCAATGCAGTTAGACTGGAGTACCAAGCATGCAAGGAGAGAGTCTGTGTGGTGGACATGTCTGCTTACACAAAAGTGGAAATTAAGGTATTCATAATGATATTAATTAACACATTACCCCAAAAATACATGTTTAATCCCACAAGAACGGTCCTGCCTGGCCCAGTTATCAAAATGGTGGTCCTAGGACTTAGTTTATATCCAATTTCTTGAGAAATTTGTGTTTCATTGTATTTCTTACATTTTAAGATTTCAAATTATATGTAGAATCCATATATTTGCATATCAAAATCTCACAAATCCAATGTTCATATGGAAAGTTACACAAAATTTAAGTGTACTGAGGAAAAAAGTAAGGTCCATTTCAAAAGCAAAGCCTAACTGGAAAGATATGCATGCTTAAGGACGAGTATAAATATGTACTTTAGATTTCTTAGAATATTAGGTTCTGAAAATATCACCAAATGTTAGAGGTGTGATAGTAAAATAGATTAGATATGAAATGAGTCATTTACATCTTATTCTTCTTTATTTTCTTTTTTGTGCAGTCAAAAGGTCCTGAAGCGTTGGAGTTTTTACAGTATGTGTGTTCTAACAACATTGATCAAGAGATTGGCACGGTTATTCACACAGGCATGCAGAACTCGCAGGGAGGCTATGAGAATGACTGTAGTATAGTACAGCTACGTGACAACACGTAATTATCATTTACTCTGATTATATTGTATTGGCATAGATTTCTGATTTGTTCGCAGCAGGTTGATGTTTCAAAATCTGCACTGATCATTTCTTAAAGATGGGTAAATACAAAGGAAATGCTTCATATGTTAATACCTTTGCCTTTTTAAAAAGTTTCTTTTATTCGGAAAGAATGTTTTTTTAGTTAAATGTCTATTTTACCATAAATATTTTATTCTAGTCAAAAAAGGAAAGATTAAAGTGTAATTCAGCTGTGCAATGCAACACCAACATTGAACACTTTATAAGTTGTCTTAGCATTTCTCTCTAATAAATCCAGGGTAATTAATTCACTTGAGGAAGATATTTAAGAAGTTTTTGTGTTCAAAGAATAAATTGCATGTACTATTGGAAGCTTTGACAGTAGAACATGTTTAATTATTATTTACAATTTCACAGGTTTTTACTCATCGCATTAACTGCACAACAGACCCGATGCATATATTGGATACAGAAACATTTACCCAAAGGTGGTTCTGTAGGGTTTCCCTTGACCATTTGATTTGTGCCAATTTTGGGGGACTTTGACCCCGTAATATGGAATTGTGAATGGAAAATAAAGATTTTTAGGGGTCATATCAAGGAATTTGGGTTCATTTACTACATAAGTTTGGGGTCAAGGAAATCCCTAGATCTGTGTCAAAAGAAGTTAGATGTGACATTAATAGATTAGACAATAGGAAATGTTATGCTTTCAATTATATTTTCACAGGTTTTTCCTCATCGCATTGACTGCACAACAGACCCGGTGCATGTATTGGTTACAGAAACACTTACCCAAAGATGGTTCTGTACAAGTTCGGGATGTGACATCCATGTACTCTGCCATCAACCTTATCGGCCCACATGCCCAACAGCTGCTTAATGATGTGACAGAAACACTTACATCAAAGACAGACTTTAGGCCAATGACTTGTCAGGTAAGATTTCATTATATTGTAAACTCACCTTCTGTCACAATAGCTTAGGGATTGCAACAAGCGTACAGAGTACAGATGGTAATGGAGTACTTTATCTGTGGACCAAGTATAGATGGCAAAAATCAGATATAAGACCTGTACAAGTTGCCATCCCTACTTGCAATTCATTGCCAATGCCTTGTCAGGTTAGTGTTGCTTTTCTTGTAAACTTGCCTGTTGTCACAATGGCTTATTACTAGGCAACAAGTAACTGGTTAAAAGAGTACATGATTTGTAGACCAAATATTGATTACTGAATCCAGATATAATATCAGTTGCTATCCCTACTTACAACGCATTGCCAATAATTTGCCAGGTTAGTGTTGCTTGTTTTAAACTAGCTCTTTGTCACAATGCTTCTTTTGCAGTACTGGGTAAAAGATACTTTTGACAATAGACGTTGCTCCCCATGAAAAATTTCAACTCCTTTTCTTGTTCTTTGTGGTAGTTGTAGGATAGGCCAGTAATATTCTATTGGTAGTTTTAGAACCATTCCAGGTTGAACAGCATCACCATGTCATACTCTCTGTTTTTGTTTCAGGTGATTGATGTAGGTAATGCCAGTAATATTATAACGATGAGACTGACGCATTGTGGCGAGGATGGCTTCATCATGTATATTCCCTCTGAGGTAGGCCGGGGACTTATATTTAAAGGCACATCAAAGGAGAGGAGTACAAATAAATTACTGAAAAAAAAATATGGAGTTCTTTTATCATGTTCAAGCATGAAAATTAATTTACGAATGCATTGAGACCCTATTAAAAAGACTCATTTAAAATAAGTTATTTTGTGCTTGAAATATAGTTGTCTCCAATTAAATCATGTTTATCAACAACCTGTTTGTTTACATATTCAAAATAACGCATTCTGATTGGTCGGTTAAAAAATATGTGTATCAACTGTCAAGGTCAAAGGTGAAGAATCAGGAAATCTGAATTATAAAACTTGCTAATCTGGGTTATTTCTGGGTTACTTTCACATTTAAATTGTGCTGATGGTGTTTTCTGGAGATAACTATTTGAATCTGTCCAAAAATTTACCAAATAATATATTTTGATATAGCATCAATCTCCTTGAATGGGCCTTTAAGTCTTTTATTGTTGTGATATGTGCAGAGTTAGAGTGTCCCCGTTTTTATGTGAAATGTTGTGGGTATGCTATTGGACCGTGTCATACCAAAGACCAAACAAATAGTAGTAATGGCTTCCCTTCATGACACTCCAGGGGATTGCCTCACAAAGGTTTCTATTTCCTTGTAAATGTAAATAATAAGAAAAGGGTTCTCTTAGAAATGAACAAAATGTCTGTCCTACATGTAATGCATGTCTAATTTTCATTCACAAAAACAAAATTAGCTTTGAGGTATTCAAGGGTTACAGCAATTTTGTAAATGTAGACATAGATATATAAACATTCGTAAGACAAGACCGCGGTTATGAATCAAGCATCGCACCTTAGAATGAACATTTCTTGTTTAAAGAAAAGATAGTATCAGTCGGAACCTGCAACACATAGATATTTTATCTAATGCTGCAATATAAATGAAAGATAGTTTAAAACATTGTAACAACAAACATCTTGTTGCTTCTTTCTACAGACTGCTGTTGTTAATTGAAAAGAAAAGACTTAAATAACCCAAAAGAAAATGGTTTTAAAGGGAAAGAGCAAACTTTTGTTCAAAATGGTTTATAAATCATTTTAATATAGAATTCCATTTGTTACAGTTCCTCAAAGTTATATAGATATTGAGGACAAAAATATTCCACAGATAAAGCAGAACAGCAAATGACCTAAAAATCTTTTTATTAATATTGATGTCATTTATTACAAACCATTAACTATATGTGTATAGATTAACTCATTGTATGCTTAGACAGGAATACAGCTAGTCTCCTCTGACTTTTCAAATATCATCTTTGTCTTTTCAGTATGCTCTGAATGTGTATGAGATATTCATGAAAGCTGGTAAAGATTATGGCATTAGGAATTGTGGGTATCTAGCTTTACGCCACCTTCGTATCGAAAAGATGTTTGCCTATTGGGGGACGGATATGAATGCTTATACTACGCCTTTTGAGAGTGGGCGAGAGTTCCGTGTGGGTTTAAAGGTAAGATATAACACTTTGCTACAATCAGAATCCAGACCAGTATATTACAAGATGCGACATATGAAAAAGGTTGTGTTTGTTATATAAAAGAAAAACAGTTGTAACAGAATGAGAAATTGCCCTTATCTTGCAATTTCTACTTTTGTTGCAGTCTTTTCTAGATTTGTTTGATACAGGTTATTAGATTTCTATATATGAAAGAAAAGGTAATCTACCTTCTATTAATTGTTAACTATATAGAATCAAATCATCCTTTTGTACTTTTCCAATTATAATGGTGATCCATGTATAGTCTTCAAAATTGCAATGAAGAAAATTATGCTTTTTGTAATCAATAAGACAAATCTGATGTGAATGCTTAAAAACAATTTCCTTGATTGTTGATATTTTCAGAAAGAAAATTTCATTGGAAAGGAAGCCCTAGAGAAACAGAAAGCGGAAGGCATCTCAAAGAAATTCTGTCAGTTTCTGCTGCAGAACTTTGATATAGACAAGGCTGTGTGGCCAATGGGTGACGAGCCCATCTATCGAAACGGACAATACGTAGGACTTACAACGTCCAGCAGTTATGGGTTTACCCTCGATAAATTTGTTTGTCTGGGGTATGTTCACCACATGGACGATCAAGGAAATTCTGTTGTTACCAAGAATATCATCGACTACATCAAAGACCCGTCAGCGAAGTACGAGATAGATGTCGCTGGTACGCGGTACCCCGTGGAGGTCGGAGTTTACACGCCGAAAAAAGCGTATAAAAAATCGGATCAGCCCACCTTCATTCCCGTTCCTACCCGTTAAATGTGATATAGAGGATTCATTTGTAAGTGCTTCATGTTTGTATACCATGGTGTACTATAGACTATAATCTTGCATTGAACCCTCGATTAATTGATATTGTTGTGATAACGCTTAACTGTATACTTGTTCTTGCTCTGTTTCACTTGCAGCAGATGACTATAAGTCAAATTATCCCAATTTATCTGTGAAATACTGTATCTTTGATTAATTAACAATTTTTAATGTATGATTTAAGCTTAGAAGTTTTTCAAGGTTTACAGAAATGAGTGTCTGGTGAAAGAAATGTTCTAAATCCTCCTATTGCTCAGATCAACTTAACTTTTTTGCGCAAATTTTTCAAAGGTTGTTCACTGCAAAGTTGTTTAAAATTGTTTGTATTATATAAAAGGTAATACATGTACATGATTGTACAGACATTTTGTGTATCAACTGTTCAAAAAATGGTTGTGTTCTTACTTTTCCCGAATACCATATGGTCATAGGCAGACAGCTTTAACAACATACAGGCAAAATAAATACTTTTTTTGTGAATAGATGGATGTTTGTTAAGTATGAATAATTTATAATTCAGAAAAAAAAATTGGAAGATCCTTAGTTCTGATAAATCAATTCCATGCTTAGTGGAAGATGTATTAATCGGAAACTAGAAAGTTTTACAAAGTTTTACAATAATCAAGTGAAATATTTCAAAACTAATTGTTTGCTCACATTGGGCATTGTGTTCCTTTAAGCAAATGGATTTCACAGGCTATGTACTTGTGTAAAAAGTAAATAAAAAAGATGCTGTCCAAAGATATTAAACAGTTGTCTCAAACTTGTGTAGTCATAAATGACTCAGAAATCAAGTTTTGGGGTAATTTTGATTTCGTTTTAAACCCATTCTTTTATCAACAGTTGAAAAATGAATTAAGAGCAAATCATATTTACATTGTGATATTTGTAAGAAACTATTGTGACAAAATAAGAAATTGCTCTTTTTGAGCAATTTCTTCCTTTGTCGCCATTGTTTCTGAAGTCTTCAACTGTAGATTTGTTAAAACATGGTTATAATTAAGGAACTTACTTCATGCTTATGCAAACAGGTTAGATCCAGGCCAGCCACCAAGTAATTTGGCAACTGGCCTGTGATCTAACCTGTTTGCTACTCTGAGTATCTTTCCTCAACAAAATTAAGCAGATATTCAAGATTTTGGAAAGCAGATGTCACAAAAATCTATTTTTTGAAAATTACCCAGCATTCTCAGGGTTAAATAGTGCATTACAACTCTCATTGCGCCATATCCAAGCTGCAAAACATGTAACTATGCCCATTTCTTACTGGTTGCTTCATATGGTAAACATTTTGTGTTCCTAAAAGACTTTCTTGTACATACCCTTCTTATTTTTGTGTGCTCAAATAATTCTGTTAAGTCTTTTGTAACTAAGCATCTGATTTTCTAATTTGATTACCTATTTGTTATTGATTTGTTTTACTTCTTTGTTATAGTTGTAGATTAAATGTTTTCTAATGAATTTATAAAAGATGAGAAAAAAAAGAATATTTACTGTTTTCTCTACTCACAGCTAGAAAAGGGACCATCATTTAAACAGCATACGACAGGATTGTCCACTGTACCTTTTCTTAACAATTGTCTACAAGTTTCGCTTGAGTCAACTGCTGTCAGTGATGGCACTCTTTATGGCAAGAAAAGAAATTGTTTACCAGTTTCGTCTTGACTTGTCTGCTGTCAGTAATAGAGGCACTCTTTATGGCAAGAAAAGAAATTGTCTACCGGTTTCGTCTTGAGTTATCTGCTGTGAGTAATAGAAGCACTCAGTTGACACCCTGGAACAGGACACAGTAGTAACAATACTTCTATATTTACTATGCCTGGCGCTCGAATGCTTGCAATAAGTTATACAATGAACTTTAAATGCCATGGCTTATTGTTTACAATGATCGTACGCTGATACGCATTCCTGTAGGCCTACTAAATATGTGCGGCATGATTGGATGGTTGGTGTAACAAAAGTCTGCTGACATTATTCTCTGAATTTCCTCGTATAGCTAAACCTTATTTATTTATTAGCGATTGTGAAACAAGTTCTTACAGTTAAGATGGCTCGCTCTCGATTGTGCTTCCTGGATCATAATCAGTGCTGTGCCGATTGTGGATTAATGAAAGTTCGCAAGGCGGAACCCGCTTCTCACGGGATTCGAACCCACGACGCTCTCGTGTCCGGAGGCCGACACTCTACCCCTTGACCATTGTCCTTCGTCTTATCTTTGCAATGGGATTTAAACCCAGGCGACGCATGTCAGTTATATTACAGATACATTTTCACCTTTCTTCTCTGACCTACCATAACCATTTGTCCTACCAAAGTATTGCCTTGATTTCACTGTCTGGCTCTTTCTCCGTGTATGGCTGTTTTGTCTCCCTTGTCTGTCTAGTAAACCATACCCTCTCTTTATGTCTTTGTATGTCTGTCTCTACGTCCCTGCCTTTTTATCTGTCTCATACGAATACATTTACCATCGGTCTTTTGTCATACTTGCAATGCCAAATGAAAGAGGAAAGAGGGTGTTTCAAAAGTTGGCACCACCATGTTTAAAAACGTTCACATATCGTCTGCTGTAGGTCGCTTATCGTTTGTAAAATATAGGGTAAAAAGGTAATGAAGATCATTTACTATCACTAGTCTGAGTCATTATTATTCTTTATTTGCCAAAAAATACATACCTTATATACGTCGGTTTAACCCTTTACCAAACAGCAAACGTTCGACTGTCCCAAACTGAAAGAGTTTGCAGACGATATTTCGAAATGTGATGAAATTGGAAAATAATATTCTGATAGGCCAGAAAACATTGTGGGGAAAAGGAAAAATTGCTCGTCACCAGCTATGTCACGAGCAATTTCTCCTTTTCCCTCAATGTTTTCTAAAGTCGTCTGCAACAAAGTGGTCAAATGTCGTTATTGTTTGGGAAAGGGTTAAACCTTACAAAGGGCAAATGTACAGTAAACACTAGAAAAAGCAAACGAATCAAATGAAAATGCATGACTTATTGAACTATCTGTCAGGCGTGCACCACAGAGAAAATACGGAAAGTTGCTGATGAGATTGCTATCCTATTGTTTTGTGACAAGAATATTTGTTTTTTCATTACATGTGTCAATGTTTTTTTTTTTTTTTTTTTTTTTTATTTGTATGTTGTTTCCCCCTTGTTATAATTCCTTTTATAAGCTACTTGTTAAGACACACTGGTAAGATATCTAAAAGATAAAAAAGAATATACCCAAGAAATAGACAAACAAGTGCGAAAGAGGAAGAAATTGCTCTGACGAGCAATCGTAAATTAAGGAAAAAGGGCAATGTGAAAATGATGAATATATTGCTAATCGTAAACGAAATATGTAGATTTTTCATCGTTTATCGTTGTATTGATTTCATCAGCCGTGCATAGTTTCGTAACCTAGAATAAGTTCACCCTTTCCCCATTTTGTATTAAAGGACTTGTCCAAATAGAAAGCACTAGAATGTGACACTAATAAAGGGAACGCAATATCACACAAGGACCACGCTTCATGAGTGTGAAAACGACCACGATGGTGCATGGGTAAACTAGACTTTAGATTCGATCCATGGCAGCGGTAGGAATGGCTTCTCTTAAAGAGACAGTAGCCGAGCTACCCGTGTTCTGTTTGTATGTTTTCTTTGTTTGAGGTTTAACATCGCGTCAACAGTATTTAGTTTGTTTGCAGGGCTTTTTCCGTTGTATATCAGAGACCCATTAAAGGCACCGTCCCAATTAGATTTTTTTAAAGCATGCACTTTCCAAATGATTTAGAGTCACGACAGCTTTTTGGTTTCCCAATTCAGCTATTTCATCGATACAATTTCCCAAGAGAAGCAGGCCTTGAGGAAAAAGCCCTGAGGAATATTTTGATGACCTGCCAAACATATATGGAGAAAGCTATATCCATTATCAAACTCCCATAATGTCAGGTTACGACTGGTAAAGCCATCGACATTCTGTTGGTCAACCAGGAAACTACCGCTAGTAGAAATTCAAATTGACGCTTCGAGATTTGGGGTTTGAACCCAATCAAAAAAGGCTTCATTGGTTCAAGGTTTATATGATTACTTGCCTTTAAGCAACGGAACCCATTTGTAAGCATTTATACGATCGCGGAGAACTGGTTTGGTCCATATAAATTGCAATAATATAGCCCAACGAAATAATAAAACGGTGTTAAATAACAAGCATTCACACTGGTAGAAAGTGTTGTCCTAGATATTTGAAACGTTACACATTAAGTGCTGTCATCTCGGAAAAGGTTTCGTTTTCCCTTGTATTCTCAAGGTATAGCTATATATAGTCCTAGCTAAGAATGATTGAAGTTGCTTTTAATCTTCGGATAGATCCCACTTTGGGAAAGCCCGGGGTTCGAACTTCAACCAACAGCTCGCTCGTTGACCATTACTTGAATGAACAGCTAACTTTATCTCATCAAGAAGTGAGATAGGGAATTATCTCAAAAGTTTATTGCGGCACTGTTCATACCGGTCGGCGCAAAGTTATTACGCGAAATCTCTTTATTGGACACAGAAAATCACACGAACATGTTTGGGGGATTACCTTTCACGTGATATATATGTAACACAGGTGGCCTGTTTGTAATGAAACTATAGTTATATGTGCGTGTTTGCCCTCTCCTTCATACTATTGGTATTCACAGCGCGCATCGGCAGATGATCATATAGTCTACACATTAACGAAAAACCACAATGACAAACGAATTTATTGCTCATTATAGGCATTTTCTCCTTTTTTACCATTAGAATACTGGATGATTTTCTAAAAAAAGATGTTTGTGTTGTCTGCTTTTCAATGAGGAAAGATACTCGGAGTAGCAAACAGGTTGGATCACAGGCCAGTCGCCAATTTACTTGGCGGCTGGCCTGGATCTAACCTGTTTGGAAAGGCCTAAGCATGAAGTCGGTTCCAGCACTATAAGGGTTAAGGTAGGTCTTATCCAACATCAGGAAGATATTTCTATTTTTAGATAATTGCCGTCTGCTGTTGCCTTCAATTTGGAAGAGTCACGAGACCTCGTTTGAAGAAAAGCTAGGGTAACAATTATTGCTGTGTCACACGTGACGCGGTCGGAGTGACATTGGGTGCAAGATAATTCCGATTTCTGCGCAGTTCTGCAAATCAATAAGGTAACATATACGAATTTTTCGTTGTTCTCAGTGCAACACAAGTGAAAGTCCTTCACAATTTATGAAGGACTTGCAATAGTGTTGCACCGAATCAGAGACCAGACGGTTCTGTCCCTAACACTGAACTTATTGGAAATCCGGAAATTAAAGGTTACACCCAGTAATCTTTGTACCAAAATGAGCCCAGTCCAAATTGAGAGCGTCAATGGAAATCTAAATTTAGCTATTTAATGTAGGTACAAAACACGTTTTAAGTGTCCACCTTTTGGGCTAAGAAATGGATATCTTTGTCAAAGAGAAATTGTGTATTTAGAGCAGAGGTAGATTTAAGTTTCCTTCTGTTTCTTACCAATTATCGCGCTGTGCTTTTAGATTCTGCTTATAAATGCAGATGGGTGGATGTATAGGCCCTAATCAGCCTCCTAATATAGGGAGCGACACTGATTTTCCATTTAATTCATTTCAAATTATCTAATATTGGGGTGAAGAGTTGATGAAAGGTTCGAAGTTATAATGAAGGATACGCGCTACATGTAGATTGAGCGGTTTCGAGCAGTTTAAGCCAGTTCTAGCTAGTATTTTTGCCTTATTCATTTTCCCAATAGCGCGTTTTTCAGTTGGCTGAAATCTGAATTCGCTCTGCACATGCGCGGTGTCCTTTCGGAATTGGAGGTTACGCGAGGATTGTTCACAAAGTTTGCGTATAGATTTCGGACCGTAACTGTAATGTTTTCGGACGCAATGATGATTTAAAAATAGTTTTATTAAATTTTTGACGGTTGTGCACTCGAATTTCCATGTGAGGGAAAAATAAGTAATAGTAAAATTAATTAGTCCACTGGTATTTTTTTCACGCACTTGTCTGACGTCAGGCGTTACGTTACACCCGTTGGTGTATTCACGTTATCTTCGAACTGGTATTGATTCGTTTACAATAATTCTGTCCATTCGCCAGGCTAAACATATACGTAAAATTTTTTTTTACCAAACATACGAAACAGATTAATCACTGCAATTTCTAGTCAGAGATAAATGACGTCACGTGCACGTGACAAATGATAACTATCGTCCATCATATTCGTACACATAACTTTTCATTGTTAAAGACTGTAGAAAAGGCTTGGCTTAGTACTACAAACACACCCAGAATTTCAAGTGTAATGATTTTATGCATTCGTATATTATTCCGCAATTTGTATGGTACAGCTATGTATATCGTATTATATATATTGTTCAACTGGTAGTACAATGTCAAATGTACTTGCTAAATAACTTGAAAATCAAAGAAAACACCGTTTAACCCAACCGTTAAACTACAACTACTACAGACAGAACTCACCAACGAATAGAAAATGTGGCAATGGCTTTCCTCCTAGGTATTCTGGGTAACGGCAGATGAAAAAAAACAATTTTGAAAAAGAGAATGTTCTAGACAAAAAAAAGAGAAAGACACAGTCCTGGTTCTGGTTTAAGTTTTGGGTGTGCCAATAAAACTGAAGAAAAAAAAACGGATGAAAACTGAACAAACCAATAATATAAACAAAACTGTTCCTACAACAAGAAATAGATCTACACTGTCAACAAACATTCTCCTTTGCAAAGTTATTGTTCGTTTCTCATACATAATTGTGTGTGTGTGGGGGGGGGGACTTTTTTACTCGAGTAGAGATTGATGAACAAGAGCTACACTTACTGGTATTCATCTTGTTTTCCATCTACAGCCAGCCCTCTACGTACATCAATCAATGGAATATTCACAAAACATTTTCAGATATTGAAAGAAATGCGTTTATTGTTTTCAAATGAACACACTCCAACTTCCAATGATAGCTTTAGGAACTCACCTTTACCCTCACCTACAATGGTACACTCCCAACCATGACAGTACCTTACTTATTGCGATCACAAGAAGGCTTCTTTTTCCAAAGCTGACTAATTGTTTGGTCCATTGGCAAGGGTACATTCACCTCATAGAGCAATAACCAGACGCAACCTTTGCTCAAGTATGCATGCTCACGGAGCAGTCGCTATTGCTACTAACTCGTTTGACACACATAGATACAAGGTTGAGACTGTTCTTCTTTGGTTTCTAACGAATTTGGTGTGTCTCTGGAGTTTATGGAATGTTGAAACTCAGCAACAAAGTTCGTTTACCTCGTCAACTCAGAAAAATGTAGGCCATCTATACCATTTGTCATATATATGACACGAGACCATTTCCATCTAAAAGTCAAATATTCCTTACTCTTTTTTCGGCTGTCTTAAGTCTTTTGCGCATCTGAAAATAACGAGATTTTTAAACTTCTTGGAAAGGGAGAAGTGGCAATCCTTAGGGAACGTTCTGGTTTCGTTGAGGTTCTAGTCTGTCAAAAATCTAATATTTGACTATAATGAGAATATTCCGCCAAAATTCCAACTGTTTACCAGTGTCGTCTGCTGAGAGTTCCTTTTTAAACGCGTTACTGGGTTAAAGAGGAATGAATTTGATAAATTTGACTTTAATTTGATGCTCACGGTAGTTATAGTTCAATGATGTCATTTACATTACCAGGGCGTTCACCCCACTTTCTTCTTCCAGAATCTTGCACTGAGGCCAAATGGGAGGAAACGCTTGAACCAGGCCTACGTCAATCCGAAAACATCAGGTTTATCCAATGAAAATGTATTCCTCCGCTGATGGAAATACCCGAGTAGATCCGATTGGTTACCAACGTGGCAGCGCTGCAGTTGTATATATAGCATCCACCTCAAGACCCCAAGACAAGAGGCTAAAAACGGATCATTTCGAAGACGAACCTTGGCCATGCTAGTTTCGACAACCCTTCATTGCACCCTTGGTGATGAAGAAAGATCTTATATAGCTTGGGGTCCTAGCCCGTGCGTACACCCCGCACTACGGCGGGGTATACGCACGTGCCAGGACTCCAAGCTTGCCGTTTTCTTGGAAAACCCATTCTAGGTAAATAGAACGACCGTTATGGTTTGAATGAAGGGAACAAGGCATTATAATAGACAGGTTTTCGGAAACGACGTTAAATCTAAAACAAAGTAGAAACAAAACTTGTGGTGGGTTGTAGACTAGGTTGCTAATGGGAAGATTTGTCCAAACTATAAAAAGCGACATCTGGAATTAATTCTAGTAGAAAACTTGGTTGAAACATAAACACAAATAGCTCTATGTTTATGATTAATATGGGCATTTTCTTGTTTAGTAAAAATTGGTTTCCAACTGCAAAAACGGATTTGTTTTCATTCCAAAGATTATTGAAATATGCAGACTATTCTTATAGATTTGGACTAGTTGCAATTTGGCAAACACCTAAAATGTCGTAACTAAACTAACAGACCTTCTCAATACCGGGTTTTTGTATCTTATTCAAATCCAAAGAACATGCCGGCGACGGTCGCATCACATGCAGAAAAACGTTTTCTCTTTATGTTTGTTCGAAATCGTTGCGTTTAAATGAGATATTGCTCATTTTGTCACAATGGTTTCTTAGACTTTCTACCACAGGCGCATTTCTATCGAGTAAATTATATACAGGAATCAATAAACTCGATTTCCGACCTTCCTGTAGACCTGTACATCTTTGATCCTATTAAACGCCCCTCAGTTGTCTTTTGTTACCGGTTGGGAAGCAGTCAGTTTCGATATAAACCAATGAAAACCGGATTTGACAGATCGACGGCAGACGAATCGTTCTACACAATGGTACGTGCGTTATATAGCTCACCGTATATATAATATGTAATTGATTAATTGTTTCTTGTTGTTGTACCTGATCATTCTCATCATAGAATAAAAGAAAGAAGCTGTTATAGCTACACGGGCACTTGTTTTTTGTATTATTTTCTATGATCTACGTTTTATGGTAAATGTTCTTCTTTCACTATCAAATTTATGTATGTTTGTTCTTAGTACAAGTTAGTCCAATTATCGTTAATTGGCTATTCCTACATTTACGTTTTTTATCCATATACGCGACGGCATATGTTTTGTAAGAGTGCTGCACGACAAAAGTGGGTTGGTTGTTGTTCTCAATTTATTCCTTTGTCAGGAGGGTTTCTACTCAACGTAACAAAGAAAATAAGAATTTTTATACTAGTCTAGATGCACTTGTCGTCTGCCAACTGACGTCCTTCTTTCAAATTGGATCTCTCTCACAATCCCCCAGGGAATGGATAGAATCGTGATTGGGTTCAACATGAGAGCTCTGTAGGAACTATTTCGTAAAATCGCCCGGCCTGTATAAAACATTTCAGAGATCTTCATCAAAGTATTTGTGCAATATAAATTGTTTATTTTTGGAAATGAAATGCAATGTACGCTCACATTATATACAAGGAAGATAAAACAATGGTGGTAATGGTTTGCCTCCATGACACTCCAATTTAAGGGAGTAAGGATTACATCTGGAAAAAAATAAGTTTCTGGTAAAAAAAAAAAAAGAACCACACACACACAGAATAAGTTTTTGTTAAAAAAAAATAACCACACACAAACAAACAATCAAAAGCAATATTACTGGTGATTGGTTTCACAGGGAGAAATATCATAATAGACCTTTATTAACACTATATATACACCTTGTGTATATATAGTGTTAATAAAGGTCTATTATGATATTTCTCCCTGTGATTGGTTTCAGATGGCTTAAACTACACATCTTTAATGAAATAACACTTAACTAACTAAATACATATGAGAAACATTATCTTTAATACCAGCTCATTCGTACTAAAATATAGAAATTGCTTATTACAATCAACCTTTGTCTTAATAGTTTCTTAAATTGGTTGTTACACAGTCATGTACTTAATGATTATTCAGTCAAAAATTCAATTGACTATCTTGAGGGTGTAATTCAATACTTAACCTAAGAATGCTGGGTAATTTTCCAAAAACAGATTTTTGTATCAGCTGCTTTCCAAAACCTTAAATACCTGCTTGATTTTATTGAGGAAAGACACCCAAACTGTAGCAAACTAGTTAGATCACAGGCCAGCCATCAATTTACTTGGCCTGGATCTAACCTGTTAACATAAGCATGAAGTCAGTTCCAGCACTAAAAGGGTCAAGTAAGTGCTTCATGTTTGTGAAGCGCTTATTAAAGTCTTGCAGTGAACCCTAGATTTTCTGTAATCTCTCAAATATCTACAGAGAAATGTAAAGGTTAAATGGAACATTAAGTCATCTCTTCATTATCAGATCATGGTAAATTTGCTAACTTCTGCATTTGTCACAATGGTTTCTAATTTTTTATGTCTGTTTGAATGATTACAAATAAAACGGTTAGTACAGCTGCCACTATTTCAGTGATCATTTTTGACCCAAAAAATCTCATAAAATTTCCAAAAAACTCATTACTTTCATTCATTTTAATCATTTTTCTATAGAAAAACCCACTGATTTTTAAGTTTTGGCCGAAAAAGCCCATTGATATAATTTAGAAAAATATCACTGCTATTTATAAGATACTTTGTGAATTATTACTACAATATTATATGTATATGATATTTACCAAAGTAATTCCATCCTTTTTCAATATGTGATTTTTTTTTGACTGCTGAGATGCATTCAAGTTAAACTACACCTATTGTGGCAGGGCCTTTTTTCCTTCAATTTGGAAGAGGCATAGGCCTGTTGATCTTTGGAAATTGTCTCTATGAAATTGCAAATTGTGGAAGCCAAAAAGCTGGTGTGACACCGAATTTTGGGTAAAACTGCATGTTTTTAAAGAAATTTCAAATTGAAAAAGTGCTGGAAGGTGTCTTTTAGAGGCCCCTGTTATATAACGAGTAAAAGCCCAGCAAGTTAAGTCGCACCTAAAGCGAATTAGGTTAAAAAAGAGTATTGACCACCGGGTCCTCTTGTACTATGGTCAGGAGGTCAGTGAATGAAAAAGCAGAAGAGCTGCCCTATAACTGGTTGGTCAATAACCTTGCCCCCCTGACCTCACATAACTAGTGCCAATTTACCCACATTTTACTGATAAACCAAATACAGTACAACTCGTGTAATCCAAGTTGGTCTTCACAATGTGTGAACAACCCATGTGGGACATTGCTCTCTGAGAGATTTAGATTTTTTATGTGTATGACATTGGTTGTGAAACAGAAATATCATACAGATATCTCGTTTTGAGTTATTTGTCCTTTTGCCACATGAGTTTACTAAATCCTTGTGTGGTATGATTTTATATGGATAAATTTGAAAAATTTGAATGGACTAAAAACGGAACATTCTCTGGTAAGGAAGATTTGATATAAAGAAAAAATAAAGATTTTTTTTCTGTATAGATATGTTTTTTTAATATTGATATTTAATGTTAGTAATCAACCATGTAGTTTCTTAATCAATTTCCTGTACCTTTTAGTTTTCCTTTTAATGATTGCAGTCGTGATTTCTAAAAATAAGATGGGAAGAATTGGGTAAGCCATGTATTTTTAGCCATTCAGATGAAGGTTAGGTAATTTAATATTCTTTGCTAAAAGATTTTTAAGTGCAATTGCATGCTCTATTAATTCATTGTTTTGAGACACAGAAATAGAACATTATGTCATACCACTAGTTACATAAGAACTATTGGAGAGATTATGTACATGTATACATGACAAAAAAAAACCCCAAACTGATCACTAATTTGCTGTAGAAATTGTCAGAAATTATACAACTTAGGACAGAAAGTTTTTATAACGATTCATTCGTTTTTATCTCTAGATCATTTCTGCACTGGCTCATAAACCAACTTTCATTCGGCTTAGTCAAACCTCTTCCTCCTTATTACTAACTTAGCATAAATACTGCAGATGACTTAACAATTACCAAACAATAACAACATTTAACCACTTTGTTGCAGATGACTCTGGAAAACATTGTGGGAAAAGGAGAAATTGCTCGTAACGAGCAATTTTTCCTTTTTCCACGGTATTTTCTGTCCTATCCGAAGATATATTTCCAATTTTATCACATTTTGAAATGTCGTCTGCAAACTTTTTCAATTTGGGACGGTTGAAAAATTTGATGTTTGGGAAAGGGTTAAAGAAACACCTATGGTCCAGGGGTTAGAGAATAGAACCTGAAATCACATGCCACCCATTTTCACATGCCACCCATTTTCACATGCCACCCATTTTCACCTGCCACCCATTTTCACCTGCCTCCATTGGTCCTTCCCAATTTCAACATAAGACTACCAGTTTTCATATTCTAATATTGTCGTCTGCTGACGGCCTCAATTATGAACTTTCCTCACCTTTGTCGCAATTATTTTTTGGGTTGTCTGCTCCAGATGAGTTTAAACAAGTGTGTATGATGAAATGGGTTTACAGAACCCAGATTCTACCCACAGACTAACATTCACTATCAATACCCGGGTAGTATATCTGGGTTCATCGTTTTGTCCAGGAATTGGGTCTACCCTTTTCCTGCTTGACTCAAGATACCTGCTGCAGAAATTCAATTCAAAAGCTAAGTTTAAATTTACAGCTGAAGGAGAATATGTTCATGATGAGCACAAACTCTATTTAGACACTGTGGTTTCTTATATAGACAGACCTTTGCGGGTATAAAACCTTTTCCTTCCCTTTATTTGCTGTAACAGTCTCACACCAGATGACATATGAGAGCATTGTATGTGAGCTATTTCTCAATTTGCACCAATAGTTTCATACTAAAGTTGCTTTGAAAAAACAGCTTTGATTCTGGCGTGTAAATGTTGTCTGCTGTTGCTTTCAGTTTCGACCATTCACAAAATCCCATGTGTCAGAGGAAAAGTTGGAGGAAATCTATAACTAATGACATGCATATAATTTTATAATTTTAATCCAAAGTTGAAACCACTATTGCAAAAGGAGAATGTGTTCAAGTGCTCTGAAAATGTACTCATAATAAGCCCATTTATTTCTGTAAGTACTTCCAAACATTATCTGCTGAAGTATAGTGTTTAACCCTTATTGTACTGAAAACTACTTTAAGCTTATGCAAACAGGTTAGATCCAGGCCAGCCGCCAACTAAACTGGCGGCTGGCCTGTGATATAACCTGTTTGCTACTCTGGGTGTCTTTCCTCAACAAAATTAAGCAGATTTTTAAGGTTTTGGAACAGACAACACAAAAATCAAATTTTACCCAGCATTCTAAGGGTTAATGCAGTGTTGAGTACAGGGTCGCTATGGCGACCTAGCCTTGAACTCAGTTTTCCTGTTTGATGTACAAGGCGAACATGATTCACCACTCAGACAGACAGAATAAGATGACCATGTAATTAATATCCTTAGCAATTCTTACTTTTTCTCCCATTAGGGATTGAACAACAGGTCCAAATTCAAAGTAACAGCAGACGGCAATTTGAGGGTTCAGTTCAATACTATAGTTAAGTGCTTCATGTTTGTGAAGAACTTACTATAGTCTTGCACTGAACCCTTTTATTGCTATTGTTGGAAATTTTCTTCTTTGTCAAATGGCTGGAGACTGTAATGAACAATCAATAATTGCTTGCCTCAACCTTGTCTTCTTGTGTCTTAATTTTTTGCTGAATTGGCTGTAGGCACTTTATATGCATGTTGGTATATGAGGGTAATGGTTGTTCCCCTATTGGCTTTGCTTATCTACTGCATGTAATCATAAAGGTCATGGTTAAAAAAAAAGGATTTTTTTGCTCATGATGAGCAAATTCGGCTCTTGTCACAATTATTTCGGTTCTGTTTTATCAGTTATCAAGTTTTTAGTAATAGATAATTTATGGATTGGCTTCAATGTTTGCCGCAAACCTCTGAGAACAGGAAAACATGTTTACTATCCATTAGACATGTTTTCCATAATATGGCTATTACTATTCACTGACCCAGCCTTGAACTGACCCTGTGTTGACCTTTGGGCATATTCCTTGATGATGAGGGTGGGGAAGAGGGAATGAGAGTGTTTTTTCCTGAAAGCCCTGCATACTTTTCTATCCTTCCCTTTAAAGAGACTATCTCAGTGTTATCATTCTGTGAGAAACAAATGTTTTTAGTGTGATAACAATCCTCCTCACTAAGTTTACTACCATGTTCAGTTTCAGTTTCTCCATATTAAAGAAGTGGGATAAAAAAACAAATATGTGTTCAAACTTCAAAATTATCCTTAAGATTCATTTGTCTTTTTTACAGATATAGACGAATCATACACTACAAATTTGGTTAATTAACCAAGGATACATTGTAAAGCTGAATCTCTGTGCAGAAATTATAATGGCTAACACAGACAACATGGATGACATGTTCTTCGAGAGTGACGACAGCCTTCTTCAGGATACAGCTGAACTTTCCGAGGAGACACCAAGCGAAATAAGTGGTTGCGACAGCAGTTATACGAGCGAAACCCCTCTCATACGTGATAGCCTAACAAACAGCAGGGAGAATGTGACCTGCGACGATAAAAACTTCCATCATGAAACTGACAGCATCTTTATAGAGAGTCAGCTAGACAATCGCCTCGGTGACAAAAGTGGCGACAGTCACATGGAAGGTCACATGGACAGTTGCTATGGAAACAATAAGGTGGACAGTAACATGGACAGTTGCTATGGAAACAAGAAGATGGATAACAACGTTGACAGATTGTCTCTAACCCAGTCCATGTATTCCCGACAGACAAGCGTAAACCCCGGCCATTCGGTACTAGATATAGCTGATTGCACTGAACAGATCCCTATTCGACCTCTCAATTTCATTGGTGTGGGCTGGGAGTGTGGAAGTGTATCCAGTATATGTCACTTAGCCGCATCCAAGGATGGCTTCCGCAGTCGCCTTGGTACCATGGAAAAGCAGTCAAACATAGGGTCAATAGACTTTCTACCTCAGAACCGCTTGCTGTCACGCGTTTTTAACAATTCCATCAGTAGCTTTCAGTTCAGTAAAAAAGGGTCAATCATCTCCGACCTCCACAAATCAATTATCCTGGACAAAGGGGAAATAGAGCTAGAAGTTCTGGATCTGAAGATAGAGGAAGTGAAGCCTAAGAACTTTAAGAATCTATGCATTGCCAGTATAGGCCTAACATTGCTATATTTTGCAATAGGAGGTCTACGCAACTTACAGAGCAGTTTGAACGCAGAGTCAGGGGTCTTGTCTCTCGCTGCAATGTTTGCTGCTTTCACCTTCGGGAGCCTGATAAGTCCATTCATAGTACAGATGTACAGACCCAAGCTTTGTATCATCCTAGGCTTCACCAGCCATATCTTCTACGTCCTTGCCAACTATTGGCCGAGAGTGGAGTATCTTGTACCATCATCTCTCATCATGGGTCTGGCGAATGCTCTCACCTGGAACGCGGTCTGTACCTACATCACAGAGCTTGGGATCAACGAAGCGTATCACAAAAATCAATTTGCCTCTCACATACTCAGCCGATATTTCGGATTGTTCTTCTTGACCCAGCAAGCTTCTACGGTGATAGGAAACCTGATCTCGTCGCTCATACTGATTCCTAAAACCCCGAAGCCTGTGGTATCTAATGATGTGTTCAATGACACCACTACTGCTGCCAATCTCATCAACAATTCATCCTCATCCGTTAGCTCATCTATATGCGGCGTTGGCTTCTCTAGCATGAACACCAACGAGTCTGCGGTTTTGGCGGTGGATGAATTTGACAAACTGTTCCTACTTGGAACCTACGCAACCTGCGTGGTTATTGCAGTTCTTACAATTGTGATCTTTTTGGATCATCTGCCAAATTACTCCTCGAAATCTTCGTCCATATGTGAAGTTCTGG
Organism: Cerastoderma edule; assembly: GCA_947846245.1. Lineage (NCBI taxonomy): Eukaryota > Metazoa > Mollusca > Bivalvia > Cardiida > Cardiidae > Cerastoderma > Cerastoderma edule. The sequence goes on along the minus strand of OX401410.1, from coordinate 10,405,906 downwards.
TCCAGGCTAAAGATGTGATCTCAATGATTGTTGATAGGAAATTCTTCTTTGTTATCGTCCTCTGTCTGTACACCATCGTCGGAAATGGATTTGTCATCGCAGATACACTGAGGGTAAGTTTTCATTTTGCAGACTGGGTTCTCAGGGCTTGTTATCCTTAACCCATTACCAAACAAAAACGACATATAACCACGACTCTGGAAAACATTGTAGAGAAAGGATTAGGAGCAATTTTTCCTTTTTCCACAATGTTTTCTGACCCTGTAGAAGATTATTTTTCAATTTCATCAAAATTTGAAATGTCGTCTGCAAACTCTTTCACATTGGGACAGTCAAACATTTGGCGTTTGGGAAAGGGTTGATTTTGGGAAGAGGCATTAGTATACGGGGCTTTTTCTCGTCATATAACAGGGGCCTTTTAAAGGCACCTTCCCAATTGGGAATTTCTTTAAAATCGGGCAGTTTTCCTCAAAATTCAAAGTTGTACGTCAAGCTTTTTGGCTTCCCAATGCTGCATTTTCATCGATAAAACTTTCCAAATTCAACAGTCTTGTCCATCTTTCCAATTCAGGGGAAAAAAGCCCAGGTATAGGCCTTTGGATTTTGGAAAATTGTATTGATGGAATTGCTAAATTTGGAAACTTATGTGACTTTGACTTTTTTGGGGAAAGCTGCACGATTTTAATGAAATTTTCAATTGGGAAGGGGCCTTTTATTGTCCCCTGTTAAAAATGATAATTTTCACTGTTTTATTTGTCATCTGCTCTTGTTTTCAACTTCAACCAGTTTCAAATACCCCTTTGCTGGAATTATAAGGAAAAAAAAAGCTTTAGCTTGTTGAATTCGGGGAAACTTAAAAACTGGTGCGACTTTGAATATATTTAAAAAAATTACATGATTTCAAAGACTTTCTTAATTTGGAAGTTGCCTGTTATAGATAAAAAGAAAAAAAGGGAATTGAATAATATACTATATTTTATCTGTTAGTTTGAACATATTTGCTTTACATTGGTGGTGAAACAAGTTCTTAATCCTATACAAATTACTCTCCATTCTGCTTATTGGATACATAACCAGTATGTATGCAGGATGTGATTTAATGAAAAGTTGCAATGCTTTTTAAGGTGGGCGACAGTGGCGCATATGTAGAGTGCCGGCCTCTTGTATCAAGGGTACCGGGTTGGAATCCCAGTAAGCTGAGGTGAAAATTGGGGGAACTAACCCACAAATCAATACGAGAACTGGTTTAGAATCTAGGAAGCAGTCATCGAGTGTGACTTTGAACAAGCTTCAAGCTTCCTTAACAACCGATGTAAAACAATTTGTAAATGAAGAGATTCGGACTCGGTACCCTTGGGTCTCAAAGTCGATACTCTACCACAGAACCTCCAACCACAGTTTTCTTTAATATTCATTTACTTTACAGGCGTATGTGACGTGCCCATTAGGGATATATATGGTGGGTTATACAATGATCTGTTTTGGGGTTTGTGGGTCCGTCAGCGCAATGACCTTCGGGCGATTACAGAAGTACATTGGGCGTGTGCCCATCTTCCTACTGGGTAAGTTTGCTTATCCTTGACCCTGCTTTAATTAAACACCTCTCCATTAAATGCTAATTAATTGTTAAATGTTATTTTTGTATCTAGAGACTGTTTTGAACCAAAGCAGTTTTAGCTAGGAAACCATTCCATTCGTTCTCTTCGATTGACAGCAAATTATTTTAAGCAGCTTGAATCTGTATAAAAAGAATCATAAGCCTTCACATTCTGTGGTTTAATACCCTTCCTTTTAAAGAAATATGTTTTGATAAATGTGCAGTAGAACACTAAAGAAAGTGAAGTGGAAAAAATGAGAGATTGCTGATGATAAGGAATGTCTGTTTTTGTCACAATTGTTTATACTCAATCATTATATTTTATGCTTTGCAATAATCGTCTTCTGTTGCGTTCGATTGTGACTAGTGCTGGAAATCTAGTTATGACGAAAAATGTTAAAGCCTTTAAATTAAGAAAAATATCTTATTGATTAGTAGGGAGTTAAGATGCTGTCAATAATGCCTGTTTCTGAGATAATATTTATAAAATTAATGGCAATATGTCAAACTTGTTAAGTTGTTTGCTTTTGATGAAAGTTTATTGACAAGCTGACTTTGTAATTAAAAAGGTTCATTATAGTAGATAGGAAAAGTGAGGAGATATCCCTCATTTACGGAATTATCTCTCATCTTGAAGTCCAATTTATAGGAAATAACTTGGCATATCTTTAATGACTTGGTATATCTTTAATCATTATCTATCAATTTTCTTACAGTTTGTGCAAGTTGTCATCTACTTTACATTACACTGTATATCTAAATGGTTTACCATTACAAATTAAGAGACTATTAAGTCATTTACTAAATGAAATGTTAGCATTCCTATTTAGGAATTGTTTTTATATTAATTTGTTTTGGAATTTCAAACAGTGGGAATCAATAAAACAAAGGCATACAATTGAATACAACATGATTTTACTGCCAAGACTGTAATAGTGAAAAGTAAGCATGACATTTGAATTCAAAGGCTCATTCTAAACAAATGAATTAATTAGATTATATTCAACAGTTGGAAATTGGATCACGAATAATTCAGCTTTGTAATTAAAAAACAGATAAACTTAGTCTTTCAAATGACTTTCAATTTTGTTAAAGTGTTAAATCCACGAATCTCTAGAGTGGGAAAAACCAATATCTATTAATGCTAGGACTATTTATTGCATACAAATGAAGGCTTCCTGTACACTTGGTACAAGTCCTTCACTTTTGTAAAGGACTAAGTACATGTATTGTATTACAAGCGATAGTCACATAACACCTCCTTTGGCATAGTATATCCCTGAATAGCTAGATTTCATTACAAAAATAGTTTAAAAGCTAGAAATTGAATATGTACAGCAATGTACATGTAAACATTACCCTTGTTTGAGATAACTTGCCTTTTTATTCTGACAGCCGATGACAGATGACGATGATGGTGCCAGAACCAATGCTGCTGACAATCAATCAAGATCTTTTTCTCTTTCAGTCTCCCTTTTACCCCAATGTTTCATGTTTACACCACTTCTGCCTTTCAGTCGTCTGACTTAGTAAATAAGTTCAGAAGCGGAACTTCGGAACCGTTGGAAGCAGACCTGGCTAGCCGGCAAAGTGTTGTGTATTACTCACATCGTTCTTACGCCTGCTAGATGAAAAAAAGTTAACACATCTTGGGTTATCACATGATGAAATAAGATTATTCCCCGACAGATCTTTGCATATAGGCCTGGCCTATATAAGTTACCAACAGGATATGACCTTTGGCGACCTTTGGTGGTGACCTTCACATTTGGTTTGTTGCTATGAGACAAGGTGAGTTGAGAGGCAGGTAGTTATGGCTTACATCCAGTGCAGCGTTTCCGTGGTAAGAATGGAGTCGTTGCACAGGCATTTATTTGCGCATTTATATGTTTGTAAAGCAATGTTATTTTTGGCTTGGACTACACATGTTAACTGTTCGCAGTGTTTGATAAACCAAAATTCTGCTTAATTTGAAGAAGAAAAGCATATTTTTTCAACACTTCAACAATCGAGGCTAACATGATTTAGTGTTCTAGAATAAACTATTCACTCATCTATTTTCAAAAAAAAAAAAATCTTTCAAATGATAACTAAGTAGATTACTTAGACTTAGAAAAAGAATGATATCTGATTCTTAAATGAGGTGTATGTTGGTATATAGTTTTTTACCTAATTGTTTGATAATTATGACAAAGATTTCGCATTTCCAAATATTTCATGTTTCTCTGTAATAGTTCAACTTTCGTTTATGCTGAAACATTATAAGAGGTCAAGATAAAAGGTGCGTTCCCGTCATTAATTTCTTTATTAATTCTCTAAACCCTAAACTGTGGTTACTTGTAATAATTGTCTAGAAGAGAAAAATTTAATGAGTTTCCACAAAATAGGATCGGTCATGTACTTCTATATATAATCCAGGTAAAAATCCCTCATATGCCCCAATATCTTGATCTCTCCCTAGTCTACCCATGATTCCAAATGGGTGTGTTTACATTGATTTTTTTTTTATCTTTTTTTATTAAAAATTGTGCTTTTTCCAATAGGTAAAGTTAGTGTTAAGTAATGTGGCTTACCTAGAAAAATACATTTCCTTTAGAAAAAAGCCCAATACTTTGTACATAGCCTTTGTTAGTTAGCTGCAAACAACTCTTAAGATGTTTCAAACATTATGAAAAAATCTATTTTCTATGAATTTCTAATGCTATTCTATTCTTAACAGTATGTGACAGTAGATATGTTGGAGTGTTCAATGCAAGGCTATAGAGAAGTTGTTCACTGTTTGTGAAAGAGTTGCTATCGTCTTGCATTGAACTCTCGATATGAAAAACAAATATCTAAGAGACAAAAGTTGTACATGAGTAAAAAAGCATAACTATTAATCAACATGGAAATCATCGAGACAAAAAGGGGATTTGCATATTACGAGTACTCTCTCATCTTCTCATGTTTTCTTTAAATACTGTGTGCTGGAAACATACTAGTTTTTCAACAATTTATTTGTTAAATGGAAAAAGCTTAATGTATTTTTGATGCTGGAATGATTAAGTCTTTCCAATTATACGTTTTGATGATTTTTGTTTCTAACACATGGAATTGAAATTTCCCCTAACATTGCTATCAATCCAGTCTCTTGTATGGGATTTTCGAGGGTTCAGTGCAGAATTATAGTAAGTGCTCCACGCTTGTGACATACTTAATCTAGTCTTGCATCAAACCTTTGTTTTGAGACATGTTAGAAGCAATAGCAAACATATATTTCATGGTATAAGCTTTGATAATTTTTTGTATTTGGTAGTTAAACTGTTACTGAGCTTATCTACCTCAGGGAAGTGTTTCACTAAATGAATTGAGGAAAATATATGCTTAATTAGATAATATATACATGGATATCATGTTGAATTTAAGTACAAAGCTGACATGTGACACATTTGTGACATGATACTTTGCAAAATTGCTATTATCAATATTGCTTTTATCAATATTGAAATTAGAGGGAGTGTTGTTTAGAACTTAATCCAATTTCTTAGTGAAACGCTACTCGGGTGTGCTGAATGTTACATGTGATAGGATGGGTAAACTGTTATTTTATCACATGCATGATTATAAGAATGAAGATAAACGACGAAGACTAGTTTGGGTCATCATCATCATCGCACTAGAGGCTGAAGTCTGAGTTAATCATACGAGTTTGGCTTGTTTATTACACTGTACCCATCCCAAAATGTGGTGTTTAATGAGTTTTATTACTGGAAGGCAAGAGAAGAAAATAGCTGTTTAGAATGAAATGTATTGTTTTCATTATGATAAAAGATAAAAACCATTGCAACAAAAGGAGATATTCCTTATTAGGAGCATTTCTCTTTGACAGTAATTTGAAAATGACCTATGTCTCTTAGCCTTGTATCAAAATGTTCTTTGATTTTCTTTTATGATCTCTTACATGTGAACTATGACAATAAATCATTATTTGAAAATAGAATTGCTCTGATTTTAAATTTTGTCAGCAAACTTTTTTTCCATTTGGCAAAATAGTTAAGTTTTTGTTAACTATTAGATGTTAATTAATAAGAAGTTACCTTTCCTTCATTCTGGAATTTGATTTTCAAATCTGTTCAATATTTGTTAGAGCCAAAATGCAACTGTTAATTAATGATATATCGTTATCTGCAGTAGAAAGCATTATTTCTTAATAGAAATAGTTCCTTACAATGTTTTATTTGTATCAATGTTTTATATATGGAATATGGAATCTATTCTCCTCAGAAAAAGAAAGTTCACATTTTGGCTAGTTCACAGAATAAGGAGAAAATGAAGTGTATTACATTTCATATTTTTGTAAATTTTAGTATTTCATGTTCATTTGGTGTAGAATGCCAAAATAATGTTGTTTTCAAGTTTATTCTAATATCTATACTTTTTAGAATTGATGAATTGTTATTTATAGGCTCTATATCATGATGATCATCATTTGAAACGGTTTACTTATCACAAATATGCACTTAACACCATATAATTTTCAATTTTGTCTTATTTTTGTGTAAAAGTTGAAAGTACTTATCAAAAAGGAGATAGGTTTGCAACTGCTACTGTTGTTTGGCCACTTAATTTTCAAAATATGCTGGTTGCAAAGCTTTTACAGCATGTATGTAGGATGGTGAAAGAAAATGAAATCGCCCTGGTTTAAATGATTGAATTGTCATTATAAATAGTCTGGCATCACAAGCTTGTGTGTTGATTTCTTTTTTTAATTTTTACATAATTTCTTAAGGAAAAAGTTGTTGCAATGATGCGTAAGAATAATTGTAAGTCAATTGACAGAATATGCCTGTAAATATCATAAATTGCGGGAAGACGAACAAGAAGACAAAACCATAACAAGCTGTACCAGATGCCATAGACTGTAACACCTGAGAATATGCCAATTAGTATTTTGAAATAGAATAAAATTATCCTTAAAATGTTAAGTATAAGAGTTTTGTTATAAAAGGATGTGGTATGATGTACAGAAGCTGTAGAATTTTTCAGAGATCTATACTGAAATGATAAGTCTTTGTTTGGGCATCTAATGAAATGATTAGTTTTTGTTGTAAACATCGACATTGCCATGTCATGGCAAAAGGTAGTACTCTGTTATGGAAGACAACAATTTCTTCAAAAGATAGTTTATCAAATGCTCAGTGTTTTCTTTTATAAAAAAGACATTACATTATTTGAAAATTGATGCTTTTATGGGTGACATAGATGATTTAAGAAATAATAGTCCTATGTCCTTATGAAAGGCATTTAAGATATAATGTAATCATAAGAACTATTTGTCATTTCTTATGATACATTGCTCATTTTGCCATGACAGATTTTGTTCATTTTTGAAGAGAACATATTATTTTTCAAAGCTGAAGCACTCAGTTTTGACCATAAAGAACATAGAAAATGAACGAAGTGATAAGTTTATGGGCTTATGGAAGTAACATGTCTTTGTTGGTTTTGATGACATAGGTAACTTATTTCTAATTAATTTATAGGTAACTTATTGCTTATTAACTTATAGGTAGCTCATCAATTGACTTGTGAAGAAGACAGACCATTGAAGCCTGAAGACAATATTATCCCTTTTGACCATGAAACTATGGTTACTGCCTTAGTCTGGCCTTTATATTGCAAAATGATATTAATTAATTAATGTAAATGCCGTCTTAAAGGTTTTGACCAACTTGAAATGCAATTGCATAAAGTTTATACTAGAAACAATGATATGTGTAGAGAAAGAACAGATTTGGTTTGTTTCCATCAGAAAGCATGGTTGAAATTTTTGTAAAATTACTTTTTTAAATGTCTCTCATTGTCTTTGTAGTGATGATGTATTTTAATGATTTTCGTGTAACATTCTACTTCATTTAAGACTGTTATTTTGATTATTTTCTAATGTATCAATTTGACAAAATAAGATTCCCTTATGATACATTGTTTATTTTGTCACAATAGTTTTGATTCATTTTTGGACTAAGTGTGCATCAGCACCTTAGTCCATTGAATTAACATATCACATTTTAAGGGAAGGTACTTTATTTGATACACAAAGGGCGGTCTGATCCCAATTACTCATTTATACATCTGCCTTCACCTTGCGGACTAATACATGTACCTTATTGGAACTAGAAATGTAGTCCGAATTTACTCGCTTTGTTTTGCTCTATATTATTATAACTGTTGCCTCATGGGAAATCGTAAAATGTCCCGATGTTCGAAAAATAGACTATCGTTCAGTCTCTGTTCACAGAAATGATAATTATAGTAATGGTGGTAAAAGGAGCAGCTATTTTCTGCGAGATGTTGCTCGAAGAAATTTTCAAATGTATCCTCAATCATCTTGCTTTAAACGCACCTTAGTCCTTCAGCGCTATCAGCGCTTTGATTAAGCAAACATATAGTGTGTCAAGGTGGAAGATTTCAATTTTAACTATTTTCAGATAGGATATACTTTAGAATGCTACTTTGTTACCGTTTGTACCTGGCATACAATAATATGGACATTAATTTACCCATTCACTCATATAGGATTTTGTGACTGGTCCAAATTGAAAGCGACAGAGACAGTTATAAAGAATGAAATGATTATATAATAATTATTTAATAATATCAATGTAATCTTTGGTAATTAGAAAGAATGATTGTGAAAAAAGGAGAAATAGCTCATGCTGAGCAAATATTGTCTGCTTTTTTCCTGATGGTTTCTAACCATTGAATATCACCACTTGTTACCTGCTTGTAATAATCAATTAATATATTAGTTTGTTGAGCCTTGTGTTGTAGTTATGCTGAAAAAGTGTATAATAAGGGGTCATTGCAAGCCTATGCAAGTATTTTACTTTTGTGCAAGACTTGCTTTAGTCATGCACTGAAACCTCAATATCAAGGATTCAGTGCAAGACTATAGTAAGTGCTTCATAAATAAGAAGCACTTACTATAGTATTGCACTGAACCCTCGATATGAACTGATTGGTTGAGATTGTATTATGTACAGTACACTCGTTGCATGTATTGATTTAAAATTGTGTAAAGTTAGATTTTATTGTGATTTGAAAACAAAATGTATATCATATTGACACAGTTAAGCTTTACAAAATATTTATATTATTTTTATGACTATGTGTTAATAGTTGTATAATCTTTAAGAAATGCAAAATCTATCAATTATTAAATGGAAAGCTCAGCTTCTGTTGGGTGGAAAACATCGTAAAATCTTAAATCTTCATATCAGTATTATCCCCGTTTTTAATGATTTGAAGACATTAACATTTAGCTAAATCCTATTCCTTTTTATGTATTTCTAACATAGGCTAAAACTGAATGTCCATTTTTGTTAGTTTTTTCAAACCAATCAATTTTATTTCATAGAAAAATCAACCGTGTACCTAATTTTTGACTGAAAACGCCAGTTTAATGGTGAAAAACATTCAGGTATCATTCCTTCAACCAGATATATTACAATTTAAGATGAGAAATTACTGTTGGTAAAGAAAATGAATTCTGTTCAAAGCTGACAAATTTAACAGAAACATGTGTACAAGATCCAAAAACAGCCTTGTTTTACAAGCAAATGTCTTTAGATACTACTGTTATGTAGCTAGATATATGGTTAGTTTTAGACTGTAAATGTTCACAAAGAAAGCATTATTTCAACTACGTCTCTATCTTGACAACATTTGTTTTCCAGCAAGCTGTAAGTCATTGATTTTTGGATGCTACACTGTAATTTTAGAACAATTCTATATGCGCATACATTCACAGAATGCATAATGCTATGTCATTGTTGCCATGGCGTTTTGGTGGGGACAATGACCTGTTGTTTACTGTATTAACCCCAGTTCCTCATATGCGTTTTTGTGACTAGTCCAAATTGAAAGCAACAGCAGACGACACTTTTAAAAGATAAAAAAAAAGGGGGGATTTCTTTGTTAGCGTTATAAGATGGAGACCAATGGGACAAAGGGAGAAATTGCTTGATACAAGCAATTTCTCCTTTTGACTCAGTGGTCTTTAAAATCTCGATCTTCCTTAGCAATAAATTTGGTATACCTTAAAGAAAGGGTTGATATATTATTCTGCAGGCATACATATGAGTCTGAAAATAGCACATCATTTCATCTGCAGATCAATAATAAATGGCTTGTATCGAAATAAAAAATATAAAGATGAAAGAAGAAACTGTTCATTCTGAGCAACCAACTTCTTTTATCTATATATTTTTGAAGTATTTTTCTTTTTGCATGTGAGAAGAGGCTAACAAAATAAGGTTTTCTTAGTGAATATTTACAGTAATAGAGGCCTTCCTTAAACAAGTTGTTTCCCTCATGAACTAAATTCTTTTCTTCAGATAGAATGCAAACTTTAAGATTATTTTTGGAAAATTAATAAATTGATATTTATCTTTTATGAAGAGCACTGTTAAAAAAATTTCAGTCTCATTTTCAATTCCACATATGTCTTGTGGAAATGTAAAAGATTTTTTTTTTTTTTCAATTAAGAATATCTGCTCTTCATACACAACACAATTACAATACAACACAATTTTGCAGAGTTATGAAAAGGATTTGGCATAACTGAGGCAAATAACTTGATAAGAGAATCATGGCCAAAATATTTCATTCCAAAACTTATCAATTGCTTATATTTATTGGACCTTCTGTTTCTCCGCTATTTCAGCGACCCTGATCAATGTCGTCTCCTTGGTGATAATGGTCACATGGTTACCAACAGCTGACGATGTTTATTTGATCTTCGTGTTACTAGGTGCTTGGGGATTTGCAGACGGAATCTGGCAATCACAGACTATAAGTATGTTTTTCATGTTTTCAATTTAATTCAAACTTATTTATTTTTAAATTGATTGTAATGAAAGGTTGAAGCATATTGAATTCACTCTCGATGACTGCTTCCTGGATACTCCCCAGTACTTGTGCTGGTCTGAGGGCTTATCCTAGAAATCACGTCATCTAACGCAGAACTAACTCGGGACTCAGTACAGGAGGCCAATGCTCTACCACTGTACCACTGTCGCCCCTCAATCCGCATTTAAATTGCTCTGTTATCAAAAATGTTGTATGTGGTAATGGATTAATAAAGAAGCTGAACAGTTTTTCATTTTTTGTAAGTGACTACCTAGAAATGAAAGTTGATTATACCACAATGGTTGATATGAGTTGTTAGTATGGGGTTATAATGCTGTGTCAACAATTTTTCTGTTATGTAGCGGCTTTCCTGGATTCACCAGTACTAGACTAGAGCTCTAAGGTGTATTGCAATATGCCACTCCCACAAAACCATAGCTACGGATGGGGCTAGGACCTTCTACACTTTTGCATTGAAGCCTCAATATATATTTACATGTTATTGTTATTTACATCCTTGGGATGGAGATGAAGTGCAAAGGTTCTAGTAAAATGTACCAAGATCAGCCTGTTCTGACTCGGCTTTTCACTTATGACATGCAATTTAATCCAACTTGGAAATGATTATTTATTCTGTCTATACTCTTTCCCAATATTGTCACAAGGTAAAGGTGAAAATGGAAATACCCTTTTTTCCATTACAAGATAAATACGGCAGTATTTTCATATACCACCTGAAACCCATAAGGAGCTTTGTTATATATTTGATGAAAAATGTAAAGAATTTTATGCTTATTATAACAATCTTTTTATTGTATATACATGTAAGTTATGATAGACCTATAACACATATAAGGTGTATCTGTTTTAATTCTTATTTCCGCTTTATCTATTGTTTTTAATTGTATTCAAAACTATTTTAATGAAACAAGATTTTTAGCTTGCTCTTACTTACCTTACATGTCGAGGGTTCAGCGCAATACTATAGTAAGTGCTTCACGTTTGTGAAGCACTTACTATAGTCTTGCACTGAACCTTGATGTGCTGTTTTGGATACATTTCATACTTGATAGGTCATGTCTCTCTTTGGCTGGTGAGGTAAACCGTTTCACAGTTCGTAATGATTCTGGCATAAACCAAACAATGCTGGCCTTTTCACCTGTAATTTAAGTATTGATTCCCTTCCCTTAGCCCATTTATCTCATACATACTTGATTTAGGGTATTTGCAGCAGTACACTTCCATTGTTAATCATAACAAGTTTTGACAGGAAAACATTTATATGAGGGTCTGGATTAGACGCCTGATTGGTAATCTTATGTATCCTAATTTGGCTTAACTATGTAAAATCATAAGACATTGTATCATTTAAATCTAACACATTTTGACATACAGTCAAACTTGTGTTAAGTGGCCAGCCTTTGGGACAGAGTAAATTGGCTGTTTAAGACAGGTTGGCTGCTTAACACAAATTGATTTACACTATAAATCTAACAATGGGACTTTCTGTAGTGGCTGTTTAAGGCAGGTTGGCTGCTTAAAAGGGTGGCTGCTTAACACAAGTTAGACTGTACTTCACATTACAATGAGAATTTTATGATGAAATTTTCATCGTTGAATGGTCTATTTTTTTTACAAGTCTTATCAGATGATTGGATTAAAAATGACAGAATGCTCAATAAAACATACTTTTTCCAGGTCTTATATCCTCTGTGTTTGAGGATCGGTACGAGACAGCACTGGGATGTTGCCGGTTCCTGCAGGGGATTGCGGGAATTGTCGTTTTCCTGTTGTCTGACATTCTGGACATGCGTACGAAAATCATCGTCGTTACGGGCACATGTCTGCTGGCGTTCATTCTCTACATGGTGATGGAGGTGATGCTAAAATGTGAGAAAAGGAGCGAAAACTCAACCCTCGATGAACAGAGGAAAGATGTTACCATTGAACTGTCTGCATAATGTTTGCTCAGCATGAGCTATTTTTCCATTTATCTTGTCTCCTTATTTCCATAGCTTATCCAAAATCCTTGTTGAGATTTTGGAATGGGTCCAATTTGAAAGCAGAAGAAGACAACAGTTTGAATGTTGTTTTGGATGACAAGAAGAAACTATTGTGGAAAAAAAGGAGAAATTGCTTGTTTTAAGCAATTTTTCCTTTTGACACGATAGATTTCTGAGTTATTTGCTGTGACTTTATAATATTAAAGGGATAGACAGCTATATAAATATTCTCCTTAAACAAATTAATTTGTTTTATACGGCTGCAGAATATAAATGAAACACTTTGACAGAAGAAGGATGCCTGATAATTCTGCCTTTGTCAGAATAAAGTTAATTGTATTTATTGAGAATGTAGTTTCTTATGGAAACATTGTTATTTTTTCAATTGCTTGGAATGTTATCTATTTCAAAATATTAACCTAACATTTTAAGGCTTAGTACCTAGACGACAACTCCAAGGACATTTATCTTAGAATGCTGGGTATTTCCTTAAAATAGAATTTTGTGCCGTCTGTTTACCAAAACCTTATATATCTTATCAATTTTTGATGAGGAAAGATACTCAGAGTAGCAAACAGGTTAGATCACAGAAATCGAGGGTTCAGTGCAAGACTATAGTAAGTGCTTCACAAACATGAAGCACTTACTATAGTATTGCGCTGAACCCTCGAGATAAGCTACCAATTCACTTGACGACTGACCTGTTTCTAACCTGTTTGCATAAGCATGAAGTTGGTTTCAGCACTATAAGGGTTATTGAAAAATAAACCCATGCTAGTGTGGTGTCTGTGACTCTAATTGGAGAACTTTGAGGTGTTTTATAGAATCTTTTACTCAATGATAATTTGAATTGGTACAAGAGTTGAAGATATTCTTCCGGTTCAATGAAAAAATGCCAAGAGAAGGAAAAAATTCCCATAAGAGTTTATAGTTATTTTGTGCAATATACTTCAATAAACCAAGGGTAAAGGCTTGCAGGTTTTAGACTGCAATTTATCTCTTCCCTCATTTACACAATTTGCCTTTTTAAGGATCTGTAGCAAATGATAAAGAACCAATTGTGACAAAAGGAGAAAATGCTTGTGATAAGCAATTTCTTCTCTTGGCACAATGGTTTCTTCCTGGTCTTACAAAGAGGTAGTTCTTTTTGGTCATATTTGTTTGTCGTCTGCAGTTAGTCTAAATATGAATGAGTGACAAAACTCCTTTACAGGGAATGGCTTTTTCCAAATTCAATCATGCTTTAATATATTGTTTACTGTTTCATATTGAAACGTTTCATGTATCTATATTATTGAGCTATTTTCCTCAAATAACCCTTTCCCCATTATAGACAATGGTGAATACCTTTGCAGCAGACGGCAATTTTAAGCATTGTGACAAAGGCAGAAAGCACTGGGTTTTATTTTGTCACAATGTTTCATATTTATAAATATTATTCATTTATGTATTTTTAAATGGGTATGTTTTGATATTTTGCTTATTGTTTTTATGTTGTCTGCTGTAAAAAATGTCCCTCATGGTAATGATTAATATAGATGAGCGTTTACCTTAGAAAAGTTTAAAAATATGTAACAGAAGGCATATTGTTTTTATCAATATTTCTTTAAACATATCTCTATCACATTTTTAAGTGGTAGGGAAAGTTTGAATCACTGGACTAATGTTATTTGTAAAGCTATTTTGTTCAATCGCATATTAAATGTCATATTAATGTAATATTTGTTGACAGAAAAGGCAAATTTTGACTGCCTATTCAACATTGTAGATAATATGTGTGTGTAAATATATTCATATTTGTCATACTCAAACAGTGATTGACAGATTTGTTTTCACTGAGCTGATGTGGTTGTGCCTTAAAGAGGTAATTATTTTGAAATGTAAGATGTAGACTGCAAATTTGAGAGCCTCAGTAATGTTCTAGATGACATGCGAGTATATACAGTTTGTCATAGAGCAACAGTCTATTTCCACTGATCAAATGTGATTATGTCTTTAAGAGGTTTATGCTTGATTCATTACATTACAATACAGAAGAAGTTTTGCTTGTAGGCACTGCATTGCTAGAGATTTTGGCTTGAGAAGTGTAGGTCCTTAGCAACTAGACAAATTTGTGCCATGCAACTCATTCTTTAATAGAAAAGCTTTGTTGATAAAATATTCATCTGTAAGGCTGTAACTGATGCTTAAAATGTGTTTCAATGATATTCATAGTTACATGTTTATCTGGGGCCCGTTTTACTAAACAACTTACGGAAAATATGTGCGTAAGTCATAATTGATAAACATGGATAGTATCTTCAATGAAAGTACAATGTTGCAATGTGGCACTTCATTGGAAGCGTCTCGGAGAGACGATTCCAATGATGTGTCACTTTGCAATATTGCTTCGTCCAATATTGAAATAAGAGGAATTGTTGTTTTAGACTTACGCAAATCTTAAGCGTAAACTGTTTAGTAAAACGGTACCCTGGTGTCTGTATGACAATATCGTTCCAACTTATTTCATAATGCTTGAAGCAGGAGGTCTTTTATTTAAAGAAACCACTTTGACAAAATTAGAAACTGCTCATCTTGAGAATTTTCTTTGTTTGTCACAATTCATTCTATGCTATATCACAAAAAATGTGATATTTTCCATACTCATGATTGTCGCCTGCTAAGCAAATTGGATGTATATTGCTTGTATCAATCAATATACATTTATTTGACTGTATGATATACATGTACAGAGATATTCTGTCCTTGTATTTTATGCAGGCATTCATAGTGTAGTCATTTAAGAAGACTTCTGTTTGATTATACACAGCACTCATCATAATTATAGATGTGGTTACGTTTAGCCGCAGACAGCACTTTTAGTCTTGAAGCAGAAGACTCTTTGAGTAGGTTGTGATAACATGCGATCTTGTGTTTACATATTTTTTTTCCAGATGAATACCTATATAATTGTGTTAAAGGGTACTTTTGAAATGTGTAAACAAAATTGGTTTTTAGCAATCTGTTACATACTTTTCATTTAAATGAAAAATATATTTTAAGGCTGTTGTTATATTATATATAAATGTAAATGCAAATAAGTGCTGAATAAACTTGTTTAATGAAAACAAGCTGGTTTGTAATTTTTTAAGTAATTTTTTTCTTTACTACTTTCTTCCTTTTACTCTTCACCAAGCACCAAATTTCCAACTGTCCCAAGTTGAAAGAGTTTGCAGAAGACATTCCAAAATGTGATGAAATTGAACAATAATCTTCTGATAGCGCAGAAGACATTATAGGAAAAGGAGAAATTGCTCGTTAAGAGCAATTCCTCCTTTTCCTACAATGTTTCCCAGTGTAGCCTGTAAAAACACTGGTCAAATGTCGTTTTTGTTCGGTAATGGGTAAATGAAATGGTTAAAAGATCTGTATTTTATTTAGTGGAGACAAATGAAGACATAAAAGTAAATACTGAGCTTATTAAAAGCCTCAGAGTCCTACGTGTTACGTTATGTAAACCTATGACATTTTCCTTCATTTTGTTGATGATAATTATTATCAAAGGGTAGAGCACAACCCTCTAGACATGAGGACCATCAGTTCGATTCCCTTACATAGCAGGGTTCTTTTTTTTTTAATGGATTTTACATCGCATCAACATTATTTCAGTTATGTAGCGATGCCCGACTATTAATGATGGAGGAAGACCCCATACTCAACTGCCCATATGGGCTGGTCAAGGCGGGAAGAACCATCGGCATTCCGTAAGTCAGTCGGGAGACTGCCTCTCATGAAAATCCATATCCCTCTCAGGATTTGAACCCACGCGGAGAGGGGCCATGTGATTTCAAGTTCTGTACTCTAACCACTAGGCCACGGAGGCCCCCCCATAGCAGGGTTCATTTCGCCACATCCCACTAATCCACATTAAGTGTAAGTACTGGTTATGTATCCAGGAAGAATCAATAGTGATTAATCTGAGTTATAAGGATTTGTTTCACAATAGATGTACGATGGATATTCAAATTCATTCGTTTGATTACCCTCATTAACCCTTACAGTGCTGGAACAGACTTCATGCTTATGCAAACAAATTTTTGTTTTTCCACAAACCTTAAATATCTGCTCAATTTTGATGAGGAAAGATACTCGGAGTAGCAAAAAGGTTATATCACAGCCCAGCCACAAATTTACTTGGTGGCTGGCCTGGATCTAACCTGTTTACATAAGCATGAAGTCGGTTCCGGCACTATATGGGTTAAGTGCAGGACTATAGTAAGTGCTTCGCATTTGTGAAGCACTTGCTATGGTCTTGCATTGAACCCTCAATCTGTTTATTAGAAGCAATCTATCCTTTTGTCGAGATCTTCAGCAGCAAATATGTCAAAAAAAAGGGGGGAAAATGGAACATGATGGTTAAATGGTGTATGATATTGCATTGCTGCATCAAAATGATTCGTGAACCCCTTCCAATACAGTGAAGCCTCGTTTATCCGGACCCCGATTATCCGATTGTCTCGCAATCTGAACGAAATTGTAAGGGAACTGAATTATTTGACCAGTTTGTTGTAGACAACTTTTGAAAACATTGTTGGAAAAGGAGAAATTGCTCATGACGAGCAATTTCTCTTTTTCCCACAATGTTTTCTGCCATATCAGAAGATTATTTTTGGGACGGTCGACAATTTGGCGTTTGTTAAAGTGTTATAAGTATACACGTGCATACAGACCGTTTATGTCTTAATGTGTATAAGAACATGCGCTACTTCATTAGTCCAGATGAATCGGTAATCCGGACATTTTATTAGGAACGTACGTGTTCGGATTAACGAGGAATCACTGTATAGAGAACCTGCAATCTCACTTGACCTGCAGTTATAAGCATCACAAATGTATTGAAATATTTCATAAATCTTTAATACGTGTACATGCTCTTGACTACAAGAGGAAAATAATGCAACATCTAAAGCCTTGCAATAGTTCATTAATCTTTAATACAGTCATGTTTTGCTTACAAATAAAATATATCAACATCTTAAGTATTTATAATAAAGTGATTTTCTACAACTATCAGCTCTTGTGCAATATGAGAATAAAAAAATCTCTTTTGATAAAAATTCACATTAGGAATCTTAAGATATCAGCTTACATCCTTACATCTTCATACCTTTGAATTCCCTGTCACAAAAGAATAAATCCTCCTAACGAATAATTTATCCTATTAACACATTGGTTTCATAGCAATTTCCAAGAAATGTTTTTTATAAGTTATTCATTTGTTGTTAGTTTTTGCTTTTAATTTGGACACGCCATGAATCTCCATGACCGATAGAGCTAAAGTATGCTTATTAAATTGCATCTTCTCATCAGATGACATGTAAAAAAATACAATCATTTGTTTTGCACCTTTAAAGATAAAACAAGGCACATATTTATTGAATGAATGGTGTTTTAAGGTACATCGACAGCTCAGGTCTCATATTTATTGGGACATTAAGCAAACAAGCACATAGTTAAAACATGGCAATAAAACAAGTATACATATATATGTTAAACAATTATATAAAACAAGAACAAGAGCTGCCCATAAGACATCTCATCGACTATTCCAACACTGGCAAGAGAGGTTGACAATTTGTTGCTAGCTATGTATACAGTGACGTCTCGTTAATCCGAACACGTCCGTTCCCAAAAAATATCCGGATTAACGAATCATCCGGACTAATGAAGCAGGGCCTGGTCTTATACACATTAAAACATAAACGGTCTATATGCACGTTAATAATTATAACCCTTTATCAATCGCCAAATTTTCGATCGTCCCAAATTCAAAGAGTTTGCAGACGACATTTCAAAACATGATGAAATTCAAAAATAATCTTCTGATAGGGCAGAAAACATTGTGGGAAAAGGAGAAATTGAATTTCTCCTTTACCCACAATGTTTTCAAAAGTTGTCTGCAACAAAATGGTTAAAGGTCGTTATTGATAGGTAATTGGTTGAGCAAATTACTATAAATAATTCCGTTCCCATACAATTTCGTTCGGATTGCGAGACATCCGGATAATCGGGGTCCGGATAAACGAGGTTTCACTGTATATCTTTTAATCATTTCGAGTAAAGAGATGATTGTTTAAAAAGCAGATGGAAAACATTGATATCTTGAATGGAGACAAATAAAGACATAAAGTAGGTATGATAGTATAAAAGTGTATATTAATAAAGATTTCCAATTTGTTGACTCAAACATAAATAATAATAATTTGCTTAACAAGCCTAAATAACGTAGTCTGTAGCATGACCAAGATAAAGACTGGATACTGCCTTTATACTCTCAGATTAAGAATTGAGACATTATTTTTATTGCAACAACAACAAAACATTGTCATACAAATAGCAAACTTAAAAGTTAAAAGAGGAAAACAAATTGTAAATCACAAAAGTTCACTAAAATACGTATTACTATCGATGAAGCATTTAATTCAATATATAAAACAGAATTGAAAAAGGGCTTTGCCCAAATTAGAAATATTTCAACATGTTAAACTTACAAAGCATATTAAAAGAGATGTATGAAAAATGACATTTTGAATTAGATATGAAATTGTGATTGTTGCAAAAGCGTAATATAACTAGCACAAGCAGTTTCAAAAAAGAATGAACAAAGATGATGACAAATATATCAAGGCCCTATTTCACAGAAGGTGTGCGCAAACGTTTTTCTCATTAACATCATTCATAGAGTTTTAAACAGACTGAAACTTTACCTTATTCTTCCTCCATTCCTTCCAAAGAATTTGCTACAATAAAAGAATATTCCAAAACACATAAACGTAATCTTCCAACAATCGCAAACATTAAGTAAGGCAAAACAAATACATGTAGTAAGAACTCTTTTAAAGATTTTGGCTTCAAATGATGTTAATGCTTCAAAACGAAGGTTAAAACAGTTAAGTATTTATCACAGACAATATCAATTTTTGACAATAAGCACCAACATAGGAACTAATAGTAGAAATAACACAGATTAACCGCATATTTTCCTTGCTTAATTACTTCTTTCACACCTAGAATTCTATATTGTGGTCATCCTTAAAATCATCTAATCTCCATGATTCTAATGAGTACAAGGAGATTAAATTGATCAGAGTCTATTGACATATGTATATCCTTCATACAAAGGACTGACATTCAAATCTACCTCTGAAAGGCTATGAAAAATACCATACCAGTTCAGCTTGTATGTCCAACATAGTTCAGCTGGGAGAAAAACATTCCAATTTATGTGTATTTTCTGTTAAGGAAAGGGTCTTATCTTTACCATGAAAGTTAACATGGAACCCGGGTAAGTATGGACATTTTATACATGTAAGTTTTCAAAAGCAATGTCACACTTTAGGATAAAGATACATGTATACAAACTTTATAGAACTAAAAACTATCTACTGTTGCTTCCCATAACTATTCTTCAATGCATATTATATAACAGTACAGCTGTTGTGCAGTTTTAAAGAAATTGAATACCTTACCTAACATCTGTGAGCATGAACCTTTAGTCCTAAAAATATTCTGAAGTGCAAACCTATCAAATAAGGAAGATCCATTCAAAGGCGCTATAAATATAGATATCTAAGGAAACAATCATAACTAAAACAGAATGTATACATAAACTCTAGGGTAAAAGCATGAGGTTGAAGTCCTCAGAGCTAAATAAATATAGAGTTGACACAAATAAAGGATTTCAGTTCAATGACATGATAATCCTGCTAAAAAATGAATACATGTCTTAATAGCCATCATCTATCTTAAAAAACAAAATTTAGAGATCATTTTAAAGAATCATGTGCATCAGAGTTCTAGATACAATCTTTTAGTCACGTGTATCAGAGTTCTAGATACAATCTTTTAGTCATGTGTATCAGAGTTCTAGATACAATCTTTCAGTCATGTGTATCAGAGTTCTAGATACAATCTTTTAGTCAAGTGTATCAGAGTTCTAGACAAAATCTTTTAGTCATGTGTATCAGAGTTCTAGATACAATCTTTTAGTCATGTGTATCAGAGTTCTAGATACACTCTTTTAGTCATGTGTATCAGAGTTCTAGATACAATCTTTTAGTCATGTGCATCAGAGTTCTAGATACAATCTTTTAGTCATGTGTATTTGAGTTCTAGATACAATCTTTTAGTCATGTGCATCAGAGTTCTAGATACAATCTTTTAGTCATGTGTATTTGAGTTCTAGATACAATCTTTTAGTCATGTGTATCAGAGTTCTAGATACAATCTTTTAGTCATGTGTATCAGAGTTCTAGATACAATCTTTTAGTCATGTGCATCAGAGTTCTAGAAAAGATTTTTTAATCACGTGCATCAGAGTTCTAGATACAATCTTTTAGTCATGTGTATCAGAGTTCTAGATACAATCTTTTAGTCATGTGTATCAGAGTTCTAGATACAATCCTTTAGTCATGTGAATCAGAGTTCTAGATACAATCTTTTAGTCATGTGTATCAGAGTTCTAGATACAATCTTTTAGTCACATGCATCAGAGCTCTAGATACAATCTTTTAGTCATGTGTATCAGAGTTCTAGATACAATCTTTTAGTCATGTGCATCAGAGTTCCAGAAAAGATTTTTTAGTCAAGTGCATCAGAGTTCTAGATACAATCTTTTTGTCATGTGTATCAGAGTTCTAGATACAATCTTTTAGTCAAGTGTATCAGAGTTCTAGATACAATCTTTTAGTCATGTGCATCAGAGTTCTAGATACAATCTGTTAGTTATGTGTATCAGAGTTCTAGATACAATCTGTTAGTCATGTGTATCAGAGTTCTAGATACAATCTTTTAGTCACATGCATCAGAGTTCTAGATACAATCTTTTAGTCACATGTATCAGAGTTCTAGATACAATCTTTTAGTCATGTGCATCAGAGTACTAGATACAATCTTTTAGTCATATGCATCAGAGTTCTAGATACACTCTTTTTGTCATGTGTATCAGAGTTCTAGATACAATCTTTTAGTCAAGTGTATCAGAGTTCTAGATACAATCTTTTAGTCATGTGCATCAGAGTTCTAGATACAATCTGTTAGTCATGTGTATCAGAGTTCTAGATACAATATTTTAGCCATATGCATCAGAGTTCTGGATACAATCTTTTAGTCATGTGTATCAGAGTTCTAGATACAATCTTTTAGTCACATGTATCAGAGTTCTAGATACAATCTTTTAGTCAAGTGTATCAGAGTTCTAGATACAATCTTTTAGTCATGTGTATCAGAGTTCTAGATACAATCTGTTAGTCATGTGTATCAGAGTTCTAGATACAATATTTTAGCCATATGCATCAGAGTTCTGGATACAATCTTTTAGTCATGTGTATCAGAGTTCTAGATACAATCTTTTAGTCACATGTATCAGAGTTCTAGATACAATCTTTTAGTCAAGTGTATCAGAGTTCTAGATACAATCTTTTAGTCAAGTGTATCAGAGTTCTAGATACAATCTTTTAGTCAAGTGTATCAGAGTTCTAGATACAATCTTTTAGTCATGTGCATCAGAGTTCTAGATACAATCTGTTAGTCATGTGTATCAGAGTTCTAGATACAATATTTTAGCCATATGCATCAGAGTTCTAGATACAATCTTTTAGTCATGTGCATCAGAGTACTAGATACAATCTTTTAGTCATATGCATCAGAGTTCTAGATACACTCTTTTTGTCATGTGTATCAGAGTTCTAGATACAATCTTTTAGTCAAGTGTATCAGAGTTCTAGATACAATCTTTTAGTCATGTGCATCAGAGTTCTAGATACAATCTGTTAGTCATGTGTATCAGAGTTCTAGATACAATATTTTAGCCATATGCATCAGAGTTCTGGATACAATCTTTTAGTCATGTGTATCAGAGTTCTAGATACAATCTTTTAGTCACATGTATCAGAGTTCTAGATACAATCTTTTAGTCAAGTGTATCAGAGTTCTAGATACAATCTTTTAGTCATGTGTATCAGAGTTCTAGATACAATCTGTTAGTCATGTGTATCAGAGTTCTAGATACAATATTTTAGCCATATGCATCAGAGTTCTGGATACAATCTTTTAGTCATGTGTATCAGAGTTCTAGATACAATCTTTTAGTCACATGTATCAGAGTTCTAGATACAATCTTTTAGTCAAGTGTATCAGAGTTCTAGATACAATCTTTTAGTCAAGTGTATCAGAGTTCTAGATACAATCTTTTAGTCAAGTGTATCAGAGTTCTAGATACAATCTTTTAGTCATGTGCATCAGAGTTCTAGATACAATCTGTTAGTCATGTGTATCAGAGTTCTAGATACAATATTTTAGCCATATGCATCAGAGTTCTGGATACAATCTTTTAGTCATGTGTATCAGAGTTCTAGATACAATCTTTTAGTCACATGTTAAATCTCAACATTACTGTATATTCATACAAAAGAAGAAACATGAACATATGATATATAGAATAATAGGTTAGGGACATTAATGGTTTTAAGGTTTTAAGGTCAATGCGTAGGAATATATTTCTTGTCAAAACCACATGGAGAAAGGAAGGCCGACTTCATCAGTGATTAGTTTGCTTGTTTGACGTCAAACTGTTGAGTTGAATCCTATCTTGAACTCTATCCAACATGGTGTTGAAAGGAGGAAGATGGCTTCATTTTGGTTCAGTATCTTTATCCATTTGAGTAGTCAACATCCTTCAAGAAGCTTTCCGTACTTTCATAAGAATCTGCAGCTTTACAGTGAAGGAATCTGTAATAGATGGGAAAATATCAGATGACTTAATGTGTTTCTCTCATAAATATATTTTTTTCAGCCTGCAAGAGATGATTCCAATACAACACTTTGACAAAGGCATTGATTGGGATGATTTCCCTTTTATTTACACAAAGACTTCTACCCAAAGCTATGAAGAAGATTTATCATTTTTCATATATTATAAATGTCTTCGGCTGTTGCTTTCAAATTGGACGGATCACAAAATTCCGTATACATAAGAGAATGGGTTTTGATCCCTTCCCCACAGGAGCATCAGACACACAGGGATACTGAGCAATCAGTACATTACTATAATAAGTTAATCACATGTGAAGGACTTACTATAGCCTTTTTTTAAATAAATTGTATGGTGTTTAACGCCATGTCAGCAATTTTTCAGTTACGTCATGGCTTTCCTGGATCCACCAGTACTAGGCTTAGTATAGTCTTGCAATGAAATCTAATATGCCATTTGAAAATAGTGTTTTACAAAAAGTTGTTCACAGTGGGTCAAATTTGCTTTTTATGAAATTGAATTGAAAACTGTTCCTGTTAAAAGTTTTAAGCACAGGGGTCTATAGTTATACTGTGGTTAGTATAGCACAAACCCCAGGATAACTATTGACCCCTGTGGTTTTAAGCAGATATCTAATGTCATGTTTATTACAGACTTAGTGACATCTGCTCCAAGTTACTTAACAGAAAGAAATATGTATTCATAATTAAATAAAGGTGACTTTCAATCGCTTATCAATTCTAAACACTCTTTTGTGAATACTGCAACTGGAACGAAGTAATAACCAAAGCTAATTAAATGTATCATAAAAAACTAACATTATTTTCTAACTCAAACTCTCAAAATACAAAAGATTGCACCAATCTTACAGTAATATTTTTTTGCAAAGATCTTTCTTCACCAACAGTGACAGATTACATACATAAAAGATTACGTACTCAGTATTTTGTAGAATCCTTTAGGTTTTGACCTCCACTTTATGCCGAGGATGTACACAGGAATCCCAGTTGATAGAACAAGAAAACCTCTTCCAAGTTTGTAAGGCTCTTGATATATACTAAAGCAAAGCACCAGAATGATCAAGATCATAGTTGAGATGGGTATGAAAGACATCGCCTGCAAAGAAAATCGGTTCCATTTACCAGATTTTGCGAGTGGTCCAAACTGAAAGCCAATGCAGATGACAATCTAAAGTTCTTAAAGAATGGAGGAACTCAAGAAAGATCAAAAGTATAGATCAGTATGTAAAGGAACAACAGTTATGACAGGGTCAGAAGTCACAATGTAACAAGTCCTTCTTTCATAATCTTTTGTCATGCTTAATTGTTGCTTTGAATTTGGATCGCTCACAAAACTTGAAATAAATAGTGATAAATCTATGAGCATTATTTGTTAAATAGAACTGTGGTGGGTGTAATGGTAAGCGTCTGGGACTAGAGACCCTGGTTCGATCCCCTAAGGCGACCACTTATTTCACCATGGAGTCTCCTTGAACAAGACACATTTCTTAGCTTAGTACTGGTAGGAAACAAGGGAACATGTGCTATAATACTCAAAAACAAGTGCTGTACATGAATAGGAAGAAGAACATGTGAATCACAGCCAATTCTTACCTTATACGGTCTATGGCGGTCAGGCTCAGCCCATCTAAGATATAACAAAGATACCACCACCCCAAAACTCATCATGATGGAGAAAAGGCTTATCAGCTCTATCAAAGAGAAAACACCTCCAGTAAACAGCATCAACAGGGAATTAAGGCACTGGAAAACAAAAATAAACCTGCATGAAGGTAGAATAGCCATAATCCGCCATTTTGAAACATATTCTTTCGTCAAATTGCTTCAGTCGTTCTCAGTATACATTGGTGTGAGTCAGAACTACTTGTATTAGACCAAATAATTCTATCCCTGACCGGTGTATGCTGAGAATGACTGAAGTAATCCAATGGAACAAAATGTTTCAAAATGATGGCTTATGGGCACAAGAAACTAGAAGATATTTGAACGGGAGGGGGCAAACATGCTTAAAATATAGAAACATGTGGAATTTAACCAACATTGAGTTACTTGCTTAGCCTTTATAGTGCTGGAAACAACATCATGCTTATGCAAACAGGTTAGATCCAGGTCAGCATGGGGTCTTACCTGTTTGCTTCTCTGAATACCTTTCTTCAACAAATTGAGCAGTAATAAAAAGCAAACTAGGGCTCAGAAAAACTGCATAAGTGGGTAATATGATAGAATATGTTGAAACATAGCACAAAACCACTGGATCATGACAATATGACGCCTGCTCTATCTATTATCTATTTTTCAAAGTGCTATTTTCACAAATTTGGTGCCCACCAATTTTACTTCATGCTTTACATTCGAGTAACATCTTAAATAGCAAGGAGCACTCAGATAAATAAATGGAGATCAACTGCTTAGAAAAATCACTTGAAACACACACAAATTTTGCCATTTATCCAATGTTAACAAAGTGAACATTCAAAATGGAGAATTTCTTGGATTTTAATTGTTCCCAACGTCTCTCCGCTGACCTTGTTTTATTGCTAATTGTAAACAAACCTTACAGTATTCACTCTCTTAAAGTCATCCTGTGAACGTGTTACAGTCTAAATTCCTCTGTAAAAATTAATTTAAAGTACTTTTAAGTTAATTTTCAATTATTCTAGAACTTTCACAATTTAATTGTATATGAAAGCAAGTATGACTTTACTAACCAATGTGATGACAGCAGGCCATGGTGTATAGAACTGAGTTTGAATCATGGAGAGAAGCACAGGGGCTTGGTGATTTCTGGAGGCAGCAAACAACAGTCTGAAACAAACCATCAATGCATTACTCCATGAAACAGAAACCCATCTTATTTGTTCAATATATAACAAGTCAACTAAATTCTTTACCAAACATACACTTGACGCACTGCACAATGAAACATAATATTGGTTCAAAATTTGACTCCAGTAGTATTCAGTGTTTTGGAAAGAATGGTGATAAAATGCAAAGTATACCCTGACCATTACAATATAATTGGAAAATTGTTGAAAATAGTGTTAAACCGAAACCAATTCGACACATAACAGCAATTATAGGTCTTACCTTGCATGTCCAAGAATGCTAGCATTCAAAACTCCTAGTGCCGTCAAGGAAACTAACACTGAGATCACAGCTTTAAAGGGAGGGTAAAATCTGTCAAAAAATAACTGAAATTGAAAAAAGGAAATAATGTCTCGTGAAACTTTAATTCAACATGAATAATTGTGCACTTAACTAAGCTTCATAAAACCTCATTTAGCAACGTGAGCAGCCAAAGACTTTAGAAAGCAATGACACAATGGGATGAAGTGTTCCTAATGAGTATTTCATCCTTTTGTTACAATGGTTCACAGTGCCATAAAGGAAACAAGAGGACCATGAGGGTCCTGGATCGCTCACCTGACCCTTGTAAAGTGTTGGTTACAACAATGTTACACATGCGTAATGGACAAGATTTGTCTAAATTTGACAGTGATCTACTTTTGACCCCAAGTTACTCATAAACTGACTTGGTTGAGATATAACAGGTTGATCATTTTGAGCAAGTTTGATCAAATTGGGCTGAAAATGTAGCTTTCATTGCTTCTAGACTGTAAACAAGGTTTTTCAAAGATTTGACCTAGTGACCTACTTTTTGACCCCACACTACCCATGTTCAAAGTCGATCAAGATACCATCAAGGTTAACAGTCTGAGCAAGTTTTATCAGGATTGGTCAGAAAATGTGACTTCTAGAGTGTAAACAAGATTTTTCAAAGATTTGACCTAGTGACCTACTTTTTGACCCTGGACCAACCATGATCAAATTCTATTGAGATATCATCAAGGTTATTATCCGAGCAAGTTTGATTACGATTAGGCAGAAAATGTGGCTTCTAGAGTGTAAACAAGATTTTACTAAGATTTGACCTAGTGACCTACTTTTTGACCCCACCCCACCCATGATCGAACTCGATCGAGATATCATCAAGGTAAACATCCTGAGCAAGTATCAGGAAGAATGGGCCAAAAATGTGGCTTCTAGAGTGTAAACGCTGAAATTATTGACGATGCACGCACACACGCACACACACACGCACGACAGACGACGGACATTCAAGTATCCTAAAAGCTCACCCTGAGCAGAGCTCAGATGAGCTAATAAAACAAGAATCCTATTTTTCTGTGTTAGTTCAATTCAGGACAGTCAAAAGCCTGGAAGATTTTCATCAAGCCAATGAAATCTTTTTCACCTACCAAGCTCTGTCATTTTGAACTTTAATCATCTCAAAACAAAATCTGAATGCAGATATTTTTCATTAAGCATCATATCAGAAAGGTTACAATTTAACCACTGTAACCATAAAATAGATGAAGGTATATCAACGGTTCAATGCAAGACTATAGTAAGTGCTTCACGTACGTGCAGCACTTACTATAGTATTGCACTGAACCCTCAATATGTATCATTGAGAATAATCGAGGTCCAGGATTTTCAATTCATTTGAAAAGTTGAAGTTTACAACAGAGACAAACTGACTAACTGCTGGCATGTACAAGACATTATACCCCTCTTTGAACAAAGGGCATGAAAAAAATAATAACTTACCACGGCTACAGTACTAGAGGTCATGATGTCAGAGGTCGGTAACACCACATGGTATGCGAGATTGACTAGTACAAACTCCGTAGCTATCACCAAAAAACTAACATTAACTGCAAGAGGTAGATCTCTGAAAAAAGAACAATGTATAAATGGTTGAACGTAAATATATGCTTATAATTATGCTATTATTTATTTTCTGCTGTTGCCCTACAATTTGGTCACACATTTCAATAAGGGGAACCAATGAAATGGATTTTAGATGTCTCTAGAATGTAATAGTTGACTAAGCAACTTAATTATGTGTAGACCTACCTTCCTGGATCCTTCACTTCTTCCATCAAATTTGTGACAATCTGCCTGAAAATGGAGAAAGAGATAAAATATTAATAAAACATCATTGTTTTATGTTTATATGGGTTTTACATGACATCAATAGTATTTCATTTATGTAGCTTGCCCAACTCATTATAATGGAGAAAGACACCACACCAAACAGTTACTGTCAATAAGGGCGGGTCAAATCAGGTAGAACCATCAGCATTCCATAAGTCAGTCAGGAAACTTCATCAGTCAGGAAAATTCAAAGGACTTCACCGGGATTGAAACCCAAACAGAAAGAGGCCATGTGATTTTAAGTTCTGTATTCTAACCACTAGGCCATGGAGGCCCTAAAGTATCATTGGCTTGACCCATTACCAAACAATAACGACATTTAACCACTTTGTTGCAGATGACTCTGGAAAACATTGTGGGAAAAGGAGAAATTGCTAATAAAGTTTTCTGTCCAATCAGAAGATTATTTTTTCAATTTCATCACATTTTGAAATGTCGTCTGCAGACTCTTTCAATTTGGGACAGTTGAAAATTTCGTGTTTGGTAATGGGTTAAACCATTATTTCATATAATAAATCTTTTCATGTGACCGTTTCAATTATAGTAAAACCTGTGCATAGCAGTCACTTTTTGCCACATTATACAGATTATGCTGTATTAAAGGGATTATCTCAAAGATTGTGAAAACATCATTTAGATGACTTTATAGGCCCATTGAGCCAATTGCGTTCATTACATTATGTATTGCAATTTTACTCTGTTCACACTTGTCACATGAATAAAAACAACTTTTCTTATATTCACTCTAATGTACCTTTAACAGAAGGTTTATGAAATTGTTAGAACAGAAGGAGAAGCTACTCAACATAAGCATTTTTTCCTTTCATCACAATGTTTTTTATTTTTTCTACAACCGTTTAAACAAATATTACAAAGGAAATGGATTGGTTTATTTTCTTTTTACTTATTAATCAACTTCAGATCACTTTGAACCAATGACTTTAAACAAGTATAGCCAAAGGGAAAATGGGAAAATATACATTCTACAGCAAATGATATTGACCTCTCCCAATCTAAGTAGAAAAACTAAAGGCAAATAAATTGTAAAAGCATCTTATATGGATTATCAGTGCTTTAAAAGATTTCAATAAAAAAACTACAGTCAAACTTGTGTTAAGAGGCCAGCCTATGGGACAGAGTAAATTGGCTGTTTAAGACAGGTTGGCTGCTTAACACAAAATGATTTACACTATAAATCTAACAATGGGACTTTCTGTAGTGGCTGTTTAAGGCAGGTTGGCTGCTTAAAAGGGTGGCTGCTTAACACAAGTTAGACTGTACAACGATCGATGAATAGAAATAAAAATCACAGATGTATTACCATCCACCATAAGTAAAAATAGAGAAGAAAAACGCCATTGAAATTTGCAGCGGGTTTTTCACAGTTCCCTCCCAGATATTCTCTAGGTTTTCTCCCCCTCCATCTGAAATACAAACAATTATCAAAATAACTTTTAATTGGTGTTTAACGTTGCATCAACAATATTAAGGGGAACATTCTTCTTAACAATTTAAGGATAACATTTTTTATGACTAACAAATGTCATCTGCTGTTGCTTTCAGTTTGGACTGTTCCAAAAACTTCATACCGAGGAATGGGCTAAATATGAAGAGAAAAACTCTCTTACCTTGGGACCATCTGACAGCTCCACAAACAATGATAAACAGCAGAGCCAAGAGCTTTACAAAGGTCAATAAGGACTGCACTTTGTTAACTATCTTTACATACACACAGTTCAATGCAGAAAATGTAACTGAAAGAAATAAACACCCAAAAATAACACTTTGATTGCTATTTTAACCCTTTACCAAACACCAAATTTTTGACTGTCCCAAATTGAAAGAGATTACAGACGACGAAACAAAATGAGATGAAATTGGAAAAAGGTCTTCTGATAGGGCAGAAAACATTGTGCGAAAAAGGAGAAATTGCTCATTAAGAGTAATTTCTCCTTTTCCCACAATGTTTTCCAGAGTCGACTGCAACAAAGCAGTATGTCGTTATTGTTTGGTAATGGGTTAACAAATATACAGTTCACTTCAGAAAACCAAATTGAACAAGCAAAATGAGCTAAGATATAACTTTGCTTCCTTAATATATAATTGACACTTAATGGTAGTAACTTATCACATTGAAGAGCTGATGAGCAAAGAACAAATGAAATGGTTTTACTAAGAAACCTTTCCATTATAACCTTAATTAGGGGATACAATCAATGCAAATATTAACATTGAAGCCTATGAGAAATTCAATCTTTCTGACATGATGATAATCCTGTTTGATTTTGAGAAAAACTTACATGATGTACATGATTCTGATTGAGATTCCAAAAAGAAATCCAAACTTTACCGTAGAAAACAGGAGAAAATCAATTTTATCAGATATCATATGTTATGAACTTTCTCAATTACAAAGCCTAGGCAGGCGCTTTAGAATTTGCATTTTGTTAAAATCTCCCAAAGTTTACCATTTTGACCAATATAGAACCCAAAGAAGAAACACTTTAATAAATCCGGTAACAGTTAAAATTACCTACCCATAATCAATCCTCTGGTATCAGTTTAACCCTTTACCAAACGTCAAATTTTCCACTGTCCTAAATTAGAAAAGTTTGCAGACGACATTTCAAAATATGACGAAATTGAAAAATGGTCTTCTGATAGGGCAGAAAACATTATGGGAAAAGGAGAAATTGCTCATTGAGAGCAATTTCTCCTTTTCCCACAATGTTTTCCAGAGTCGTCTGCAAAATACTGGACAAAAGTCATTATTGTTTGGTAATGGATTAAATTACTAACCCATAATCCATCCTGCGAGGAATTTCACAGCCAAGTCGGGAGGGTCACATTCTCCATAGAAGGGCTGTATGATATATATAGCCGATGTGTAACACATTAGAGCCCAGAAGGGACCTGTGATCATAAACGTGTAACCCCACGCCACCATAAAGCCAAAAAAAGGTCCAAACACTCTCGTGATGTAGGCGTACGGACCCCCAGCTTTGGGAAACATGGTTGCGAGTTCGGTGAAACACAGTGCCATGAATAGGTTCATCAGTGCACCGACACCCCACATAATCAACGAGAGTCCTACGGAGCCTGTGTTTCCCAGAATCGCAGTTGGGGCAAGGAACACAGAAACATGACCAGTTACTGAGCACAAAATGGATACACAGTGGAATAACCCGATGGATTTTTTCATCTGTATGCCTTGATCGATTGAAACAGAAACTCTAGGTTGCTCTTTCGCCGCCATCCTGGTATTTCTTTTCCTATATGGTTTATAACTAATTTATCGTTAGTGCTGGTTTGTTTTCTGTCATTTCAGCACATTGGGTACGGTGACATTTTAGTAAATTCCTGAAACAGATTTAGGGTACATTATTCATTGAGCCATCAGTAGGGATTCAGTGACAAAATGGTACATTGATCAATATCATTTGACAGGACTATATTATTAATATACAGATAATCTTGTTTTAAGCAACCCTGACCATAAAAGACAGAATTGTGAAGTATACGACAACTTACAGCTTATTTCTCCAGAATTCTAAATGAATTGTATTCTGTATTAAAGTAGCTTCAGACTCAATGACTTTTCAACAACGTTTGACAGTGGTTGTTTTTAAACAAGACTGATTGAATAAATTTTTTGTAATTATATTCATTATAATTATAGGCCTATCATATGACATTGACCCCTGCAGGTTAGAGTACCAAACTTCAAATCACCCAAACTCTTCAAGTACCTCTTTGGTAAAGGATTTATTATCTCACTTAGTTGCCCAGAGAATGTGTGCAGAAAAAACTACCAAGAACGTCTTTAAACATTCCCAATCTCTAAAACATCTGCAGCAAACAAACCGAGGCTCATTTGTGAGATTAAGCCAATTGAAGAGTTTGCATCTAACAGAAACTGTCAGTCCCTTATATCAAAATGGTGCTTTTTCTTCAAATTAATAAATGTAATTAAATTTCATTTCAATGTTACTTTCAACTACGCTGACCTACCACAATAGCCTAATGAAGAAATGGAATAAGTGATATCTCCACCAGAAGTGAAAAAGGTGTGAAATAAAATTTTGATAGCATTAGGCTGTCTGAAATATCATTATAGACAATGTAATCAACTTAGGGCCTTTTTCATTGGGGAGAAGTTTAGGCCTGTTAATTCCATGAAGTTGTGTAGCCAAAATTGATGAATTGGGAAATCAAAAGGCAAAATGACTTTGAACTTTTAGTAAAACTGCATGACTTTAAAGAAATTTTATATTGTAAAGTTGTCTTTTGTAGGCCCGTGTAAAAAAGCATGTAAAAGCAAGACCCTTTAAAGCATTGCAACTGGTTAAGAATTACACTGTATGACATGGCATCTATTGGGTTATAAAAAAAAATCATAAATCATCTTTATAATAAAGTTGTACATTATGATCTAATGCTCATTCTGATTGTAAAAATGATATAAACATTTGTCAAGGAATATTCAAGTTAAACATGTTTTGCCCATCTGATGGTTACGCCTTGCTAAACTACTATCATTTAAGCATTAAGGTGTGAAAATAGATATAGATAAAATTGATATCAAAACGTAGTCCAGGTAACTAGTCTCGAAGGCTATTGCTATTTTGACACGATAAATGTCCAAATGATGAAAAAAGCTTTGTTCACGGATCATTATTGAGACTAATCAAAGCGGTGATAGCTTCATAAACCTTTTCATGCGTAGTCCTGTTACAGAAGCAGATGACTTCACAGTACGAGTTTTAGCGGGGACACATATAAACTAGTGATAAGATTCAATGGGCCTTAAATCATGACCATGAAACCTTCTCCCTCATAAACATGTTTAGCCACCGACAGAAGATGAATTATGAAACAAATATTATCACAAAAGGAGATTGTTGGTCAACCAAAAGAGTGAATATCATTCATTTCACACAATCCTTTCTTTTGCTAAAATGCTATCCTTTGTTTCAAAGAACGGTATGTTTATTGTAAATCTGCAAACCTTTTAATTGCCATAACATTGCTTTCAGTTTGGGCATTCACAACACAGGATTAATGCTTATGATCAAGAGAACTAATTATTCGTAAAGTATTTGTAGAGGATGCATTGGAAGATATACAAAATGATAATGAACGTACAGCCGGTAACAGTAAATGTCATTTCTTCATTTGTTTACCTTTTAAATTCTTAACCTTTGAGTACTTTAACTTATTTGGAACATTTCGTCCCAACTTAGTCGAAACCGCAGCATTTTGCACAGAGTTCTACTTATTAACCTATGGGACACAGCAATGCGCTGGTATTAATCATATCTACTAGGCTGGGAACCAAATCTGTCATGTGACTTAAAATGGAGAATTCTGGTACAAACTTATGCAATAACCAGGAAAAACTAAGGTAAATTTAGATTTTTCATCATGCTACGTCAAAATATAGAACATATACAAACATAAATAAATGGCTGAGAGAATACTTCTAGCATCTTTTACAATTTTGAAAAGCGTAGATCTTAATGGATTAACTTTGAATAGCAAACGAAATGTCGACAAGGTATGCTATAGATGATTTTTTTTGCGATTTGTTGTTTTGTCCGAGTCGTTTTGGCTTCATTTTATTGCACGATAAACTATGGAGACCTTTCTCTTGTGTTGCTAATGGTTAATATTCTGTAAAAGTCTTGATGTTTAAACATATGATTTCGATGACAGAGATCCTATCAAAACTATTGAATGAAATAGGATCCTCTGTCGTCTTTTCCGCCGTCATATGCTTGTCTTCTTGAATGATCTCAGATAATATAGGTCTTGCCAAAACCATGCAACTTACCCTTGATATTGAATTTTGTATTGTGTCCAGCTAGAAATAATTATCAATGGGCAGTGTTCGTGAACTTCAAATAGTTATATCCTCAATTGTTAAATAGTTGTATTTGATCTTGTTTCATTGTTGCAATTTCAGTATACAGGACTCATCAAGTGGGGGTTGGTTTAAGTGGATACCATCTTCAATGAATGCTTTGATCAATATTGAGGCTCGAATTCTCGGTGGTAATATTTCCTCTTACATACATTTATAGATCGTTTATATGAATTTCATTTACAGAATGATTATTGCTTTTTAATTTTAATCAATTTAACTTATGAGAGATTGTTTTTGCCCATAAAGATAAATCACTGTGATAAAAACATTTTCAAAGAAAACATTTTTTAGTTATTAACCCTTATAGTACTGGAACCAACTTCATGTTTATGCAAATCAACCTGTTAGATCCAGGCCAGCCTCCTCTGATCTAACCTGTTTGCAATTCTGGGTATCTTTCGTCAACAAAATCAAGCAGAGATTTTGGAAAGAAGATGACACAAAAATCTATTTTTAGAAAATTACACAGCGTTTTAAGGGTTAAAGCAGAGACCCAGTTGAATTGTTGACTAGAAGACCTATGTGATCAATAATATTTCTGTCTTTCTGATGTAAAATGAACCTTTATGACATTGGTTTTTTATCTCTCAGGACTGATAAAATATGTTAATATGAGCCAGGGATATCGGTAGAGTATTGGGTAACACAAGTGAGTAAAGATCAGGTGCAAGGATAAGTACACCATAAGCTCATACTACACCACACAAACTTGTAATGCCACTTCACATTTTCATCTCGATTGCTTAAAAGTGTAATAATTAATAATAAACTTCACTTTGATTCCCGTTATCTTCTTTTCAGTTTTAAAAAGCACCATAGAAAAGAAATATGTGACCCTACCCCAGAGCCAGCACAGAATATGGACTCTCACTGCAAACAAAGACAAACCCAATGTCCCTTTAGTCATGGTACATGGGATGGGTGGTGGTGTAGGACTCTGGGCTCTAAGCATTGACTCACTCGCCCAAAAAAGACCTGTATATGCCTTTGACTTACTTGGGTTTGGGCGTAGCTCCCGACCCAAATTCGGCTCCAGCCCTCAATTGGTAGAGATGGAATTTGTGGAGTCAATCGAGGAATGGAGGCAGGAAATGAAGATAGACAAAATGGTGTTACTTGGACACTCCCTTGGTGCTTATCTTGCCAGCGCTTACGCTTTAAAATATCCCCATTTTATCCAACACATGTTTCTGGTGGATCCGTGGGGCTTTCCCGAGAAACCATTGGAAGTGAACGAGAACACAAGGCGTATACCAATGTGGATTTCTGCCATTGCTACATTGGTATCGCCGTTCAATCCCCTCGCAGTTTTACGAGCAGCAGGGCCATGGGGTAAGTGTGAATTCTGTTAAGCTCTTCCCTCCTATAGGATTTTGTGATAGGTCTGAATTCAAAGGAAGAGCATACATCAATTATGAAGTATGCATAATAATAATAATTTCTTTTTAAGATTAGTAAGAAAAACTTTAAACATAAGGAGTAATTGCTAATTATGGACAGTTTCCTTTTTATCATAGTGGTATTTTAAGACCTTTTGTTATTAGTTATGTTAGATGTCTATATGAAGGAAGTTGTAAACTCACTTCAATATTTATATAAGATCATATATACATAAAGCTGATCAACAAATCATTGCATAAGTCTAACACAAGTCATTTACAAATCAGCTCTAATCTCTTAAAAGTCTAACACAAGTCTTTATACACATGAGCACAAGTTTCTGTTTAAGTCTAGCACTTTTAAGTAAGCCTTTTTAAAAGATTGACACAAGTCTTAGTATAAATCATATACAAGTCAATTCAAGTTTCTATATGAGTCTTTGTTCAAGTTTTTTAGTGAATATTTGTTTATTTTATTTGTTAGGGCCTGGTCTGGTGAAGAGATTTCGACCAGATTTACAAGAAAAGTTCTCTCCCCTGTTTGAAGATGATACTATGCTGGACTATATCTA
Source organism: Cerastoderma edule (assembly GCA_947846245.1). Taxonomy (NCBI): domain Eukaryota; kingdom Metazoa; phylum Mollusca; class Bivalvia; order Cardiida; family Cardiidae; genus Cerastoderma; species Cerastoderma edule. The sequence goes on along the minus strand of OX401410.1, from coordinate 10,369,730 downwards.
CCATTGTAATGCACAGACACCAAGGTAAATATTTTGTGTTTGTACAATTGGCTTTTTCCAGTGTGTTAATAGTATTTAATTAATTTTGTTTTAGCTGGTTCATAATAATCTAGCCATTTTCTTTTAAGACTGTGGTATCAGAGTTTCATTGAATTTCTATAAGTGGTCAATTTATGTCTGATTCAGAGAGAACTATTCTGTGTAACAAAAACGTGTGACTTTCAAGTTATGATATACAACTTTTTCAAGCTGCAGCACCTGTTCTTCTGACCATTAAATTTATGTCTTTATTGTTACACTCCAAAAGGCTTTCAGAAATTGCTGTTTAAAAAGATAGTCTTATTATTTCACCAGGATTTGTTCCTAGTATCACAAAGGTGTCTTCCATTCTTAATGAATGTCATGTGAAATTATGTCCAGTTTGGACATATAAGGAAATATCATATTGGTGAATTGGTTTATAATGTTTTTCTCCTCTTTCTTATTCTCCAGTGGTGAAACAGCTTTTCGCACATTGTCTGCCAAGTTGGGTTGGGCAAAACGCCCCATGATCCAGCGTATTGCTGACATAGACAAGAGTCTGCCCATCACATTCATCTACGGTTCCCGAACATGGATGGACAGAGAGATGGGGTACCAGACCAAATATCTCAGAAATGATAGTATTGTTGGAGTTGAGGTAATTATTGTAAATGTTTATGTATAAGGTTCTAACATTCTCTTCAATGTATTTTGATTATTTTGAAATATACAACTCATGGTTGATGGATAAAGACCAAAAGTTTAACGGCCAAATAGGGCTAGTCAAACATTCAATATTATGTTATTACATTATAAGAAAGAAAAAATTAGAACCAATTGCCTAAGTCAAAACTTTGTCTATAAGAAGGTAGCTATAAGAATATTCCTCTTGACTAAACGGTTCTAGTGAGTTCTCGCATTATAGGGTTTAGAGAGTTAATAATGAAGATAGCTATAAGAATTTTCCTCTTAACTAAAAATTTCAAATGGGTACTCACTCTATAGGCTTCAGAGAAGTTATTAAAATGCTAGCTTTTGGTATATGTCACTTGCCTGAACCTCAGGATTATTAACTGTCTTTTGATTGTTTTATGTAGGTGTTATTTTCAATTGATTGCTTTAAACAGGTGATATTTTAAATTATTGTTTTATGCAGGTGATAAAAGGGGCAGGTCACCATGTTTACGCTGATAGATCTGAAGATTTCAACAAAACCATGAACAGATATCTAGAATCCATTGACAAACACACAGACAATCAAAAGGCTGGAAATTCAACTTTAAAACACAGTGAAACAACCTCTCAACTTGAGGACTTCCCACTTACACAGTTGTAGCTTGTTTTTGTAAGTCATTTCCCCTACTCTCTCAAGAATATTTGGTCAGTGTATTATAAATCCATTTGTCAATTGTGTGTTAAAATCACCTGAAGAAAAAGGCATTTAAATACAATGTAACTCTTTGTGTGCAACTTCTTAGTATTTCACATTGAACTCCATTGTTTTATATGAGTATATACATGTATAAACATAATTTGTGGATTTATTACTGCTTCAATTACTGATGTCAATGTAATCTGCAGCAGATTTCCCCATAACATGAAAATTAGTCAAGTGAAGCTTAACCAATATTTTGGTACAAAGTTATTGATCCTGTTCAAATTGAAAGCGAATGTTGGTGCTTTCATCTCTTTTGCAATCCCTATTGTTTTGCCAAAGAAACAATATTTTCGTTAGTATTAGCTTTTACAGTTAAAGGGATAATTTTACCAAAACCAGAAAAATCCTTTTCCCAGTTTGAACCATATCTTCATTATTCTGTGATATATTCATGTTCTCATTGTGTTATTATATAAAAGTAATTGTCATAAAAAAGAGTAATTGTTGCTTCTAATGAGCAACTTCTCCCTTTATCACAATGCAGTGATTAACTCTTGTATTTAGTTTAACCATTCTGCTTGTATCGGTATGGTATATCTAGTCTTATGAGCTCACAGGACAAATTTAGTTATGTAGAAATGATTCATGGAATTAATCATCTTTTAACTCTTTACCACAAGTCCTGTAGAAGAATTTTTTTACGTGAAATAGATGACTCTAGAAAGGCTTTGTAAGTATGTGAAAAACCTTTCTGTTGTGATGTGTGAATTAATTGTGACAAGCAATTTCTCCTTATGCCACAATGCTTTTTAAAATTTGTCTGCTGCAAGATGCAAAAATGTGGCGTTAGGTGGTAAAGAGTTAAGGGACTATCCCACTGATTGCAATTTTCATATTTTTTTTTAAACCAAAGTGTCAATTTTGGGTAAGTTGTCATCACGATTGTACAAGTCTATATACAGTCAAACTTGTGTTAAGAGGCCAGCCTATGGGACAGAGTAAATTGGCTGTTTAACACAAATTGATTTACACTATAAATCTAACAATGGGACTTTCTGTTGTGGCTGTTTAAGGCAGGTTGGCTGCTTAAAAGGGTGGCTGCTTAACACAAGTTAGACAGTATATGTACAACTAGGTTCATGGTAGGCTTCTTAATGCAGTGTATATAGAAAAGTGATATAGAAAATCATTACTATATTTTCTTTGTAAAACAATATTCTTGAATTGAAAGAAAGCTTCAGTATTTAAGATACCATCTTTACATGGGTTTTTGAAAATATTTGACTTCAAAAAACTGAATCTTCATCTTGCAAAATTACGAAAGTGTGTTGACCAAGAAACAGAGATCTAAGGTAAACAAGTACCCAATAGAAGATATCACTGGCTTGAATTAGGAAATTAAATACTGTTTACACAGACAGTTACACATGGCTACCCAAATTGTTGATAGACAAAGCTTTTTTTCTGTGGTCTTCACTCTAAACACATGACGCCAACAAGGAGCAAGGGGCCTCTGTGGCCTAGTGGTTACAGTGCACAATTTGAAATCACATGACACTCCTCTTTGTGGGTTCAAACTTTGGTAATGACATTTTAAATTTCATGAAAGGCAGTTTTCTGACTTGCTTACTGAATGCCAAGTTTTACATGACTTGACCAGCCTTTGTGGGCATTTAAGTTTGGGGTCATCCTTGCTCATTATGAGTGGGACAATGCACCATAGCTTTAATAATGTTTACAAGATTTAAAATTCATTTTAGAAACAGAAAAAAGAAAGACAATGCGTTACAGAAACTAATGTAGTGATCGATACAAGTAGGTTTGCCATTAGTGCACTGACAAGTGCCATTGCTTGATTCATTACACTTCAACTGAACACCTATGATTTTCAGAAACATGAAAAATTACAAAATTTAAAACTGTGATTTGTCTAGTGATGTTTTTAATAACCTTTTAAACATTTGTTACATTCAGAACACAACCTATGGGATAGTCCCATTCATTGTACTGATTGGTTTTTAAATTGTTTGTTTTATATGTGTAGATGAAAAAATATTTTAAATAAAAATTTGTTGTTTATTTCACTGTTGAGGTTTATTGACTAACATGCCCTTAGCCTGTCAAATCATTGTTATAAAAGATGTTGCACTAACTGATGGCCATCCTGTCCCGACTGTCCTCTGTTGTATCCAGTCTGACTACTGTGACAGAGATTTTTACAAGTCACTGTAGTTGAAAGGCCTTATACCAATTACAGTGTCCTGACTACACACGTAGTATCCTGTTTGCAATCTGATTTCACGTGTTATTTTTATCGGACTTAACATTTCAGTATGCTATCTAATTGCATTCTTTTGCACCCTATCCGACTGCAAACTGCTGCAAGCTGTATAACAACAAATTGTCACATGCTAAATGCTATCTGACTGCGTTCTGAAATATTCTTTCTGACTACATAATGCTCTATTTTGTCTGAGTATATAAAATGATACAATTGTTTGTAACCGAATTTAGCGAATTACCATGTACATTCTGTTTGTTATATGCTATCTGATTATAAACTGCTATATGCTATCTGGATACATATTATACTTTGTAATCTGATGACATACTGCTCCATCCTATGCCATTTCATTTTCATACCAAGCTATTGTGGTAGAAAGTGAACGTTCTCGTTAGGATCAATGTCTCAGTTTGGCACAGAAGGATGAGTCATATAAGAAAATTTGGGGTCAGCCCGTTTATCTGGAACTGATTTAACATCATTTGCAACAAAATACAGAGAAGTAATAAAGATATGTTCAAAGTAGAATCTGCATGTTGCGACCAATACCCTCTTTTATCGTTTTATCAAAATGAAATGTACTTATTTCATTAACAAAGTCATTTTTTAGATGGTAACATTTGTCATCTGCGAATACTTTCGATGGATTTTTTTTCACAAAATCTACTGCGATGAAATCATTTAAGTCAATTAGCCCATGAAAACTTGACGAGTCCACATTCAAATCAATAGCAAATAACAATTTGCAAAGCATGACGAATAAAATTTACTTCGTGACATTTGGTAAAAATTCTTTTAATGTAGGGGAAGTTGCAGGGCCTCAGTGGTCCATTGGTTAGGGGTCCAGAAATTAAAATCAAATGCCCCCCCCCCCCCTCTTTGTGGGCTCAAATCCCGGTGAGGGATATGGATTTCATGAAAGGTAGTCTCCCGGCTAACTTACAGATGGCTGATGGTTCTGACCGGTTTCCGGTGAGGAATATGGATTTTCATGAGAGGCAAACTCCCGTGACCGACTTTCAGAATGCCGATGGTCTTATCTGGATTGACTAGCTGTTATGGGCAGTTGAGTAAGAGTTGTTCTTCCATCTTTTAGAGTCAGGCATCGCAACATAACTGAAATAATGTTGACGCGATGTATGAGTGGTGGTCATATTGTACGAGCTGTTCATGATTTTCGCGGGTGTTGCAGATTCATTTAATATAGTATTAATGAAGGAAAAGGTAAGGTCGGAATTTGCTGAACACAAATTGTTTACACTCTCAGACAATCAGTTTTGACGACTCAACAAAACAAACATAAAGTTTCTTTTTTCGAATAGATTAATTGTATACATCAATAGAAATCATTTTTAAGTATGGGTGCGGCTTTACTTTTTGATCTTGTGTCAATAAATCAAACCGGAAAACATACGTATCTCTAACTTCTGCGTTAAAAGACGTATTCAACTTTATCGAAGGCTAAATATTGACATCGGAATTGATTAGTAAACAAGTTATAGAATTATGTTATAAAAGTCTGGATTCTAAATATTTGTAATGTTTATACTTTGCAATTACAGTATCGGGGTTATATGAAGTTGATTTAAACGGTTAATTATGATTTATTAACACATTAATACAACGGTAGAGTTCATTCACAACAAAAATGCTGTATTTCTATTTCTAACTCGTGCCTCCATATTGTACGTATTGGATGGTTTTAACTCATTTTTAAAAGGGTTGGAAGTTGTATAGTAATAAAAGGGGCGACTCCGAAATTCGACAAATAAGACGTGATTGAATATGTTAAGCATCCATGATCCTGATAAATTGTTTCATTAAATTATGGAATGAACATTAAAAGTTGCGCTATATCTCTCCTTTATTTTAAGAATTACGAAAACAACTTTTGTTAACATGATGTATGATAATTAATACCTTACCACACTGTAAGACAGCGCGAGTGCAATAACATTATTTTTTTGTGTGTTCATGCCTCCTTGTAAACTTAAGTTCTCTTCATTCCTTACAAATTTACATGATATAATCAAATGAGCAAAATATTTATCACCGTTGACTTTGCATACAACACTTCTTCATCCTTGAACTTACTATGTTTTGAATCGTTTGACATCGCATATTGGTAGTTTTTATGATACATTTTGATAAAATTATTTTTGTTCATGGATTTGTGAGCTTTTTTGCCAATCAAAACTCGCCAAATGCTTCCATATCGTTTAGTATGACCTTTTTGATAATACAAAAATACCACAAACCTACAACCAACACATGTAAGTTATTTCCCGCCAAAGATAATCATGTAACTCGCCTAAACTGAGCAACAGCAGACGACATCTACAGAGTTTTAGAATTAACATTTCCCTTACGCTATTGGTGAGGAAAGCGCTGACCCGAGAGCACTTTTAGCAGACGCACTAAAGTATTTTTGTCAGAGACTCAGCTATATCCATTAAATGTTTATATTTCCACGATCCATTATTTCAGTTAAGTACAATGCTTCAGTCACGAAATATACGCTTTTGAATTTTACCAAGTAAACGTCAAACAATGATTGGACACGCTTGATACTTTCTTTAAATAATTTCTTCATTTAGGTTGAACGTCGCTTTCAATAATCTTTCATTCATGGTGTTGCGGGGACTGTACCCACAAACTTGCTGAGAACCACACAGAGATCCAAGGGTAAGAAGAATTACTGCCATTATATATGTGTCTGTTATTATGACTCGTTGCGGACTCGAATTAATCACTTTCAACCTCACATCCATAATACCTTTCGTTGATACCATTGTGATAAAAGAATACCGATCTCTAAAATAAACAACTGGTCATGATCTTCAGGGTACCGTTTTACTAAACAACTTAAGGAAAATATTTGCGTAAGTCGTAACTGATACACAGAGATAGTATCTTCAATGAATGTTGAATACAGCAAAGTGACACGTCATTGGAAGCGTCTCGGAGAGACGATTCCAATGATGTGTTACTTTGCAATATTGCTTCGCCCAATATTGAAATAAGAGGAATTGGTGTTTAAGACTTACGCAAATCTTAAGCGTAAACTGTTTAGTAAAACGGTACCTGCAGGTCACAAATAAACTGAGTTTCTTTCACGTTATCTGCTGTTTTTAAAGTAGACCAGTTATAAATTTCAAACTGGGGAATATGTGAAGTGATTTATCGTTCCAAACGTTTATGCTGTTTGAACACGATAACGAAGTCACATCAGCGAGGCAACTCTTTGTTGCACGAACATCGTGAAGATTTGAAAATATTTATAACCACGTCTACTCAAATTTTTCTCAAACTCATAAAACTAAGTAGACTATTGACCAATCGCAAGACCTAGTGATTGAATTCTGCACTGATTCTTGTTTCTCTTTCTATAGTTCCAGTACTGTATCAATGATTCATATCTTTATAAAAAGAGAAGCCCCTGCACAAAAGGAGAGCGTGTTAACCCTACTAAGTGCAATAGTAGATCGGAACTGTTCAGCATGCGTTACGTTGACGGATATGTCATGTTCTATCTCAGCGGGATTGCCATATATGTTTGGACCATTTACACTGATCCATGCCCAATGAAGTGATAGATGAACTATTTGTACTTCCCGCTCTGTGAAGGGCTGTTACATATGGCCAATCCCTCGAAAACTTTAGCAAAAGAGAGTTTGACTCGTCAGTTTACACGAGTCACAGGTTCGAGATCCCGGCTCGGTCTTTACTTTTCCCCCAATATTTAATTAAGTCAGTGCGACATGATTTATTCGTGTCTCAGCATTGACCTTCTGCATCATGTGGCTAAGAAGGCAATGACTTTGGAAACGTGAATTGCACCAATCGTGAATGAAATAGCTGGAGCATAGATAGGTATACTGACCATCGTGATATGGTTGAAATATCATTGAAAACGTTGTTAAACGCCAATCCGATACACATGCAAACGTATCGTTATACCAAGGGAGGTATCCATTATCTACACTGAACTATTTCCGAGAGAAATAAATTACCCGCGTTTTCCTAAATTTCTGATGCCGTCTGTTACCTAGCATTGGACTTCATAATGAGACAATAAAGCTTCAAACCATTCTGCGCCCATTGAAATCGAATAGGCTCGAACATGAAGGTATCTATATATGATAAAGTGAATCCAGGCCTCAATCACTTAAGACATGCGAGGTAAGGTATACGTTGTCAAGTCGAGTGGGTGTTTGAAGAGAGTCTGAAGAGCGTATATGGATGTCATGCTTAAGATAAACATGTATGTCGTCTACATATATACGTTCTCCATAATCCGTTCCCCCCACATGGAAATCCATGACGAGTCCAAATTGAGAGCCCCTGCATACGACAAAAAAAAATCCAAAAAAATATGCTATTTCTCCTATGACATTTTTAAAGACACAATTGTACCAATGTAAATAAATTGTCCAGTGTTTAACGTTGACCTGTGACAAGGAAATCCAGGGTTCAACCTTCGCTTGTGGTACTTGGTGTACTGTCCGCAGGAATTTCCTTGGACAAGACACTTACAGGGCCTTTCCTATGATGGTGAAAATCCAGAAAATCCGTTATAAAACAGAAATAGTGTTGACAAGGCATTAAACCACTAACAAATATAACATTAGTCGGTTGTGGATAATGCATCCCCACAGATTACTCAAGCCCCAATATCGAAACATGCCTTCACATTCCTCTCCGTTGTCTTATCTGGACGACATTTATATCAGTTTTAAACATAGATATGACAAATTGTAACAATCCTACCTATTTTAAAATAGACCGATTACATCATCTGAAATACATTCTTACTTTTGTTTATCGAAGGAGACTTTAGAGAACCACAAGATATATTTGAAAACATTTGTGTTAATTCTTGTTTTATGTTTTCCTCACACATTTTCTTTTCAACTCGTCTAATGTGGGTGTGATACAAACTCGTGCAAATGCGCATGTATAGGCCTAAATGTTATGCGTGATATTGAATTAATTAACTTGTTTGATGTCAGGAGCTGGGTGATTTCCCGGCCGAACTGCGGAATGTCCATGGGTTTCTCTAGGGGCTTTTAAGTAAGAGGTGTTATTTCATCGGTTGTGACTGAGCATAGCATCTCGAGAAAAAACGAAAAAATAAACAAAACAAAAACGAAAATGAAATTTTCGTTATACGTACATATAATCGTATACAATCCATACTTTCCCCAAGAAAACGAGCTGCATAAAATATTCTGCAAAACAAAGGATAAACATCAGATTCGATAATTAAATCATGATTTGGAACGAATATGTGAGTAAAGCATGGGCTGATCCGTGGTGCCATTTTCTGCAAATAAATATGAAGACCAAACCCATAAAACTGTATCAAATGATCAAATACAAAGACCTAATAAACATATCAGGTTTTTGTCCAATATGACCCAGTGTTGTTGTTTACTTGTTCGACTGATTAATTCCGTTATCGCGTGGGATGGCCCGTTCTGAATCATGTACTTAAAACAAAATAGAAAAAAAGAAACGACATCAGGATATGAGTAGGTTAGACATAGAAAATAAGCTGCACTGAACAACATGATAAAGATCAATCGATTAGCCTGCATTGACGTTCAAAGTGATTAATACTGGCCTGTTTATGTCCAACAGGCGAACGCATGCGCATTGAAGAATTCTTTAATCGGCTTACGCATGCGCAGGTGACGATAAGTGGTGGTGTAATGGAACCATTCTGAACTCATCGGTTTTATCCAATGAAAACATACATCTCAGCTCACAGAAATACCCGAGTAATTCCGATTCGCAATGGAACTACCATTAGAATCGCTTACATCTATCGTGACGAAAACGTATATCGGATTGATGTCAAATTTTTTAAAAAGGTTTCCCTACAGAGAAGTATATAGCATTACATCTTACGTATACAAAACCACCGCAAGAGGGCATATTCCAGTCTCACCTCGCCCACATTGGCTTACACCAACACGCCAACACTAAATGTACATTTATACAGCAAAACATAAAAGAGGGCATTGTTGTTCATAAATTATTAAAGATGAAAAATGAGTAATGTTATACAGTCAACTGATAGGAAATGATTACATGAATGTCGCAAAGGTATCGAAATGCTTTTCGAACAGCATATTGAACTGAATTCATTTTTCGTTGACATACATCCTCTTTCACGCTGCGGATGGCAGTATTGAACTTGCACACCATTTTATTCCTCCCCTGTCAAATATTGCGCCATACAGGAGTTCCGAAACTCTTGTTGATTAAATAGTTCTCCAATAGATACAAATGAAGATTCAAGTGTTCGGGAACCGTTGGCCTTCTCATAGACGGCAATGTCACACCAACTATTTTAGACTACGCGGACCTTTGCCATTTTTTTTTTATCTATTTGTAATACAAAATCAAATAGAGTACTAATCATTAATATGGTGACCAGTCCAAGCCTTTCCAAACGTTCTTTTTGATATAAGCGATAGTTTATGCTTTAGTATCAATCTGTTGAAGCCATCGTGAAGGGGTACCGCACTGACGTCCATACACATACGTATTTTGGGGTTTGATTGCTCATTATTTGAGATAGACGGTCATTTATAATTCTGAGATTGACAAATAAGGCATTCTTAATAAGTCATTCATTTAAGTCTTTTTGCCCTTCCTCATATACACCCATGTTAAAGCAACTGTAGGCGAGGTTTTTCAGAAATGTGACCAGAGTAGAATTTGATCGGTTTCTACATAATGACATATTTTATTGTCCTTTTATTAATGCATAATAATGTTTGTCTCCTGTTGCTTTTAATTGGCAAACCTTTAGGTTAATTACAATGGTTTCAATCCAATCTCGTAAAGAAAACATTATTTCCTACACATTGTAAGTGCGTCTGGTGCTGCTTTCAATTTGGAGCTGTCACAAATTCCAATAAGTGATGATTGGCTTTATTATCAAAACACACGGGACTGTTATTTATTGGTCTGTTACTCATTAAAAATCCGGGTACAGTATGTTCTTCCACATTTGTCACTGAATAATCTATGCTTTTTGCCTTTACACTATCTCGATCATTTCACAATCTTGGTTTATTGCGCATCCTATGGGTGAGAAACCATTTCCTCCACATGGCATATTGTTATTGGTCCAAATTCAAAGCAACAACAGACGACCTAAAGCAATGAAGAATACAATATACATGTATATTATTAGTGATCTTTTGCAAAAAAATAACCTTTTGATTAAACGATGAATGCTCATTATGATATTTTTTTCTTTTATCACGTCGGTTTCTGAAATTTATGATAAAGTGAAGTGTTTCAAAGTGTGGGGTTAATCAAGGATTGACATTTAACGTTTATTGCTTTGATGATTAAAAGACATTTGCAGCAGATGTCTTTTTTAAACTCATTCTTTAATTGTTTGAGGTATCATGACGCTTTTTCTAGGTAAACGACGCATTTATGAAATAAACGTTGCTTTTCTGTGGGTGGTGGTTTTACCGTTAAGTTAGACTTCATTTAGCTAAAGAAAATATTCTTTATGATGCAAGTGTTTTGGTAGCTGCTGCTTTTCTTGGCAGTTCCCAGTCCGATCACTACATTGTTCCTAGATTTCTTTTGCATCTGTCGCAGAAACCAACGGACTTGATTACTTTAAAAACCACTGTGACAAAAGGATAAATTTTGATAAAAGGATAAATTGTGACAAAAGGATATATTGTAACAAAAGGATAAATTTATCAGATAGTTCTTTTCTGAAAAAAGTAATGTATCACGTTTCATTGGTTGTTTGATGGTGCTTTCAATTAAGACAAGTCACTAATTCCCACATGGGATATTCGGTCAATGGATAATGGAATAAAATGTCGCAAAGGTGTCGTTTGCAGGTAACTCTGTTGATCTAAGCTGTGACTGTGATACAGTAAAATATCTATGTCTGAATCATACGAACAAGTCTGCAGGTGAAAATGACGAATTCCTTCAACCCTTTACCAAACGCCAAGTTTTAGACTGTCCCAAACTGAAAGAGGTTGCAGACGACTTTTCAAAATGTAATAACACTGGAAAATAATCTCCGATAGTGCATAAAACGTTTCTCCTTTTCCCATAATGTTTTCTAGAGTGGTCTGCAATAAAGTGGTCAAATGTCGTTATTGGTTGGTAATTGCCTAGTCGGAGAAGGGTGATTATGAAGTGTCGTCATCTTTAAGGGGGCGGGGACGTGTTTTTATCACGTGGTCTATAAACCACCACGCCCATTAGAAAACGGATTTACCTCTCCGAAGTAAAAGTGAATGAAAAACAGGATCAGCCTTTCCTGCTTAACATTTGCTGATCTTGATCAAACTGTTCCACCCCAAAGACGACGTAATGTTTTGGATAGCCTCTTCATGTGTCAATGAATAATCACTAAGTAGTATGGCTGTTCTTCCCGGATTAGCCGTTGCGGTTAGTAAATGTAACGCCGACAGGGCGTATCCGGTGGATTTGTTCGTGCCGCTTCCTTTCAGAAAGACCAATATATAAGGAAGTATCGCAGGGCATGTTTTCAGACAGGCACTCTCTCGGCGAGTTTTTATACGATCAAACATATATAATACAGACAGACATTTGTACGAGCTGTTGAATATTTCATTTTTTCTTAGTTGAATTGCTCGAGACATTTTGAATAACGCATATGCTGATAGAGAACAATTATACAGTTTGTATTTATGTCAAGACTATTTGTGAGCGAAACGAAATTAACTGAATTGTGAAAACGTAAGAAATCGAACAATAAAGATCTAAAGCGGACACTTCGATTGTTGTATCAATATTCTTAAATATTGTATTTAACTATTTGTTCAATCAGTTTTTATACACGAACACTGAACGAAGTCTATTTAATAAATAAAACCTAATATTTCAATCAAATCGACGTTTCATTGAGATAAATAATTTGAAAAATAAATCACGATGAAGATGACAGTGAGACAGGTTTTGACGGCGCTCTGTCTGTTGGTAGCTGTAAATGTGGAATCGGTGGAGAGTCGGCAACGGCGACGACAGCCTATGTGTAAATCGGTAAGTCTGTTTTATTTGTTGCTTGTGTCATGCATTTCTCTCGTTATTCTCTATCTATATGACTATTTCCCTGTCCATTGGCTAGTTTACATCATGTATATTGGCTTACAGTATGTAAGATAGGGAACATAATTCAGGCTAGTTTGTATTATGCAAGGCAGTTTATATCGTGTAGGCTTTTTAACATAATGTAGGCTAATTAACATCACGTATGCTAGTTAACACCACGCAGGCGAGTTGACATCACATAGGTTTGTTGACATTACGTTGGCTAGTCAACATCATGAAGGCTAGGTAACATCACGTAGACTAGGTAGTATCACGTAGGCTAGTTAACATCACATTGGTTAGTTAACATCACGTAGGCTAATTAACATCACGTAGGCTAGTTAACATCACGTAGGCTAGTTAACATCACGCAGACTAGTTGTTATCACGTATGCTAGTTAATATCACGTAGGCCAGTTAACATCACATAGTTTAGTTAACATCACGTAGGCTAATTAACATCATGCAGTCTAGTTGACATCACGTATGCTAGTTAACATCACGTAAGCACGTAAACATCACGCAGGCTAGTTAACATATCATAGGCTAGTTAACATCACGTAGGCTAGTTAACATCACGAAGGCTAGTTAACATCACGTAGGCTAGGTGACATCACGTAGGCTAGTTAACATCACGTAGGCAAGTTAACATCACATAGGCTAGTTAACATCACGTAGGATAGTTAACATCACATAAGCTAGTTAACATCACGTAGGCTAGTTAGCATCACGTAGGCTAGTTAAAATCACGTAGGCTAGTTAACATCACGTAGGCTAGATAACATCACGTAGGCTAGTTAACATCACGTAGGATAGTTAACATCACGAGTGCTAGTTAACATCACGTAGGCTAGTTAACATTATGTAGGCTAGTTAACATTATGTAGGCTAGTTAACATCACGAAGGCTACTTAACGACACGTATGCTAGTTAACATCACGTAGGCTAGTTAACATCATGTGGGGTATCTAACATCATACAAACTAGCTCACATCAAAGAGGCTAGCTAACTTCGTGTAAGTTACACTGTAGTAAACTTCATATGTGCTTGCTTACATCAGAGAGGTTAGCTTACATCAATACTGGCTAGTTAACATTGATTAGGTTAATTAACATCATGTAGTTAACAGCAACCAACTTTTGAAATTTCCATTTTAGACATCGTATACGCTACATTTTTCAATAGGCAATTTACGACATGTTTACTGCAGAAACGTTTCGACGTAACTATTGCAGACAACGTATACTTTTCATACTATAATTAAAGTTACGACATGTTTACTGCAGAAACGTTACGACGTAACTATTGCAGACAACGTATACTTTACATACTATAATTAAAGTTACGACATGTTTACTGCAGAAACGTTACGACGTAACTATTGCAGACAACGTATACTTTACATACTATAATTAAAGTTACGACATGTTTACTGCAGAAACGTTACGACGTAACTATTGCAGACAACGTATACGCTAAATACTTTCATTAGTCAAGTTAAAACATGTTTACAGCAGACAAGTTACGATATATCTATTGGAGACAACGCATAAGCTACATATCTTCAATATTCAAGTTACGACGTTTATTTTGTAGTCATCGTATACGCTACATAATTTCAATAGTCAATTTACGACATGTTTACTGCAGAAATATTACAACGTATCTATTGGAGACATCGTATATGCTACATATCTTCATTAGTCAATTCACGGCATATTTACTGCATTACTATATCTATATATATTGCAGAAGTCGTATATATTCTTTCATTAGTCAAGTTACGACATGTTCACAGCAGACACGTAACGATATATCTATTGGAGACATCGTACACGCTAGCTATCTTCAATATTTTCATTTGTAAAGTTACGATATGATTACAGGAGAAAGATTACGAGATTTCTATTGCAGACATATCTCCAATAGTCAAATTACGATATACTCACTACAGAAAATTACGACATTTCTATTGCAAACAACGTATACGCTACATTATCTTCATTTGTCAATTTACGACATATTACGGTACTGAAATTACAGTACCCAACTTACGATATATCTAATGCAGTGTATGTGGTAAATAATTTGTAGATCATTTAAGATATTACATTCTAACCATGGGGAAAGTAACTTGGGTCAATCTGGTAGAACGCCCATTGGTGCACACGGGGTTACACATCAAAAACTTTTCCGTGCAATATTTACATAACACTCGACGAGACAAGTTCAGTTACTCCACATAACTTACGCATCTTAATATATGTTGCAATGGTGTAAAAACCCTATGAGCGAAAATAAACTGAATATAAAATAGTTGCGGTTAGTTCGAAGGAGTGTTCCATTGTTTGCGGGTAAATTTTACTGCACTTAGATAAACCGTGCAATTACGCGTCGTCAGAGAAGTTTGTTTACCCAGGTCAGTGAATTGTGTTTGTGGTTAAATGCCGTTTACAATATGATTTCAATATTATCTTGGCAACCCCTTAGTCCTATCCAGTGTTGCTATTTAAGTGTTGTCGAACTGGCTTTTTGTCAGCTATCTTGCTATGATCATTGGCCAGAGTGAGGACAGTGGTCCAGGGATAGAGCGCCGGCTTCTGGACACGAGGGTCGTTGGTCCGAATCCCGTAAGTAGCGGGATCTGTCTTGCAGCCTTTTATTAATCCACATTCGGTGCTAGTAATGGTTATGTAATAAGGAATCAGAATCGAGAGTGATTAATCTAATCACAATTAATGTAAAATTAATAAGTTTAAGCTAGCTAATAAGAGATAATTGCACCAAACTAAATTTCTATCTGTTAACAAGTGAAACCTGTTTGAAAGGGAACGTTTTTGCGATGTTTAAGAATGTATATGAACACATCTTTTAAATTCCATAGTTGCATAATTTACATTGTTTCGAAGGTAAAAGGGTTGTAATTAATTCAACCACGTTTTGAAACAACAAGTGACTAAATGAAACCTATTAATTATCTTGATACTTTTTGTTATTGAACCTAGAGGAGTGGTTTATCATTTTATTTTTGCGACACACAACATAATGTCAATTAGTGGACTTGGTATTACTTCACCGTATCAAAATCCTCAATAAATGTCGGCAACAGAGCACTCATTCAAGTGATTTTAGTTAGCGGACTTAAAACTCGGGGGGTCCCGGGTTCGAGCCCCGCAGATATCTCTGGTTCCGTGGTAGTGACCTTTTGCAAGTCACTTCAAAGCTCTAGCCTATGGATCCAGGAAAGCCGTTACATAACCGAATTTGTATCCATTCAAACGTCTCGTAGAATACATAACTGCTACTAGGTAATAGTGCTCTGCCTTTTGATATTGCATACAAGCACCGAGTTTGTAGAAAGTTTTACGCGCTTTAGTACAAAATATACTCAGTCATTCTGTTTATTTATTTTTGTTCAGTTCATTGCACTTGCCGAAGAAGCCATATTAATTGACATTTTCAATAGTATACCTTATTGAATATCAACCAATTGTGAGCTCTTATTATTGAGTTCACTCACGCAAAGGCACTGATTTAGAGGACAGAAATATTAATCCATACCTGAGCTTAGATTGATAAAAGTTATATAACCTTGAAACCCCAGTAATCAAACATTCCAGACATTTTAAGTTCATTAACATTCCGGTTAATTAGAAGAAGACAAAAAAGCAATAAAAGACCTAAATTTAGCCTTGGATAATGTGAAGCCCAACATGTGGGCGGTATTTACAGAGTTTCATGTGAGTATAAGGTAACCGCCCCCTAATGGTAAATCGAGCGTCGTACTGGGAGGAAAAGAGCTGGGGTGTCCGCCTTACGTCTGGTCTGGAAACTTACGTTTTCGTGAATATGCTGGGTCGTACCAAATACCCACCAAAATCCTCCAAAAACCATTAATTGAATGATCCAAAATGTAATAACATTTCTATCTAGGCCTCGATCATCCATAATTCCAAAACCAAACGTTACATAAAAGCTTCAATCTGTGATGCTATCTCTGGGCAATGGGTTAAGCAATATGGCTGGATATTATCGCCTATGCCCCGAGAGTATGGGTATGTGAACAAACGCCGCTGTGCTGTCTAAAAACTGTCGAAAACGGCATTGCAACACCACAAAACGGAAAATAAAGGTGAAAACTTAAAGTATCGTTCTTCTGGCATAGCCTTTGCGTTTTTGCCCAGACTTATTCTAGAAAACCTTTCTGGGACGTGGTTATTTTTTTTTATTGCTCTTATATCGTAGAGCAAGTTTTGTAGAAATAACTGGCAAGCTTCGTTCGTAATCGACTTCTCTTGACGATCTGAGATTGGACCACTTTGTGTTAGACAGTGCAGACACAATTAAGCTTTTTGAAGAATCTATTCATAGAACTGGGCGTGATATTTAAGCACACGTGTACTGTTTTCAATTTGAGGAGAGTGTCTCGTTTTGATTAAGAAAGGGGAGAAATCCCAACTTACGAAAAACTCGTGTCCATGGTTAATTACTACATATGTAGGTGTAGAATTGACTCTGCAAACGATGTTTACAGTAGTTTCGGTAGTTTCGATTAACAGTTAATTGCTTTATAAGATTACCTCGTACAAAGTTATGATAAAGCAATTTAGATACCAATATTCTTACCACTTATCAAATCATCTATAGAACAACAAGAGTGTTGCCATTGTTCTTAATTTTGATATTGATCCTACCCCCTCGATGGATTTTTATGTTATGCGTATAGTATTGTGACTTGGAAGCTAGGATAATATTAATGTTATAAAGAAAAAGAAGAAATAACTACAGGCATACCTACAGATATTTGAGATCCATGAAATATAAGCTGTCGCTGCATCATACCTTATTGGTCAGAAGCAGAATCGAGAGTGATTTATCCGAGGTGTAAGAACTTGTTTCACAATCGATGAAAACTTCGTCGGCTTACAAGTTGCGGACGCACACTTAATAAAACTGTCGTTGTCAAACATTATCCTTCTCTTATAGAATGATAATTCTATGTTTCAGTCACGAATCGATGTGGAATCAGCAGACGGAGTGAAGATAGAGCCAATTAAATCGAGTAGAATCTACATCGATTCCTTCAAAAAACCGTTCCTTGATAGGTAAGACATTATGAATTAGAGAGTTAAAATAATTGTTTTATCTTAATCATTATTGTTTTCAAAGTACCAACACTGCATAAAATGGCTAACACAGAATCACAAAGAAAATCACATAGAATATGTTCAATACAATACGTTTGATAGTGAAACTCGCAATAACCATTTTGATACTCTATCAAGCAATAGACTCTTTCGTCATTAGCCAGACAATCGACACAATTAGTAATTCGACTTATTTGATAATGATTATGTCAATTTATTGTTTCTACAGGGACACACTGTCGTTCGAATTCAAGACGCACTCCACGAACGGAACATTATTCTACATGAACCGCCGCAATGACGGATACGACATGGTATCAGGGGAGATAATCGATGGTTTTCTAGAGTTCAAGATACGCTGCATGTCCTCCTACGCCGATCTGCGTATCCCAAAATTCCGCATCAACGACGGCGAATGGCACCAGGTAATAGAAAAAGTTGTATTATTACAACGAAAGTCACTTAATGATGAGAGAGAATGGACGACAGAAACCATGAGTGTAACACAACCAATGACAAGATAATGACTTTTCATTGAGCAAATCTAAGCAATTTCAAATTTTGGGATTGGAATTTCTTTCTTTGGAAGTTAAGCATATGCACCTGCTTAAATTCTTCATCGTCGTAGAAAGTAGCTTCACTCGAACAAAGTCGTATCTCTCTCTCTCTCTCTCTTTCTTTCTCCAGCTAATAATGCTTCCTAAATGTCACAACAGAATGCGATTAATTCTTCTATCTGGGATTTAATCGAAGCGAACCAGTTTCAAATGCATTATTCTCGACGTTAATTTCTACAACAACACGTGTGTACCCTGTGAATCGTATCATTAATTCAAGTCCAGTAAGGAAATTCAAAATTGAACCGGGCATCCCGCTGTAACCGAAAGTGTGTGGATATGGTGTAAAAACTAAGATATCAAATCAATTAAAGAAGAATTAATTTCAGATCAAGTTCCAACGCCAGCACCGTAAAGGACTTTTCATGTTGGATGGAAGTGACTTTCTGGGGAAGTACTACGTTACATGTAAAGGTTTCACATCCATTAATATCGGCAATACAAACCCCGAACATAACTGGTCCGTCTCCGTCAACGAACTGAAGGTAAATACACTCACCGAATTTGTTTTTGTTGTTGTTGCGTATGCTTCTATAATATATGCACTGTATACTACACAATATAAAAGCCTCTTATATGATTTATAGTACATATAGTGGAATATTATAGAGGATTGTTTAAACACCTGTGGTTTCAAGCAAATAGTTATATCGCAGCAGAATGTCACATGGAGGGGAGTCGTTATTAATGCGTGGTCTCCGGCATGATCCAGTATGATCTACCACCTGAAAGACCGTCTTGCTTAAGGCCTCGTATGTGCCGAATCGAAGGTTCAATAAATGAACTTGATGATACGTATACCAATGAACAAATTAAATAATAATGGCTTCCCGTAAGGGCACTGTCCTAAACCGAACCGTCGTTGTTATTGCACGTCACTCTGCATTGCGATATAGTTAGTAAGCCTGGATCCCAGACTGTTCTGGTACTGCATAGCTTAATTTAAATTATTGATTTTAAATCGATGATGAAACAAGGCCTTACAACTTAGACTAAAGACTCTCGGGTCTGCTTCCGGGTTAAACAACCAGTACTCGAGCCGAATGTAGCTTTATGAAAGGTTGCAAGGAGAATATCGCTAGTTTAATCATGGTGTCCTGAGGCCGATACTCCACCCCTCAACCACTGTCCTCCAGGAGAATATTTGTGTGAGTCGTAAATGATAAACATAGACAGTATCTTAAATGAAAGTACACGATTGTAATGTGACATGTCATTGGAAGCGTCTCGGAGAGACGATTTCAATGATGTGTTACTTTGCAATATTTCTTAGCCCAATATCTATATAAGATGAATTGTTGTTTTATGCTAACGCAAATCTTAAGCGTAAAATGTTTAGTAAAACGGTACCCTAGGGCCTTGGCCCATGTGTATGCCATGCACAAGGCATAATGCGGGGTATACGCACGGATCCCAGGGTACACGTAATAGCTTTGTAGGATATAATCCGACGGGTAACGAACTCTAAATCCCTGTTGGTTGATACTGTAAAGGATAAAACTGACGAACCTCGTGTACCGGTCGTCGTAAACAACTTTTATTGATCAAGAACTCTCAGATCAATCAAACAAAGTAATCGATGGCTGGGTACAAAGGGCGTAATAAGAATAATTCATGTCAGTTTTCTATGATACAACTTTTATATTATGGCAGGTGAATGTGTCACCGTGACACATCATTTGACATCAAAGCCATGGAAAAGGCTTTGATTTGGTTGGCTGGTTGCCTGAAAGGTTTTATGCCGTAGGACAAAATATTGTGCACTGTTGGTATGAAAACTCCGCGAGCAAGGATAAGTACATGTTGTTACAACGATATAAATCTTCAATATGACCAGTTATTCAACCAATTAGATAAATTGTTTTATGCTTATTCACCTATTCCTGCTGAATGGGTGGCTTAAGAATCTCGTGATCTCGATTAAAAGCTCTCTTTAAAGAACTTATGGTTGAACTTTGATTATATCCGTTCGCCCGCAAAAAACAATCTCCACAGGGGTCGCTTGCACCGTCTACGAAGATTAATAGAATGCGCCAACTTCGATTTCCCTTCTTTGTTCGCGTTCAATGCTTGATGCCGACACGTAAATAATATTGCGAAAAATGCAAAGCGATTTTATTTGAATTAACAAAAAAACAATGAAACGATAATAACAAGCATTTCAGCCAGAACTCACGTCACTTTGCTCTTGAACGTTAATTCAAATCGAAACGAATAAGGTTTATCCAATGGAAACAACCCTGACATAATGATGAAGCCGCCATATTGGTTCTGACCGGACTTCTTTCCTCATCGCGGACACAATTTAAACAAAAAAAACGATGTGATTGCTATATCTAACTCAAGGACATTTAGAATTAGTCCATCACTTATGACTGTGAAAATGACCAAACAAAGTACAATGATTTAAAAAATGTTCAACACTTCCATATACATTGAACTATTTTACTGTAAGTGAACGCACAAAGAAAACAATTGTTAAGCCGAGACACATGCTGAAAAGCATGTAACCCTACACTTGTGTACGAGACGTAGTTCTGGGGTTATGAGAATGCCCGAATAGTTTCCCAAACGACTCATTTTGGACCCTACCAACATTCAAACATTCAAGTATATCAATTATTATATTTTGAACTGATTCTTTGGGTAGATCACAAATTGTTCTTTAACCCATTACCGAACAATGCCAACATTTAACCACTTTGTTGCAGACGACTCTGGAAAACACCGTGCGAAAAGGAGAAATTGCTCGCTAAGAGCAATTTCTCCTTTTCCAACAAGGTTTTCTACTCTATCTGAAGAATATTTTTCAAATCATCACGTTTGAAATGTCGCCTGCAAACTCTTTCAATTTGGGACAGTCGAAATTTGTCGTTTGGAAAAGTGTAAATAGGCAAAGATGGGACCGTGTTGATTCAAACAATCGATATAGTCCTAATAAAGTTGTTTGTCTGACCTTTGTTTTGGCTCGAGAACATGTAAACAATCGGTCTCGAAATTGTTATTTAAGTATACGCTCTTGAAAACCGTTGGGGGTCTTATTTTTTTGTCAATGAAATTCCTGCGTGTCTTTGATTTGAGACAATGGCCTGATAAATAATTGATTAGCATGGAGCAATGCCTTAGAAGTGATAATTATTTTCCTCCTAAATGTTTTGTTAACGTGTGTCAAGATGTAAACAGATTGGGTCCAAAATTGCTGCAATTGGATTTCTTCGGCTGTGTTGGCTTTAAAAATGTTTTGCATCAAAGTCTTACGAACCTGGATTAATCACTATCGATTTGTTTTCTGGATATATGACCAGTACTCGCACCGAAAGTGGATCAAGAAAAAGCTGGACCTTGCTACTCATGGGAATCGAACGGGGACTCTCGCGTCTACAGTCAATTGCTCTTTCCCATAACAAATGAATATCTTCAACTCGCGTCAAAGTTGCCTTACGACAACATTCAATGGGTTTAGATTAGGACTGTGTTCGTATACGTAACAACGTTTGAATAAAGCATTGGATTTTGCAAGAGCTGATTCAAAACGACATAGTCCCTAGTAAGGGTTTATTCTATAAAACAAAGTTCAAGGGAAATATTTCTGAAGCGCAAACAAAAATATTACAGGCGGAATACTTAATTTGAACTCTGCGGTCATTTTTTGGCAACCCCAAACGGGTAACGATTGACAGAAAGTAGTCCTTCTCTGGTTTATCATTCCCAATTAAATGTTCCAATGCCGCTCCGGGATATCAAGAGGTTTTTCATTTTCATTTCAGATGCCAGATGGTCTGCTGTCTGCCTGCATACGAAACGTTGAGACAACGACAGGCATTTCCGCCCCACCACACTACATCGCCATCTCCGAGTGCGTATGAGAGAGCGGCCGCGATTGGTCGTAATAATACGAACGTTCTTTGCCATTGGTCGTTATACGATCAAGATTCATGACGTCATATTGCGACCAGTGTTCCGGTCACTCATTCAATTGACACAAGAGGCTGTCCCCACTGTATCAAAGTAGTGCAATGCTATAATGTACAGATTATGTTCATCAATGATGCATTTTTTGGGGACAGTCAAATCGATTAAGTGCTAGGGTATACAAACAAATCAAGTGCTATAGTATACTACCAAGTGTTATCAACTCTTGGGGATTCTTTGTTGTCGTTTCTCGTGTGTACATCCTAACCGTAAATGCTGCAGAAGACAAGCAATAGCCACTGAGCATTTAGTTTCCCTTTTTGTTATGTTTTAGTTGAATGTTTAAAATGCTTTATTATCGAACAAATTACACTACTTCATATTGAACCTTAGGTACACTGGGTTCAGAGATATTATTCAGCGTTACGAATAATCCTTTTGTGCACTCAACACGTTACCATGCAGACTATTTTGACAGGGAGACATTGTGGTATAGCACAGTATTCAAAAATATTTCAGCTACATGTCGGCGATCCATGAATTAGAAACAAACACAGAAAGGACTATCATATCTTGATCTGGAACTGTCTTTCCCTCGAGTTATGCTATCCCCAATATTCAGGGTGAACCTAGGTGAAAATCAGGGTGAACCTAGGTGAAAATCAGGGTGAACCTAGGTGAAAATCAGGGTGAACCTAGTTGAAAAGAAATTGGCAACAATACATTTCATTCAATTCCTGATTTATATTTGTATATCTCGTTCAATGCCTATGATGGATTATAAATGATAATACATTGATCGGCTTTATTCACTTACAAAGTATTGATTTCTGCGATCGTCTCGATTTAAAAACCAGCATACGATATCTATGAAACAGGGACAATCTACGCCTATTCGACATTCTATTAAGTAGATACCGTTGCGATTATAAATAATCGAGACTAGCTATTTTTGCCCTAATGTGTTTAGTCATTTGTTGCAAGACATTTAACTCAATCACAAACTTGAACTTGATAAAAGAGATTTTAAGCTCTTTCATAGAAGTGCTTGAAATATGTCTTTAAGGTCGAAATGCTAAGGTTACGAATTAAGCACACGTTGTTAAATCCTATTTCCTTTAATATCATGCGATTTTATTATTTTGTCTGCCATTAGGTTTTTGTTGAATAAAAAAGCTTTCATAGGTTCTACATTATGTTTATGATTTGAATCCAGTAGTTGATGATGATTAAGTTGTTGTGTTTGAGGAGATGATAGTAATCTACATTGAAATAGTTTGGAAGCTTTAATCCTTTTTCTAGTCCTAGAGTTGTCTTTATTGAGATGCCTGGAGCTCAAACTTGTCGCCTTGGTTGTGGCAAGAAGCTGGTTAAAAACCCGAACGGCACAATGGAAAAGAAACCCCCTACCCTTCAACCCCCCATTAAAAAAAGATTGAACAAAATTGTAGTAATGATTGTATGTTGATTAGTGTAAATGCCTAAAGTGAACCATACCTAATAAGGGATTCAAACCCGAGACCCTCGTGTTCCTGTTCGTAGCTTTACCCTACGACAACCATTTTCCACACATCGAACTGTCGTCGAAATATTACATAAATTTCCTTTGAGCGACCCTAAATTCGGACCTTTGACTTTTATCTAACATATATTTGTAAATTAAAGACAGACAACAATTTCATGACATCCTATTACTGATCAGCCAGTAAGGCTTGTGTATCAGCGGTGATGTAGTGGGTGGCGTTGAGGACAAACGACCGGGGCACCCTGTTACAAAATAACTCACGAAATATATTTGCATGTGTTAAAAAAAACCCTGACATAAATGGATATTACCACAAATAAAAGGAAAATATTTGCATGTAACACGTCATTGGAAGCGTCTCGGGGAGACGATACCAATGATGTGTTTCTTTGCAACATTAGTTATCTCTCTCAAAGACCTTTTAGGTCTTTGTCTCCCTATTGAAACAGGACAAAGCGGAAGGTTGTTTTGAACTTATGCAAATTCTTAGCATAAAATGTTTAGTAAAACGCTGACCGGTTGTCCCGGCCTATAATATCAAAAGCGACCGATTGTTTTATCGCTGAGTGTCCATGGCTAAGACATCATAGCCTTGCCTTGTACTGGTACATCACCCAGGAAGAATGTGCTAAGTGGAAGATATGGTTAAACAGAAAAAATATAAAACATCCTTTTACCCCAAAACTCCCGGTCTTATATCTTACAGTTTCTGTGTGTCATAGGATTATTTTTTTAAACTTTCGAAAATAAAGGAATAAAGATTAATTTAACGTTTCAGCAGAGAAACCAATAGCATATTAGATGAATTTTGACATTTTTCATTTTATAAAAATCCGAGGGAAATCCCACATAATCTAAATATAGCGTCAAGCTATGAACAACAATGAATGACAGGCACTTGACAGCCCACGTGACGTAACTAATTACCATATAGCTGTAGTAGCATACATAAGTCGAGGCCGTGGGAGTTTTCCGTCAATATCTTCATTTATACCGGATTTCGGCGATTTTTTTAATGAATATTTGTCAGAAGCATAGCTGAATACCATACGCAAATTCTACTTTTTACCTATATATATTTAGTGTATGACGTCCAGGATCTTTAACCGTATTACATACATACACATCATAGCCATTATCAGATTTTGGTATTTCATATCCTTAATTCAGGTATTATGATTCAGAACGTTTTTAGGGCTTGTCCTCTATTTAATCTTATTACATATTCAAATGTTGTCGTATGTTATTCATAACAATGTGTTGTATTGATCAAGGTCAAATTGTATTAAAAACAACGCCGTAACTAACCATGGCATTGTCGCCTGGTGGACTACCCGAATAACGTGTATAAATTAAATGTGTACGCAATCTAACTGAAAACATGTTGAAAACGACACAAAACCCCTATACAAGAAATCTACGTCCCAACACGGAAGGGTTTGATACTGAGACGCCACAAAAGAACTGGTTTAAAAGAGTTAAGAGTCAACGAAAGTTAAATATCGCCATTTCCTGAAATGTTTACGTAACCTGTGACTAATCATTTGAATAAATATAGCTAGGTTCTGGCTTGAGAAAAGCAAATAAATCTCATGACTCATTTTATCTTTTTTACCTGGTATTTGACGTTTGTCACGTATAAAGGCGATTTTTTTTCGAGCGAATTCCCTTTTGTAGGAAAGCGTTTGTGAATGATTCAGCCTGAATGGTTCAAAAGGACACCAGACAACAATCACGAAAAAAAAATCGTTCGTAATACAAGTATGGGATTGAACATTGAAAGAAAAGATACAATTCGGTTGTCTCAATGCGTATATACGAATAAGGGAAAAGGTCGCAAGTAAACGTTTATCATCAGAAACCACTACAGCAGGTGGATAAAAAGTTTCTTTTATGAGTAGATGATCCTTTTGCGACAGGGTTATCCTTAACAGTTTTCTAATACAGGCGTTTGCATGAGAATACAGTCTAACTTGTGTTAAGCAACCACCCTTTTAAGCAGCCAACTTACCTTAAACAGCCACTACAGAAAGTCCCATTGTTGGATTTATAGTGTACATCAATTTGTGTTAAGCAGCCAACTTGTCTTAAACAGCCAATTTTCTCTGTCCCATAGGCTGGCCTCTTAACACAAGTTTAACTGTATATCAAAATACAAACTCACGAACTAGTAATCATGATTAAAAGGTTTTTGAAAAGGCTATGCCAACACTTAAACCTTAGAATGCTTGGTACTTTTTTAAAGATATATTTGTTGTGTCGTCTGCTATCCAAAACAATAACTATCTGCTTTATTTTGGCGATAAAAAACGTCAGAATAGCAAACATGTTATATCACAGGCCAGCCGCCAATGTACTTGGCGGCTAGCCTGGATATAACATGTTTGCAAAAGCATAAAGTCGGTTCCAGCACTATAAGGGTTAATGAGTTAAAAATGATAAGTAACTCATTCAAGCACAGCACTCCGTCACTTTTATCTCAATTACTCAGCGACCTTATCGATAATTAACGAGAGTGGGTGGATGTGACGACATACTCATCTCCCCAGTGGGTTGTGTGCACGTAAAACTTTTAACCCTTAGAATGCTGGGTAATTTTCTAAAAATAGGTTTTTGTGTCGTCTGCTTTTCGAAGCCTTCAATATTTGCTTAATTTTGGTGAAGAAAGATGCTCAGAGGAGCAAACAAGTGAGATCTCAGGACAGCCGCCAATTTACTTGGCGGCTGGCCTGAATCTAACCTGTTTGCATAAGTATGAAGTCAGTTCCAGCACTATAAGGGTTAATATGCGTGCAGATTAGCTCTAATGTGTCATTTCCCATCACAAAACAGTTTGTTTTATTGGGATTTTACATCGCTTCAACAATTTTTCTGCTACATGGCTATGCATGGGTATCTGTGCATGGAAGAACGCGCTTACACTTATTGCAAAGAGATGATCAACTTAGGTAGAACCAACAATATTTAATTAGTCAGTAAGTCACCTCAAATGAAACATCAAAATACCTGTACAACGATTCGAACCAACACAGAGAGAGGCGACATGCGATTTCAATGTTTATACCCTAACCACGAGGCCTTTGAACCTCCATAGGTTAGGCAGAATGAATTATACTTGTGAAATTATATAAGACACTTAACACTACAGACACGATTATTTTGACTTTTACGGACCTTCCATTGTAGACTACTTCAATTTAGATGCCAGCCAAGCTTATTTATATCAGTAAGTAGAAAGTCTGGGTTGGGATAAAATGTTCGAGACCCTGTCAGGGCAAATATTCACTCTGATGCCATTGTTACGCAATTCATTGATCCCTTGCTTCTAAACAATGCTTTTGTGGGAAAGCAGTCAGGTGCTTGGAATTAACATTGTGAAGTAGAGGTTTAGAAATGCTGGATGCGTAATTTGGTGTATTGATCACCGCGACATAGCTGATAAACTGATGAAAATGGCATAATCTCCATTCCCCATCAAAGGTCAATAAGTGATTGCGGAATATAACTTCTAATACTGCCAAACTCCGCACAGGAATACTTTCCTTTGTTACACTACAGTTCCTAACCGAAATGAAAAGGGAGATCACTGCGTAGGAGAATGCTAATACGCTTCAAAGGGTTAGGCCCCTTATCAATTAAAAGATGGTTAAACATGATGTTTTTATTCAACATTTGATGATTGCAGCAGATGACATAACAATTTAATAGTTTGAAATTGCCAACCTGTTTATATCTGCATCGTAAAACATACTATGCAAGGTTATCGCGGGCAAGTTATGAAAAAACACAGTAGTACATGCTTATATACTTCCAATTTATTAAAATTAGACATTATCTTTAACATGACAAATCATTCTGGATAACTAACTTTGGTAATATTTGACTTTTTATATTGATATACATTGTATGTCTGAAGATTTCTCTTTAACAACAAATTTTATCATAACAAATACGGGTGTCAAACCTCAAGTGACAACAGAGTTATTTATCAACTTTCTTTTTTTGTCACTTAGTACCTTTAATTTATTTGCACTATAAAAATATAAGGGTAAAACAACATTGACTATTTCACACAAAACAACATGGTAATAAATGACTTCTTTACAACATTGAGTTTCAGCTTTATCCAATTGTATATTATAAAAAATAAGAATTAAGCAGCAGTTTTAGCAACATTTTGTATTTGAAGAATGACCTTTTCCCTGATTAAGAATTAAATAAAAAAATAAATATACTAGAATTATAGCAATAGACTAACATATATGATAATGAAGAATACGATCTTCTTTCATTAAGTTTATTGGGTTTTTAAATCAGATTAACATTAATTAATCATATTGTGATGAAAACTTTACTTTCCATATTGGCAAGTCAAGATGGGTAGAACTATTGCTATTCTGTTTTTAGGCTGAGGGACTTCTCTGGGTTATAGGAAAAGGACCATTTTGACCAGAGATATTGCTCTTAACCCTTTCCCAAACAGCAATTTTTCGACTGTCCCAAATTGGAAGAGTTTGCTGACAACATTTCAAAATGTGATGAAACTGGAAAATAATCTTCTGATAGGGCAGAAATCATTGTGGGAAAAGGAAATTTCTCCTTTTCCCACAATATTTTCTTAAGTCGTCTGCAACAAAGTGGTCAAATGTCGTTATTGTTTGGGAAAGGGTTATTGAGCAGTTTCTGCACCTGTGACAAGTGTCTCTTGAGTCATTTACTATAGGCTTTAAATGCATAGATGAATGTAGGGAAAACCCCCTCAGTGTTTGTTATCTATTCCTGTGATCCTGATATTAAAGTATTTCAAAAACATGTAAAAAATCACTTACAAATATAAATCATATAAAATAACAAATAATCATTTAATCAGCACCTATCCACCTGGTTATCAAAAGTGCCTGATGCACATTGACTTATATTAAGTTGTTGATGAATTTCTATGGAAACATTAGACAAACAGTCTAACTTGTGTTAAGCAACCACCCTTTTAAGCAGCCAACTTACCTTAAACAGCCACTACAGAAAGTCCCATTGTTGGATTTATAGTGTAAATCAATTTGTGTTAAGCAGCCAACTTGTCTTAAACAGCCAATTTTCTCTGTCCCATAGGCTGGCCTCTTAACACAAGTTTGACTGTAGTAACCCTTTACCTAACAATAATAACATTTAACCACTTTGTTGCAGACGACTCTGGAAAACATTGTGGGAAAAGGAGAAACTGTTCGTTACGAGCAATTTTTCCTTTACTCTACTATCATAAGATTATTTTCCAATTTCATCACATTTTGAAATGTCGTCTGCAAACTCTTTCAGTTTGGGACAGTCAAAAATTTGATGTTCGGTTAAGAGTTAACACAAGTACATACGATGTTCAAGGAACAAGAGCATTAACAACTGGTTTTCTGCAATCTCCAACAGTTGAGTTCATCAAACAAAATGTTATTTAAAACAATATACAAACTAAAATGGCACTGATTGATTACGAAAAATATCACACTTTGAACAGTAAATGTATTGCATAATTCACACTTTCTACTTCTTCCTCCTCCTCCTTAAAGTAGTCATTTAACTTATTTGAACCTAAGCTGTTCTTTTTTAATGTGGTTTATCACTATGTCAACAGTATTTCAGTTACATAACATCTTTCCCGTTTTTCACTAGTACTAAGTTAGGGTACTGAAGCGTCTTTCCAAAGAACACGCCCCACAAAAAATCCAAGTGCCTCTGATGAGAATTGAACCTGAGAAAGCCCTGTTATTAGTGATTCACCTTAACTACTGGGTTACATAGGACCCTGTAATGGGTCATACAGATTACCTTAAAACAATGGTAGTAATGGCTTCTTACTATGGCACTCTGGATAATAATTATAGGGCGATTAGGTAAAGAGAGATCTTAGTTAAAAAAAAATAAAAAATGCTTTATCAGTTTGAATCCAGAGAAAGCCAGGAACTAAGTAAAAAGTAGCTGAAAGGGTATTTAACCACTATCAAACAAAACCTGACTATCTCACAATCAAATAAGTATTCCTGATAACTTGAAATATTCATAGGAAATCAGAAAACACTAGGCAATGCAGGCCCCTGAGACTTTATAAAAATATCAAAACAAATATCTATGACTAAAATGTTTTGAATCAAAAGGGATTACAAGTCGACCGCAACTGAAGTTCTCAAATGAATATAAACAAGGAAAAAGGATAAAGTTCTCTGCAGCATTAATCAATCAAGTCCTCTGCAGGATGGATTTGTATAAGACGACAAACACCACCCTAAAAGAACACTTTCCCTGGGTTCATGATTCCATTAGGATCGAGGGCATGTTTAAGCTCCTTCATGACTGTGAGCCCATCCTCTCCGATCTCCCTCACCAGCAAGTCTCTCTTTCCGATCCCGATACCGTGCTCCCCTGTACACGTACCATCTAACTCCAGCGCAATCCTGTGTGTAAAAGAAATAATGGTTTAAATCCACAAATTAAAGTTTCTGTGCGTCATAGGATTATTTTTTTAAACTTTCGAACATAAAGAAATAAAGATTAATTTAACATTTCAGCAGAGAAACCAATAGCATATTAGATGAATTTTGACATTTATCATTTTATGTCAAGCTATAAACAACCGGTCACTTGACGCTCACCTGATACTAAGACTACACGCTGAAAACCAAAATGGACACTGGCGCTAGTATCTTCTAAGTTAGGTGTACATTGTCACGTGACAGGCACTTGACAGCCCATGTGACGTGACTAATTACCATATAGGGGTAGTAACATACAAAAGTCGAGGCCGTGGGGTTTTTCCGTCAAGTTCTCCATTTATACGGCGATTACGGCGATTTTTTTTAATGAATATCTATTAGAAGCATAGCTGAATACCATACGCAAATTCTACTTTTTATCTATAAATTTTGAGTGTATGACGTCCAGGATCTTTAGCGCAGTAATTACTAAATTTGAAGCCTCTGCCACACATGGGCATGAACCTATACATACCTCCCAAAGCACTCTTTATATACTTTATGAGATAAATATATAGTATTAACATAAGGTATGCATTGATTCAAACCTTTTAATCAGCTATATAATTCAATCAGGAATCGATGTGACAAATGGTTAAATTGCTTGTGGTTATCAACCATTTCACCGTTGAGTGTCCTTTAGCAAGACACATAGCTTAGCCTCATACTAGGAGGTTACCTAGAAAACATGTATGATAACAGTTTAGAGTGAGTCTTTGACAAAAATGATAGAAAAGAGTTCTCTTGTGGAAACTTGTATTCAAAATCATGTGGATAGGCCTGCAAGCATCAGCCAACATTCTTTGGGGGGATGAACTTAAATGTAATGAAAGCTAAAAATGTAGAAACATTTTAAATTTATCTGGTGTAAGCATGTGAACATGTGTGTGAATCGCATGAAAGTCTAAGGCACAACTAAACCCTCTGAAATCTTTGTGTACCAACATTCAAATTGCCCTCCTTGATTATTATTAATCATTATGGAACAAGAAGAATACAATTTGGAATAGTTAATAGCTCATTGATTTGTTAAGATGCTACTATCAACATTCAATATTCTAGTGTGAGCCAATTAAGAAAATTATCTTTAAATTAAGGGTTAACTGGAGATTTCTCGTTTTCTCTGTTGAAAAGTTTCTTAATTATACTAAGCTAAAAATATCAAGCTTTATAATCAAAAGCTATAACAGAGCAATTTGACAAAGGAAGAAATTCCGCAAGCAACAAATGCAATAAAACTTAAGTTATCTAAAACAAGAACTTTCTTGCTTTGTCACAATGTTTACTACCAAACTTTTCAAAGAGAACGCTTTTTTTCCTATTATTTTTTTTAAACTGATGTTTAATGTTAGTTTCAACTTAGAACAGTAACAAATTCTAGTATTAGGGAAAATGTTAAAAATTTAAGTGTTTAAGAGTATAAGCTATACTGGTGTAAATATGATGAAAAAGGGGGGAAATAATTCACATAGTACACTCACAAGGCAATTTTCTGAGCCATTTCCTTAACAAACACCAGTTCCTCAGGACTATGAGGGTCAAACAAAAACAGGGTGTGAAAGTTACCATCACCCACATGCCCAAAAGAGAACCCGTCTGAAACGACAGGAGGCGTACAATTATCTCTACATTCTATCTAGTATCAAGCGATCACCAAAAGGCAAAACATATATAACAATGTAATAAGTGACCATCATAAAAGAATGCATGTATGACAGTAGGTGAGAATCTCTTAACCATTATTGCTCTGGAACCGACTTCATGCTTAAGCAAACAGGTAAGATCCAGGCCAGCCGCCAAGTAAATTGGCGGCTGACCTGTGATCTAACCTGTTTGCTAGTCTGAGTATCTTTCCTCATCAAAATTAATCCGATATTTAAGGTTTGGGAAAGCAGGCGACACAAAAATCTATCTATTACCTAGCAACCTAAGGGTTAACACAGGCCCACTATTCATGCCCATACTGAGAAACCCAAACAAAGCTGTTTAGTATGGCAAATCTATGATACAGGACGCAGGTTATACTCCCTCTACCTGCATGGCTGTACAGAGGTACAGACAAAAGGCATAGTCCCATAGCTTACTTCTTTATTGCTTCTCTAAACCCTATATTGTTGGTACTCATTAAAATTGGCTCAGAGAGCCGATTCTAATGAGTCCCAACATAATAGGAAATTTGAGTACCAACAAAATAGGATTAAAAAAGAAAATTGTGAGTGGAAGACAAAAAATAGGACACCTTATCTGGATTATTGAATGAAGTCCTGTATTTAGTCTATAGTTGTATTTTACACTATGTTTCTAAAGTTTTTAATGTGGTCACTTAATACATTGTTAAAGCATCTCTTACAGAGGAAACATTATGAGGTATGTTGTCAGAAGTTTAATACCTGTTTTATATAATTTTGCATTTGTGAGAAAAATGTATTGTTGTTATAATTCAAAAAGCTTTCTATACCGGTATGTGAATTCTAATCAAGTTTTGGAAATGCATAGAACAAAAGACAATAACAGAAACTGCTTTTCATTGGTAAAAATCTCTCTTATAAAAAAACTTTACAATGCCCCTTATCATCTCAAATTTTGCTTATACCTAAATTTTAATTCAGGCTCTTAAACTTCCGAAACAGTCCTCATAATGCTTTAAAGGCCCCGCAAACACCTAGCTGACCAGCCACTAGATAAGGATTATACAATCCCCCTCAAACTTACAGCGCCATCTTGTGTGAAACATCATGTATTTTCTGATAAGTTTCATGATCATCTGGATGTACTGGGTAGAATACGTGGAAGTTACCATCTCCAACATGGCCGACCATCGGACCTGTGCATTTACAGTTTAACATGTACAATAAGTTAAGATTTCCGGATTACGAATCCTCCGGACTAATGAAGCAGAGCCTGTTCTTATACAAATTATGACATAAACGGTCTATACGCATGTGTATACTTATAACCCTCTACCAAACACCAAATTGTTTAAAAGAGTTTTGTAGACGACATTTCTAAACGTGATGAAATTTAAAAGTATTCTACTGATATGGCAGAAAACATTGTGGAAAAAGGAGAAATTGCTCGTCACGAGCAATTTCTCCTTTACCCACAAAGTTTTCAAAAGTCGTCTGCAACAAACTGGCCAAATCTCGTTATTGTTTGGCAATTGTTTAAGCAAATTACTGCACAATAATTCCATTCCCTCACAATTTCGTTCGGATTGCGAGACATCCGGATAATCTGGGTAAGGATAAACGAGTCTTCACTGTACTTCACTATATCCTGAGATATCATTCATAGAGTACTAAGTACATAGACATTTTGATAAGAATCCTACATAACAAGGCAAGTAGTGCACATTTGTTCAATTCCTGGTGTTTTTTTTAATCAAGCAATCTGTTTAAATTACCTAGCACAGTACACATTTCAAATAATTTCAGATAACATCCTCAAAACGTGAGCAATCATTTACCAATTGATCTCACTACCAAATCAATAATTTTTCAAATAAGACTTATGAATTTAATAAGAACTTGAAAATCAAAAGTCCTACAAAATACCGAAACTTGTTTTTAAAGCCAGACAGTTTTCTGAATGTGCAAAACCAAGACACACTGAGATTCAACCATTGAGGGCTGAAAGATAAAGGGAAATAACTCTCATGCACTAAATAATAAACATAAGTTGTTCAGTTTCTTTTTCTTATCATCTGTTTGTGTTGTAACACTGTGGGTCAACCATTTTTCAGTTATATTACTGCGCTGAATATTATACATACACCAGCATTTCAATATTGTCCTTGAATGTAATTTCACCATTAGCCAAAAAGCTATGGAAAGAAGGTATAACTACAATGGATTGCCAATTTTAAGAGTACAGTGATGTCTTGTTAATCCAAACATGTCCGTTCCCAACAAAATGTCCGGATTACCAAATCATCCAGACTAATGAAGCAGAGTGTGTTCTTATACACATTAAGTCATGAAGGGTCTGTATTCACGTGTATACTTATCAACCTTTAGCAAACGCCAAATTATTGACCGTCCAAAATTGAAAGAGTTTGCAGACGACATTTCAAAACGTGATGAAATTCAAAAATAATCTTCTGATATGGCAGAAAACATTGTGGGAAAAGGAGAAATTGCTCGTCACGAGCAATTTCTCCTTTTCCCACAATGTTTTCAAAAGTTGTCTGCAACAAACTGGTCAAATAATTCCGTTCCCTTACAATTTCGTTCGGATTGCGAGACATCCGGATAATCGGGGTCAGGATAAACGAGGCTTTACTATACAGTCAAACTTGTGCTTACGGTCACTTGTGATCAGCGGTCTTTGCCGTTCAACGGCCATTTTAAGGTCCTCCCAAACAATTAGACTCTTTAAAATTCCTTGATAAGCGGTCTTCTCTCTGATGCGGTCAGCGGCCAGGCTAATTAATCCCAATCAACTTCAAATCAATTGTCATAAGCGGTCAATTAATTTGTAACTACCGCCGGCGGTCATTGGCAGTTTTACCACTAAGTGTGTTGCAAAGGATAAAACCTTCCGTGTAATCGGGAGGTGTAAACTGAGATGCATGCAACTATCGATTTTGTCACGTACACAAACTGGCTAGTTACCCTTTCTTTTATTTGCCGCAGATAAAACTCGCAATTATTTTACTCGCTAAATGTTTTTACACAAAGTAATCTGTCAAACCCCAAAAAATGATGTAACATCAAAAGACTCCAGACAAAATTATACAAACCTATTATCCCTGCCTCTTTAATCATCTCTTTCGTTTGTACTATGATTTCTGGTAATTTGGAAATTGGAACACACACATCTGTGGAGTAGGGCTAAAAGAATATCAGATCAAGTTCAAACAATCTATAACTTAACATTTTCTATAGCACATAGTATATCATATCATAATTAAGTTAAATTACATTGATAAAGTATCATACAATAATGGAGGCATGTGTGACATCATCATAATCCAATTCAGTATTTAGTTTTTAGGAAAATAACCACATGTTTCCTTGTATATAGAAATACATGTTTTAAGGGATGGGAGAAGGCACTTAAAAAACAAATTAATTGATAGAAAAAAAAAAAACCAAACCTCACTTCAATTATTAATCTAATTGATAGCTAGCTCAGAAACAGGGTTGATAGTCATTCAAGTAATTTTGAGTTTATAATCTAATTGATAGCTAGCTCAGAAACAGGGTTGATAGTCATTCAAGTAATTTTGAGTTTATAATCTAATTGATAGCTAGCTCAGAAACAGGGTTGATAGTCATTCAAGTAATTTTGAGTTTATAATCTAATTGATAGCTAGCTCAGAAACAGGGTTGATAGTCATTCAAGTAATTTTGAGTTTATAATCTAATTGATAGCTAGCTCAGAAACAGGGTTGATAGTCATTCAAGTAATTTTGAGTTTATAATCTAATTGCAATCATTCCGAGAGTCAACCTAAACAAGCCTACAGAATATCAAATGTTTGACTGATGTTGAACCATATGTTAACACAACATTACAATAAGTAAGCCAAGTGTGAGCCTTAAAGAAAGATAGAGCTACCTTAGATCCAGGTTTGAGGGCCATACAAGCATAGAGAATGTCGTGCCTCGCCTTCCACAAATGGTTTCTCTCGTCTGGATCTGTGGCCCATTTAAAATCAGAACCCCCATTCATCTTTACCAACTCCTCTGCAACAAGCAATATTCTCTATCTAAAACTATTCTCCATATTTTTAATGAATGGCTGTTTATCATTAAATTGGGAAGAGGCCTAGGCCTGATAAATTTGGGGAAAATGGTTTTAATGAAATTGCTTAATTCAGAAACCCAAAAGCTCATGTTACTTTTAATTTTTGGGAAAACTGCTTGATATGAAAGAAATTTTCAATTGAGTGCCTTCAATGGTCCCTGTTATTTCAGGTGGGAAAGCCCTGCAATGGGTTGAACAGTCAAAACCTTATCAGTAACATCGCTGAGAAGACTTTCTTTACCATCTATGCTTGCTGGATGATCACTTCATGTCCAGAAATAGAGATTACGAAGATTAGAATCATCTTCAATTGCAATAGAAATATCGATTTTTTTTCTTCTTCATATCGAGTTAACACTGTGATAACAATTTTTCAGTTATGTACGCATTCTATTTGTAGATAGTCACTTTAACCCTGGGCATGACAACAAGAAATGTATTTTCATACCAACAAGATTATTTTTATATACCCACAACATTTGTAAGAATCGCCTGAATATGCCTAGCATAGATATGAGACTATAAACCCTACCTTTACTTTTTACTTACCTACAACATTGACTTGTCCCTGAAGTCCTGATTCCGCTCCGTGAAACTCCAGAAACAATGAGGGGGCAACAGGAAGGTCCAGATTACTGTACTTATTGCACGCATCAATCGACACTTCATCCAAAAACTCTGAAAATCAATTTTATACGATATGATAGGGTCTTATATCAATAGAGTTTTACACAGTGTCAATGCTTATGGGCTAACAAGAGGCTTTAGTAGTCATTTACTTCTTGAAAGCAGCCGCTTTCAGTGAACATAACATTAAGCCACCTGTCTTGAAATAACACTCTTTGACAAGTGTTGTGTTCCCTCATGAAATTATCACTGCATCCTCATAACAACGCAGTCATCTGGAGTCATGATGATCTACTTGTGTTTAACCAAGTGAATATGGAGATTGAAAGGGACATTGTGTCCAAAGAAGAAATTATCTAATCAAGATAATTCTTACATCTGTCAACAATAAAGGATTGTCAAACAATTTAGAAAATGTGCTTAACCCATTACCAAACAAAAACAACATTTGAACAATTTGTTGCAGAAGACTCTGAACACCTTATGGGAAAAGGAGAAATTGCTCTTATTGAGCAATTTCTCTTTTTCCCACAATGTTTTCTGCCTTATCAGAAGAGTGTTTTTCAATTTCATCACATTTTGAAATGTTGTCTGCAAACTCTTTCAATTTGGGACAGTCGAAAATTTAGCGTTTGGTAATGGGTTAAAAGAACTCTATATGCCCCCTTATCTAGAACACTAATTATATCATTCATGTATATGCTTCATTACCTATCCTAGCCATAGGAATTCCACACTGTAAGGCTTGAACAGTCGTATCTACAGCGGATTGTACATCTGGAAAATGGCAGGTGGCAGATAATGTCTGAAAGTAACAAAGTTAATTTCGGCTTTAACACTGCTGTCAATTACTATTCAATTAAATCACAATGTTCCCTGATTTGAACCATATGCGATCATTGACATATTGGACTTGAAATGGTTCACCAGTTTTTGGTCTGATATAACATTTTGTAAACATTTCCCTTTATCAAGGATGGATCTTATAACAACCTTTTGCACAGCATTTTAACACTCCAGATTCAAAGCAATGTAAGAGAGTAAATATTACATTAAAAAAAAATAACATGTTTGTTTTTGTTATGTTGAGAAACATTGAGAGCAATTACTCCTTTAGTTACAAAGGTTTAAATGTGTTGGGTATATGAACAGCTTGGAACCAAAACAAACAACCATAGAAATCCTCTTTATACTAATTACTAA
Organism: Cerastoderma edule; assembly: GCA_947846245.1. Classification (NCBI taxonomy): domain Eukaryota; kingdom Metazoa; phylum Mollusca; class Bivalvia; order Cardiida; family Cardiidae; genus Cerastoderma; species Cerastoderma edule. Next base: position 10,331,636 of record OX401410.1, on the reverse strand, counting down.
GTAGGTGCTTTAAACTTACGGCCTCTGGTATGCCATGCAGCCTGAGTGTAGATTTTGTGATGATCCCCAATGTTCCTTCTGATCCCACAAATAGGTTTGTGAGGTTATATCCAGCTGAGGTCTTCCTAAAACCCAAAAACAAAAAAGAATAATAAACCAGTATCATGTGATGTTTGAGAATTTCCCTTATCAATGGTTACCGTTTCAGTTAATAAACATAGCGTTTTTATTTTTTTATTTACTGTTTGCTCCTGGCATGCCCTTTAACATTTTCCACACAAAAGTATACCAACAATATAAAGAAAACTTTCTTATTATACTTTTAAATGATTTCACTTTGAAGAAATCACAAAATCTTATGAATGGGAATTAATTAAGTTTGTGTTTAACTTTTCTTCAAAAGTTTATCTAGCTCCTTATGCTAAACCGCACAAGCAGTATGAATGCAAGAAAGGGTTGAGAAAGAAAAGTGCCTTAAAATGCCTGTATACTCAGCAAATATTCACTGTTGCTCATCAAACATGACAGCTTACTTTGTTCTCCTGCCTTTTCCAGCGGTATTTATAACCCGACCATCTGCCAGCACCACCTCCATGTTCAGGACATTTTCTCGCATTGTGCCATAACGGACGGCATTTGTACCAGAGGCACTTGTTGAGCACATTCCACATACACTGGCATCGGCTCCTGGATCTAATATAGATGCGTTTGTAGTTTCAATGTTCTACATAAGAACAGGCCACAGGCAAAAATGACCGCTTCAAGTTATGTTATGGCAGTTTCAAATTCGCAGAGATGTTAAGAACCCCAATGGATCCCTCTTTAAGTGGCCTGTTCAGACTTTGTTTTGGCCTTCTCAACCAATTATTATTGAATACACTGAGTTTAATTTTCCTTGCAATGATATTTCATTTATATTGCTTTATTTCCTAGATCCTAACTTGTGCTTCTGTTTTGGAACTAGAACTAGATTGAATGGTGCTTATTCAAAGATTTGAAGAAATTTCAAACTTTATGTTTAATTTCTTTAAAACACAACAGCTGCTCATTATACGATACATACTAAAGAATAGTCATTGGAAGCAAAGTCTGATTGTTTTCAAATCTTTAAAATGTGATCTAGAGTGTATTTATTTTTTTAGCAATGTGCAATACAATATCTTGACTTACCAATTGGAAACCATAAGCCTGTATCTCTTAGGTAGTTATTAAGGCCGACCCGCGTCACGCCACATTCAATGGTACAGTCAAAATCTTCAGCATTCACAGACAGGATCTCTTTCATCTTTGATACGTCAAGACAAAGACCTCCCTTATTTCAAGGTAAAATGCATAAGTTTATTAATCAGTGGCATAGTTTAAGAAGTACATGTACTTGATAAATATTCATTTTTAAGACACCTTGAGCATAAAAAAAGAAGCCATCGAGATCATATATTGTACCAATCAACTTCTCCTTTTGTAACAATTATTTTAATAACATGGCACTAAGAAAACAATTTATAATTGTTGCCTGTTATTGTCTTCAGTTGGGACAAGTCAGAATCCCATGAGATGGAATAGGTTCACTAAAAAATTCTTTCACAAAAATTTATCAAAAAACTTATTTTTTATAAAGAGACCACAATTAAAGTGGAGATTATATCAACAATGAAAATGATTGAATTAGATGTATTGTTTGTAATTTAACAATATAATAAGGTAATACATTGTAATAGTGAATATTTGATTTTCATTATTGATAATTTGATGATGCAATTCTGAATCAGTTATTGACAATTTGAAACTGTAATTGAGTGACATGTAAGTTGTAACTTGTTGGTGTAATTTGTTACCATGTAATGGATGAAATGACAATGTAGCCTGGCTAGGCGTCATCGGTAATTCAATGGTGTAATTGGGAAAAATGTTTTAGAAGATTGGATATTGTAATTGGGTTACAAGCTCAATCACCTGCAAAGCATTGACTCCTCCCTCTAGTCCTGTACCACTCCCAAAGGGTATAAGTGGGATTCCATTGTCATTGCACAGTTTGGCAACTCGACTGACATGGTCTACGTTCTCCGCAAATGCCACGACTTCTGGTAGTTCTGCTCTGAAATTATGTGGAGGCAGTGATACAGAGTTCCCAAGGCCCCTTGATTTATCTTAATTAGAGGGACTTTTAACCCCTTATTAATGGGATTGTGAATGGAAAATAATGATCTTTTGGGGTCATGTCTCGGAATTGGGGCTCATTTACTGTATAAGTTGGGGGTCAAGAAGCACTCTTAGTGATATACATAAACTTCCAGTGGCTTGTAAAGTCGAGTACATTTCAGAACAATTACGAAGTACTACAGCTCTTTACACACTTTATTCTGTGTTCAAATGTAATTATCATTCATTTATTTTTTACTTTGTTATATTCACAGATCTTAATTAGTACTTTCTTTCTTTTTTCCCTGAAGATAATGAATATCTAAATAATTCATTTATCATAATGTGGGCGTCATTGGTGCAGTAGTAGAGCCTCAGCCTTTTGTCCAGAGGGTCCCAGGTTTGATCCTCATTAGGTGAAGTAAAAATTGAATAACCCATAAATCAGTGTGAGTACTGGTTTAGTATCCAAGAAGCAGTGAAAGAGAGTGATTTTAACAATCTTCAAGCTTCTTTCACAATTGATATAAAACAAATAAGTTAAGTCAAAGTTAAATAATGTCTATGATTATCACCAAACTTACTTATGATAGGATTCATCATGACCATGTTGTTCCCGTACGGCCTCTGCTGTTGAAACATTACTTTTTCCCACAATGTTCTTTACTTCATCAACAAAGGATGTGGTTACTTTTGTAGCATGGGCTACCTGTCAAAAGAAAAAGATTGTCAGATAAAATGAAGCAAGGAATAAAAACCCTATACAATTTCAAGAAAGGCCAACATGGTAAGTTTTCGTAATTTTGACAGCAGATCACCAGCCCAAGACACTAAGACCCTCACATATACAAGGAACTGCAAGAGTGTATATTGTCTTGGTGCTACTATTTGGTAGGCCAACCTTACTGACCTGTGTCAAAAAGCGAGCAATGACACAAGAAAGTTAGAAACATAATTACCTAGAACAATGATGATCTTGAGTTAAACAAGTAAACTTAACCTTAGAACACAAAAAAACGGGTACCACCAAAAAACATATGCATAATTTTTTTCTATCTTTCTCAGAAATGCAGATTCATGTATTGTATTTCAATCTCTTTCAATAATTCATATAGCTTTTTTATTATAACTTCTAATTCATTTTTGCACTACATCATCTCATAAAAGCCTATAAGAATTCTGATCTACTGATATATGATGTCATATATGATATAGGATCTGCGGTGAAGTGGATAGCGTCGGGGACTAGAGACCGGGCGGGCCAGGTTCAATCCCTGAAGGCGGCCATGTATTTCACCGTAGAGTGTTCTTGGGCAAAACACATATCCTAGCCTAGTACTGGTAGGCCACCAGGGAAAAATGTCTAAGTCCCCGTAAGGGGTTTGACATCATAGGAAGATAGATTTATTACATGTATTATGCTTTTGCAAGGTTAAAGGGTAGATGACCACGATAGTTTACTCAACCTGAAGATTTATCTAAAAGCATAATTTCTAATAGTTAAGGGTAAGGTAATTTACTTCAAATTAATGAGTTGGTGAAACAGAGGCGATCTTAGTTCAGGGAAGGGAAACTCCGTGACTATCCTTCAGTTTTATAACTGGGTCATTGTTGTTCCATAACTTTTAGCCGATAAAGAAATCAAGTATTTCTGATATTTACCGAGGCCTTGTGTCTCAAGTGGTCACTTTGTAAAGCATACCGCTTCCCTTGCCGCACACATTGTCTCAAAACACGTTGACAATGCATATTTGTGACAAATAACAGGCAATTTAATCGGCGAGGGAAATTGTCTGCACAATTTGTCAACAAATTTTGGGAAATGAGGTCAACTGGACTGGTCTCATAACTAACAATTCTGATCCGATTTCGTTCGCATTTTCTTAAAATATAGGGTAAACCCGTCAAAAAATTACCCATCATCCAACTAAAGCCGCAACTTCCTTTTCCGACTGGTCCCACGATGGTGAAGGAGGTAAACGAAACCGCTTCACTATTTTCAAATAAAACAAGCCCAAGACGGCATTTCTGAGCTTACTCATCCAGCTGAACGAAATCAAAAAGTCTTACTTTTAATCTTGAGTTCATTGCTGAGTGTCAGCGTTTAGTTTTGATTGATTAAATCATCGCAACATATCTACACGTGTTGTAGTCTGACTGAACTGGAATTCTCAAAGACCAGATATCATGTTTTTTGACAAAACACATTGTTCTAAAGGGATCTGTTACCATGCAAGACTATTTATTGATCAACAAGATAAAATCATTAACACGGGAAGTCAATTCTTGGGACTTTGAAAATTACCGAAAATACCATCTGCTGAAAACAATCGCCGACGCGAAAACGCATAACGTTGGAAAATTAAATGGTTGAGAATGGAATTTGGAACAGTGTGTCTGTGTTCATGTATTGTATATCAGTTATGTAATTTAACATGATTCACCTTGTAACTGCAAATGTTTCAAACTGATCTGGCTTTGCACTAAGCTGTTCAAGAGCTATTTTATTGGAAAGTTGAGCTCAGCTGGCAAAGTTCTCTGACAACGAATTCAAACGTATGGCATACCTGATTTAAGATAGTCAAATTTGTTTAAAGTTTCAATATTTCATTCATCTGAATGCACATCCAGCTAAGATGTCAATTCTATGGATTGACGGTCGTTTCCCCGAATAGTCATTTCCCCGAAGTTAATTTATTTAGTAATAAAGGAGTAGTTTCCCCAAATGTATTTATTTAGTAATTCTATCTATGTTATATATAGTAATTGAATTTATAAAGAGGTTTATTTGTGAAATGACCAAAATATGAAAGTTGGTAAGGTTGAAAATAAAGTGTTTTTTTCTTTACTTGGAATATCTTGATATACTATATACATCTTTGGGATTAATAGGCATCAATGGTGGGTTATAATATGTTTGTTTGTGTGGTGATGTTAATTATAATCATGTCTTAAAATTAAATGTGCATGTATTAGGATTAACACACTTCTTCATCAAAAGACTATTTTGTGAACTATATGAATATAACACAATATAAACGATCAAATCTACTATATAATATAAGTTTTCCACTATATAAATTAACCTCGGGGAAAAGACTCCTCGATAACTATATAGATTAACTTCCGGGAAACAACTCTTTGGGGGAAACGTCTGTAAATAATTCTAGACACTACATTTTAAAGAATGAATCACATTTGTGAAAAGGTTGAAAACCAGATTTATGCACTACCATGTCACTCAGCGCAATTTATTCATTTATTTAGGGTTTTATAAAGTAAGGCAATTTAATCATGATATGGAAATAACCAGGGGTTAAACTTAAAAAGGGTCAAAATTGGAGAGCCGGTTTTGTAAGGACTTCATCCGATTTTAACATGTTTTCATTTTAATTCACACTCAAAATGAAGACAATTTTAAACAATCAACATTGCTTTTGTGAAACAAAACATGTCGAAACTTAACTATTCATAATGATCTTGCTGTTTGAAAAATGATAAATCATAACATCTAATATTTAATTTTGGTCAATACTGAATTGTTTCCGTATCGGTATGATGTTATATTTTTTATTTGGTAATTGTGGAACCATGACATCCTCATTTAATATGATAATTTTTTTTTTCCTATTTCAGCAAAAATTTGTCGAGATTGGCCGTGTTGCCTATATTGCCTTTGGCCCAGACCAAGGCAAGCTATGCGCTATTGTGGATGTTGTGGACCAGAACAGGGTAAGCCATAGAGATAACATTTATTCTTTACCTCAGAAAGTAATCAGAGGTGTAGATAGAGTCCCCATGATTCTTTATTGCTAGGGTTCTAATTTCATTCCAGATTTTGAAGATGCATGTAAGTGTTTGGATGAATTATTACTGCAAAGGCTGAATTTGAAACTAAAAGGCAGTGTAATCCGCGAAAGGAAAAGCTGCACAACATAACATTTCAACTCTGTTCCCATATGAACATGAACCTTTTTAATTGGCTGTCATCTTTTTGGAATGTTAGTAAACAGCATTTTCACATGTAATGCATTGGGGCAAATCTTTATAGCACTTGAAATTCATAATTTATTTTTTTGTATCATGATTTTCATTAGTTTTCTACAACGGGTACCTTGAAGTGACTGCAGCTACCACAATACTTAGCAAGGGGTTAAATGTTGTGGTTAAAGCTGGGTTTGTTTTAAATCATCTGCTCTTGATGCTAAAATTTGAATAATGACATAAAAAATACATTTATTTCAGGCTCTTGTTGAAGGACCTTGCAGCAATGTTGGACGTAAGATTGTCAACTTTAAAGCTCTTGAGTTAACTCAATTCAGGCTCAAGTTCGCTCACTCTACTTCAAGCAAGACTGTCAGGTTGGCATGGGAGAAAGAAAATATCAACCAGAAATGGAGTGAAACCACATGGGCTAAGAAGATTGAAGCTAAGGCTAAGGTAAGTTTTCATCTAGACAATCTCATTTCCAGTACACTTGTGGCGCATGATCGAGGGGGAAACACAAGCAATTTATCTTTAGTTGTCAGGCTTTTTTTTAAATCTTCAGCCGTTTTCAATTTGCATGAAAAGAGATTAACCGTTTACATCAAATAAATAGTTGATTCATTAGAATCCTCATGTGGTAGGTTTTTCTCAATAATTCTCCTGGCTCATTGATGGAATGCCAATAGTTTTACCCGACATGACCTGCCCTTAAAGGATAGTCAAATTTTGGGGCTTTCCTTGGACATTATAATCAAGGCATAGCAACTTGGCTGAAATGATATTACTGTATTGTAAAATCTTTATTATAAATAAGAATTTATCTACAATCCTCTCTCAAACCACTATTGTTTTATCTAATAAATAGGAAATCATGCAAATGGGTTGAGATATGAAAATTGATGGTTCATGCAAAGTATTTATTTGATCCCTTTTTCTTTATTAAAGGCACATGAAACGGTATGAGTAAAAAGAAATTACTGAAAAAATATGTGGAGTTCTTTTATCATGTTCAATGAAGTCATAAAAGTTATTTTATGAATGCTGTGAGGCCCTATTAAATTAACTCCTTTAACATAAGTTTACAACAAATTTTGATTGGTCAGTTTAAAAATTTGTGTACCACATGACTAGATCAGAGGTGAAGAATCAGGCAATTTGAATTATTAAACTTGCTTATCTGGGTTATTTCTCGTTGCCTTTAATGTTGTACTGATGGGTTTTTTTTTGCAATAACTATTTGAATCCGACCAAACGTTTACCAGTTAATTTAGAATTAGTCTCTTTTCATGAGCATTTAAAGAAGTCTTAAATTGTATATTGTGAGGAGGAAATTTGTTCAGAGTCCACAATAATCAAGGATGAAGATATGTTACAATAACATTGTGACAGAAAAAAATATAGTTTGGTTTGTCAAATTTAGAATGAAAAGCAACCATTATCTGTCATGAATTGAAAAAAATGATCAAGAAAGAAATTGCCAACATCAACTGTTGCTGTGAATGTATATGTCGTTAATGATTGACAGGTGTTGTTCTTGTCCTAAATGGTAATGTCCTGCTTGATCAATTGTTTTAAAACAATAACTGAACCTGATTCATCACATGCCTATTTGAGAACCAGCATGAGCAAGTAATTTATGTTTTACATTAAGTGGTTTCAAATATCAGCATGTGATGCCACATATGTCATGTTCAGTTGTTTTAAGATCTTCATTATTGGTTTATTTGGTTGTACACTTTTGGTGATATAGATAATCTTTTTAATGAACTCTGACCCTATATTTTCTGTTGATTATTTTTCAGAGAGCCACCCTTGGTGATTTTGACAGGTTCAAGCTTATGAAAGCAAAGCAAGCAGTAAGTTACAGGACTTCATTATGCCCCTGTTATGTAACACTCAAAAGGTCTCACAGTGAATTATGGAACTAAACATATTTTAATTGCAAACCGACAACTTGAGTTTTTTCCATTTAGTTCAATTATATTGGGTTATGTTTTTGTCCTTTTCAGGGAGGGGAGACATGATTTTAAGGGGAAATAAGACTTAATTTGACCTCCAAAGTTAAAGGAGGCTATTTGAAGGAAGCTCACAAAATTGATGTTGAGGACATGTCTCTTTGATGGACTTTTTGTTAACACAATTCGGGAGATAATTTTTGGCCCAAAAAATCTCATAAAATTTCCCAAAAACTCATTACTTTCATTCATTTTAATCATTTTTCCATAGAAAAAACCCATTGATTTTTAAGTTTTGGTAAAAAAAGCCCATTGATTTAATTTAGAAAAAAAGTCACTGACAACTATTAGGGTTCCTCAGTCTTATAAGGAAAATAAATAATCCTTCAATTTCTTGTTTAATTTATCCTCTTTTCTTTTACTGATTCGCACATTGGAAATCGTGCATACTGAAAACCCATTGTAAAAGACATAAAGAAAAAGTAGTTCATAATATGAAAGAAAAGAAGACAATTCTTGAAATATGCAACTTCTCCTTTAATCACAAAGAAAATAAAAAGTTAGTTCTCCTCCTTTATTGTTTTCAATTCAGCCCAATCACAAAATCTCAGATCATGACAAAATTGATTAATATACATATTTTTGTAATTAATCAAAACTCCATATCTACTTGCAGAGAAACCGAATCGTCCGGGTAGAATTTAACAAACTTAAAAAGGGAATTAAGAAGGAGAAGACGAAGGTGAGACAAGGCATGCGTGAGGCCAGAAACAAGAAATACAAGGCAGTCAAGGATAAAGTAAAGGCCCTCAAGGCAAAGGCAGAAACCGCCAAGGCTGCCAAGAAAGAACAGCCAAAGAAGGCCAAGAAATAACTCTGTTGACATTAGTTCCTGTACAAAGAGAGAAAAATAAAGTGAAAGAAAAAAAAAGGTGATTTATCAGTGGATTATTTATGGTCGACCTTTGTATCTTGTAAATTATACATTCAGTTGATATGCTCATCTCCTAACTTATGTCACTCTTTTGGAAGTTTGATGATTAGGGTTTTACCTAGAGAAGTAGCTAACAAAGAAATATGACTCTTTCCTATTTAGCTTACTGTTAAACATGGTATTGGTACTGAGGGGGATATATTTATATTAATTTCATTTAATGGAGAGAAAAAATGGAACTTAAATTAATTTTAAGATAAAATTGCTGCAGGCCTTGTAAGCTGACCTGTATCTTTATCTTAACAATATGTTTGAATTGTCCAAGAAGTGGATAATATTTGCATTAAGTCATCATGAAGCAGCCAGTTGGGTACCATTTAATTTTTTGTTCATCTTGAGCAGCAAAGAAATTGATGTAGAGTGGTGTTTCCTCTCATGACATAACTTGGATGTTGAAAAAATGGCCTTTACTTCAATACTACAGTTTTTTTTTTTTTATACTAAATACCATTAGCAGGTGTTTAATTTCCAACATATAATTTTTATAAGCAAAAATCTGTTACAAAATAACATTTATTATAACTTTCCAACATTTTCAATTCAGCCTTTTACAATGGTAAGTAATAAAACTCTTTGAAATCCATAACTTTCCAAGGTTATAGCATGCACATTTCTTTGTTCAGAGTTCTATTTCAAAATTTGCTTTTGTCTAACCCTTTTTTTTTAAAGATAATGTTGATAAAGGCAAAATACAATGGAATCAATTTTACATAGGCTAGTGAGTATCTTGTCATGTGTAGGTTTGCTAATAGTAGGGGCATTATATTTGGGAAATGGCATTAAAAAAATCTTATCAGTGCAAGTTACAGACACCACACTATACATTATTGTTATATTAAGGTTAATTGCTTGATAAAACAGTTTGCATGTTAGTTCATACTTGGTTAAACTTGTTCTGGATTAGAGTTGTACAATGGGCTTTCAAAGAAATTAACTGTTTAGGCTGTATAAGTTTCAGTACCAATACCTGTTGTGGCATATAGACTTCCAAGGAAATGTTAAATGCATTTAGAAAGGCCATTATTGATATCCGCTTCTATGTGTGTATGGTGAGGACAAAGATGGTTTTCAATGTCTGCTGGTCTCGATATATACCTTGAACATTTCCCATATATATATATATATTTTTATATGGGTTTTACATTACATCAACATTATTTCAGTTATGTAGCGATGACCAACTCTTAATGATGGAGGAAGACCCCATACTCAACTGCCCACAAGGGCTGGTCAAGCCGGGTAGAACCATCGTCATTCCGTATGTCAGTCGGGAGACTGCCTCTCATGGAAATACATTTCCCATATAGGCAACATGTTAAGGTCTCTTAAAATACTTAATTATGTAAGGTCATGGTGTTGCCGTAAGTAGCTCAACAGTTCTGGCTTTAGATTGAGTATGAACCTTTCCCAACCTGCCAAATTCGACGATCGTATTTCAGTGATAATTTTCGGCCCAAAAAATATAAAATTCCCAAAAAACTCATTACTTTCATTCATTTTAATAATTTTTCTCTAGAAAACCCATTGATTTTTAAGTTTTGGTCAAAAAAGCTCATTGATATAATTTAGAAAAATATCACCGGTATTTCTGTACATGACACACAAAGCGTGATCTGTGTGAATTAGGCTAATAAAAAGAGCACATTACACAACTGGTTCCGATGAGTGGATAAACAATTGTAACAAAATGGTGCATCGTTCTAATGATTATGAGCCATATCTATTGCTCTTAATGCATTTTGTCATAATAAGTATTCCCATGTCCCTTTCAATAATGACCTGTTCTATACCTTTAATGTGAACCAGTCATTCAAGCCCTTGGACTACATGGGTTAAGTTAGAATGGCTTTTGATATTTTTTTTACAATGAAAAGTCCACAACCACTGGCGTGAATACCTCGACGTATACAAGGAGCATACTATTATTAGTTTGGATCCTAACATCTAGAACTTGATCTGTCATCATTGGTCCCCTTTAATCTTTCTGCTGCATTAATTAATTGCTTTACCAAACGTTTGTTACTTTGGAGAGATGATCAGTTTGTATCGTGAATGAAATTTCGTGGTGTCAATAGACCTGGCCGGGCTTTAATGGAAACAAAAACGATATTAACTTGCCCTCGTGTTAGGTAATGTAATCAAAAGCCGTTGAATTTTAGCATGCATGGTTAATGTTAAAATAATGATCGTCGGAACCATGGTTAGAGTCCCGTGCTTGCATGTCAAGGTATTCAACAAATAACTTCCATGACCCGAAATGTGTTTATAAATCGTTGTGGTTGCAGAGATTATGCTCAAGAAAGTTAAAACTGCTGTTTGATTAAGAAGGTTGCAACAAATTTTCAGATTTATCATGGCAACAGGTCAATTATTCATGATTCTCGTGTAATCCACGAGTACTACACTTGTAGATGGTGCCTTGTCCGATGGCAATTCACTGTTAGCCGTAAACCGATGCGGACAGACCAGTCTAATCCCTGATACTTACTAAAACATTAATGAAGATAGTCCATGAATATATTTGGCTTGTTTTAATTGTGACACTACATGTACATTGCGGCACGCAGGAATAATTTACTTGGATACCCTGTAAATCGTGGATGGAGGAAGACTGGTATAACTGCCTAAGGGCTGGTTAAGGTGGGTAGAACGATCGGCATTTTGATATTCAGATGGGAACTTCCTCTCTCGAGATTTCAAATTTACTGCTACGGTGATGCGAACCCACATGGAGATGGACTTGATGAACTTTCTCCTGGGTACCGTCACAGTAAGAGGCCTCGGCAAGGTTCAGACATCACTGGTTATATCATCTATCACCTTGATATAACTTAACACTATGCAGGTACCTACGTGGTAAAGTTGTTACAGTTCAAGGGCCTTTCTCATAAATATTGATAATTTTACGTCCTCTTCGTTGCCCTTGGATCTCAAAGGTTACTTTGTTTTTGTGTTTGAAAAATAGACAAGTGTTGAGAAATAGACAAATTATGATAAAAACATCACGGTTAGGACTCATAGTTCTGCCCACGCGTAAGTTGGCGCTTTTCTGAGGAAACTTCGCTGTTCCCCTATATGTTTATGTGTAAAATCTATCGTACGAATCATGGTGAGATAGGCTGCAGGACTTGAAATCTACTGTTATGGTTACAGAGTTAGGCACAATGTAACTTTCTCCGTATATAGAGTGGTAGCAGACTGTAGCTAACCCCCACTGCGCCATGTTAACCATTATAACTCACGTTGGCGTAATACAGTCAATAGACCGGTCCTAATAACAATTCAATAACTAGGAATCTTGTACAGCTTCCCGCAAAATGGGATATAGCCTGCTCATGATCGGTGTAAAGTGTGGATGTTAATGGTTAATTCTGCTTTTAGATTGGCTATTGAGTTTTATTGGATATTGATGGTTTAGTACGTATTTATATTTATCACCATTTTGTTTCTGTAAGTGCAATTTGAACATATTCCAAATATTTTCCAATTTGGAAGCATACTCAGACAGGAATTTCAAACGTTTGACAACTGACATTTGCTTTGTGATTTATGGTAAAAGTCGTATATAATCTGTATATTAAACTTTATTGGGATTAAAGGGGAAATCACTCGTCACGAGTAATTCATCATTTTGTCACATAATTCCATTAGTATGGACCGTTCAAAATGCCTGATATTCGACCTATCAGAATAAAGCTTTACATAGAGTAACCTATTAAGGATGCGATCGGCAATATTGTCATGACAAATAAATATCAAATACAGATGTTGCGAGAAATAATTTAAGCGATTCGATAACCGTAGCAAAGACTGACGCCGCCATGTTGGAAGTAGCTTGTGAAGCATGGCAACAGTAACTAGGCACTGTCGAGTATTTGAGAATTCGCGGAACGGTCCATTCTAGGCGGCAAAATCTATCTTGAATTAACATTGGTTTAATTTCATCAAGATCCAATCGTTAACGCATATCATGTCAATACAGGTTTATAGTAGTCTGCGTTTGCGATTTCTAAGCGTACTCGTCTTTTCATATGAAAGGGAAAAAAGTAAATTCACTTACCAATTGGCCGTGTGTGGCCAGATAACTAGCTCTTATAGTGCTGGAACCGACTTCATGCTTATGCAAACAGGTTAGACCCAGGGCAGCCGCCATATAAATTGGCGGCTGACCTGTGATCTAACCTGTTTGCTACTATGAGTATCTTTCCTCATCAAAATTAAGCAGATATTAAAGGTTTTGGAAAGCAGACGACACAAACTATTTTTAGAAAATGACCCAGCATTCAAAGAGTTAAGGGGTGAATTATGACTTGGTTGTCCCGGGTTCAAGCTCCACCAGTCCCGCTGATTTCGTTGCAGGAGCCTTTAGCAAATTTTGGAGCCCAACCCTAGAACTGATTTATACCAGGAAAACTGAATTATAAATTAAAACCATTGACACTGCGTTAGGTATATAATGAAAGTTATTGCTCATTAACGTTGAGACTATCACCATTTCCATTTGTTGTGTTTCCGACAAAAAGATGGTATCTCGATTTATCCAAACAGACACTTGGTTCCAATTAAACTTTAGATAACCCTTTCCCAAACGACAAATTTTCGACTGTTCCAAATTGAATGAGTTTGCAGACGACATTTCAAAATGTGATGAAATTGAGATATATTCTTCAGATAGAGCAGAAAACATTGTGGGAAACGGAGAAATTGCTCGTTACGAGCAATTTCTCCTTTTCTCACAATGTTTTCTAAAGTCGTCTGCAACAAAGTGGTCAAATGTCGTTATTGTTTGGGAAAGGGGTAATGCGTATTCGAATCGATACGACAAACAGCTTCGTGTCACACTACATTGTGCAGGAAATAGAAATGCATGCTCGCCTGTGAACACGCATTTGTGTTAGCTGCATAGGATTCTTTAAGAGGAACGCATTTGTGATAATAGCATTAATTAATGACATTACCCTTGCCGTTCGATAACACTAAATCGACATGATATAATGCGTAACGGACCTAGCTGGGGGTCATGGCCCGTGCATTAACTCCGCCCTAGTGCGGGGTTAACGCACGGGCCAGGACCCAAAAAGCTATAACGAACCGGCCAAATAAACCTCTCAAAAACAATATCGATCTGTTAAAAACACTGTCGTCCACTAATCTGTTAAGTTGTCTTTTGATGAAAACTGCATGTCTTCTATAACAATGCATTAAATTCCCTTATATGTATTTACAAACGTCCCGAAATTGTTAAAAATGATTTTAGATTTATTTCATCGGGCCTGAATTCAAGATACTGGATTTGTTAATACCAGTCAGTCAGTAGATGACTCAATAGCGACATGGTTTATTTGTTTCTTTCCTATAATCAAGTGTGTGTCTGTGTAGGGGAAGTAGGCTGTGACTTTGATTTAATACTGTACAGTTCTTAAGAGAAAATATCTGGAACATGATTTGTTTCACCTACCGGTAAGGTTGCCTGAAATGATACGTAAATAGTATATAGACATATACCTTCTATTTCAGTACAATATATTAAGTCCACTTCAGCCTTCTTTAGATCGAGAATCAAAGAATTAAGCATTTAATACCTAAACAGAAATCCCAACTAAATGTAGTCCAAGGCAAGTCGCATTATATTTTTTTACGCATACATAGTTCATGGACTCTACCGCATAACCACATATTAATTAAAAGATTGACAAATTGTGTGTCAACCAATTCCCTGGAATATCTCACACAGTTAACCCTTACAGTGCTGGAACCGACTTCATGCTTATGCAAATAGGTTAGATCACAGGCCAGCCGCCAAGTAAATTTAGATACTTAAGGTTTTGTAAAGCAGTCGACCAAACGTCTATTTTTGGATAATCACCTAGCATGCTAAGGGTTAAGGTTATTAACCTGTATTTGTTATTGATTTATCCATCGCTTCGTATACTTGTGTTTGAATCCATGTGCAACAGAAAAAAATGTAAACAAGTGCTGTGACACAGAAGCAGACTGTTCTCTTCGTGTGTTGAAGGTTGCAGGTCCAGTTCCCCGACCGGGTTTGATGAAAGGCCAAAAGTATACTGGTACCAATTGCTGCCCTGCATTGTGTTCTGGGTTATTGGGGTACCATTGAAATGGCAAAGGCCGTTTAAGGTTGAACCATGGTTGTTTAGACTTGCTTCCACGAGACGTAGCGATGTAACAGAACTATAGTGAGTGACAAACGGAGATCTCATTTATAAATCCAAGTTTCATTCGACATGATCCTTTATCCCGATTTTTCACAGGGGTCATTTGTTTTAAATACGTCTGAACTATCGTCAACTACCTGTTCCAATTGGTCCATTCTTAAATTCTTATGGGGGAAAATGCGCACTGGCAAAGGATTAATGACCATTGTTTTTGCTACTCGCGACTAATATACGACATTGACTAGACGTCCCAGAGGGAAATGACTCTCTCCTAAGCATTCCTGGGACTTAATATGGTTGCTGCAGACAATTTGAAATATTGGAGGAAAAGGAAATAGCCATTGCTTAATAAGCATGCACGTCAACCCGTTTCTAACAACGTTGCCAAACCTAAAAGTCTTCCAATATTAATTTATTTTCATTTGATATCTTTTAAAGTTTTTCAATGACAAACAAATATTGGTAGGTAAAGTGTTCTATCATGTATTCTGTTACCATGTAGTTTATTATAGTATGTATAGACAAACAAGACTACCAATATGGTGAGGACATGAGTTGAATCGGTTGTTCAATAGAGGGATGTCAAAAGATAACAAATATACTGCTTTTACTTGAAATAACATAAATTCAATAAAAAAAAGAATAAAAATATGCGGCAAATAATGTCAACACAAATTTTCGAGAATATATTCAACCCCTCAAACATTTACATCATTTCCATGTGGGCATTTTTTTAATATGTATCTGTTCTTATATACTCTCGTTTTATCGGAAAATGGTTCAAGAAAGCATTATGTCCAAAGGAAAGTATGGCTTTTTGTATGCGATTTCTCTTTTATGTCACAACGGTTTCTTTCCATTATCACGTAATGATATATTTTTATCATGATTTTGTTTGTTTTGGCACGCACAATTGATAAATTACGGAACCCCATATGAGGGTTAGGCCTACAATGTACTGCTGGCAAATGAAGAAGACGTGTAGAAAGAAATGAAAATTGCTTCCCATTTGTAAATTCATTATTAGTAGAATGGCTGCACTGTGATGGCGAAACCGACTTCAAAGGCATTAGCAGGTGTTATGCATGGATTGTATTGTTCAGCCCATACGTCTAATAGAACCAGGCTCTTTAATATAGGTATGCTTGATTTTAGGGGAACGCTTGACCAGATCCATGTAACATAGGCATGCCAACAGCAGAGCTGCGAAATAAACAAAACAAATGTTAAAATCGGTGATAAACATAGAAATCAAAGAATAAAACATGCACGTTTACGAAACTCACTTCCTAAATGCATATGATGAAGCTGATTAATAGCCAGATTTATAAATCTCACGGGGCCGATTCTAAGATATTATCTAAACGCTTGCACATGCCAGAATGTGCAGATTTTGCAAGCTTTTGCATCAGTTGGGCCATTTCCCCCGTTTGGAATTTTGTGATTAGTTCAAATTTGAATACATCAGACAGTTATAACGACTCACGAAATTTAGCATTTTGTTTGTGATATAAGGTAGAAACAATTAAGAGGACTAACTGGAAGTCGCTTCTTACAGACTATTTCTCAATTTCACACAATTTCATCCTCAGTTGTCTTATACAGGTAGAATGAAACGGATGTTGTATGTTGGGAAAAGTTAATAATTTAGCAAGTACCTGGTAACTGTAAATCGTGCCCGACTGTTGGTTTTGGACAGTTCGGCTTATATTACTTTGGTCAAAATGGGTATATAGGGATGCTGGTTTCTGTTCTTTTTAGTATAATGATTTCCTAAGTATAAGAGGTAGTTTCTAAAATAATCGGACAAGAAACCTCGAGTAAGTTGTACCATTCTCGTAATATCTAAAATTCCGAGATGTTAACCTTTTTGAATTATATATAGCAGTACTTTTTAGGGAAGATGACAATGTTATATATTTGTGTGCTTTTGATACTTGTGGACGATATTTATAAATCTGGAAGAATGTCATATAACATTAAAATTGGTAGGTTGTTGGGCGGAGTGTACACGTGTGTGTGTTGGGGGTGAGGGAGGGCGGAGGGAGTTGGGGCTTGTATCATACGCCCTTTTACTAGTGTTCCGACGTAACGTTCTGCGTAATTGTTTTTCTCCCAATAGAAAAGTTTAACGTCTCTATTTGATGCTTCTCTCAACAATGCGTCGTGAATTCTGCCAAAGAATTTAGAAAATGAAAAAGTACTTTATCTTCCTTACTGAGAAGGCCGTTTTTTATTCATCATACAATACGTTCGAAGGATTTTTGTTGTTGTCGGTTATAACAGTTAATTCAACCCATTCTCCCATATTGGATCGTGTGCATGGTACAAATACAGGAAATAATTGATGACAAAAATAGTGGAAACAAAGGAATACATTTTCTATGATGCTTTTTAAAATCTATTGTGACAAGGGATTGATAGCTCATAAGGAGTTATTTACCACTATTTCAAATCTTGTATTTTATGTATTGCACAATAGATGCCGTAAAGTGAGATTTTATGGATAAAGGGTTAAACTGAAAGCAGCAACTGCAAGTTTCATTCAATAAAAGCGCAAGAAATTAGACATACAGAAAACGTGTTTTTATAGGACGAAGTATTCCCGAATCATTCTTGTTCTCTTGTGTTTCTCTAGTTACGTAGAATATGTTTTAATGTGAATGTCTATGTAATTATTACATATTATTCATCTATGAATTTACCTCTCTGTCTCCCTCGATCATTTTGTTTGTTTCTGTCTCGTTCGTTTCAATTGGTACTTGGAAGACTGCGTTTCTCGTAGGAGGAAGCCAAAGTACTTAATCTTGTACTGCACACAATGGGGTTATTCATGCATAGTCTTATTAATACTTCTAAATCAGTTTTGAACGCGTATCTATATCAAAAACAGACCAGCAGGTTAACCCTTAGAATGCAAGGTAATTTTCTAAAAAAAGATTTTTGTATCGTTTGCTTCCCAACGCCTTAGATATCTGTTTAATTTTCATGAGGAAAGATACTCATATTATACTCCAATTCACTTGGGGGCTGGCCTGAATCTAGCCTGTTCGTTTAAGCATGACGTCGGTTCCGGCACTATAAGGGTTAATGCAATGCACGTGTAACATTGACCCAACATTTCGGACGAATATCCGCTCATGAAGTTTGCAAGGATATTCGAAATTCATTCAGACATCTCTGCCAATATGGCATGCATACGCTGTACCAATGTCTGTGAATGATGTCCCCAAATGATGATTCATTATATATGGAAAGCGTTAATCGTTTGTAATTAGTATATGATCATGCAGTACGGTAGACCTGGGATATTTCGCGAGTTCCCTTGAGAATTGTGCCAAGTATTGAACCTTTGGTATTCAGAGCCATAACGAGTCTACGAATATACGGCGGCTAGAATTAATGAGGTTGACTTATGTGTGTTATCTTATGGCGTTTGTTAGTGCTTGCGTGCTTCCCTTAACATTTACTACTTATATCAGTAATAATACCACCTACCTGGCTATCGTGTCGTTATGCCTAGCCCCGATACCCAAAGTACGTTTGAGGGAAGCCATTACTACATTTCGACTTCCATTTTACCACATTTTCTCGGATTTTGGTTCTAAGCAACTGTCATGGACAGTACCCATAAATTTCTCCATTCACCAACCTTCCCATTAATATATCTGTATGCAACAGTCGGTAAAGGGGACTGTTAGAAATACGAAGAAAGAAAACACGTTACGTTTTAGCAATGTTTTTCTTTATATGGATCATTAATACACCGTAAAAATTACTGTTTACTGTTTGGTACAGGATGGTCTTAGCCTGTGACTCCTACGGCTGTGACCCTTATTTATATCATTTATATTTTTGAAATAAATTACCGTTGACTGTTTCCTCCAATATTTCAGTATCTACAAAATACGTAATGACAGATAATGTTGCCTCAGAGAAAGTCTGCAATATGACTTGTGGTTATGGTGTATTGTCGCGACCCCTATCCATCAGAGATATGGACTGAAATCCTTACTGCATCTCATAAATATATTGGCTGTACATTATTAGCAATACAACTCATTTTTATTATACTATACTCTACATAATGTTCATTTAAAACCAAGCGATATTAGCATTACTATCATTGAAAACAGGAGACATCAGGATATTAAACTCATAGTTAATAGTCATGTTTGGTCAGATCTTTAATCTAATAAAGGTATCATGAAATTGTGTTCTCCCCACAAATTCTTTAATTTCCATTTGCCTCAAGTTTATTTACTGCGACGAAATTATCGGAAAGCGGGAAAGGAAAGGTAGATCTAAACTAACATATCATGTTTCAAAGCAAAAAATAGATACATTTAACAGCGTGAGCATTTTGTATTTTATCTCATGCTTTGTTTTTATTCGGATTATTGAGACGTTCGTTGATGGCGACACATATATATGATTTAATATGTCCTTTTACCAGTCACTTCCGTTGCGTTACGGACGTATACTCGCTGAGGAACTTTGCTGAGGTATCCGAATGAGTTTGGACACGTCTGCAATCTTTTTGAGCGATTTAATTTCTGATATTCTGTAATACCATTCTATGAATGTATTCTACTTTGATCGAATCTCGATTTAAAACCCATGTAGTAGAATAATTATGTAATATTATGTTATTATGGTATATTAACCATCGAAAAAACAACAACTCGAATTGCGTTTCCACACTAATTGTTACAGCGATTGCCTCTCGGTTTTTAAAGATACTGAAAAGGCCATCGTTGGATTTTTTGTTCGTTATGGGATATAAAATATGTTATAATGATTTCTAAATCAAATTTCAAGTAAATATTTGAAAAAACTTTAGTCGCCTAGTCCAGATATGTCATTTTGTCGCATTTGATTCAGAAGACTTCATAGTGAGCAGTTACAAAAGGACAAGTTGCATTACAACGCCAAATTCAACTTTTGACTTATATGGGTTGATGGATATCATTACGGAGAAAATAAACTATTTCTATGCACGTTATTGTCGTCTGCTATTGCCCTCAATTTGGAGCCGCCACACGATCAAATTAGCGGGACAGGGTTAATGATTCTGTAACATAAACTGTCCACTGCTGTTCCAACATGGTTAACCTTTTTGCTCGAAACCTTATTCTAGGGATGGCGATTCAATAATGGCTATCTACGACAACCCATGGCGATTATAACTAATCTCTGTTAATGCTCTATTCTATAGGAACCAGGTCTTCAAGCTACGCGCTATTATGATTGAGTGAAACAACGTGACCGCAAACAGAACGGAGTGTGGGACTGTAATGAAGTTGGCGTATTGGTGTTATTCTCGGAAAATCGGGGATCTCCTTTCAAAAGGATATTGCATGGTTAATAATTAGTCCCATTTGGGAATGGTATAGCAAACTAGTTGAATTACGCGAGGATAGGTGAAGATTTCCTGTTCCATTTAGGACCTTTTACAATAAAAGCATCTCTCCATTCTGGAATACTAACAAATGGGAGTGTGGGACCATAAAGTAGTTGTCGTATTGGTGTGATACTTCGATAATCGGGGATCTTTCGAAAGGATATTGTATGGCTAATACTTAGTCCCATTTGGGAATGGTATAGCAAACTAGTTAAATTACGCGAGGATAGGTGAAGATTTCCTGTTCCGTTTAGGACCTTTTACAATAAAAGCATCTCTCCATTCTGGAATACTAACAAATCGGAGTGTGGGACCATAAAGTAGTTGTCGTATTGGTGTGATACTTCGATAATCGGGGATCTTTCGAAAGGATATTGTATGGCTAATACTTAGTCCCATTTGGGAATGGTATAGCAAACTAGTTAAATTACGCGAGGATAGGTGAAGATTTCCTGTTCCGTTTAGGACCTTTTACAATAAAAGCATCTCTCCATTCTGGAATACTAACAAATCGGAGTGTGGGACCATAAAGTAGTTGTCGTATTGGTGTGATACTTCGATAATCGGGGATCTTTCGAAAGGATATTGTATGGCTAATACTTAGTCCCATTTGGGAATGGTATAGCAAACTAGTTAAATTACGCGAGGATAGGTGAAGATTTCCTGTTCCATTTAGGACGTTGTACGATAAAAGCATCTCTCCATTCTGGAATAGTAACATGTCAAAGTGAAATTTTGGAGCTATGTGTTGTAAATCCCGAAGCTGAAACCACAAGGTAAGGTTTGGTCTAGGATATTTCAAAGAGGAGGGACTAGAAGAAACAGCGGATATATGATAGACACCAGAGTTGTTTTATCTTTTTATCGCAATGGTACTAAATTCATTACCAACACCAGGATAATCTCAAATGGACACCCGTGTCTTAGATAATAGCACATGATAACCCACTGAATTGAACAGAACAGATCAATTAGTGCTCGGGATTAGAGGATATCGCCTATTAGATGCTATAATGGTTTCTAGAGAGTGAATGTCCGCCATCAATATAGAATCAGTGAAAGAGACACAGCAGATATTACCTATCTGACGACTACTAGAGAGTGAAGTTCGGTCGAAAGTCTGGAAATACTTCAAGGGATTTAGTGGATATTACCGATTGGATTTTATAATGGCGACTTAATGGCGAGAAATAGTGTCTGTCCGACGTCTTGATTGAGTGCGCATGTCTGCGCATGAAAATAAACCGGAAGTTTAAAGTACCAGTGTGTAGCACGTGAACGCCAAACCTAGCTACACGTGCCAGTATGGGGTTGATGATCAGGGCCCGGAAGAAGAAAAGTAAGTTTCTAAGTTCGTTTTCACAGTGAATTTTAATTAGAAATTTTCGCCATTTCAGCAATATTTCATACATATCTCAGCAATAAGCGTACCGTAACATGTTCGTTAATATTTTGACCAACACTGTAAAATATCATATCTATGCCAATGATTGCTTTTCCACATAAACGCTATTGTTCAGTGACGAGACTAGAATTAAATCGAGTCGCATTTACATTATCAACCGGGTCAAGATCTCATACTTGGCACCCCTGTTCTCTAAACCTGATTGTTTCAGACTGGGGATTCCTTGAATCAGACATATGTGCACCACATTTTCCAACAAAAGACAACAACTGGGTAGAAATTAGGACTTACTATGAGCTCTTCATATGATCCAGTGTTGTAAACTTTGGGAGAGAAGGATTCTGATCTTCGATATCAAGTACAAGACTTAAAGGACAACTGTTAGGAAACTAATGATCGTTTCTAATTCTGCGTCTAGACAGACATAACGAAAGTCTGGTCCGTCTCCACCTTTGTTATATTGAATATATTGAACAAATCGTTAAAAAAATATTAAGAAAGTAAGTCAACTTCTATTTCAAATGAAGTTCAAGAAAATGAAATGATTGTTATAGACATAGACAATCGTTATTGACATATAGAGCGTCTAGTCAATATAATGTTATAACGTTTATAAGAACATCCAGCAAAAGTAGTATTTTAACCGTATCCAATATTTATATCTGTTTTATCCACCTGCAACAGAAGGTTCCTGAAATAACAGGAGGCCAAAGACGAAACCTTCTCAAGATGAGCAAGTTATCTGTTGATCACATTGTTATCCACTCCTCATCCCGCAAATGAAATGTTGCATCTTATGCTTTACTGTGCTTTCAATCTGGACCAGTCCCAAGTCCCATTAGACGGAATGAGTTAAGGAATCTAATTAACTGTTCCCTGTACTTAGATGTTAATCATGACAGGTATCATTCATTGCTGTTGTTCATTGACGGTCTATCATAAAGGAGTTCCTATGCATGGTACCCAAGTAAAACTCTTTAACGTAACATGCGGAATTACAATGTAAATAGGTTACCCTATTAGATGTGCGCACGGTCGTTTCGTGTTCGATCCTCTTACATGACTTATTGTTTCATTGTAAAATTTCTTTGGACAGCACGCTGACACTGTTTCATAGTGCACTATGAGCAATTAAGCTTTAAATTGCGAACTCGCGAAATCGCAGTACGTTGCTTCAATACAGTCAAATAGCATAGATAACAATATCGTTCACTCTTGAAGCCTTATAAAACTTTTCTGTGTTGGTTTATTTCAAATAAATGTATTGTGAATAGTTGCAAAAGGCACATTAACATGTATGTCTTAGTTCCCGTCTCATTTTGTTGCATTGTCAAGTGATCCAATGGTCTTTAGGACCTAACGTCTATTGTTTGTTATGATTTATGCTTATATACATGTACTACATTACCATCTACATAAGAAATACTACGAAACGCCATTTCTATGTTTATCTTACCATGTTTTTGTTTCCTCTTACATTTTACACCTACTCTTACTCATCATTTTCATTTTTTTGTTATATCCTTTACTCTACACTTACTGATGAGAACTTGATGTCTGGGGAAAAACAGTTTAACGGCACGAGCACTGGAAATACAAATCAAGCGCCAAAATCATGCTGTTATACTTTCTGTCGATGTATTCTGCACTCCAAGAATCGTTTTAAACGCATTACATCAAACAACATTACATGCTTAGTGTATAACAACTTGCCGTCGCTTTCTGAATATATATATGATAAAATTCTTACAACTATTACTCAGCTCTTTCCAAATCCCTAAACTAAGTTGCAATGATCTGTTTTCATCATTCTAAGGCCTACTAGAAGTTATAGAGAATAGATGGTTGGTGTCGTGAATCGGAAATGTTATCGGGCAAGGCGTAGGAATATTATCCGGTGAGCCGAAGGCGAAACGGATAATATTCCGATGCCGAGCCCGATAACTTTTCCCATTCAAAGACACCAACCATCTATTCTATTTATCCTGTTACCTTTATGTATTCTTTCAAACAAATTATATACAAACAAAACACGAGAAAGAAGGAAAAAATATGTAGAGAATGATGTAAACATGACGTCATTTCGTTCGTATGACGTCATGATTTGTCGCGTGGATGTATTATATGGTTAGTGCCGGATATCACAAATGTTATACGGCACCTTGTTATCGGTCCCAAAATGACACTAGTGACAGGATAAATGATATTTCATTGTCTGAAGAGCATTATGCTTAAACCTCATGGAATTTTGGTGGTTCAACCCAGTTTGTCACATTCTTTGTTGTCAGTTAGACTTGGGGTCTTCCTTCATCTATTATGAAGCTGGTGTCTCAATAAAACTTAAATAACTGTTGACGCTATATTATAACACAACAAAATAAGCGTACCCTTAACTATGAATGTAGAAGAACGTAGGCTAATTATGCAGAAATCAAATATTTAATGAGAAGTACTTGGTATTTAATCACATAGTCATTAGCTGTCGTCGCAGTAATGGTTTACAGATAAAGCATAAGTTCCCCTCCTTACATCTTTATATATTCTCCAAATCGTATGATGTGATGGAAAAGCCAACGAGTACCTACAACATTGGGTAAATAATACATACATCTTTGAAAAAAACCCCTATAAATTGAAGTGAAAACCCCTAGTTTGGGATAAGATTACTCGTTATTTTCACAGCCCAAGCACTGTTTGTACTAGATGCTACAACATCGTAAAATAAATGGAGCAAATCATGTCCTCTTGTATCGTAATAAAACATTGCTGAGCGAACTATGTAATCACTGCCAAAAAGCTAATCGGCTCCAATAAGGTAAGGAGGCACATTCGTGACCAGGGTACCGTTTTACTAAACAGTTTACGCTTAAGATTTGCGTAAGTCTAAAACAACAATTCCTCTTATTTCAATATTGGACGAAGCAATATTGCAAAATGACACATCATTGGAATCGTCTCTCCGAGACGCTTCCAATGAAGTACCATATTGCAACATTGTACTTTCATTGAAGACACTATCCATGTTTATCAATTATGACTTACGCAAACATTTTCCGTAAGTTGTTTAGTAAAACGGGCCCCTGGTGGTTAGAGCATTGAACCAAAAAGCAAGAGACAATCTCTCTACTAGAATTTGAATTACGTTACCTATTTGTTTGGATTCATAAGAGATGGTATCCTAACTAAATAATTTCAGAAATGATGATTGTTCTAAACAACTTGAACCCTCCATTAATTATGTACCGGGTATCCCAAAATAAATGATGGAATCCTTGTTGACACGATTTAAAACCCTGATAAAACAGCATTTTTACCTTTGGAATGCTAGATTCACGTTGACTTTTTAGATTCCCCGCTTGTGAAGCATTTTAACTATAGATACATCGTTTAGTTTGTTTAAACTTATTTACTTTACATCAATTGTGAAACACGTCCTTGCAAATAAGATAAATCACTCTAGATTCTGCTTCCTGGATACATAACCAGTACTCGCGCTGATTGTCGATTAATGAATGTTCGCAATGCAGATCCCGCTACTCACGGGATTTGAACCCACAACCCTCGTATCCAGAAGCCGACGCTCTACCCTACCTCCACTTTCCTTTACAACTATTCCCCATAACTATCCTCCACCGTCCTCCATAACTATGGCTCTTATTTAAAAAATCGAATATGGCATTCTCGCGTCAAAACATAAATCAACAACTAAAATACGACGATTTCCTGAAATTTGAAGACGACGGTATCAGGTTATCAGAAAGCAGTCGGGTTTTTAACTACACCATGGGTAATTTTAGCAATTTAATCATATTCATATAATAGCCGTCCTTCGCTATTGTTTATACAACCCTCCAGGGAGCATTGCAGTGGCATATGGTTGCTGCTTATCTAGAAAGTTGCATCTCTTTCATTGAAAATTTAAAGATACGATTGTTTTGAACTATTCGAACCTCTTTATGACTCTTTCTGTTGCCACCCAATCTTTGAATGCATTGGAGACCCGAATTCGAACCCAGGGCTCGGCCAATTATGTTTCCGATCTTTATTGAAAGAACTGTGATATTCACTCGTTTCTCACCACCAACAACATCTTTGTGTAGGAAATCCGTCATTGGTTTAGTAGTAGGATATGTGCAACACTATGGTGTATTGAATGTTATAGAGGTACAATCTTCTCAAAATAAAGGAATGTCTTTTTTTATCATTTCGGTTGCTGCTTTGGCAACTCTCTTAGTAGCTTACCCGTATTGCTATACGAGAGTCCCGATTTCAATACCCTGGCACAGTCATAATTCTTTCAGACAGTCACCAGGATATATACGATGTAATGTATTCGTCTTCTTTCCCACTTGAAAACGCGCAATAGATTTCCTTGCTGCTATTAAATAACCAAATTACTTATACAGGTTCTCGATAACTCATTTAGTAGCATGACCGATCTGGGATACAATGGAACCGATTCCAATGCCCTGTCCTGGCCTAGTCAATATTCTCTCCGACATTAAACCGAATGAATGGAAGATATAATGTAATCGTCTTCTTTACGCTTTAAGAAATGCTCACGCGGGAAAGAAACCAGTGGTGTAAACATAATATTGTGAAATTATTGCAATCTCCTATTTAGTATCCGTGATTTCCTTTATTGAGCGCTGCATAAGCATTTAAAACGAGTATCTACGAATAAGAGGCTGTTCCATAAGTCACGACCTCTTAGGTGGTTGATGTACACAGACTGCACGTGTTATTAATTTTTGAAGGTGCGAAAGTAACAGCGAAAATCAATTAGCTTCATTAAGGTACCAATAAAAACCGTTGTTTTGTCTTGAAATTATTTATCCGTAAATCAGAAAACAAACACGTTAACGTCTGCATGCCGGTGTTTGTTGGAAAGGTTCTGGATTCCGATGAACGAATTATTCAAAAATTCTGGAACAAGGAGATTAAGACTTTCAAGGGAGGTAATCTCCAAGAAACGTAATGGAAATCCAATGGTTGTGGTTTTCTTGACCAATACTTTAAGGGTAATTTTCTATCTCACATCGTTTATTTGTTGGACATAGTGCTATAACTAACATACTGCAACCTCCAAAAGGAATACAAAAATAATTTGATAAACGAACAGTGTAAAAAACACTGCCTTTTAAATTCTTTTAACTGTCTAGAATTGTAGCAATAGCATAGTTATTTGGCTGCAGTATTTCAAAATGTTTGAAACAATATATTGTTTGCATTTTATTCGTATCATACTAAAGCTATGTTTTGAAAGCATGATATATTCAGGAGATGTCAATTTATCTAGTATGTACAGTTTATTTGCTGTAGACCCCAACAGCGATGACACGCTTTTGATTAAGATAGCGTTAATTCACTGTATATACACCTTAAGGATTTAAAAACGGTCTAAGTTTCCTCGTATCTGTGAACAATCCCCTTTAACTATGGATATAAATTATTTAAGACATATCCGACTTTATATTACAGATAAGTTTAGATTCTGTGTGTTGGATCAAAGGAATGTCGTGATATATCCGTTAACCGAAAAAAGGTTGAAAAGGGCGTTAAACTTTACAATGAGACAAATTTATTGATAAAAGAAAGAGCTGAAATAAGCCATTTATCACCGAACTGCGTGTTACAGACCATTCTGCTGTTTGTAACGTTTTTTTTTCTAGAAGTGGTGTCAATGTTTCGCCTTCTTTCAATATCTCGCCGTACTATTGTTGCTGGGAGAGACACCACGAGGTTATAAAGATAATGCACGGGATCGCCTCGCTTTCAAATCCCCTGACGCTATCGTGCTATCGAGTCGAGTGTAAACGAAAAACAGTTTGAATTACCGTCCTGATCGAAAACATGTCGCGTTCCGTGTTAATTATACCACGACAAAACATGTCTTATACATCGGCGATGGCTTTTCTAAAACCCTTTTTTTCTTAGCTATTGTAAGATCATACATACAATCTATTCTGCCAGTCGGTAGATATTTAGCACATTGCTTAGATTTCTACAAATACATATTTGTCTGATTCCAAACCATTCCTTAATTATTTATCTATCCATTCTTCAGGGTGTTTTCTTTTGTACTACAGACTCTGAGAGAAAAGTTAATATACCTGAATGAAGTAAACGGTTAAGTATCGTTTGATATTTGTTGAGAGCTTGTCATATGTTCTTTGACCACATAATGACATTGGTTTCTTAAATCTTCTAAAACAGTTGTGTTGTTATGAGTATTTGTGACATAAAGGATTTAAAGTCCTTCAATTTTCGTTAAGAGCCTATCTTGCCTCCGATTCATCGGAATAGTTTCATAAATCGTGTAATGTAAATTAAAATACGAACACATTAAGTAACGTGCTCAATGTCGCCTCAGACTTTATCGAACTCATTTAAATAAGTAGCCAAGGAGTTATGGTTTAATTAAAGGTACTTGTTAGAGTGCATTGCGTGTTCTCAACTGCTGTGAAATATCGATGTTGCATGTGCACAATTCAGGAACGATTGCTATCTATAAGCTGAGTCAAACACAAAAGCTCGGTATAGCTACCGCGTATAGATAAGACAAACTTAGTGTCTCATAAGCCGAAACTTGCTGGCCCTTTCAATAGGGGTGACACTATAATAAAAAAAAACCTTTACCTTAATTACATATATTGACGCTTCCTGAATTCATGATACATTCAAAAGCTATTTTTAATTGTATATCATACAACAATACAAATACTGTTTTGTTTCAGCGACAGTTTGTGCTTACTTTCAAATGTTTTCATATGTTAACAAGTCAGGATTCACTGGTACAATAGCCTAAGTTGAAATACTATTGTAAAAAGGCAGTAAACTCTGCAACTTTCATTGCTACAAATGATATTCCAATTCTCACGTTACGTTCGCTTTATTTTGTAGTTGTGAAAATAGTCTATCCTTTGTTTTTAATGAATAATTAGTGGTTGGCATTTCTTTCTCATTAGTGATTGTTAGCCAATTACAATAAAATAACTCGTATTTTCACAGCTACAGTGAGTATTAAAGAAACTGTCGTGGTAAAAGGCTACATTGCCCGTAACGAGCCTACATATTCTGTTATCCTTGCTGATATCTACCAGTTGTTACATAGCCAATTTTTTTTGGGTTATATGATATCATGTTGCGGTTTGCTATTGCTTTCATTTTGTACCCATCCAATAATTAGGTATGAGAGTATGGTCCACTGGAGCCCATGTGGTACAATGCAGAAAACACTTAGAGGCGGATGTACTTTATTAGTTATATGATCTGTCGTAATACTCATAATTGTTTCCTCGCTTTACAAACACATTCTCTCCAAATTGATTAATGCAATGATGTATTTATTATACCCACTAACAGACAAACAAAGCGTAACAAAACCACCTGCAATCGGTTACGGGCTAGTTAATGAAGCATACCTTAATTATAAACCGCATAATTAATATATTCCCTCATTTTGGATTTTATGCCTCATCCACATCCATAACCATAGAAGGCCACATGCTTAGGCCTTTATCCGGTACCGAACAGTTAACGATGTTACCGGTATTAACATCAAGTTATTATATTCACCATTGTATTGTTAACGAAAAGCAACACAACGCTCGTTTCTGAAAGAGGTCATCTTTGTTATCTAAAGTGTTCTGTTGAAGATTTCATGCAACAAAAAAGGTTGTATTGAATTCTTGTAGAGCAAAATTTATACGGGTCTGGAGCAAGCCTGTTGTCCGGTCGGTGCCTAGTACGGGGTATGCGCACGGGCTGGTCCCAATGGTAGCCTTGAACATGTCAAGAATAAGTCTTCGATACATAGATGGTTATTCTATTAATACATAAGGTCACAGGCCAATTACTACACAAGTAGTTAACATTCAAGAGACAAACCATTAGCTTCGTTGTTTTGTGTCAATGTGTACGTCACAGGAAGCAATGACTCGCCGGATAATGATGGTTTGTGGTATAACAATGACTAGAAAACCTGTCCATAGTAAGTGCAAATTTGAGTGCTTGTTTTGGATCGAGAGAAGGTCTCAATAAATCTAAAATGTTGTTAAAACGGCGTTAAACATGAATTAACAAATCAATTCGGAAATATTCTACATGCAATGCATTGACATCAGACCAACCAGTTTTCGTATTGATACCCGTCAACGCAATGTCATCCCTAAGGTGACCTCTCTACCCTTTGAACGGGCTTAGAGTGTTCCAATATTTCTAAAATACTTGTGTATGTTGAACAGTTATGTCTCGATCTATATCATCTACATATACTACCATTTTTACACCAAGCTACAGTTTTTACGATTGAAACAAAGAGGTAAATAAGGAAAGCTGAAATTCAAACAGTATCTAAGAAACCTAAATGTAGTTTCAATAGGAGCTTCATGGAAGACTTGGTCCTACATTATGACGATACTAGAATTAAAAGTCGATTATACATTGCTTTAGTGTGGTCACTATGAACAGTATTTTATGTAAAGATAGAAAGTATGGTATGGATTAGCAGTTGAACCGCCTTTAATGCGAGTTATATGTAAAGGTCCCTCATCAATCAATCGATTAATCAACTGCAATAAAATATGGCGAAGGCTGTGTATGTTTTCCGTATTTAATTGATATATTCACGCGTGCACACTTCATCTAATGATTGGATCGAGGCTTTACGTTGAACCTTGCTCAAACGCGAAACATAATGATTGATCGTTTCATGAATAGCATCCATTTCCTATTAGACCAATTGTATTTTGAAAGGCCTATAGGCCCATAGTTTAATTGTTCGATTGGTCCAAATTGGAAGTAATAGTAGACAGCATTTATTAAGTATAGAGAAATCCATTTCTATTTGATATTGGCAGAGACATAGATTAACTATGTCTCTGAAACTGAGTGTAAACTATTGCAACAAATAGAGGAATTACTTACCAAGAGCGGTTTCTCTGGAAACAATCGATACATGTTATATTGAATGATGTCACAAAACATTCAAAGCTTTATCTTAATAGTAGCATACACGGTGAACAAGGCGGGGAAAAAACTGAAGTATTTCAGGAAAGTTACTGAGATGGCACATCGCATTTAAACTGACTTATAATGCAAAAGTCAGTCCAATCGATCTTAGTATATAATAGACTGGTACCCAGTCGAATGTATTCTGTAATGTCAAAGTATTCATTTGTGCGGGGTAACAGATGAAGTATATGTAGTAGATACGATGGACTGATACCCCGTCGGATGCATTCTGGACTATCATAGTATTGCTCCGGCGGGGTAACAGTCTATGCATACACTAGATTAGGCCATTGTATTCTGTTCCAACACTGCTCGGTGGCACTGTCCCAACTGTGTCATTAATATCATAATAGAGCTCAATCGAAAAGTACGCATCGTGGCCCGGCTTGTATTGACTTTACGTTGAAATTTCAACCTACATCAGTGCGTGGTCCCGTGAGAATTCGTAAATCATGTACATCATTTGAGCTGCATTACGAGGAAGTGGTACTATAACCGGAATTCGGGTGTTTTGAAAAATATAATCTGTGCAGGGCCATAATTTACTGGCCTTGACAGAGAACCTACAGCCTGACTGAGAGCAGTGAAGAAAATGACTAGGAAATAACGTCTGACCTCTATCTAAATGTTTGTCCAGATGTACTGTATATTGTAATGTATATTTATATAATTATGACTGCCACTGCCCGTCTGTTCAAATATTCATACTTATATAGATCTAAACAACGTCCCCTCAATTCAATTACCAGCCTGTTCTCTTTTATGATGTTTGGACTCCTCCAAATGTAAAGCATTAGCAGACGAAAGAATAATAATGAGATTTTAAATGTTTGGCTGAAGTAAAGCTATTGAATGGGGTTATGTTTCCAAAGAGCACTTGTGTGTTTTCGCTTTGGCATCCCGATTTCTTAGAACGTCTACTTCAGATGCGTAAGATAATATCATTTCGTATTAGTAAGCTGTTCCTTCATGTTAGATTTTGCGACGGGACCAAATTGAAAGCGACATCAGATGGTGGTACTCAAACAAATGAAGAAATAGCTCATGATAAGCAATACATTCTTTTGCCATACATTGTACCTTAGATGCATGAAAAGGGATGTGTCCGAACAGAAAAGTGGGCAACCTAGCATCTTTCTCATAAGTACCGTCAAGTTCATCATAGAATACCATTTGTTCCCTTGACAGTTCGTACACTGTGTATCGATGAAGTCCGTCGATGACCTTTTCGGACCCCATTCGGATAATTGGAATGCTCTCTAACATCGGAATATGACATAAACGCCCTGTCTCCATATGTGTGTACACAGAGTAGAACAGAATAGAACACATTTTATTAGAACCTAAGCATATTAGCTAATTGTTCTTAAAAATACAATTAACTGAATAACAATGAAAATAGTTTCATTTCATATCTTCGATTCAAATTAACAAAAAGCAATGAACTGAAATAAGAAAAGACACATCCGTTTGTTGGTGATTATTGATATGACGTGTCCATTCCTCCTTTAATGTATCTTAGAAAAAAGAATGATGATGGTAGTATTTGCTTCCGTCTTAAGTCGGAAGATCCAAGCTTTAACTGTTACAACATCTACGTCTGAGTTATTCGGACTCCTTCCTTTAAGGCTGAAAAGCAAGCTCCATGTCCGAACAAGAGCTGCATTTTTTTCTGTAATCGTTTGCATTTTTTTCTGTAATCGTTTGCATTTTTTTCTGTAATCGTTTGCATTTTTTTCTGTAATCGTTTGCATTTGTGGCATTCTTGTCGATGCTGGAAGATTGTCGGCTCGCAGGTTTATCATACTGTATACTGTTTTGTCATGTAACTTCTGATTTCCTATTTATGATTTTTTTTTATTTTTCAGCCGAGAATATGGGTAAGTTAGAATTAATGTAACCCCACCACCTAGACCATAATCATTTACCCCCGTGGTGATGTTGGTGGGGTTGGAGTCAGGGTTTTCAGGCTGGTCGTCTTGAGTTTGATTACCGACCACGACTCAGGAATTCGTTGCGATAAATCTCATAGGGTTATTTCAGGTTATATAACTGGGGCCAGTGAAACGCACCTACCTCATTGCAAGTTCCTTAATAGTCATGCATCCCCAGCCGCCCCACACACACACACACACACACACACACTTACACAAAATCAGAGCTGCACAACTTTAGTTTTTGTAAACATTATAAATCAACTATTTCATCAATACAACTTTTCAATAACTTTCTTTGCGGTTTGCCTGTATCCATCCTGTTTGCATAAGCATGAAGCCGGTTCCAGCACTAGAAGGATTAAACTTACAGCCTTTCCCAAACCTACCAAAGCCGCGGTAAATACCCAGGAAACATGAATGGTTAATTGTAGCTGCAATCAAACTAAAAGCGGCACATTAAGACCATTAAGGAAAGAAATCATACTCATACATTTTGAAAAAGGTATCTAACTTTTGGCATCATTTTCATGGTAAACCGACCAATAATTTAGATGCAAACGTGACATTAAGGCCTTGGGTAACACACAACCAAGAAAACGTTTCTTAAATGATGTATTTGGTAGATTTTCTAAATCTACTGATCTTCAAGATGACACAAAGTAAGTGTGAGAAAATGTGTCGCAATCGATTCCCTTTTCACCTTTCCTTTTTTCATGATAATATCGTAAATTATGCTACGTCGGGACTCAAACAAGCTGAAGGGAATTCATTAACATATTGATTTAAATAGATGTACATCAGGCCTCCAAGCAAGCGGCGTTTTTCTCTCGATACCATGCCTATTCCTACTTTACACCCTATGTTGTTGATACTCATTTGGATTATCTCGTCGAAACATTCAAATAAGTACCAATGAAAAAAGGGTCGACGAAAAAGTGTTGAAATAATTCATGCAAAATACCTTTAGACGTACTTCTGTTTAGATTCATGTTGAATATATACCTTTCACATTGGAACATGTCATTTAAATCGCATGTATCCCCCAATTAGCATGTACGCACTGTTGAAATGGTTGTCTCCCCTACAACGGTCAAATGTATTCAAGAATCGTAACTCGTATTCATTCAATCAACTCGTTCATTGACGAGTTATCTCCCTTTAATCGATATTGCACGTATAAAATATTCGTATATCAATCCTACGGCTGATTTTGTTTTAGCGAATGGTTTGTTGTTTCCAACCAGCCAGTGCCCGTATACTTTCGACCATTTGGACATGACTAAAAGACTACCTCAAACATCCCCATGATATGTCTACTTTTATGCGACTTTGTAGCTGAAAGATTATGAAAGAATGTTTGCCCAAGTAGAATAATATTTCAAATATATAATATTAATATGTCATGTTTTATTTAGACTCCACAACGGTCAAATAGTCAATAGTAAATTGTCTTTACTTAAAAAAAAGAATTGTACGAAACATTAAATGATGCGTCTTGATGTCATATTCATTTCAAAAGATATAAAAAATGGTTTGATTAACTGATTCAATTTCACTGTTTATAATCCATTCTTTTTTGTTATTGTAGTTATCTTATATCTATCTAGCATAGTCCGTGATTGACTTTAGTTGAATGTAATAGCCGGCGACACTACAAAATTAATATAACCGTTTCTCGGTGATAAGGAATATAGGTCACCGTGAAAAAGAGAGCAACTCCTATTTTTGTCACTTTTACCTCGTATATTATGATATAGGTTCGTTGAATACCATCCGTTCTTGACATTATTTACTTCCTCTCTTTGTAGAACAAAATCAAAAGCGGAAAGCAGACAGGCACCCCCTTTTGACACAGTCTTCACTTGCAGACAAAGACAAAATTGTAAGTACATGTTTCTATGCTTAAACTTCACCCCATTCCTTCATGTATTATTTCATGACCAGTACAAATGGAGAGTAGTAGAAGTCGACAATTGTACGGTATGCGATATGCAATCGATTGAATCGAAAAAGACGTCCTATTGACCCAAAAAGAAATTACTCATTTTGAGTATTTTCTTCTTTTATGAAAACGGTCTCATAGGCTTGGAGCCTATATAAATAGGAAATGTTCATGAGGTCCTTTTATGGCAAATATGCTATTAGCTATTTGCTTAACCAGAAAAAGTCAATGGTATGATTTTGCCCAATGAATTAACATACATGTGATTCTTATGCAGCTGCGAATGTAGCCAACATTTCTTAAAAGGTCACAGCTTAAAATCATGAATTATTTCTTCATTCAATCTACCTTTTGTTTAAAACGAAGCCAAATCGTGTAAGGATTTATAAACCGGAAGTGAAATGCGTACCACGTTGATTGTCGGTACTGCACAACGATCCAAAGTTCTTCCTTGTACATATTCCTGATTGTCGACATTGACATAACTATCTATTTTTCTGTCATCGATATATCAGCATGTCTCCAATATTGCATACACGTACTGCAGATCGGTGGGAGATAAAGTTCGATATTGATGCATTGAAAAATCAGGGGGAGAATTGGTTAACTCCCTTGGTTGTTATTAAACGTGCAGAACAAATATGGCGGTGCTTTCGTTTCAGCATAAAGGGATTTATCTATGTCGTATTGTTGGCATTCAGGTAAATATTGTCTATGTCCTCTTCATTTTCAATGTTTTTCTGGCAAACTTGATTTCCTGTTTGAACGACATGATAAATCAACTTTCCATCGTTAGTATGAAACATAAGGACGGTGAAAGCAAAGCACCTTGGACCGAATTTCTTTGTATGCTGTCTTGCAGAATATATGCAATAGATATCGTATTTGCGGCATACCCTTACGATTATACCAGCGATAGAAATAAAATGTGCACCAACACAATTGAGGTTTGAAAAAAGGTCAACCGTCTTTCCTCTTTATATGTAATTTGATAGGTGTAGAATCAAAAAGCCACTATGGCGCTTTGTCATAACTGTTATTTATATCCAACTTCATGAACAAATCATGATTCCTCGTGTACTTTATAAATGTAGTTAAGAATGGTTCAAATTTGAACCAGACACAACATCCTTGCAATGTGAATTGTAATTACAACATATATTATGGGAATTCACCTAACTAGTCCTGACGTTGACATTCTAATACCAAACATTAGAATAGAGGTTTCACCCAAATGGAGGTAGAATTGAATGAATGGGAATTATATAAGGAACAGTTGAGTTAACCATTTACGTTAGAATATGAGATGTGGCAGTTTAGTTTGACAGGGACAATACGTATCAAAACATAGTCTGCTCCAGAAAGGAGCAGGACAGGGGG
The DNA here is from genome assembly GCA_947846245.1 of Cerastoderma edule. Classification (NCBI taxonomy): domain Eukaryota; kingdom Metazoa; phylum Mollusca; class Bivalvia; order Cardiida; family Cardiidae; genus Cerastoderma; species Cerastoderma edule. The sequence goes on along the minus strand of OX401410.1, from coordinate 10,295,302 downwards.
TTCACGATATCGTTCTCCCCTCTGAGTAAGCTCGATGATGTAAGCCAATGCACAGTGTCCATCAAAGTGTTGGTAATAAGTTCGAAATACACCAGGTTATAATAGAAAAAACAACAACAAGAAATGGATTCCGTCAATATCAGGTTAGGTAAAAGTAATGTTGTTAAGTCTGTCAGCCTGCTCAGTGCCCCAAAAAGTTAAAACAGGACTAGCTAAAATTATAACGGATACATAATCACATAAAACTCACCTGACAATGTAGCAATCTTTTCTTCTTAGTATCGAGTATCAAAGGCATCGAAAGCATACAATAGCCTTTGCTGAGTTAAGTCTCCTTGCCTATATTGATCTCTGACATGCGTACATCCATCGTGCTCACCATGTGGCAATGTTATTGCTGCTCGTTGATTAAATCGCTGTTAGTTGCGGCTTGGGCTATTCAAAAAGCGAGTATTGTGAGAAACTTCTTTGAAAACCATAACGATGTTTATTTGTCGTTTGGTTAGCCAACATCAAAACAAGTATTCGTGTGACTAAGATATCATCAATGTTGTTGTGATATGCAATGGCTTACACTTTTGCTATTACGTGTATTCTAAATGTACAATAACTTAAATATGTGTAAAATGTCCAAGACATGTACACTGTAATAAATATGCGCTTTCTTGTATATACGTTGTTGTCTATATAGGCAAGGTTGTGCTTATATAGGTAAACTTGTGTGTATATGGATTGTTGTTTGATATTTTCAATGATCTTGATATGCACAGTCACAATTCTGTGTTAGGTAGACACACTGGTCTGGAAATGTACAATTGCTTAGATAGGTGCAATAGTCTATTTACATTAAAGCACACTCGTCTTCCATTAGTGCATCGAGACAGTTTCATACTCTTGTATTAGATAGGTAAAATGGTGCATATATGTGTAACTGTATAAATGCCTAAGCATTTTCGTACCATATTTCTTGCAACACTATGAACAATACCATGGCGGTCATTCAACGTTTACTGCACAAACCAAGGACATTGTTTGAAGTTGAATATAGCTAGAAATTGTTGCACTCTCTTAATTGGTTTTTGTTGACATAAACCTTACAATTCAGATAATTACTAAATGCATACCCATCACCGTAGAGTTTCGCAATTTTGCATGGTTATCATTGTCGGTATTGTCTGCCATTTGGGATGGATATAATGAAAACAAGCTATTGAATTGACTCAAAGATTCGCAGGAATAAATAAATGATATATGCTCCTACAAGTTTTAGGGATAATGATAAAAAGATGAGTTTTTACAGTGATGATCAAATAATTCCGAAAAAGGGTAGTGATTTAAACCCCTTACTCCAAAATTAAATTTGGAAATGGTCGAACTTGACAGCATCAACAAACGGCAAAAGTAGTCAGAAAAATATAATTTCTTTTCTATACTTTGTGATACTTGATTTAAATCTATACTATGGATGAATTGCTCGTTAGTAGCTAAGGACTTCTTCACCAGATGAGGTAAAATAAGGATTTATGGAGTGTGAAAGAAAACTGTCCCAACGTTTCCCAGACAGATCATACATATACAGAGTTGCTTTTGGCCCGTTTTCCATCACTTCGTACTGGTCACAGGGGGTAACTAAAATAGACATGTCTTTGGGCCCTGCTCGTATATTGCGCTAACTTTCAGCTCTGGTTCTGTTTGTGTACTTTTAATTTCCAATGGTATGGATGGAGTATAGTATATCGAAACAGTTCCTCTTCTAGTGCTAAATGCTCTTAGCAATTTGATGATGGAAATAGAACAATCTTTTAGCCCTGCAAGCAAATAACTTACGTTCTGGATGTCACATTCTGCCCTATATCTGCTTGTGAAACTTCACATGCCAGAATTTTAAACGAATTTCCCTATTTGTTGATAACCGCTTTCTCCAATGTTATGTTTATTCTTATTGTGGTTTTCATGGATACAAATAGCTACCCTTATTTTGTTGACATTTAACTCTCCTTTTCTGTTTTAATGCTTTTCCCAATGCCCATTGTACCATTGAAGTACGAAGTGGTCGCCAAGAACATTTGGATATACACTGCTGACAATGTTTGAAGATATGTCCTAATTGTTTTACACCACTCGTCCATCTTTGTTAGCGACTTATCATTAAATATTGTGCAATCAATAAACGGGCAACACGTAACAAAGTCCTATGGTTGCTATTTTCCAGTCAGAAAGCTTAACTTACCAACAGAACAGGTACATGGTTTAGAGCACTGCAAAAAAGGTTTCACTGGTTTGAACCCATAGAATGCTCCAATATATCTGAATTATAGTTTAAAAAGTCGTAAGGCTATCAACAAATCAACAAACCAACAAAATAATGAAATAAAACTTTCAAAACTTAAAGGTACCCAGTTTACGTAACACCGTTCGAAAACCAGACGTTGCAAGTCGGGTTTTCTGTTATTTACATTAATAAGGCAACCTGCGGTACAACAACGTAAATAGTTTCCGACTGACTTAGATTTCCAGACCTCCTCAAACCGTTAGACAAATGGCTTAACGGGTATACGGTTCGCGGGGTACGTAATGTACCGACCATAGTTATGTCTGTCTCCTGGTCGATTTGAAGGTTTTCTGAAACTGGCATGTGTGTGTTCAACAAAGTTCGATCTTAAACACCTCCTACCAGACATAAAATTCAAATGTAAACAAAGACGATTTCAGAAAGTTTTAACATTCAGATGCCTTATGCATTTGATGTTTTTGTGCACACAATTATTGAAGTTTTTCGTTCTTGTAGCTCTTTAGATTGGATTTGGTTGTTTTTTTAAAGAAGAGGTTAGCTGCATTTTTTAAGTCAAGAACAAGTATTGTCTTTTTTCCTTTATTTCTTGCATTGGTCAAGGTAAGTGGGACCATACATGCGTCTTTGTCTTTATATTTGACTTATACTTTCACTCAACATTTAAGTCTCGCTAACTTTGAGTAGTTTTATAAAAAATAGTAGTTCAAATATTAAAATACTATGTTTCCCGTTCAAAGTCTCGGCTCTACCAATATTCTTTGCACAGTGTAATGAATCCACAACAACATGGCTCATGTCCCTCTCTCAATTGGTCATTGCCCTTCATGTGGTAACATAGTTTGTTGCTTGAAAATAATAGTATGTAGCAGAAGTTAAGAGATGTTACAGTTGTACATAGATGTATGGCTTAGCTGCTGCATTAATTAAATGGGCGTTAAATTTCCGACCTAACTAAATTCAACTTAATATGCATTAATACACGATACGACCCATACTTTAAGATCAATCTTTTTTTTTTTCATCCTGGTATTTACTTATTCATTTCAAATATTTATAACAAAATTAGACGAAATTCTCAGCTACAAACATTAAAAGTACATTAAAAAGCGTATCTATGATAATATCTTATATTAGCCAGCATGTGGGTGTAGTTGAACGTAGTTTAATGTAACTTAGGTTAATATAGAGGTAGATGACTGGAATTGATTAATCATTCTTAAGTGACATGTTTATTACGGATATAAAATCTAACAGATTAATATATATTCATGATGCTACCAAGTCTTTTTATTTCTGTTAGTTGGTATGCTTTTGATTGTAAACGAAAGCTTGATTCCACATAGATCAATCAAGTAATGCTAATGCCTTAACGAGTAAGTTCATATGTTAGGAATTAAGGTAAGAGTACATTTTTAATACTAACTTACATTTTTTCGGTTAATAAGAAAACTTCTCTTTGGTTTGGCCAATGTCAAAGAAGTATCCACGCCTCTTACGAAGGTACTGTGTACCCTTGTGTTTTATGACCAGTACTTAACAACATATGTTCTCAGTCGATCGGTCCCGTCGAAATGAAAGGGGTTCAATGGCTAGTACGAATGTTTGTTGGTCTCTTTATCTTTTTGGACTTCACGTTTTCCAATCAGCACACATTTTTCCTTTCTAGAGTACATCCGACTTATCGTAACGATGTTGTTTACGATAATTGTATAGATCACAGCTAGAATTTGGATAAAACATGTTGGACAATTGTTTTATTTCTCTTGTCTTTTTCTTTTCAACCAAGACGGTATTAATTTTATTCGATTAAACAAACAAATTTATCTGCAGAACCAAATACAGCATGTTGCACTTCCAGTTATTTATTATCATTTATCTACGTGCCCAAGCCGTATTTATATCATAAGTGATCTGTTTGTCGAACTCTCTCTGTCGAACTTTTCGAGTGCTCCCTTTAGCTTCGGGGTATAGAAACGTTACTATATTCCAAGTTAAGATTCAAGGCGACTTTCAAATGCTTACTGTATTATTTTTCACTCAACTTTTAGTTATGGGTAATTATTTGAAACTTCTTCTCGAGAAAATTCTCATAATTGATTACTTACAAATTAGAACTCATGCCATACATTTATCCAAACTACTGCATGTAAAAAAAACCTGGTACAGGAATCCTGATATATGGCCATTCCAAATCCCAAAACCACCATTCTCTTAGATCATAACATATGCTAATACCCTGTAATGTTTTATATTTACAGTAAGTAGGTATATTATGGAACAAAAGGGCAATTCATTCGTAGAAGAAACACAAATATCTGGGTTTATTGTTCCGCTTAGCTATATCCGCCATAACAACTACAGAAGGACTGTGTGAGAACTGTGTTTGAAGAGTAACATTACGTGGGCAGTACAAGGGGGTACAAAACCATAAACCACTACGATCATACAGAGGAATCACAGTGTCCATTTCGTACGGAATACCATAAGGGTTATTCGGGTCATCATGCGTTTGCTTATATATAATGTGAATCACGACGATATGGTAATGATAAAACGACATCAAGACAAAACGAAATGATAACAAGAAATAACGACAGTACGATGTCGAAAGTACGATAATGCGACAGTACGATAACAATCCATTCACCAGTGCCATCTTGATAACGCGATATTGTATCGTGCTATAGTTATCGTATGATTGCGGTGTCGTCCTCGCACTGCCAAGAGCCGTGGTCCTTATGGTGTATCGTAACCTCGTTAATGCTACTACAGTTTTGTATCTTAGTTCACCCCTCGTTTGTTAGATATTGCAGGTTCAGGGACCGTGTCAGATTTAACTACAAACCAAACGGTTGAGCAAATAAAGCCTTCCTAGGATTTTAATATGCTATAATTATGGAGATAGTTATACATATTGAAGACCAATTTCACATTAAATTGACGGGTGCTTCACAATTCGCTCAAAACAGCAGTTGACAATTTTTAAGTTCGAGCATGATACTTTCTTGGTGGTATTGAATAGAAACCATTGTGATTAATGGACTCGTTGAATCCGGCTTGAAGAAATTAAAAATCTTGCCGTTATCTGAAGTACTTTGCCTCCTGTGACCGAATTTTAGGTTTCTGTTAACTAAGTGCGAAGTTTATGTTTTAAAGCACCACCATTAAAGTTGATATATTGTATAATATACTATGGGGTTTTATGATATATCGACGCCTTGGATGAGTGGATGCGTATGCCATTATGTATACAAACGCCATTGGTGACAATATACATATTGCGCTGAAACCAAAATTATGTTTAGTCGGTACCATGCCGCTCTTGAGTTGTAGGGGTGCATGAGTTCTACACTCGACTTGAGCATTATTTTTGCCGGTGTTTGATTAGTTACATTGTATTTGCAATAGGAACAAATCATCTTATACACTTATAAAATGTGTCAATAAGGAAAATAAGACTGTGACATGAAACATTTACCTTGAAGTACTTTCACATAGATGCCAGAAACACCGGCTCATTAATGTCAGTAACAGTTGCAATAGTCGTGATACATGTATAATACATTTGAAAATGTCTAAAACTCCCATTCCATCCTCCGTTGTAGAAAAGGAGATTGTGCCTTTTTCATTAACACCAACGGTATGACATCAGAACGATATAAAGGGATGAACACCGCCAGCCTAATGAAACGTAATCATACTCCGCTCCATAAACTCAACGATAGCGTAACGAAAGACCCCCTCGCATTATATACACAGTCGGTGGTTATTATGGTATTGATGTTATTACCGTTCTCTGAATAGAAATATAATCAGTTATTTCCCTCCTTGCTAGCACAAACGTTACTTTTATACTAAAGATGTTCCTTTAAGACATTTCTGTGTTACATGTACTCCACAAGCCTCTCTATATAGGATACCGTTGAAGAAGGTCAGCCTGTGTAATTTGCAGAGCCTGTTTGTCCTTGGATGTCAACTTCTGCTTGTAGCCAGTTCTTGCTTTAGCGGCTTTTAACCTTTTCCCTCGTTTGGGTTGTTCTAACAGGTTCGAATAGCATTTTTATTGTGTTATTTGATAAAAAAAATGACTTTGACTGAAAGTAGGATTTCCTTCGTTAAAAACAATCTCTCTTTTTTGTCACAAGGAATTGTTGAGTTTTCTTCTACATGTGCCTGTATGTGTGCGAGATTAAATATGTATGGAGGCATTTGATAAATCAGAATGCATCGTAAAAACAGACTGGTTAAGATGGTGAGCTTACCTCTGAAACACCCCACGATACTCGATACATCAGCCATGGTCCCTTAACGCAATGTAAGACGCCCTGTGAGTGTTCAGACGATTCTCAGAAATCAGGGAAGCATCTGTACAAAAGGGGGTTAGAATACCCCGACGTACCCAATAAGATATAGGCATTTAAACGAGCTTATTTAACCTTCATAATGCCTTAGGCTTCGATGTGTTTTATAAGTAACGCAATGATGACTAATAGATGGTGAAGGATTGATATACAAGTATGTAACCGGAAATGTAGAGAGTTGTCAACAATTATATTCGCAGACCATTCTGTGCGCCATAGCCAAACGTCCGTTTTCTTCTCCGACGTGCCTCTATTATTCACGGTCAATAAGCAATGCGATTGTAGTGTTAATTAGCGCCACGTTGAGTGAAGTACCAGAACTCTCGAGTTATGAAATAGTTTTTTTCGCCCATTTACCACTTATATAATTATAGTTTCGTGGGAGTTAGTTTGCAACAAGTTCTACGGAAAAATAGTTCTAGCTTTTATGTATGTTTATTCATACAAAGGATTATTCTGAGAGTCTGTATGGTCACCGAATTCTCATCTTTCGATGATTATTTTCTCACAAGGATTTATCAGATTTCATCTGCGTAAAAATTCCACCGAATGAGAAAAGTGTCGATGATGATTTGACGTGATTATGGCATTACATGAACAATGTCTGTTCTTAACGGTGAACATTAATATGACATTCTTTCTCGTGATTTGCTACTTATGTACTTGTAAGTGATTGTTTTAGCGCGTGTTGGATATTTGGATATTATACTCGTTTTTTATTAGTATTTGTTTTAACTGGTTCATATGATAAGCCTGCTCGTTTATGACTTGGCCTTTCATATTGCGCAGATATTTTCTTCTCTCTTGGTGTTTTGTGCCTCATGGTATATCGATCTAGAGGTAATCTTGTGTTGGCTTTGGTAAATTGTAAGAAAATATTGTGGATGTTATTCATATAATCGGTATTGATGATACATTCGCGTGTATAATGTGTGTTGTGGGGTTTGATATATTCGTGGAAATATTAAGAAAGTAATACTTTATGAATTATAATGTATTTTGAGTATTGATTCAGTCTTTCTTGTTGCTTGATAATAGTACCATCTTTATAAAGAATGTTATGACATTTTTCGTTAATTTACAAAAGAAAAAAAGACAACATTTTTGGCTTTAAATCCAAAAGCCAAAAACAAAAGCCAACCGCTGAATAAAATGAGACTCATATAAATGTTTGAAGGATATGTAGATTTATTCATACCATGGATTTTATGTTCTATGCATGGTTTACTTGCAATAAATTGTTGTTAACGTTTTCAAATAAAGTTTAAGATGTTCGACAATGATAGTTGGTAAGATCTGTACACCTTGAGCAATAAAGGGCTTTGGCACAATACGTGAGTGTCAGTGACAGTATATCAGTGAATACAGACAGTATATCTTATATTTTGATATCATCATCATTGCCAATAACAAGTCATAAATATACAATGTGACGTTCAACTCACCAGTCGTTTGACGAGTCAATGTGAATATAGTTAACAAATTGACAAAACACCGTAGTGTGTTTTTGGCATTGTAACGTAACCCGTAATCATAGCGAGAGAAAAAGATATGAATCAAGCTCAACTCAAGGTAAGTCGTTTGAATTTCTATTCGCTATAAAGATGTATAACACTTTTTTCAAAGACTAAATAAAACGTTTGACATTGTAAGAGAAATTCAAATGAAAGGCTATCCCATGCATTGCCTTTCCAAACACAAATACTTCCTGTTTGATCTGAGATCTCGCCCTCGAAAATAATTGTTTATCTTACCGTCATGTTAGATACCTCTCCCGGAACAACCCCCGTAAAATATTGTGGCATCGGAATAAGTTAAGCATGTCTGCTGCAGCACTATCTTTTAATTCACAACATGGATAACCCTGTCTGACTTAATATTTTGGGAATAGTAAACAGAACCTTCCGAATCATGTTTCCTGATAACAGTTATGTTGTACCGGAAAACCCCGTACCTAATTATGTAATGTATGGTAACAATGGAAGCGGCAATTGTGTTTTGAATGTTTTTATGAGTTATATCTCCGTCCATAGTGTTAGGGAGGAGCTTTGATATAATGAAGTATGTCCGTCTGGCTGGCCGTCTGGCTGGCTGGCTTGCTGGCTGGCTGGCTAGTTGGTTGGCTGGCTGGCCGACTGCTTTGCTGACTGGTTTGCCGACTGGCTGGTTGGCTGGCTAGCTTGCTGGCCGTAACACAATCGTTTCCAGTTCATATCAAACTTAAAATACACGTGACCATAATGTATGGTCCAAGTTTGATATCCAATATGATTTGTCGAATACCAATAGTTACAGCCCCTGAACCCTGAAAGGGCGTTTGGTTAAGCAGATATTGGCAGGAGACATGTACCTTTTTTCAAAATCAAGTCATAGTTTATACGTACATCCACTGAAAAACTGAATATTTTCATAGCGTAAGCAATTTTTGAAATTTATATAGTGTAATTTGCTCGTTATTTTCTAAACAATTTTATAAATTTCTATGATGTATCTGTTACCAAGTACTTCCGGGTCGTAGTACCAAAAACATATGATGCATATTTTTGCTAATATGAGTTGGCATTGCCGGACACTGATACAATGCGTTTCTTGCATAGTATATCGTCCCTCAACACTCTCAAAGTTCGTTTTGATTGCCAATTGAATGACTCTTTGTTCGGCATGTACAATGAACGTTACTACGTTGGGACAAAAAGCAAAACGAACAAATTCCTGGATAAATACCTATGTTTTTTCTTAACCCATTATAAAAAAAATAACGACATTTGACCACTTTGTTGCAGACGACTCTAAAAACATTGTGGGAAAAGGATGAATTGCTCTTAACGAGCAATTTCTCATTTTCCCACAATGTTTTCTGTCCTATCAGAAGAATATTTTTCAATTTCATCACAATTTGATATGTCGTCTGCAGACTCCTACAATTTGGGATAGTCGAAAATTTGGCGTTTGGTAAAGGGCTAGTCGAGCTAATAAGCAATATGCATATGAAGATGTATACGTTATAATCTTATACGAATGTGTAAACAGTCTACCATAGCGACATTTATCTCGTTTTATTCGTACTAAACGATGTTTTTATTCACACGTAGGTAATAATAGGCGTCTTACCGACTGAATAAATCTTACATTTAGATTTTATCTTTGAATATTTGTAATCATATACGATCTTGTTTACTGGAAACGTTTGGAAAAGTCAGAGTACGACGTTGATCTCGTTTTATGCGTATCAAACGATGGTTTTATTGACTGGTAGGTAAAAATGACTGTCTTACCGACTGAATAAATCTTACATTCAGATTTAGTCTTTGAATATCATATACGATAATTTTGATTGGAAAAGTTTGGACAAAGTCAGATAACGACTTTCATCTCGTTTTATGCGTATAAAGCGATGGTTTTATTGACTGGTAGGTAATAATGGGTGACTTACCGACTGAATAAATCTTACTTTTAGATTTTATCTTTGAATATCATATACGATCTTGTTCTACTGGAAAAGTTTGGAATAGTCAGATAACGAATTTTATCTCGTTTAATGCGTTTAAAACGATGGTTTTATTAACTAGTAGGAACTACTGAGTGTCATACCGACTGAGTAAACCTTACATTTAGATTTGATCTTTGAATATTACATACGATGATTTGTTTGAAAAGGTTTGGAATAGTCAGCTTACGACGATCAAAATATAAACGACAGAGCATGTTAACGTCGAACGTAGTTTCAGTACGATAATAAAGAGGCAACTGTATTTAGTTTGTTGTAGGTCAGACGAGTTTCGATTTGTACTGACTGATTTGCCTTTTTTTGTGCGTTTATAGATGGCGTTAGTTATTCACGAACAAGATATTTTATTCATCTAGAAATTAAAAAAAAAATTGTGATTTCTATAACACATTTATTCGTTTAAGCCACACTAAGTGCAATTAAAGGCATATACAATGTGGCTTCTGATCGGTGCAACATTTATTGCCGATGTGAAAGGAAGTTGATATTTCATAATATGTTTCCTTTCCATCTACTAATGTTGAAATGACTAACAATTCTGTGACTTTTGTTTTACATAAACACTGCTATTGTTGCGAACCATATTTTGCCGCTAATAAATGTATGTATTACTTCTTATGGCAAAGTTTAGCAACATTCATCGAAAACAATATTCGTACCAAAAAGTTGTTCGACATTAAGATGTGTTATTGAGGAAGTCCCTTGCGTCTCTTCGATGGTTGTAATCACTTCCTCTTGAATATCTATTTGAAAAAAAAAAAGTTAATGTATTTACCATGACTGTGACACAGGAGAACATCAAGGTAGTATGCATAGCGAGTTCGTTTTTTTTGTGGCAAACCTTTTTGAACTATTCAACGCAAAACCAGACCTTAGTATAAATAAACCTCATACAATGAAGCAGTTGATGGTAACCCCCATGTCTTTAAAGCCTATTAGCATGCCTCTACCTCTGTTTTAGATCGCCTTTTTAAAGAAGTCCACTTCCCTTATCCATAAAGTATTGAACCATTATGCTGTTGGTTTAGACCTTTAATCTTCACTTGCATATCGCTCCTTTTAATGTGTCGATAGAAGCATTTCTAATAAACATTTATATGGTAATGCGCCTGTCACTTTTGAGATCTTAAATTCCCATTGACTTCAATGTTGAAGTATGTACTTTTAAGACTCAAATGAATCAAGTACAGTGTTTTCTTCCATTCGCTATATGCTGAAACATTAAGTTGGTCCATTTAACTCTCAAAAGCTGAAATGAAACGGACACACCAATCGTCTCTTTTTATTTTTCTCTATGAAGCAAAGTGCACTAGCACCATCCGAAAATCAGTACACTAGATACCAAATCTGACCGAGACACCGGCACTTGTGTTTGTTCAAACACCCCAGACGTAGTTTTAAGTCCCAGACGTATCGGGCGTAATTTGGCGCCTCACATATCGTGAGTGAGTAGGTAGTGTCCTTAGATTTGCTATCGGCGCAACTGCTGTGACACATCACAAACCTTATTAATTATTCAATATCAACAAGCATGTTGGCACGGAAATAAACATGGGAAATACACCGAGTCCTCAAAACGAGAACCATCTTTTGTAAATATTTCTTTTTTCTTTTTAAGATAAACGACAAACAAATAAGATTTTTATCAGTGAACATCGGAGACATGTTCAGATAGCTTAATATACTCCATGACATTTTACTGTCAGCCTAGCTTTATACCATTGGGCAATTCACACACCTATGCTACTTGTATATCATCGCCACTGAAACATATTGTCCTTTTATATCGTATAGTTCGTAAATAAGCATTAGCAGCTAGCATCAACTCATTACTTCATCAAGAGTTTGAGATATGTTCGGGCGACCTGGGTACTGGTTTACTAAGCGAGATAAAGAAAAAGTTTGCGTATGATAAACATGGATAGTATCTTAAGAGAAAACACCGTATTGTCATGTGGCACGTCGTTGGAAACGTCTCGGAGATAGGAGTCCAATGATGTGTGTTCAATGTTGCTTTGCCAAATATCGAAATAAGAGTAAATGTTATTTCGAACGTATGAACACTTTTGGCATAAAATGTTTAGTATAATGGTACCCAGTGCATGGGCTCGGTACCTCGGGTTTCCCAGGTTGGTCTTGTTATCGACTATACCATTCAAATGTGTTTTCCATCATTCAGGGTGTTACTACAGGTTGGTAATTAACTTTTCATTAACTCTCCACGGATATGTTTTCGTGCGACATTGCCGGGATTTGTCGCTTGCAGGTTTAATTATAGAATTGGCATGTTACGGCGGTCCCTTGGCTCTCTTTCACTACTACTGTATAACGGGAACGTTCAATGGCAATATCTTACAAAGTTATCGTTCTTTGTCAGTCAATATACAATTATTTCCAATATTGGTTTCCTTTGAACTTCAAATACATGTACATGTATTTCGAATGAAATGATTGAGAATCGCTGATTTATATTGACGTCCTGCAATGTTTTTCTCTAGAATATGTTTTCCTTTTCCCTTACAATTACGATTCTTGAATTTGTAGTTTTGTTAACCTTAAGAGTATCAGTTACAGAGAGGAAATGAAGCACACAAGACAAAATGACATTGACTACACAATATTGGAGCAGAAAATAATGAACATGTATGGAAAACACCATTGTTGATTGGTTTGTACTGTATGCGTTTGGGTGTGTTGGAAACCATCGTAATAAACGCAGAAACTTTATGAGACTTTTTTTCTTAAACAGGTTCTTCCTTCCTCACTAGGTATATTCATATGCCATTGTTATTAATATATGGGTTTTACATCGCGTTAACATCATTTCAGTTATAGTGATATGCCCGACTCCTATTGATGGAGAGTGACCCTATACTAAACTGACCACAAAGGCTGGTCAAGCCAGGTAGAACCTTCGGCATTCCGGAAGTCAGTCGGGAGACTACCTCTCCTGAAAATTCAATGCCGTCATTTATGTCGTTGATATTCGTCTGGATTGCTTTGATGAAACTAATTTAGTTATAGACATACTGTATGTTCTAATACAACACCGATAAAGCAACAAACATCAGAAATGCTCCCAATGCCTGTCAGACCTTTACTGGTGAATCCAGGAAAACCAAAACACAACTGAAAAATTGTTGACATTGCGTTTAAACCAAAACGAATACAATTGACCATATCTGCCATTGCAAAGGGAGGGTGTTCATCATCTGTGTTAAAGGTTTTAAGTTTGATATCTTCGGTGGGTCGTATACGTAATAAGCAATAATTGAAGAATTGGTTTACGTCCATGGCACTTGGATTAACATGAATAGTATTTCGACGGGACAGTCAAGTTCTATGTCAAACAAACGTATCGTTGATTTAGATCTTAGTGACGGCCACAATATATGAACTGGAAAAAAATATATAGAAACATCGTTGGAACTCAACAAGTCATCTTTGTTGGTAAGGCTTACTGGTGTATTTTTAATCAAGAACACGCGTGTGTCTAGTCAAACCTTTAGGCATTTATTGGTATTGACATAGATAATAAGTTCCCATTGATTGTAAGATAAGATTTCGTTTATAGACATGTGTTTCGAACAATGTACTCTATTGATAAATTGTGTGTACAAAATCGTCTTCGCTGGGACGGAAGAAAAGGGGGTCGAAACTCCTACACTGTACTGTAGACTGCGATCAAACAGGGTCTCTTCCGATAAAACTGTTTCGACCTTTTGTGCAATTCAACCTTAGAAAATGTCTTCAACTTAGTTATATCTGTTGCAACTTGGTTTAGGATGTGACTTATTAAACTTAATGTATGTCTTATCAAATTAAAATGTGTCGACCCTGGTGATACTTGTGTTACACAATGTCTTATCAAGGCCGATAATTTACGTCTTCAACTGTATTCTGATCTTAGATACGTTCTTATCACCGTTCGAAAAGATGGTGTAAATAACAAAATTCGCATAACTCGGGATATGACATCGACTTACAAGTTTAGACAGGTCTAACATTCTGATAGGGCAAGGTATTTTGAGATTCTATTTACACAGTTTGTACACAGAATTACAAAACGATTTTTTTGTGCACAACCTATTGAAAATAGAAAAAAAGTCGAATTTCCCAAGACCAATTACATATCACTTTATAAACTCAAAATGTCATCTCTACTATTGTTGGGAAGGGGATGTGACTGTCTGATCTTTCTTGTATACCAATTATATGTGTTATCACATCTTGAACGAAAAGGTCTCGTTTTGCGATGACTCTTGCATGCCTCGTCAGTGCGTAATGAAAATGACATGACAAGGAACATGTACGATTATTTTGTCTGAGATTCCTTCTTGATGCTTATCCTCCATCCATTCCGTTAATACATTTATACCATTGGCCAGAGTTGGATGGTCTTCTAGAAAGACAAGTACAATTATTGCTGAATGAATGTGCGATAGAACATATGAATGGACCTAAAAGTGTTGACGGTGTATTTCTCGCGTGAATATCTATTGGTGGATCTAACGTAATCTGAGTACAAGTTTTGAAATATGCAGACTATGGTCGTATATATTAAAGAAAAGACTGTACTAGATGCTCTTTTCAGTACAATGCAAGTTGTTCACGTTTGAAAGGATTTGCCATAATTGTGCATACTACCCCCGGTATGTAATAACGAAAGTCTTCTTCCGATAAAAAATGCTAAACGTGGAACTGGTTCCCTTTTTCCTCGTAAAAGTCTCGATTCTAAAGGTGGTTTGTTTTTCATGTTTATTTATAAGTATAAACTAATAGCGATGGATGTGTGCTCATCGGAACGACACATACCATATAAGTCCCTTACCGTATGATATAAGCACCCCACTTTAAAGGTGCATGTTTAGTGATGTAAGGACAATTTGATGGTCAAATATTCTTTTTGAAAACGTACAACCGCTGTTCTGTTATATGATATGCTCTAAAGCATAGCCACTGAAAGCAAAATTGGATCATTTTAATATACTCGTTTTATTGCATATATAGCGTTAGAGTTAAAGAAACTATTTTAACTATTAAAGGAGACTTTGTTTATGACCGTCTGTCTGATTTTTGCCTGTCTACCGATCTGTTTCTGACTTTTTGTCCGCTTAGTGCATAACATATTTTCTATCTTCAATATGTTTTCGAGCTAATTTATACGTACGGCACTTAGAAAAAAAGTGCCAGAAGAGGAAAAAGAACATTTCGAGCAATTTTGCCATATGCAACAATTGTTTTCAACCAATGTCTCGAGCCGAACCTTTTTTTCATACTTGATATATTTCGCCTGCTGTTACTTTCAAATTGGACCAATAACACAAACCATGTGATGAAATGGGTTCTTTGTCTGAAACATGTGTCTGAACCGACTGTACCTTGCGTTATCCAATTATGTACATATTCTGTAATTTCCTGAATGGTAGAAGCATGAACATTAAAATGTCCGTAAGTGCCAAATAACCGTGTTCGACTGTGATTGAATCCATTCATTGAGGCTTTTGGTCTAATTGCACTTTGGTGTGCAGTCCCCATGACATGGTTGTTTGTATATCCGGTTTCTTCATACATGCGCCCTTTGTCGCACGTGAAGTATACAAATAATTAAAAATAATGGAAAAAGAAATACCAAGAAAGAACAAAGCTAGTTTGTTAATAAATACTTCTAAATCATATATCTTGTAAAAGGTGGATAACGACCTATTGAAATACTAGGATGGTCACACACCTCATGCGTTTTGAGCCACAATTTATAAAACATGAATTGTGTTAGCCTCATAGTTACCTTCACCCATTTTTTGTTATAATTTGTTAATATGCAAGTTATTATGGTTGTAGAAGAGATGCGAATATTGTTATGTTTCTTTAACCTTATTCTGAGTATGTTGTAATGCAAAATTTATGAACTCTGTGAATAGAGATCCAGTGTTCGACCAATATTTATTCGTGCATATATATCAGCATTTAGAAGTAGTGTTGAAACAAGAACAAGGTATTTTTAATATTTAAGTCATTACAGTGTGTAAAAGCGCGCTCACAATGTAATAGTCGGAATACTCCACCATTCGCAAGCTTTCAATTATATATATCCTTAGTGACACTTCATAGAAATATACCACTTTTAAACTAGGCGGATACAACTAACACTAATGACGTAAGTGGTACTATCAAAGAAATAGGCACTCATAGAAACCCATGTGAACAACCCCGTCAACCAGCATGGGACGGCGAGGAAGTAGCCGGCGTGTGTCCATTGCACCGTTAGAAGAACGACGTGTGTCGACCAATACGTTTTTAAAGAATTCGTTGTGTCGCCTAATTGAGGACCAGAACGCGTTGCCGCAATACCAGAGAAACCGACATTCATTTTGTCACGTGACATCGAGTGGTACGTCACATGGTGCGTCACGTGACGTCAATACGGAATGGCCGATTGGTCGATCGATGAGTAGGAATACATTAAAGGTATTTAAAAGTTGTATTTTTATGCTCATCTGGACACAAGTGCTTAATATTGCTATCTAATACCAATCACCGTCTGAATTCTATTGCATGTCTGTTTTGTCCGTTCTTAGTTGATCAATTCTTTCTTCAGACAATATGTTTTTCTTACAGGAACCAAACTTCACGTGAAGGGTTCGTTTTTCTCGGCCACATGTGTTCGAAAGGTTTTGGTTTATAAATTGTTAAACTCACAGAGCCTTAGAATGTTCTTGATTTTTTAAGAAATATAAAATTAAGAAATACAGTGTATTCTTATCCGAGACTGTTCGGTCTAAGGAATTTCTATTTTGGTTGTAAAAACGTAAAAAAAAATCGAAACTTTAAAAAGCCTTTTGTCTAAATCCTTAATGCTTTAGCTTCCATATTTTGTATGTAGTATCTTGGAGACTCGTTTTTTTTTAAATTTCTTCTGAGGTCAAACTTGCCTCTTTTCCTAAGCGGTACCAGTGTTACATAGACTGTGATTTCTTAGAAGTTATTGGTTCTGAATGAATTCTAAACACGAATACGAAACAATTTTAATTTGGTGATTTATAAAGCGATTCATTAAAATTGCAACAGTCATGACTGCCACATTTACATGTAGTCCCCGTATCCCATGGTTTTATAGATGAGTATTAACTTACTGATTTTAAGCAATTATTCTACCGTGTGATGGTTTTGTATTTCTCCAAGGACGACGTAGCATCAAACAGGGTGCACTTTTCCCAAGTCACCACTTTATTTACTCATTTGTTTTAATTTCGAGTGCACTTCATACGAATGCCATTCAATTTCGTTCTGTTTGATTTATTGGAGGGTTGATTCGTGATGGCGTGTGTTCGCTTGTTATCTAAAGCGTCACAAATTGTTCCGCTACCACATTAATCAACAGTCCGCAAGGTAGACAAACAGGCGTGGTTTCATAAAAAATAGTTTAAAGAAAGATAGATAAATATTTCAGATATAATGTATATAAGCAGTTACAAGCACATTCACATAAACATAAACATATAGAAGAACATAATAACAGTATAAACTTCACTGAGATTGCAAGGTTCAAAATTGCATGACTGATGTACTTTGTTTGGCGATTTGATCTACGGAAGCATGTTTGATAAGTCGGTGAATTTACCGTTGTATGTTAAGTAAAATGATTTCGGATGACTTGTTTAAGTTTGAACATTGCATTTAGAATAATGTCGTTTTGTTATGATGTCGAGTTTACCTGTGATGAATAAAGACGTCAAACCAACCTACCACCCTAAGTGGTGTTGTAATGAAAGAGCATTTCTATATTCCACAAGGTAGTCGTAGGCTTATTCGAATGGGGGAAGATGTCACAGGAACGAGTTTAAACCTTTTCAATTCTCTTTTTTAATCGCCACAAGGCACCAGTTTAAGATATAGGTTGTTGTAATCCTTTTTGAATCATTAAAAAGATAAGCACTCATTTATGAGATATGTAAAGTGTTACGAAAACCAATGCTTGGAAACCTGACCATTTCCTGGTGTGTCTCTCATGTGAAACAATAGTAGATAATCACACGATATCGTTGATTAATTTGATATACAATGTAACCATACTATACTATGGTTGCAACATTTAAAGTTGTTTAGGGTATACGAAAGTGTAGTTTATGAAACGTATTTTGTTAAAAGGTAGGTGGTGTGTTGTATACCGATGCGAGTGTAGCTAGTGCATCCACCATGTTATGTATGGTTATGGATTAGCATACGTAGTATGCACCGGCGAATCTGGTACTTCACTTGTTACTACTCTCATTTATCAGGATTTCGCCGGTGGGAAACTCCAACATACCATATGTAAAGACAACGTCTGCAGAGTCTTTAAGAAAATTCTGTGACGAAAAGAGTAATTGTCATTTGCTGCAGTGGTTTCTACCAAGCGTCCCAAAGAAATTGTATTTTTACGCCTAATATTTTCGTTTGCTAATTCTTTTCATTGTCAAAGTGTCCGTATGGGGAATGGGGGAACAGGTCAAGATAATTGATAAGGCCGCCACAGCGTTTGTCAATATATAAATACAAAATGATGGCGCTTCAGGTTTCGAGAACTGGCAATTGCTTTGGTTGCCCTGTCGTGAATTATGAACTGATTTCCCAATAATTAAACGGTCACTTAGACCGCCCGTTCCACTGCGGGAATTTGGGCCCATTACGCCGGAATGATTATTTTTGTGGACGACGATGACAGTTTATGGTTTTTTTTACCTGGACGTTTCCGTTGACCGTTTGCCAGTGTTTGATGGTTTTTAATCTATCCTAGGGAATCTTTACTGCTGTGACACTCTATTAAGCGACTCTTTGTTGACGTTTACTTGGGGTGTTAAACTGCTGTGACAAAGCGATTACATGTGACATATATGTGTTACTGTGGTTTTTGAACTGTTAGATGTTAAATACTTGTGAGTCGGCGGAACAAGAGTTCGTTGACCGTACAAGGAGGCTAGAAATACGAATGTCGTATTTTATGTCATAGTTTCGTCAGTTTTATGGTAAAATTCACATAGGTTTGTTAAAAAGGTGTTTTATGCATTTACTCATTGTGATTTCTTAGAAAATAATGCTACAAATCATAATGACCATGGCACATTGTTTATATCAACAACTTGCTATCATTAAAACGCATGCAAGTTAACGGCTTTAAACTAAGTCTTATTGTATCAAAACGCAAGTTGAGTATTGTATGTGTCTTTCGTCCGGACGTAAAATGACAAAATGATATACATAATGGCGGAGCGATGATTAAAGGAGAAAAGCCATGGCTCTTCTTAGCTAGAATACCCATAATTCACCATTTTCAAACACTTTCTTTCGTCGGATTACTTCGTTCGTTCTCGGTGTACAACAGTCGGTTCCGTAACTATTGGCTTTATACCGAATAGTTCCGGCCACAACCGATGTATACCGAGAACGACGAAATAATACGGCTAAAGGATCAGTTTTAAAATGGCGGATAATGGGTATTCCACCTTAAAAATAGCATGTGTAACATGGTTTAGTTACGATGAAAATGGTATCTCAACACAATTTCTGCTTGGGGATCAAACACCTATCGAGAATGCAAGTTATCTTAGGAAGACATGCAATAATTAACCGATTCGTTGGTTAGTAATATCGAATAGATTGATCATAATTAGCTACCTACTTGTATTTAAGGTATCTGACACTTGATGCAAAGCCCTCTTCATTCATCACTTTACTACCAAGTGTGTGCACATGTTTTTGTTTACCTTTTTAATGTGCGTTTTCTAATGAAGTGAATATTCTGTTTTACTATATGAAAGTGATAGCAAAGAAAGTAGTTTATTTTTCCAGTTTCTGATTTTTCTGTAATCGTTTTTTAACATGTTTTAAGTGATTCCACACATAACCCATTGCTCTAATTTGACCCGTTTTATCAGGTTTTTATCTCATTTCAAGATGCTTGTAATGCGGTTGTATTTGGAACCCGCAGTTACAATAAATAACATTATTAAGGAATAATCGCACTTCAATCCCAATCAAAAGACTCTTTCGTTTGAAACTAAATGAAAGTGCCATGAAATGATTTCAGATGAATTCCAATAAACAAAAAGGCTTCGTGGTGCTCATACGCATTTGTGTATGCTTTTGAAACATGAATAACCAAGCGTAGGATGTTTTTGGGAAGAAGATATTAAGGTAATGCATTTCTAAAGAGTTAATCAAATTAGTTCATTATTTCGCCAAACTCTGATTTCAGAAATGAGGCTAACGACTCGTGTGATGGTAATGTTACGAAATTATTAGATCTCTTTTGAAAAGCGCTTGCATAAAGTGCATGAGTTTCCCAGAAGCGACATGAGTAGCAAGGTCAAGGACTATACTCTTTGTATGGCTTTACAGACAATACGTTTTAGAAATGTCTTCTAAAAGTAAGAAGCATGTCTACGCCTTGGTTAAAGTATCGGTTCCAGTAAATATCGATTTTTTTGTCCATTTTAGTTTCGCGGTTGACTCACAAAATGGCGAAGTTACAGTCAAGTAGGAAACGAAAAATAAAATAATGAAAGAGAATGTTCCTGCTCTCATAATCAGTCATCTATCGTTCTCCAACTAGTTATCACACGTCCTATGATGATACTGCCGTTTGAAACCTTTCATAACACTGATTATAGAATCATTTCTTTCCAAAAATATGGTTTCCAGCATCTCATGTAGAGCCCAGACGATACCTCACACTTATGAATTGAAACACTGTCACCTCGACGTACAAGGAAAATTACATTTTGATATGATCAAACTCACATGAAATACTGCTTTTTTATCAGAAAAAAAAATCTTTTCAATATTCACAAATTTCTGATATCAGACTGATTTTCTAATAAAAACGGATTAAAAAAAAATAACACGTGATCTTATGAGTGGAGTTTTATTGTAGATCTTGAATCTCCGTTTCTGAACTAGATGCGTCAACATCCTAGTTTGTTAGATCCAACTAAACTTTATTTCGTGGCCTACTAGTGTATCAATATATAAACTTACGCGATCACCCATTTCCTCATATCTTCATCTTCATCAGAATAGGCTCTTGTTTGTTTATTCATTTTCAACTGCGATATCAACTGGAAAAAAATGTTTTTATTTCCGTTTTGTGTTTTATTCTTTGCTTTTTATAAGAGTGTTCTTTGATTCACTATCAATAGCAATCAATTTCTTCATCATACCAGTTTTAATGTTCGAAATGTTCTTTCCGAAAGAGGCAAAACAAATAAAACAGAGTTGCGGATCGTTTAACCCTTTCCAAAACAATAACGACATTTGACCACTTTGTTGCAGACCACTTTAGAAAACATTGCGGGAAAAGGAGAAATTGCTCGTAACGGGCAATCATTCCTTTTACCACAATGTTCTCTGTCCTATCAGAAGATTATTTTCCAATTTTATCACATTTTGAAATATCGTCTGTAAACTCTTTCAATTTGGGACAGTCGAAAACTTGTTGTTTGGGAAAAGGTTAATGCTTTCTAATCATGTTGATTTTGATCTGCGTTTGCACTCTTTGGTGATGAAGTATTCCTTCGTATCGACCCTCCCGTAATGAATACGTTTCATCATTAATTTTGTCATTAACTAAAACCAAATTGCCAAATTGAAATGATTCGTTGCGTGGAATTGTTTCATTTCTTTTATACCAAACACAGACATCATTTCGAATTGCTGCTAAACAATTGTAACACCGATATAATAACCAAGAATGTACGTCATATTTGCGTAACGTTCGTAATTGAATGTTGGAATAGTCGCAGTGCAATTAGGCATGCTCTTTAATGATTGTAAAAAGAATTGCACATCTCTAAGGGCTATGCTTATTCAATGCGTTACCTTCTTATTAACTTAATTTCTCAAACGAAAGCGATTTTCTTTGAGGTTTCCTTGGGATTTTATATAGTGTTTCCGATGGGGCAAGAATGTGGGTAGTTGTTTTCTTTTTTTAACATTAAAGGAGACGAGTATTACGTTTGTTTTGTTTATAAGATTGTACGTGCTCTTTATCAAGTAAGAATGGGGGTATGTATTTGTGATATATGTGTTTAATACGTCTTAAATCATTGCGACACAATGAACAACTTCGAGCAATGGTAGAAATCATAATCAGTGAAAGTGAGAAACATAGTTTAATTGTTTCTCACCGCTGACCACTAATGTCTATATGCGAAAGCAGCCGACGACTTGGAAAGAACATTGTTAGGTAACGGTGATGAAAAACCAAGAGGATGGCTGCGTGTGCGATATGACTGAAGTACTGTTAAGAACGTATTAAAACGACAATCCAATTAAATATGGCAATTCGCAGAACTGATATTTATAATTGCAAGCAGTGAATGCTTTCTATTAACGCAACTTGCGAAAACCTTGGGAATAATCTCGACTAAATTGAGAAATTTCTTTGGAAATTTGAAAATCTACTTTGTTGCAGAGGCTTTGGTACCATGCGTAATGGAATCTTGTACAGGAAGTATATATCAGCTATAGAAATAAGACTTTGCTGTTGGTACTCTATTGAACTTATTCGAAGACAACACAACCGAGTAATGATTCGACACTTGTGACAAACATATGAACTTTCAAAACACAACAACACAACAACAACAACAAATGTTTTCGGTGATTTCTGGTTTGGTCATACAAATAAAATTCGAATCGGCGTTTACTTCCGTCTGTTGCTAATCGGAATCACTCGGCTTGCCGAATATTGACGTTGTTTGACGGGATAAGCCGTGTTTACCGGAAGTTGATTGAAAGCAATGACAAGACTCATCATCTGAGGATTTTGTGACGCCGTGTTATAAAACCATGAGGGGGCGAAGGGTGAGTTTGAAGCAGAAACACCACGTTTCTATCAAAACGAGGCTGATCAACGCCTTAAACAAGTCTATCGGGGAATATGACCTTGGGATCGCCATTCACAACATCAAGCGGAGGTTGCTAGAGACACCGCCTAGAATCTGTAAGGTAAAGATAGCTCATCCTCATTCCTTCCTTCCGGTAGACTGGAACAGGAAATTGTGTATTGTAGTGGCATAAGTAAGTAAGTTACAGCTGTCGTAAAATCAAGCTCACAACTCAAACAATTTCTTCACTAAACTCAACTTGCACAGACGGCTTAAGAAAGCATTTTGACAAAAAGGCAAACCGGTGTCTTCATGACCAACATGTTCCTTTCACCGCAATGTATTTTTTTCCAATTACAAGACAAAAGGAAAAGAGTATATATCTAGTGTTTCACCCTTTTAAATAATTGCTTGATTTTATTTCATCTTTGGTAAATCATTGAGCTGTCAAAATGCCCGCATATGAGGTTATGGGTAAATGATCTTCATGATTTGTATCTTGCTGGATGAGCAAAAGCTTTATTCAGGACGAAATATAAAAGTTTCTTCATAAATTGTCTGGATGTACTTGTACATATGTGCTAGTGTGTGTTTGCCTTATATTCTGTTTATCTTAGTCGTAGTTCAAGCTTGATATTCGCAGGTTTATGCTTATATCAGGATTTATTGTTACTAATGTATATTGTCAGCGCCTTAACAGATAGCTTTAGTAGGTTTCGTATTAAGCCTTTCTTTATTAATTCAACAGGGATTAACTTTCTTTCAAATAGCTAGAGAAGTTCTTGCTGTTCGATTTGCAGTAATGTCATACCAATTTTGGACCATGACTTCTAATTTTTGTCTTTAAACAACTGTGTCGTCGTTGTGTTTCATTTCTGTTTTGATGTATATGTATAACGTATTTCAACGTTATTTGGATCTCTCAATGTGTTCGCGATTGCGTGTTTGTGTACGACTTGCAACGTCCCATGTAATTACCAAATGTTAAACGACCAGTAGATGAGAACTCTTCAACATATCTCTTCAAACGATTCAACAAATATCATCTGTAATGGTTAAAAAGTATTTTTCTCAAAAACATCATTAGTTAAAATGTAACCTGATTAGATATAAGAGCTCATTTATCCTTCTCCCAGATATTGGTACATGTACTTCATTCTCGTTCTTAAATTTGATCACGTTCTATCTTACCCTTTCGAATGTGATAATTTTAAGTTAACCCGTTTAACAAACTATCCCTCAGGAACTTGGAGTCTACTAGGAGCAGTTTCTGAAATAACTGTTTGGAAAAGAGGAAATTGCTCATGTAAGCGATCAATTCTTTCCCAACGATACATTTCATCCTAAATGTTGGGTAACCCCACCTTCTGATATGGTTTTGAATGTCGTCTGAGAGTTCGTGACTGTAGAACGCATGCTTTTCGGGACATGTGGTAGTTAAGCGGCTAGCCTAAGTGTTCGGACGTCTCGGGTTCTAAACTCCAATGTAAGGTAATGTTAACACTGACTTCTACAATACACTATATCTCAGCTTGGTTCCGGAAGCTTATCCAAGAAGCATGCCTTTATGATCGTCGAATAAATGAACTGGAAAATTATTGAATCTAAATTATCAAAGCGAATCTTGGGATAATTTAACAGAATGTTAATGGTAATACCTCAATAGTTCTTATGGGCGGGCATTACTATGTTAAAACATGTGTGGTAATGACTCGTTTATCAATTCCATGTTGCTTATTTCAATCTTACCATGCAAGTACATTCCAACCCAAGGAAAGGACCTTTATAAAGTTTTAGCTTCCGTTTCACTAAATTGTCTGTTATGTATATAATGTTGTTTATTTCTTGAATAAGATATATTCAAACTATTTCATTTTATTCGTATGCCTGTGTTGTCCGTAAGCTCTTTCGATTTTGGACGGCAAGATAAACTCAAGATTTCGAAAAAAGTTAAGCGGAGTTAGAGGTCTTAACAACCCTTTTAGTAACCTGGGTCTGAATTCATTAAAACGGTTCTAACTCGTTTATCAAAACCACGTGGTTAACATTATACAGGTTAGACAGGTTATAATGGGGGCACTTTAGGTCGGCAAGCCCACCCGTCATCTGTCAAATCGCCCAAGTCAGACTCAAATACAGGAACGTTTGGCAACGCAGAAGTTTTATATAGACATACATGTCTGGTTGTTTACTAAAACACGCTTGTTTTTGAAATCACAGGTACACTGTATTAAGGAAACAAAATGTTCTTATGGGACATACTTCTATTAAGCAGGGAGGCATCTGGCTCCTTAATCCTTAGAATGCTAGGTTATGTTTAAAAAAAAAGATTTTTGTGTCGTCTGCTTTCCAAAACCTTAGATATCTGCTTGCTTGTTAACACGTTTGCTGGTTTTAGTATCTGTCCTAGGAAAATTAAGCAGATATTAGAGGTTTTGGAAAGCAGACGCCAAATATATGTTCTTTTTTCTAGAAAATTACCCAGCATTGCATTGGTTAAGTTAAGGCGTTGTCCGTGTACTGGTTAATGTCAGAATACAAGGTATTCCGTCATACTGCACCTGTAGCTAAGGGTTCCAAGAAAATTAATTAAAATGTTTCTTTTGCGACTTCGTAATTGGCTTTTCTTAAAAAATGCCACTTAAGATCCTGTACAAAAAGCATTTCCGTGCATGTTATTTGCCTATTCCGAAGACAGATTTACGGACACAGCACGCACTTATGTCTAGACACAAACAATGTGCACGATTCTATCGACATTTCCCCACCGCTGTTAGGCAGATGGTGTTTGTCCGTATCGTAGTGGTAGGTTGTGGGTTAAATAACCAAGAAATTGAAGAAGAACACAGTGGCATCCTTATTGTGTTTGTAGTGAGAATTGTATCACGACATGAACTTTTGTCCACAGTATAACCATAGTACATGTGATTATTGCTTTGATCCAGGACTGCATTTCAATCATTTCCCATTTACCCATAGTGCCATGAAAGGAAGGCATCTTGTTATGTTTTTTTCATTGATTGCAATAAATGTAATTGAGGAGAGGGACTTAATAAGCAAAAAGCTTCCATCACAATCCTATTGTAACTGTATTAATTTACAATGAAATATCTTTAAACTAAAGGAAGCCACCAAGATCATTGTTCTTTTGTATGTGGTGTACCCAGACTTTGAGCAGTAACCTTCCACATGCATGTGCAAAGCGAGTACTCCTCCTCTATAGTGTGTTTTCTATTAGAACAATTGTAAAAATCATTGAAATGTTTAGACATGTGGCAGTAAGATGGATTATTCCGTGCAACATTGTAATATGTGTACAATGTTTTCCAAGAATGTGCTATGCATTATGTGGTCATATATTTGACATTTTAGTTACTTTGTCATTGTAACGCTTTTCGATCAGAATACATAATTTATCATTGGATACTAGCTTTAAGTTCGTTACAACGGACTTATTTTACTTTCAAAGGCTATTCTAAAGTATGCCATATACAACTGTTTTAAAGAAATTAAACTTTATTATCAAAGTTTCCTCACATCTAGAACAAACAGCTTTAATGGTGGAAGTAGTAGCACATTGCACACATTCGCTGCACTTTCCAGAGAAGTACATTGAGTGGCTGCATCAAAAGACACCAAAAAACGTTACTCGGTGAGGGCTAACCACAAGCATCTAATGCATGCACTTAAAACTCTCAAAGCTAGACATATTAATTTCCTTGACGAAGTACACAGCCGGCATTTCTGTTTAATTGAACCCAGTGTATATAAATTCTCCACAAAGTTCTTGGCAAACTTTCTACCTCATATTATTAATTTGGATCCAAAGGACACCGATATCATTTACAGCTGTCGCAATTTAACTTTAACATCGTTGAAAACTGAGTTAAAACCAAACCTTAAAAATATAAAGCAGTATCTTAAGAGCTGCTTGAAAAACACGCTCTTTTAATACATCATTCATTTTTGTTTCTACGATGTTAAACAAAATCCCCGAAATGGATGGATGAACTTTCTTTTTACATAAAAAGAAATATAATTCAAACCACGCAATGTTGTTGTATAAGCATTGCCGCCATATAAGTTAACTTCAATATCCAAATAAGTGTTCAGATGAAGAATTGATAAAAAATCAAATAAGCTCCCAAAAACAAATTTGTCTTGTCTGCATAGGTTGGTGCAAATTGTTAAGTCAATATCATAGAATAGATGGCGTCCTATTTCTAGGTCATTTTTTTCTTTAATCATTCTTAATTTTTTTTTTTTAGATTGAGGTGATTTAGACCTGCTTTTGATCTAAATTATATTTTCATAAATGTAGTTATGTCCTCTATAGATGAATTAATTATGTCGTTTGCCATGTTTTAACGTGACACGTTTTTAATCTTTTCAATGTTAACGACCATGAATGATATATGTGTCGAACAAAAGATGTTGTCGTTTTTGAAAGTGTCAAAGCGCCGAGAAACGATGTTGCATAGAAGTCATATACGAACAGATTTATCTTGTAAAATCCATTTTGCAGTGACACAATTAAATCGTCAAGGCAATGTTGTTGACGAGTACCAATTTAATTCATTTTTTTTGGTTTGGCAGACTATTGCAGATGACGCATTCCGTCATGTCGGCCAACTTTTGGGCCAAAAACGTGAAAAGCTAATATTAGTGAAGCCAAATCTCTCTTCAATTTGCAGTTTTTGCGTGTTTACAAATAAACCGTAGAGATTCATGATAAAGGAATGGGTTTAAAACCCTCACTCCCTTCTCTAATTGAAATTGCCTTCTGTTTAAATTGACTGAATAATGGCATATAACACAATTCCTACGCATATGATTGCCTGTCCATCAGGTGATATTCTCTCGGGGCAAGAATGGGATGCAAAAATAAACAACAACAAAATGCAGCCATTTATTTGCAGATAATTACGTTAAAATCTGTCAAAATGCACCTGATAATCGGAAAACGATCACATGTCGTCTGCCATTTCCGTGGTTATTGCGTCATAGAACCGGAAACGAAGCCACGTGACTGGTTCAAGATTATACCGGAAGTAGTCGCAACAGTAATTGACACGCATGTCAGAGATAGCAGGTTCGCCATCCTTCTTCCGGCAGCTTGTCTGCATACCTCTGACACGATTGTTATGAAATAACACGGTGCTTTCTGTAACCCGTCAAGGAGCAGGTGTTTATGTGATCATCTCTATCAATGTGTTCTATTTTCCTGACTTCTGTGCTATCAAGCAAACAAACACGTGGATGAGGCGACTGTAGCTAGGTTCTTGCTCACCTATTCTAAAAGTTATGCATGTGCTTGACCTGCCATGGCGCTACTTTACAATAAGAGTACTTAAATTGAAACCGATGGGTCAACTTTTCCAACTGGAGTCGAATCCCAGTACCGTTATGGTTCGGTTTACCCACTGACCTATGAAAGGCTGACCGTTCTACCACGACAAAGCTTTTATGGGAAGTTAAAATTGGGGTTTCCTCATTGATTATGAGCTTGGTTGGTTGGATCAGGGTTCAATGCCTTACCAACAGTATCTCAGTCATAATTGCAGTGGTCAGCAAATCCATCAATACGCAAGGTGTTTATTGTTGCTACCGCTCTATATTATTCCCAGACCGCTGACTGCCCTTCCGGTTAAATATGAATCATTAGGGGTTAGTGACGCATAAATCATGTTGCATTGACTTAAACATTTATCGGAACAAATATTACCAGAGCCTGGTCTGGAGCTTGGAGTTTTTAAGTAGCCATGATACCCAATTACCCATGTATTAAATGTGCATCGTGTAAAAACCGAAGTGCTGATCTAAATCGACATAGGGGAGTTGTGGCAAATAGGACCAACATCTTGCTTGTTGGTAAATATACAGATGCGGCGCTTTTCGGGAGGGATTCCTCGGCAATTCTGATCTAATTTTCTGAATCTCGGTGAACTCATTAGTGTTTTCAATTACACAACCCGTGTTGCCACTTTGTGAAAAACTTACCATTAACTCGTTCATCAGATTACCTCACAACTCATCATTGTATAAGGTACATGTTCTATCCGGTGTATAGACCTGAGCGTCTTATGATTATGCTTGTACTCGTAAAATCGCACCCCCATTGCAAATGCTTTAATTCATATGTATTTAGAGAATAGATGGTTGGTGTCTTGAATTGGAAATGTTATCGGGCAAGGCTTAGGAATATTATTCGGTGAGCCGAAGGCGAAACGGATAATAATCCGATAACTTTTCCAATTCAAAGACACCAACCATCTATTCTATTTATCCTGTTACCTTTATGTATTCTTTAAAAAAAAAACAAGATGTAAATAAAACACAGGATAATGCTAAATATAGCCCTAGCCCTTCATGGCACTCCTGGGAATTGGATGAGCACTGTTTTTCAAACGTATTTGCAATAAAAAAAATAATAATATTGCAATACTGGATTAAATTGCAATTTAAGCATTTTACAGATCATTTACAATTACAATAAATTGCTAGTTCCGTTCTAAAAGCTCGATTAAAGGTTGGGTTCAGAGAATGTTGTTATTTTTGAGAATGAGTCTAGAAAGGTGTCTAGATGCCAGAAAATGATGGCTTCAACCTGTGATTACTTAATTTTTTATTTTTTATTTTCTCGAAACAGTCCATATTCCAGTAAAAACTGTATTAAGTTTAAAAGTCAAAATAAGATGTCTCTGAAATGATACATATTTTGTATCGATGTTTGTTATACAATTGAAAGTGGCTATTAAATGCAAAATTAATTCAGGAATCGTCAAATTATCTTGGTATGTACAGTTTATATTCATTTTATATCAAGAACTTTCGGATAATAATTCATGTTTATTGACCTTAAAGAATTAGAAACCATTCCTCCGTGCGTAATATATACTGGTACAGCTGTTGTTGAGTTTTTAGAAAACTATAACTTTCAAATTTTCCCACATATGTGAAAAAACACCTTTAACTGAATCTTGTTTTTTATGATGAGATTGATAGCACGCTTTCACAAGCATCCCTGTATCTATCAACGTTTTAATACTTTTTACAAAGTATTCATATTTTGCAATTCATGTTCGAAGTAATGGTGTGTGAAGAATACATGTTATTCACCTTCAGTTCAAGCATGGATGAAAACGATAGATATGGGAAGCATTCAACCATTTTATGCAAACATAAAAAATGATATAACTTAGACAAGATTAACTGCCATAAAACAACTTTTCATTTAAAGCTCAATACAAACCCTTTGCCAGGACTTTGTTAATTTTAGTACAATAATATGTTTACCATACCAGATGCAGCACATTAGATTAGTTGAATGCATTAAATATCACTATTTCAGAACATTTCGATGACTTAATATGTCATTTTGATTAACTGTTTTCCACTTTAGATTGTTTAAAGAAGCCCAAAAAGGCTGAAGGAAATGTTCTTTCGAAAACTTGCGTAGAAAAAATATCAAAACAATCATTCTTTTCCCATTTATAGCCAAAAAAGTAATGCAACGAAAGTCAAATATGGTGCAAGCATTAGTGCATCCTTTACAAAGAGTCCGCAACAGGATCGTCAAAATAGGTGCATCCTCATTTAAAGTAAAGGGTTAGAAAAAGTCATTAATGTAGAAAGGGTATCCTGATGTAATAGCACATATTTATACTAGTCACTGGTCCTTGAAAGATTTGATTTACTTGAATAACATTTCATAACTTATGACCCCACAAGGTGCTTTAAACCTCGGGAACATACACCTAAACGAAATGAGAAGAAAAAATGAGCGGAACGTGACTGTTTGATAGGAATGGGCTAATTCGAGTACAAAACTGGAATATGTTTGACATGGTAAGTTCTTGAAGATGAAAAGGTCGAACTAGAGTATATAAGTTAAAGAGATGTAACAGAACAAGTTGAATTTTAGTTTTTCGATAGAATGTATCAAACTTTAGTATTTTGACAGAATGATTCAAACTTCAGTTATTAGACAGAAAAGGTCGAACTCAAGTATTTGAACAGAATACGTTGAACTTGAATGTTTTTAGAGGACTTAGTATTTGACTTGAATGGTTTGAACTTGAGTATTCGAATAGTATAGGTTGTACTTGTGTATTTAAACAATGGGCCGAAATTGGGTTTTTGAGCAAAAGTCGAACTTGATGTTATTAACAAAATGGGTGAAAATTCAACATCATCAAGTAGAGTTGGGAGACTTTAAGCATTTGAACAGAATGAGTTGGACTTGAGTATATGGATAGAAAAATTAGGGATCAACGGTGTGAGACATAGACTGTCACTGAAAAATCTAGCCTCAGTCAATTGTAGGCTGAATACATTTAACAATAGACCATCGCTATTGCATGGCGGCTGACGGTTTCTATACCCCTACCTGAATCATATCAGATTTTAAAAAATGCAAAAGAACAAATGATATTCTGCTATGTTTATTGGTTATGGAGACTATTTTTCGAATGGAAATCTGGAAAAAGATTGTTCTGGTTTTGGCACTAGTATAGGTATAACCGATCAGCTATTGACATCAGTTCTAAACATCACACAATCTAACAAAACATTCACGCCATCAGCCATCTGAAATGTCGTATTATGGAGAGTATCAATAATAGTTTCAAGAAAGCAAAACTAAAAGGCGGCTGGTTAGGTAAATCGTCTTCTCTTTGAAACACGATAGATACATCAACTCGGCTAATTTCACCCTTGGAGTGGTAGACTCATACACATGGTGCGTTTACAAAAATAATACAGGGATTCACTGTTCTGAACTTCTGGCGGGTATAATAGAAAATGTTCTTCACTGAAGGCTCTCGATGTTTTCTTTGCAGCGATTTATTTTTCATTTTTTCTTTTTTTTTATAAACGTATTTTTATATAATCATTGTTAATGCATGATCATGTGTTTTTAGCCATATAATCTTCTTTACCATAAGCACGTATTTCAAGACGTTATATACCGTTTAATGGTCATCAGTTGAAACTTGTAGATTTGTCACCTTACATATTGCGTCCGACCGCTTATGAAATACACATGTTAACAGGTGCATCTATTAACAAATATGAAATGAAATGAATCGTAATTTGATCATGCAGGGGTGTGGTAGATGATAATCCGAATAATCAACTCATTTATTGGTTTTATTACATATTTATGGTTCGATAGTGTGTCTTGATTGTTATTTTGATCAAACTGCGAATTTGTACCGTTTCATTAAGCAAGCGGTTTTGCAACATATCGTCCTAAACCAGACTTTTGGAAAACGCAGGTTTCTTTATTATAACAATCAAAATAGATTCATCAGACAATACGTCTTGGAATAAACGTTGGTTATTTTAACTACATAGTACATGAGCTACAATTACACTGCATTTATCCTATTAACTGAAATCCCGTTGTCGCAATTGGAAGAAAGCAAAAAGAAACAAAAATCATTCATGTGCGTAACGCGATGTGTCTTAAAAAAGCGGACAAAGAATGCAATGGTGATATAAAAGTTTGCCGTATGTGGTCGCCATCAGATTGCACGAATAAACAAATTCGTAGTAAACATAATCGTTCAATTTTGAAAAGTCGTTCTATTCTATTGCCCAAACCGTTTTTGACTTTCTGTATGATTTCGTTATAAATATACTCTTATATTGAGCTACGATATCATTCAATATGAACGGAAAAGGAATTTGGGCGTACAGCCTATCTGTTGCTCAGCATGTAATGTTATTTGAGGTTATTTCTGTGCTAATTATTCCGTATGAAATGTAAAGAAACGTAATAGGTGTCTCTTTTAGGCACTTAGCATTAAGTTGTTGGGAACAGGCGCCCCGTGTTTCACTAGTTGTAGCTTCTTGTCTGTGTGATAAATGAGCTCTTACACCCTGCTCCATTTCGAATTTTTGTCATGAGTTGCAGAAATCCTTTTTGAAAATATTGTGACAAAGTTAACCGTTATAGTGCTCGAACCGACTTCATGCTTATGTAAACAGGTTGGATCCAGTAATAAATAACAAATAAAAGTATTTTTTTAGAATAGTGCTAATAATTGGAGAAGTTTTGGCTGTTTGATAGACACACATATTTACATTTTGATAAGGAATGAGTCAGATCATACAATTAAGATGTGTTTTAAATGGGGCATTTGCTTTACATTTCCCAATTCCCTAATTCGAGATATTGAGACTGGCCCAAATTGAAAGCAACATCAGGCGACAGTTATGAAATGTGGAAAAAATATACACAAATTAGAAAGACTGTAGTTATACATTAGGCCCACCCGAATGATTGATGGAGTTTTAAGTCTTATCATGAACATCAACTGTGCTTTCGTTGGCTTTCGTTATCCGACAAAACAGCACACGCATCTTCTTAAAATAAAAACGCAAATACCTCATTTTCATTATCCAATCATTTTGTAACATGAACCATCTGCACCAATCAGATTTAAGACGAATTAAGTCAACCTCGCTTACTGTTTAGAAATCGTCCGTATGTAGATGAAAGGCCGAAAACGGTACGATCTGAAAAGAAGCTGCCTAGTCGGAATGATGGGCCTTTCCGATAACAATGTATTGTTCAGCTATTGGATTATTTCCTTGTAAATCAGTATAAACCTGGTGTAAATCATGGCGCAGTCGGACAGGATTAATCTGGACCAGTTTCCCGATTGTTGTTAATTATTGTATATAGTTCGTCTGTTTTTAACGGATGTGAAAAAGTACGAAAGGGAGACCGTTT
Source organism: Cerastoderma edule (assembly GCA_947846245.1). Taxonomy (NCBI): domain Eukaryota; kingdom Metazoa; phylum Mollusca; class Bivalvia; order Cardiida; family Cardiidae; genus Cerastoderma; species Cerastoderma edule. The sequence continues at coordinate 10,261,533 of OX401410.1, read as the reverse complement.
TATTCTGGAAGCGTTGTCGGATGTTATTTCTTTTCATCGGTAAATTCCTGACTACTCGTTATAATAATCAACTGAATAAATCATTGTTAATTTGTATGCGTTTCGTAGCATATTCTTTTTTTTTCTTTTTTACATTATAATGGTAATTGGAGATCTGCGTTTCAAACCTCATTCGTTCATCAATAAATTTCCGGATGTTTGCCTCTATTTCTCGATTTTTCATTTTCATTTTGTTTTTAATATTATTAGCTGCGTGGGAGTCATCCTGCTGAATTGATTTGTTACACGTGTTTCGTGCTATGATACGACGGATAAAGGAGTGAGTGTGTTGTTGCTTGTCATACGTTGAAACACGAAGATTGGTAATTTGTGTATAGCAAAGTGACTTCAAATTCGATGTATGTATACCAAGCAAATACTTCTGGAGAGAAGGAGAAAAAAAACGCGTTTTCTACGAATTCGTTACAAAATGGATATAATGAATGACGCGTTACGGATAGTTTAGATTCTGAGAATCGTAGGTCTTTAAGCTAGTTGTTAAAATACTTAGCAAACATTTTCAATATGAATTACATGTTAGCACAACGATACTTTCAATAATGATAATAATAAGATTTATGATATCATCTTTATTTAACACAAAAACATTCAAAAATTAAGTTTGTACGCTGTTAAATCCAATGAAAATACAATGAAACGTGTCTGACATATTTTCTTTTAGGAATTATTTTCTGTAGGTACTCGTACGTGTAAATAGGTCGCATCGGAACGGAAAGTACAAGTGCCCACAGCATAGGACTCTAACATTTAGCATCATTTAGTGTTTCAACCCTTTATTCATACACGCATTAAACCTAAACGTATCAAACAGATCATTTAACGAAAGTGACAAAAGAAGACTTTGCCCGAAGTGAGCAATTGCTTCATTTGCCTCACTCATTTTTGCAATTTATATCACAAAAGCAACGCTATTTCCCATGTTTCCATATAATGAATGTCTGCTGTTGATGATGCCTTCAACTTGAAACAACAACAAAAGAGGATTTCTATAAGAATCGTTTCTATGTCTATGATACCCGTGTATGTGAAGTGATAGATCAAACCGGAGCGAACAGTACATGCGTCATAATAAGGGCTTATCGCAAACAACTACCCATCCGCGTAAGAGAATCGTATTCACCTGGGTACCGTTTTACTAAACAGTTTACGCTTAAGATTTGCGTAAGTCTAAAACAACAAGTCCTTTTATTTCAATATTTGGCAAAGCAATATTGCAAAGTAACACATCATTGGAATCGTCTCTCCGAGACGCTTCCAATGACGTGTCACATTGCAATATTATCCTTTCATTGAAGATACTATCAATGTTTATTAGTTTTGACTTCCGCAAATATTTTCCGTAAGTTGTTTAGTAAAACGGACGGACGTTTTTTTTTTTACTTTTTAGTGGGTGTTTTCATGAAACCCTGCAAGTGTCGTGCTTTGGATATGATAATCTTGATATCATAGGTACGAGTTTGATATTCGTCATTCAGGAAGTGTGATTCTGTGTTAATATCCTTATGCAGGAGTTTACGACGAGTCGAACTTGGGAAACAACTCGTAGAAGACAATTTGTCATCTAGAGTTAATATTTCGAGGGTTCAGTGCAATACTATCGTAAGTGCTTCATGTTTATGAAGCCTTTACGATAGTCTTGCAGTGAACCCTCGATTTGTGGTCGCTTTTCATTTGGTAAAACAATAAAGGGATTTATTTGTCTCATGGATCATTTCGTCTTCTTTCATTTTAGATAATGCGTTAATTCTTATAATTTGGGTGTAAAAACGAACGATTCATAATACACGATTGAAGCAGACAGATTTACCAAAAACGCAACAGCTTTTTCTAAGAAGTAATAAACCGTCCTCATGCATGACATGTTTAATGGATATATCTTTTAAAATCTAAAATCAGTTTTGATGTCATGTGATTCAATTTGTCCATAACAGTTGAACGGTTCACTTATTCATAGATAGAGCACGTTACATACACATTACTCAATCTGTTCAATGAGGTACAAGTGAGATACTCTTGATGGATTGGAAGTTATACTGGTACTAAGCACATGTTTCTTATATATGTACATCACTGCTTTTAAGCTTGCTAATTCCTGCAAAAGTTTAAATGATACACTCAATCGAGTGAATTACATGTTTAGAGAGGCATTAAACATTTACTTGACAATATATGTGTAGGTAGCTCCTATACAAGTGGTGATTGTTCATATAAGATAATATTCCCCCCGAAAGGACGCGTGTGAAATCGTGCAAGGTTATTGGAGTAGAAAATGATTGGATAATTAAGGTGTTGGAAACGTGAGTATAATGTTTGCTATCATGATATCTATATGTGCAAATCGAAACTTTTCTCATCAAATATCGACCATGCAGCTCTTTCCTTTTGGAAAGTCTCGCTTACGGCTTCATCCTTTACCAACCACCAAATTTTCGAGTGTCCCGAATTGAAAGAGTTTGCAGATTACATTTCAAAATGTGATGAATTGGGAAAATAATCTTCTGATGGGGCAGAAAACATTGTGGGAAAAGGAGAAATTGCTCGTTATGAGCAGTTTCTCCTTTTCCCACAATGTTTTCCAGAGTTGTCTGCAACAACTTTGTCAAATGTCGTTATAGTTTGAAAATGGGTTAATGCTTTTTGTAGAGGGCCGTGGTCATGGTTGGTTACTTCTTGCTCCGGAGTACATATGTACTAGAATAGGCGTATAAGCATAAGGCGGTGAACAGTTTACTTTGAATATTTATGTACAGTGTTGTGAATTATCAGCACTTCATGGATGATTAGGCTATCATTGCAGGGTGGCTAAGATAGATTACCAACATTGTATGAATGATTGAATCCAAGAGGCGCTGATCTCTCCACAAACACTGGCTGTGAACGCAAACGAGCTCATGTAGGTCTTCATTGTCCAATTGACCAGTCGACAAACCCCGTCCTGAATGGTTTTTCTTTCTTCTTTTTTTTCCTCAATTAGATCTTCAAACTCTTACCCATTTTCCCCTCGATTAATATGTGAGGATCGGGAAGGGTCAACCTTCTACATATCTTAAACCATACCTACAAGCATATAACTATCAATTTAAACTAGGGGTCTGTCTCGTAGAGATTAGAACGTTCTGTCTATGTCTACAAAATTGTCGAAAACCTTGAAGTTCAAAGGTAAGCATATTTTGTGAATGAAACAATATGCGTTCAAAATTAGGATGAAGAGTTCACCGGTAGTACCCATGTTGCGAGTTTCTGTGATATTCTTTCCTATCTTTACGATTGCAAGAAAATCTATCCGACGAACCTTTGTGAGACAGGCACGAAGGCTACCAACTCTATAATAGATATCAAATTCATTTTACCCTTTAGACCCTCTGTCGACCCATCTCTGAAGAGAAATAAAGTTAATACGTTGCCTTTCTCTATCGTTAATCATGGAGCCGAAACTCGCAAAATTGAATGGAATACAATTGACTTCGTGTAAAATTAAGAATGGAGCTAATTGAAAGAAAATCAACTTACTAGTCGCATTCGGTGGTTTTCAAAAAGAATTACATTTATTACATCCGTACACGTTAATTGCGACCAGAAAAATATGGTTGCAAGCTCTTTAAAGCATAGTGATTGTATACGTTACCGACAAGTCTTAACCAAGAACAAACTACCAGCCTTTCTTTTCAATCTAAACCATATATCAAGTGTATAATGCAATACTTTACTAAATCCTTCACGTTTGTAAAGGACTTACTATAGTCTTCCAGTAGGGAGCATTTTCCCCGTTTTCCACAATGTTTTCCAGAGTTTTTTGCAACAAACTGGTCAAATGCCATTATTGTTTGGTAATGGGAGTAAGACACATGCAAAAGACGACTGTATCGTCCCCTTTATGTACGGCGGGGTCTTAAAACAACTTATGGCAGGCTGGAACAAAAGCATTCCACCTGCTAAACGCTTCAAATGGTGGATTAAAACAACAGGGAAAATTAATGAGGCGTTTCGAGGAAATTGCGGCTTAATTACGCCTCTCTCATGAAGTGTGCTATAGATTACTTTGTAAAGGTAATGCTGACGACATAATAGAGTTTTATTTCTGGAAAATATCTTCTAATGATGTTGGAAAATAAGTTAAAACTGACTTTTCCTTTTTCTCCTTATATTTTAATTATGCTCACTTAACACATTCCTATTTTATATGGATTTGGTGTTTTGTCGGAATTGAATGCAACACCAGGCGACATATACAACAGAAAATCCTTTTTCGTTGTGGTATTGGTTAAAGAACATTGAAAAAGGTACAAAGCATTCACCAACAGCAATATACTCGCACATGGTTTTCTAAAGCTTTCTGCGACAGAAGAAGGAAATTGAGTCCTTTCTTGGCAAGGGATACACTAATTAACCTGTCTGATTGGAAGATAAGAAGAGGCATTGTTTGAATTAACGAGCTAAAATAACTTCTCCTTTACCTAATTGGGTTCAACCAAATATCATACAAAAAGTGTCTGTTTTAAGGTTCAAATTTATTGTCGTCTGCGCTTGTTAACATTATATTGTTGTTAGCTTAGTCTTGAATATACAGTCCATGGTTATGAAATGTTTTTTATTTGAATTAGTCTTTGTTTGTACGTGTATGTGTGTTTGTTTGTAATAAAAAAAATACTTTCGTCTTACATACAAGTTATTGGTACAGTACATGGTTAGCCATGTTCATTTCTTATTCTAAGATCAGCATTCTATTGATGAATCAACTCATTTATTTGGACAGTACCGTTGACTATACTGTTGATCTAGAGATACGTGATATCCTTTTCTCTGGGACATGCTTAGTTGACTTTTCGAAGGTACGGCTCCGATGAGGGATAGTTTCGAGGGAAACGCCTATAGCTGTATGTTGTTAAAAGTGGTTGATACTTCACCTACATTGTATCTAAGACTCTGTGATTCTCGTACAAGATATATATATAGGCCTACTTGACTTATCACTTTGGTTACGATTACCGGGTACCACTTGTCTTGTGGGTTAATCACCTTAACAAGTGCCACTGTGTATGTTTCAATGTGTTTCGGTCTAATTTACGTGTCTAAATCACCCATATATCAATCATAGCGTGCTTATTTAAACGGCGGGAATGATAAACAAACGTGTGTATTAGGTGATTTAACCCTTAGGTAATTTTCTAAAAATAGATCTTCGTGTCGGCTGCTTTCCAAAACCTTATATATCTGCTTAATTTTGATGAGGAAAGACACTCAGATCAGCAAATAGGTTAGATCACAGGCCAGTCGCCAATTTACTTGGCGGCTGGCCAGGATCTAACCTGATTGCATTAGTATGATGTCAGTTCCAGCACTATACGAGTTAATAGAGTACAACTGTGTCTGTGTAACGTATACTGAGCGCAAAACGTGTTCTTTGCAATAAAAAAGAAATGTCTCTCTAGATTTGAAGAGGTTATCAAGATATGTAGAAATAACTCAGCATCTGTAATGTCCTCTTATTGGGATCAAGATCAAAGCATTGATCGTGTTCTGCCATAATGCTTTCGAAACCCTCGACCATTGAAATTCTTCTTTCAATAAATGTAAAAACAAACATTTTACAGCTGATCTTCTATGGACCAAGATAAGCATTTTTGAACACATCCACCTTCTTTTGCCTAAATCATTTCCGATGTCTTAAGTTGATATGACAAATCTTACGAGTGTGAAGTGTTCATTTCTAGTCCAAGGTGTGACGCTAATTTTAACATTATGTCATAGCGATCCATGGAATCAGTGCAGTGTTTGCCTTGGGTGGTCTTTCATTTGGATATTCGTTCATTAAGTACCAATTACCTTAAGTTTGTTTTATTATTATCACTGTATTGTGTGGTATCTTTCATAGCCAAGCGCGGATCATCCTTTAGGTCAGACGCGAGATGGACATTTTTCCTTTGTACCAAATGATGTTTTTTATCAATATGGTATCAATATATAACACAAGTATTTGTTCTCAAAGGTTTTAGCTTATATTTTGTTATAAAGCAGTCTGCTAAAGGGCTGTAATAGGCGTCAAAAAGCTAAGGTGAATTAATCCCGTTGCAATTAATATAGAACCACATCAACACCATTGAAATTCCACATATATGAAGTTCACAAGGCTTTCGACGTGGTTTCTTAAAAGCGGCTTCATTCCAAACTCATTCTGTAATAGGGATGCATTTCATTCACATTCGGCCAAAACACATGTATTAAGCAGCTTAAAAACAGAAGTCACAACGTTCAAACTACAATTTCCATCTGAAGTATTTCTATTCTTTTGTATGAACAGTTCGATAATTTCAAGACATTTGTGTATATCATAAACGACTTTCCTTCTTCAAACGACTTTGAACAGTGACTGTTTTTACAGTGAATGGCACCCGAAAACATTGTGATTTAGGGAATCTTGTTAACCAAAGACGAAACGAACTCAATGTCTTTAAATTAGGTTTAATGTGTAATTTTGCGTTAGCCTTTATTGGTTCTTTTTTGCATATACATATTTCAAACCATCAAACATTAATTGCATTTAATATTGTACATATGTTTCATACCAGAGAGCATCGTTTTACTAAACAAATTACGAAAATATTTGCGTAGGTCAAAACCGATAAACAAGGATAGTATCTTGAATGAAAGAACACTATTACAATGTGACACGTCATTGGAAGCATCTCGGAGAGACATTGCTTAGCCCAATCTCGAAATAAGATGGAATGTGGTTTTGAACTCATGCAAATCTTTAGCGTAACATGTTTAGTAAAACGGTAGCCTGGTCCCTAATTATGCAACGTTTGCATGATGGCACTTTCAGGTGGTTTCGGTGTATAGAGGGATATATAACCAGCCGAATGCAATACTCGCCGATATGATGCCTTTCGCAGGTTGCTCGGAATTGCCAATGAATATTTGCATGTCAAACGATACTCCGAGCATGCTAGTCGACTCGACATCAAAGACAACTTGTTTGATTGACTGTTTTGTCTCGACATTCAAGGTCACCAACCGCCCTCTGTAAAACGTCATTCGATCTATAAGTATGCAAACATGTCGAATGTATTGCTTGAAACATAGGACAAAAGTCTCGGTTAATATCTATAAACCTTACATAAGTTTGCAGCTATTTTCTGCGCCTTTTTGTCGTTTGTTTTATCAACCACACAAGATTCGCCATACCTTAGTATATAGTTTGCGTGAATCTAAGCAAAGCAGAACAATGACAATAGCGAATTGCACTTTTTATTTGATGTATTGCAATACATAAAAACACTTTATCGCATAGACGTTCGACTTTGGTAGCTAAACCTCCTCAAAGATGGTGTTTTGTATGCTAGTTATTTTAAAAGAAATGTACGATCAAGATCAGCGCAATTCTGCCTGTACGCATTTTGAGGCATTAAACACAAACACAGCTTCGTCACAACGGACAACGAAATCAAATCGTTATTATTCAGTGAACAGTAACGCACAAGAATAAGACGAAGGTTAACCCTTTGATTTTCTAGAACTATATTTTTGTGTCGTCTGCCTTCAGAAGTCTTAAACATCTGCTTAAGTTTGATGAGGAAAGATACTAAGAGTAGCAAACAGGTTAGATCACAGGTCAGCAGCCAATTTACTTGGCGGCTGACCTGGATCTAACCTGTTTACATAAGCATGAAGTCGGTTCCAGTACTATAAGAATTAGACAGTAGTGCGCAAGAATATATAGAAGGTTAAACCATTATAGCGATATGGCGTGACCTAGATTGCAGGCCCTTTGACGAACTCAAGACCCCCTGCCGTTTGATTGACCTAAATTGAAATTAACCATGGTGTGGGAGACAATTCTGACGCGCCAAATGGGACTTTTTCTTTATTATTGAAATTACTACGCTGTGAGTCGATAGTTTTCAATCAGCATTTCGCGCTCTATAACAGATTGTTATGTAGAACATGAGAACACGGGACTACTTTATAATTTCATTAAGGGATCATGTCTGACATGAAACCCTTAACTGGAGATTTTTTGTTATGGAATTTCTTTTTTATCGATGTATTAACGTATGGTGGCTTGACTGATTGGTTTTCTATTTGCTTGGTTGACCATTTACTCATTGGCAAGGTGGCTGGTTGGAACACGTATTGGTCACCTGAATGACTTGCTGGCTCGCTGAGTTTCTGGTTCTCTGATTAACTTGCTGGTACTTTGTACAGGGGCTGGTTTATCTGCTTTCAATCAGTGTCTTTTGAAACATTTCTCACTTTTAAAAAGGTTTGTGAAGTAGGTTTAAAAAGTAGCAAAAAAGCAAGTTGCAAATGAAACACTTTTGATGTAACGCTAAACCTAATGAACAGGCTCTTTTCATCTCATTCTCATGAAAATGATTAATGATACATGAAAGGAAACAGAAAGAATACTAGTAAGACATTGACTCCGAAGTTTAATCCAATTTAACACTTTGCTTCACAAACATTCTTGGAATAAACCGACCATGACGATTTGATGGCAAATGTTTTCAAACTTGATTTAAAGCCAAAATAAGAAGCATTTAAAATGCCATGTCAGTACACTCCGTAAGGTTTGGCACTTCCTTGCGTTCTACTTCAGTGCATATTTGGATTTTTTACGAGTTACAGAAACGCGTTTTAATACCGGGGGCTTAATAACTGCAGAACATGCGTAACAATACATATTGGTTGGTTAACTATATGATTGCAATCAGCTGACCGGCCTATATCATTCACTTCCATTATCGTATCTAAAAGCATAAAAGAATAGAGTAATTTTCGTCTTTAGAAATGCGTTCTGTTGTCACAATGAATTCTTGATGGATTTGTCAAAGATAAACGCACATGACAGAAATATTTTGAGGGAAAAAAAGCAATTATTTTGCTGTCTTTTGGAGATACTATAAAAGCTAAAAATAAAAAGACAAGTCGTCGTGAAAACAATATTTTTCACAATGGAATATTCTGTCTGTAGACCTTGGCTGAAGGTGTGTTTACGCAAGTGTATAAAACCCAATATCTCATGTATTGCTTCATGAAGGAATTGGTTAAGCTAAAAGGAATTTGTTCGTGATTGATTCCACAGGTACAACCAAACAACCTTTCTCTCGGAAACACTAGGCCCGGAATAAAAAGTTGTAGGAAAGGTCCTGATACTATTACATACTCGTTATAACCCCGACCACCCTACCAACTCCGCCTTTGGACAACATTGAAGTAGCTTTTAGTACGTTAGACACGTGTTCAAACATTTATTTCATGGACACAATGAAAAAGATGGAACCAGTTTTAGAATTTTTGTTACATTTACTCCTTGTATTTCTAAACGGACTTCAGAAAGCATGGTTGCATAGCTTTGGTTAGATAACAGACTTTCGATGCATAGTATGCTTGTTATTTCCCCATGAAGAGAAGTTCTGTTTATTCCTTGGTATCTTTATTTGCTCGTAGAAATTTTTCTTAATGCTCAAAACGTGTTTTCTAAAGCGCATTGTAAAGGTAGTCGGCGTGCCCAAATCACATATAAAAATGCACCCATTGTACTTAGAACGCATTAGCATATTTGGCATCCAGTTACATACTTAAACAATCCAGTCAACGGGGTTATCAGAAATATTGTGCGGAAGCAAATGAATATGATAACTGCGCATGCGTACACAAATGGGAGATGGGGTTAATAATTATAAGTATAATTACCGCCATTATTCGTGTACCGCACAGAGTTGTTGTTTTACACGGTAGCTAATTAAACCGCAGGTGTAACTGTTAATACATTTTACTGACTGACTGCAACTTTTGTTTCCGGTTCTGGTGGGACAATTTAACCCTTTCTTTAACATTGGTACGGACTCGTTATTTCAGTCGGTGGCGTTTCGAATTTTGAATAATAGGCTTTTCAGTTTGGAACGTGGTTCAATGGTAATGTAGGTGCTTACCGAAATCATCAAGGTTGTATCTCCTGAAGAAATGCTCATGGAAAAGTGCTTAAACAAACGAACCTCACCTGTCATAACTTTATAAAATGCCATTGTCGAGATGACATATAAGCCTCCGTATGTGAAAACTTCTCCTAGCGAATTGTTTCTATAGTTTCCGGTTATTCGAGTGTTTTTACATTGTGCCATTGGCATTATCGTTCTGCCTCAAAAGGAGTAGATGAAGATCCTTGAATTTAACGTTCCACATGTAGTAGACGCTTTGAAAAACCACCGACGTTGAATTCTTTTGGCGGGAGACTGCTTTTCATTGAAAAATACCGATATTGGATCAATATTACCAAATAACCAAGGTTCGATTTTAGATGGAGAGATACGTTTTGTAGGGTTCTTGTGAAAGACCTTGTTTCGAAGCCCCGTACCGGTGAATTAAGACTAGTTTTCACAGAGAGCTGTTTGTATGGTATAGCACTACTTTTGACAACAGCTGCACATCTATCACCGTACATCAGTACTATAAAGACAGTCGTGGTGCGGAGAAAGTTATTACCCGAGACTCGTCTGAGATACTGAGAAATTTAGTATGGTGGTAAACGTTCTACAATTAGAGCATTGTTTAATGATTCTGCAGAAAATTCCGATATTTGATTACTCGTACAGTTTGCAGTCAAACCATTTAACCATACGTGGAATATGATATCAATTTCGGATACCTCTGCTAACTTGTTAAACGTTTAAAGTTCGACATGTTCCCCAATTCAAGTGATCGATTCCATCTTGAAAATCAAATCAATGGTAATCTGTGTTTAAACATTTACAAACGTTGTAAATAGGACGTTTTTGCTGTTCATGTACTTATTCTTTTCGTTCAAAGGCAGTATGTGGTGTTTTTTCTTCATCTGTCATTTGGTCTGCTCTGTATCAAGCAAATTATATTCACTGGAAACACATCCGAAAACGTCTTAACCCGATAACTCAGTGAACAAGAAACGGCCTTTTGGCATTACAGTAGCGTCTCATTGAATCACATTTTTCAAAAATCGATGGAATGAGTCTTGTCTGTGCTATCAGTGCTGGTGTTACGTAACAACCGTTTATAAAGCCATCATTGTTTTGCGTACGCATGGCGTATACAGCAGGTCTGCTGATAAATTGAAACGTCAAACAATATGGCATATGTTAGATAAAACATGAAACAGCAGACAACAATACGACCAAGACATGGAACTTTATAATGTAGAAGACAAATTGAGATATGTTACTGTACACGATTGGATTGATAAGCAGGTTTTTTTTATCGAAGCTTTCTTCCGTCTTTATTGTATCATATTTTTTTTTATTTCATATTGTTTGGTTGCATAGATATGTTGTTTTGAACGAAATTATGATTATATCATGATGATATACACGCTCCATAGAATGTTCAACGTAATCACAGATGAATGAATATAATATAATGAATTATGTCATGGTAACGATATCCAACGTTGTAAAGGAAATAGTTAGATTCGAACTCTGAACCCATCTGTTCGAAGTTAAACACGCTTCTGGCCTGTATAATTACGCAGATATAGAGGATGTGCCAACAGATAAAAAATGTTGCCTGTTCCAGAATATGCCTGTTTAAAACCAAGATCAAATGACGACAGATAAAGTGGCTACAACTCGTTGTACATGTAATTGGTAACGGGGACAACCTTGCTATTTAAACTTCTGTACAAATGGTGCATTCTTTAGACCGAGAGGATTTATCCGCTAACTTAGCTTCAAACTTCAAACCGAGACGAATAAGAGAGCTAACGGATAACTACTCTCGTTTTAATTAACTACTTCTGTGAAATAACGATACTTTTGATAAGATACAAGAAAAAGCGTGATACATCTTAATTAAAGATTATTTAAAAAACGGTGTTCAGCCACAAACAAATAATGTAAGTCTATAATTTTTGGAATACCTATCTGCTGTGCGTTTACAAGCTATATATTAGTGCATATCCATTTGAAAAAAAATCTGGTAAGCAAACGTGAAAATACCCTATACTTTCCATTACCTTTTTCTGATTTCAACGCATCATTGGTAATAACGTAATATTGAACTTCTTCCATCGCTTATTCAATTTTTTCTATCGAAATCAAAGGAACGATGTTTTTATATAGATATTTGTATAATACATAACAAAATGTTCTATAGTTTCACCACATTATTGTAGACGTGTTAATCTTCGTGGGCGCCGGCCCATTTGATGCATTCAGACTAATGCACGTTTTCGAGGATTTGAACAAACTACTGCTAATTCCGATTACTTACTTTCATCATACCATTACCTAATTGCTGTTAAGAATCCCGTAATTGTTTCTTTTAAAGTGAAATACGTTTGATGATCCTGGATATTCTTGTTCTTGAGGGGGTTGCACATTTAAGAGTTCCTTCTTCAGTGAGTTTAATGAACAGTAAACATTGGTTTTTGGAATGAAATCAACACCAACATCCAATATTCATTTGTTTGTATTTAAGGTCTTTGGTCCAAAAGCATAAAAACCACATTTATCATATACATAGATTAAGATACAAATCCAGCTCACATGGTGTTTTAATTACAAATGTATTTATACGACAGACATCGTTCACAAAATCAAGCATCTTCTATTACAGATTAAAAGAAGGGTTCATTTCAAATGAGAAATACATCACAAGTGGACATACACTTATAAGAGAACCATCCCTATTTTAACTAACTGAGAAACTACTTTGCATAGATAGCTATCTCTGTCAATTCGAAATTGTATACCCACTCTAAAGGTATCATCCAAAGTATCATTAATTCTGCTTTGTCAATGCCTCCAATTTTGACTTGTGGCATATTTCCATACGGGGTTAATGTAAAGTAGTAAAACATTTTTGTCTTTTCCTATGGCAGGTGATTGTATCTCCTACTTGTTAGTTAAGAGAATGCATTATTAAGAATACTTATGGTTAATTAACAATATTGCGTTATTGCTTGACGATATTTTGCGGATGGGCGTTTAAGTCTTAATCTTTGCTTAATCGTCGGTTAAGTAAGTCTTTCTGGGTACCGTTTTACTAAACAGTTTACGCTTAAGATTTGCGTAAGTCTAAAACAACAATTCCAGGAATGACTATTTCATACTCAAGCCATAAATTGAAACAAAGTAACAAACATGAAGAAAAACTTATTTCAGAAATCTTATTATTAGAATCATCACTGAGTGAGATTAATAAAGAAATACTTTTATCATTACAAGAAGAATTAAATGTTTTAAGAAGCAACAAGTTAAAAGGCGCATTTGTCAGATCAAGATCCATTTGGATAGAAAATGGGGAAAAAAATACTCAATACTTCTGTAACTTAGAGAAACAAAACGCCATAAATAAATCAATGCCTTTCATAGAGAAGGACAATGGAATTTTCATTTATAACCAAACTGATATCTTAAATGAAACTAAAAACTACTATGAAAATCTTTATGATGAAAAACATAAAAATACAACTTTCAATTTAGATGAAGAATTTACTAACATTGAAGTAAACAAATTAACAGATGAACACAATTTATATTTAGAAGGGACCCTAACATATGAAGAAATAACTAATACATTGAAACACATGAAAAATGATAAAAGTCCAGGATGTGATGGGCTTTCATCGAATTTTTATAAAGTATTTTGGTCTAAGATAGGACATTTTGTTGTCAGAGCTTTAAACTATGCTTTTGAGTCAAATTCTTTTTCTAAAAACATCAAACTAGGAACTATAACATGCATTCCAAAGGATAATAAGCCGAAGCAATTTTTAAAAAATTGGAGACCAATTACTTTATTAAATGTTTTATACAAGTTAGCCTCTGGTACAATAGCCAATAGATTGAAATATGTTTTGAATTATTTAGTGTCAAAAGATCAAACAGGTTTTATAAAAGGAAGGTATATAGGAGAAAATACACGCTTGGTCTATGATACTATGAAATATTGTGAAGACAATAATATGCCAGGACTTCTAATGCTTATTGACTTCGAGAAGGCCTTTGATTCACTATCATTTAATTTTATTGAAAAAACACTTGCTTTTTTTAATTTTGGAGAAAGTTTTATGAAATGGATCAGATTATTTTTGAATAATACGGAAGTATGTGTTCAACTAAATGGTTTTATATCTGACTTTTTTAAAGTGAAGCGAGGCTGCAGACAAGGTGACCCAATTTCAGCTTACTTATTTATCCTCTGTTCAGAAATATTAAGTATAAAAATAAAAAATTGCAAATCAATTAAAGGTATAAAAATAGACGGAGAAGAATATGTTATATCCCAATTTGCGGATGATACATCATTGTTACTAGATGGATCAGATGAATCATTAAATGCTGTATTAGATACTCTTAATACTTTCACAGAAATATCTGGATTAAAGGTTAATTTTGACAAGACAAAGGTAATTTGGATAGGTACTCTTAAATACAGCACACGCTCAATAAAAACAAAATGGAAACTGTCTTGGGGAGATACACAATTCAAATTATTAGGAATACTGTTTGATGTAGACCTTAATAAAATGTGTGATTTGAATTATAATAGTAAATTGATAAGTATTAAAAATTGTATTACATATTGGAAAAGGCGAAAGTTAACACCAATAGGAAGAATAATCGTAGTGAAATCCTTATTACTGCCAGTATTAACTAATCTTTTGATAGGCATTCCAAATCCCAAAAAAGAATTTATTAAAGAATTAAATGACTTGTTAACAAATTTCATATGGGACGGTAGACCTAAAATAAAAAAGAGTATTTACATAAAAAGCCATGCTGAAGGGGGTTTAAATATTCCTGATATAAATAGCTACATTGTCAGTATGAAACTGAAATGGATTAAAAATATTATTTTATACAGTGATCATGCCTGCTACAAATTATCAAAAAGTATTTTCAATATTGAAAAAGTATTAAACTTTGGGAAAATATATAGTACACAACTTGCTAAGAGCATCAAAAACCAATTCTGGTCGGATGTTTTAGATTCATATGTAAAGTATATTGAAAAAGCAGACATAAACGATTGGAATAAAATTCTAAATATGCCTCTTTTCTACAATGAGAACATTCTTATAAACATGAAATATGTATTTTTTCAAGAATTGTATAACGCTGGTTTCAGATTCATCAAGGATATTCTTTGTACAAATGGAAACTTTAAAAGTTTAGAAACGGTGAATATGTACCCTGGAAAACGCATATTATTTCTACATTACTACAGTCTGCAAAGTGCAGTAGGTTCATTTTTGTCGAGTACAAATGTTACCAAAGATTACAGCATGCTCCTAAGAAATCACAATCCTTCAATAAACTGTTATTTTTATCCAATTTTAACAAGATCAGATTCTAATAAGGTTATATATAATGCTTTAGTTAGAAATCAAGAATTACCATCCAGTCAAACTAAATGGATTGCGGAATACAATGATTTAGATATTAATTGGAAAATGAAGTATAATTCAGTTTTTAAGATTACAAAAGATACATATATACAATGGTTGCAAACAAGAATCTTACACAGAATTCTTCCGACAAACTCCTTACTTTTCAAAATGAATATCAAAGACAACAACTTATGTACTTTTTGTCAAACAAATGAAGAAACACTATTGCATCTTTTCTTTGAATGTTCAATTATCAAAACATTGTTTGAGCATATTACTAATAAAATAAAGGAAGAGTTACCAAACTTTCTTTTAAAGAGTGAAAATGTGCTTTTAGGATTTTCGGAAAAAGAAGCAATGCTCGATATTTTATTCTTGAATGTTAAAAGATATATCTTTACATGTAAAATAAAAAATGTTCAACCGTCTGTTCTCGGTCTAAGTAATAGTTAACGATTATCTTGGGATATTTATAAATCAACAAATATAACATCAATAGAAACAGCTAACTGGGCAATTGTAAGACATCTACTATAGACTCATTCATGATTGGGGTGTTCAAACTTGGTTGTATAAAGCATGCTATTCCTCTCTTTTACTTCTCTATTCCTTTCTTCTATATCTATGTAAATATTTTTGTCAGTCTGTATAATTTCATTCCTGTATAAATAATTTCCAAACGTAAAGATATTTGTGGTACATGTATGATTGGCGAATAGTTGAATGACTATAAAGAAATATATACTATTATTGGCAACCAGAATTTGGCACCGGGTTCGTTATTCAAATAACGAACTCGATGCCATCTAATGGTAGTTTAACATTTAGATTAACATTACGAGCGTACGAAAATAAATGATAATTTAATACAAGTAGATACATGACACTCGAATATGAGCTAGGGGTGTTGACCGTATGTGAGGGGTGTGTGTGTGTGTGTGTGTTTGTTGTAATGTATATTCACATTGTCTATACGCTTTTGTGCTGTATGTGTGTTTCTTCCTCCTTTGTATGAACGTATGTCATTGTGTGTACTTTATGCCTTATGAATGATATATGTTAGTGAATGTGTGTATGGGTTTAATACTAAAAGATATTGTATATAAATATGAATACATGTAAATGAATGTCAAGCTATGTAACTTTGTACTTGGAATAATATTGTATAAACTGGAAAACCAATTCCTCTTGTTACAATAGTTGGCGCAGCAATATTGCAAAGTAACACATCATTGGAATCGTCTCTCCGACACGCTTCCAATGACGTGTCACATTGCAATATTGTATTTTCATTTAAGATACTATCCATGTGTATCAGTTACGACTTACGCAAATATTTTCCTTAAGTTGTTTAGTAAGACGGGCCCCTGGTCTATAAGCGTTTCTTACGATCAGTTTCATAGCAGCACCTATATTCGTAGTTTCAAATTCAGTATCAGCAATATTGAACTCTCAAGACAGTTAGTCTTCAAGTTGACTAACAGAATGCCGATCGGTCTACCATGCAGGACCAAGTTCTAATGTTGAGTCAGACCTCACTGTTGATTCTCCACCACGTTTTAACCGGGCAAAGCAATCTAACGGAATCACTGTAGAAATAATGTAAATTTGAAAAACATCAGTACTTACAACAAAAGCTGTTAGGCAACGATTAATGTTTAATCGAACTCAACAATCCTAGGTTCTGGCTGGTCAATATTCGATTATCTGCTCGTTTTGAAATTGATCAATCGACTTCAAGAACCATTGATAAAGGCATGCCTTACTACCTTATCCGTGATCAAAGCTGACTTTGAAGTAATACGAATATTCTCATTGAGAAGGTTCTACTGGATATGGTTATAAACCAAGGGATTGATCTTTATTGTATAATGATTCAGTTCTTGAGAGCACAAACGGTCATGACGTACATTGGATGAACCTTGCGACATCTCCGAACTCTCCAAGATTGAAGACTAGACTTAAACTGTCACGGTAGTTCTCTTGAGCTTGTGAAGGCTATGGAGAGAATGGTTAGGGGTAAAATAAGATAAATTGACGTTTTATTGCAGTTTGATAAAGGCAAATGAAATACAATACATTACTCGTAATTAATGATATTGAGAACACGTGTGATAATCTGAGTTGTTCTTTTATTAACGAATTCTTCACATTGATCTGATGCATGCTTAGACATGTTTTCCTTTTACCTTACATATACCCATCGTTGTGCATACATCGTAGGCTATTTTTGAATTACAAATGAATTGTTCTGGTCGGTTGTTGTACGAGAATAAAATAACCAATAGTGCGTTAATGTACCATAGAATAATCTTGCTTATTGAACTCTTACAATAACTTAACCACTTAATGTACCACTTTGAAGAAACATATCTAAAGCCTTTCTGTCGTTCTTATCTCTATCACAATGTTTACAAGAATAATGCAAATCGTGGCTAGCCAAACTGAATCACAAAAGTAAAGTTAAACAACTTGTTGTTTTCGTTGAGCAAATGGCGATTCCTCTAGGTATTATGTACCTTTTGTTTCATTGCCCCATTTCGTTTTTACAAACGCAACCTTCAATATACCTTTTAGCCATGATTGTATACCGAGTTAACAAGCATTTAAGTATTTGTATAGCTTTTTTAATTACTATATGCGGATTAAAGACGAAGCGCATAAGGGAATATCTATTTGAACATATTTGTTACAAAGGCTCTTTAGATTCCACTTTGTAAAAACAAAAGCACGGTTTCAATTCTACTACAAGGCACGTAATAATACCACCGCAGGTAGTAGTTTATGATTATATTTGAAGCGGTTCCATGTGAAACAGGCTATTATATGTATTGCTTCTACTTGAAATGTTTCTCCGAAGATACCTCAGAATGAGAAAAATATTTTGACGTTACTAGCCGTTAATCGAATATATCTAAATTAAAGAAAATAGTCAGTCAATATTGTCTTATTCTATCCAAGAAAATATTGTCATCTGGACGAATATGATGATTTAACCGCTTGAAAGCCTGTTTCTGGGTACTATTGTATTGGCTTTTAACCAGAAATCACTGTTATGGAACCGACAGAAATGGTTTGGGGAAACAAACAATCATCAAACCGCATAAATTTCTATTTAAGGGTTTCGAAACTTATGTCATATTCATCATCAAAGGGAGAAGCTTTTATGAACAAAGAAGAAAATGCTGAATCGAGAATTTTCTTCTTTGGTCATAATTGTCTATTAAGCCATGAGGTCCAGAGTAGCGTTTTACTGAACTTTTTATCCTAAGAATTTGCGTTAGTTTAAAACAGGATTCCCTCATTTTTTAATATTGAGGGAATCAATATTGCAAACTAACACATCGTTGAAATAAATCGTCTATCCAAAATGCTTCCAATGTCGAGTCACACTTTGATATTTTTCGTAAGCCGTTTAGTTTTAGTAAAACAGTTGCATCAAAATAGCGTTTAAAAGAGGGACATCTTTATGTACGTGATGTCAGCTTCGACTTTCCATAGAGGTACTCAGAGTCAAATCACGGACTAAAGTCCCTCAGCTTAACCTCCTACTAACACTATCGCATTTACCTGTTTACCCCGTACCACAGATCAAGTATTTCAATCAACAGGGCACTTGTTACTGCCTCCATCCACTCATCGACCCCCGTTCCCCGGAAATTCCCGGTATTCGTTCGCACCTATCCTTCGAAACCCGGTGTTGAGAGAGATTTCATAACATTTAGGTCTTGTCTTACAAAAACCTATGAAAAAACATTTGCTTCAGAAGTCGGTAGAATACGTGTTCTCCATCCAGCCTTTGTACAGTTTGATATGTATTAGATGCGAGTATTGAAGCTAATGAGTCATGTGTTTCTCTCTTTAACCCTTTACCAATAGCAAAGTTTTCGACTGTCCCAAAGTGATTGAGTATGCAGACGTTAAGAGCAATTTATCCTTTTCCCACAATGTTTTCCAGAGTCGTCTGCAACAAATTGGTCAAATGTCGTTATTGTTTGGTAATGGGTTAAATGGGGCGGGGGCGGGTCTTACACATTCATGTGGTTCTGGCGGCGGACTTGGTTACCGGATTAGAGACCCATCTGCGTGGCCGGTTTCATGGAAGCGGTCATTAGCAATCCACATAAGAGTTCCAGCCTTTAGTATATAAAAATCCAAATCAAATAGATTTACCGCGTTTGGTCCCTATAACATCTCGTTTCTCCTACCACGAGCTTGAGTCTCTGCTTTAACGAGAGGTAGACATTGTAGCGACGAATTGTCCGACTTTGTGTTGGTTCGTGAACGATTTATTACTATTTTAGTATCATCCTTTCCTTTCAGCATGTTACCTACTTAGTTAGGTATGTCTTTGTTCTATGATGGTGCTGACACAAGCTTTTATATACAAAGGAATTGCGTTAATTTTCTCGTGTTATCGCCATCATTAATTCTGCTCATATTCTGGATTTTTATTCCAGGTTCTAATGACAAATACTCCATCGTGAGCCTACAGCTGCTGGATATTGAAATACTAAGAAAGAATATCGACTCAATTCAATGGACAAACATTTTCTCCAAATATTTGTTTTCTTTTTGTCTCTGTTCTCAGTCACTAAGACCTGTTTATATGACGAATACTTACATATAAGAATGACAGATAATCCATGTGCGATGTATTTGTCAAATGGGTATCTTCTTTCTTCAAAGCGTGTTTTGTAGCCCCATATTCATAAATAGATGTATCCAAACCATGTCAAATGGAGACTTGTTGACAACTGTATGGCGTATGTGTAATTAAGCACACCTTGAAGATGTTTTCTCTGTATAATGTTTATTTCATTATATGTAAGGTTCGAGATAAGCCGTATCAGTCCACTAATCGTGTTACTGATAGTATCAGCGATTTTTCTCTCGACATGCCACGTAGGTTTGAGAGTAAGGGAATGGTAGGGAACAATAAGCGTCAATTCATGCGTTTAAACTTAAAGGTACTTGTTCACAGAAGAGAAGAAACTTGGAAGTTAAATAACGATCTCTTTAGAAATGTTCAACAGCTGTACTGATTTTAGATACACCTTGAAGAATAGTCATTGGAAGCAAATGAGATCGTTTTTAATTCTTTTTTAAGAGCGTGTATACAGTGAATTAACATGTATTCTAATCCCAAAGTGTGACATCGCTTTTGATATCTACCGCAATCAAGTTGTACATACTTAGATAGATTGACGCTTCAACCAAATGATGCTTTGAGTAGCTACTTTTAATTGTATATCGAACAACAATACAAAAGCTGTATTGTTTCGACGACATTTTATTTTGAATTTTAAATTTAATTTTCTTTTCTGTGAACAAGCACCATTAACCGATACTAAGACTAGGTGTTGCCTATTCTTCAAGAATTGATCGGTCAGTGTACGATAGTGACAACTCGAAGGCTGATTTGGCACTAAATGATTCACCCACGTGTATTAAATCCCAGCGTTTTGAAGATTGGTGTACCTGCGATTAAATTCCGTAGCGTTTCGTTCAACCTGCTTCTTGAAAGTGCGTAATCCTCATAGGTTTCCTACTGATCGCCAGCAGGCCAAAACTATATTTAACAATTGTGACAAAAGGGCGAGTTGCGTTTTATGGGTTTTTTTTGTCTCGGTGGTTTTTAAGCTTTCTATAGCTGTCCCGGCAAAATAACAGTAGTGCAGAGGTAGGGCATCAACCTAATGTACCGGAGGTCTCGGGTATGATCCCCGTAAGGCGAGGTGAAAGTTGACGGGACTAGCCTTCAAATCGGTGCAAAAACTGGTTTAGTATCCAGGAAGCAGTCATCGATAGTTAATTCAATAAACTTCAAGCATCCGTCACAATCGATGTAAAATGAATATGAAGGGGGAGTAAAGTGTTAGGAGCCCCTCTCCGTTTTACTATGGTTCCCTCATTACTAACGTTAGGATCAAGCGAAACAATGTTGACGTATTCCCCACACTTCCTCCATATTCGATGACACAATTTACACCATTGATGTTCTCAGGTGAGCTAGTTTTTGCAGAACAAGCAATGAGAACTACAGATTCCCTCTGGATAGAAACATGTTATTGTATTTCGCCGCCAATACGGTGTGGGTGGACGGATTCCCGGAAATCGGTCAGGTATCAGGCCTTGAGAAGAATTACTTTGAAGTGTTCTAAAGGGTGAAGATAAAGTAGCTGGTAAAAACAACACTTTCCCACGTACGGTCATTTTGTCTTGACACTAAGAGACGTCCCTTTATGTTTTTCGAAATGATAAATAGCATTTTCTTGATAATTTAGTTCTATAAATAATGTTGATAAAATTGACTTTTGCGTAAAAACGAGCTTTTTATAGTGAATAAGTGATTTAGACTTAGTTCGAAGTAGTTAGGACAAATATAGTAGCAAAATAACATATTGAGGAAAAGACATTATTGAGTATTATGGCATGATAGACACACCAAGGATCACACATAAAAGAACAGTTATAAAATTGTCCTCGTTGAAAGGATTGAACTGTATTCTTTAAAGTGTGGACGTTTCATTGTATACATGTATATTTTGCACTCACAGAAAAACATTCAGTTTGGGCAAAAAGGATTATTTCACATCGAATAGGGTAAAAAAAAGTAACAAATCATCGCGTACATATTCAATAAACATTTCGACGTATCTTTTCCTGGGTGATTACAAAGCGTCGGCTTTCTGTCTGTTCCATCCCGTAATTACTTGTATTTCATCGCTGCATAACAAGATCTTATCAGGAGCAGAACATGTGCAACGTGTCAAAGATTTCGTTTCAGTCCTTACTGTAACACAGACTGAATCGCAACACTTTGCTATATTATACAGCTGAAAGCGTTCTTTGTTGGCTCATTTGACCAATGAGATGGTACCGTGTCTGCATGTGTCGTGGCATGGTGCTGCTTGTATACAATGTTCGGGTCAGACTTACTAATAGGAACGGAAGTAATCTATCCTACTCTGTGCGAGAAAAAGACAAACATCATGTTTTATCGGGTAGCAAAACATTGTGCATTTATCCTTTAGTAAAAATTGTTTGTTGAGTGTTCTCGTGCAGGTTGCGTTTATGTGAGGAAAATGGTTAAATGCGCATGTGTAGGAGCATCCTAATTGGCTAATTGATAAGCTGTACAACTGCATAGGTTTTTGCAAGGCGTTCGCAGTCTTTAACGTTGAAAGGTTCCAGATAGGCGGATGATGTGGAAAATATACGTATACCCTCTTAAAGCACTTGTGCTATCAACAACATGACACTAACCTATCTATATACCATGTTTTAAAACTTACCGTTGAGTCGGTAGTGAGTTTGACTTTGTATACAGGGGTCCTGAGACATACTTGGTCACTACTTTAATATTGCGAGAATTGTACACATGAGAGGCAGATACAGAAAGAAGATATCATTAAATATAATTTGAGTTTGGTTTATCTCTATGTGTTAGTTTTACCTTGTAATATTTTTGTACAACTCGAACACAATAAAAAAGCAATCTCAATCTCACCCGAGGTGTTTGTCATACGCACATGCATGCGCCGAAACGTCACGATTGATAAAAATAAACCAATAAACCGCCGAATTGGTTCCGAGCTCAAAACACAGTGTGAATGCAAGTCAGGAGAAATGCGGGTAACCTGCTTCGTACGACAGCAAAGACAGGCCTAAAAGACCCGTCAAAAAAGCGACTGCACCAAACAACAATTTTCTATGTTGTTTAGTTGAGAAGACTTTCTCAATATGGCTGTTCTTCCGTGAAGAATGTCCGCTTGTTTACAAAAGAAGTCGATTTTCTTTTAGATGCTACACCCCCGCTATTCCTTGCTTATAGATAACGCTTGTCAATCAGCGACCGGTTTGCAAAGAATAGTGACTGGCTCAATGTATTGAAAGTAATATCAAGATATCTCAGAATCCAAGACCAGCACCACCAAACATTTATGAAAGCCATGTCGACTGTAATCCAATGGATAAATGCTATATTGTAGCAAAATGTTGTAATGAGAAACACTGACCTGTGTGATATAATTGGAACGGTGTTGAAGGCGTCGTTTCACCAAGTTCCGAAAACAACATCCCCGACAACATTTTCTGACGCCACGCCCATCCCAATTCCATACTAATAGAACACGTGTAAGTCGGCAGTTGGTATGTCGTATACACTGCGCATCCGTCACGCATCCATGTTCCGGTATGTCGGGGGTATTCTGGGGGAATGTTTTATGGCATACAAGTGTACTGGTACAGGCTGCTACCTGGTGCAGGGATGTCCTCACGATAATCTAAGAAACAACATAGTGAAGATGAGCAATGGCAGTCTCATACGGCACAACAGTGCTTAACGAATATAAAGACAAAACTGCTTTACAATAGTATTATGCCACTAATTGTTTCGTCCAAGTAACACAATGTTGCGGGATACGCCAGTAACTAATGAATACTAATTATGACAAAACAATGACTTGTGGATAACAAACAGGATGAGCGTTACGTACTAACCACCAATCAACTGGTTGAAGATAATGGACCCATCAACACACAATGGGTGTTGTTTTCTATCCTTCTTGTTGAGTACACTGAATGACCGGGTTGTTTCATGAGCCTATGATCAAAAGTTGAACTATAATTTACCATCGCAAATAAAATGAATTCACTAGATTTTGACCAGTATGAATAGGTGTCAAAGCCAAGTGCATCTTTATATTTCAGAAAGTCTATTTATTTCCTGAATCACATGTATTTGTATTTTTTGAGAGAACTACTTTTGCAAAGATTTATGTTGGTATCTTATCTGATTTGAAAACACGAAAGAATCACCGTACCAGAAAGCATCTATAAATGAAAAGTGTCCTGGTGACTACGCACCCTTCCTAGAAAGAATGGGTTCTTCAAACACAATTTACAACCGAAATGAATGCAATACGTGTAAACATAGGCAACACGCCACCCAGATAGAGCCTAAATCATTTTTTTCAAACACAATGGACTTAAATTCAGTTTTGTACTAGACGGCATTTAATGCACTTTTACAAAATGGGTGATTATTTGCTTTGTTCAAACTCTCTTTGTGTCGCAATGGTTCATTTTAAAGTCAACTGAACAACTATGCATCAACATATACCAAACTTGACGTCGCTACGTCACAGGGAAAAGGTGAATTGTCAGAGTACTTTGTATGAAACAGTGACACGAATAGAATCGTTCGTTACCGCCTCACTCTCTATAGCATAGCAACAAATAATATGGACAAGATCTACCACCTGCGTTACAGAGCCGACTCTTTAGCTCAGTTTATGGTGTTTGACTCCGGTCCAGGCTAACCGGGATCTAATCCCCACAGGGGATTTGTCCAATTATGCTTCGTTGCGGACATTTTTCGTAAGACATGTAGCTGGTGTCCTGGCTCACATGCTATAAAGACTGGGCACAAGAAACCAGTTAAAACCACTTTCGTGAGCCTCTTCTCTTGAACACGATGTTTTAACCTATTCCCTCTGCACATCACAGTTTGCTATTACAAGTGATAGTGTTTTCCGCTGTGGCTTTGTCTTGATGCGTAACCTGTTGGTAATGTTTGTATTACTTTACCTGTAAATATATTGCATGAGGCAGAAACAAGAGAAAACCAGAAACATCTGAGGTTCATGCAACGGCCAAACACCCTTTTCCCGACTTACGGCTAAAGAACTATATGTTGACTACGTTCATGGTTTTAACCGTATTACGACATACGAATGCTAATGACGATAAAGTACACCGTGTTTTGATCATATTGGATGCCTTTAATGGAAACGTCTTCTTTTATAATTCAACATTAAGATAAGCTTTAGAATATGATAGGCTAGTTAGTTAATTATTTTATCCATGGAGATGAGTCCTGCAATTAACGTTTTCTCGTCGTGTCTTGAAGACCAAAAGGTCTTAGCTTGTTCATTAGGATGATTGAGATAGGGCCATCTGATTTTTCAGAGGCTGTATACATGTAGTAACAAGGGCAAGGCTGTTGGGTTCCTTCCTCAGACACACAGCTTATTGTACATCGGACATATAAGTGTGTTTATTGTTTCCATGACTTATACATAATTTGTTAAGCAAACGGTTGACGCATTGCTTTTTGTTTAAACGTGGTTTCTTTTGTTTTTTCATGCTAATATTTGTTGTTCAAGGTTTCTCTTGTTAATGGCTGTGTTCTATTTGGACTGTGTCGTATGTTTGTTGGATTTAGTTGAGTGTTCAATATAGTCTTGCTGTTGTTGTTAAGAAAATATGCAAGGATTTTTATCGATATGATGAACTTACTTGAATTGGAATAAATTTTACTACTCCAATTTTCAACGAAATTCATCAGTACATTTTGAAGTGTTTGACAAGTTTGCCTTTCCCTGTAGTAATAGTAAACCAAAAACAAATGATGCAAATAATAAGAATGATAAGAGTATCATCAATATATATATTGTTGAATAGGTTTTGCTTATATAATCAATATATAAATCCACTAGGAAACGACACCCACTCTTGTTTATTTTTCCTTAGAAGTTCCGTGAAAAAATAAAACCGGTCATACATGAATGTCAAAATTACCCTTTTGTTAATGAATTAGGACTTTAAACATTTAAAAGACGGTATGCTGTTTTGGGGTTTGTTGGTTGGTTACTGGTTCAAACCTGTTAACACCATTTTTCGGAAATTGGAGAGGTACAATTCATCTATATACACACTCAAACTATTTACCTTGTGCATACCAGGTAGTCATGTTTCCCCTTTACCACCGCAATGGTTCCGGTTATTACAGCCCAGCTCTGAAAGAAAACTACGGCCTCCCGTCAATCATTCATGCTTCATTTCGAGATTTCTTTCAAACATTTGTTGTTTGTTTGTGCTTGTCTTTCATAGTAGGTGTAACATTTTTCGTGGGCGTTAAGGAAAGCCATTTCTTCTTCAATACTATACCGTTCCAGAGAAGTCAAAGTCGTGTCTTCGAGATCGGAGCATTATAGAATACACGATAAGACTAGGTGGCATTCGCGTCATATTACTGGTGTAACTTTGATAGATCCATATACCTTTGTTGGTTTGTTTTTAAAAGTTCTAATGTACTGGAGCGGAAAGTGCATATGGAAAGTGTGAATGTTGGATTTTTTTGGTGATATTTTTACATGTGTAAAGATGTGGCACTGTTGTAGATAGTAGTTAAATTGATTCTGTTATTCAGTTTTGCAAACAATTAAACCAAACATTACCTGGGAATAACGGTTTTATTGCCGACGAATTTTGTAACATTCTATTCACAAATGAGGACATTCCTCATATCATTTCAACAAAAGTATTAACCTACCAGACAATACTTTTCTTTCTACTAGCGTCTGCAGAATCTTTCAATGGAGACTAAAGGAAATATATTCTCGTCAGTATTCTAATTGGTCTCGAGAAATATTTCGTTCACATTCAGAAGTGAATCTGTATACTTTTGACCTGAATTTCAGACGTTTAGAGAGTTCAATTGGCTTACGTTATTTCCTTAAGGTCAGGTTCGTCTGCGGAATCATCTGCGTAAAGGTTTATACCATATAAAGACTGCACACTGCAAACAGTCGACCTTGACCTTTTAAGTCAGCGACGATGACATTGTTTATATAACCTTGCTATGAAATCATAAATAGTCATATGTAGAATATTTGTGAGAAAATGTAGGACATCCCTCTGATATGTGAAGTATTTGTTGGCTCGACACCTAGGTTTGAAGATACGAAAGAACACTGACAATGGTACCACTGCATTGAATCCATAGCACTCTTTGTAACAATGATACAAGCATTACTGAAAAGCCATTTAAATGCCAAAGGATTACAATAAAAAGGGAAGCACTGGTTTATATCCAGTGATCCTTTGTGATAGTACTTAAAAAAATCTAGAAATTGTCGTAAAATCACAAATATTAGTTAAAACTTGTGTGGTGTGCAATGCGATACTCTTTTCTACTGAACACCTTGAAGAGATCTGTAGTGCTTTTGTTATGCGTTTGCACCAAAGCTTGTTCCACATATCATGCATTTTATTGCGCCCAAACAGTCGGGTTTATACAAAGCCCATAAATTGATATAACATTGCAGCGTGTCGTGGTTTTTTCCAGAGGTGTTATCTTGATCCTAATTACTAACGCATAAAACATCATGTTCACGCAACTTCAAAGTCGGAATACCCTCGAAGGTATACCAGATGGTCGTTACTTCCTCGTCTTCAATGAAGGAGACACACCTTTAAGTTATGCAAACTCGGGTATTTCTTGGGACTTGTTGGTATGATGCACACACCCAAAGAACACATCTCCTCTATTCTCAATGAATGAGGTAATGGTATTGTGGCATAACAATAAGCTGTTGTAAGTGTTGTTGTTGTTTCAAACATTAGTGTTATGTGTGTGGTATAAGCAGTCCGACGTCATGATTTACTTGGGGATAAGTGTTTCTTGGTATACGTTGCAAGATGGTGTTTATTTTGGATATTGTCAGGCTTAAGTGTTTGGGTTGGACTTACGTTTCCCAGTAAATTGAAACTGTGTTTAAGAAACGTGTGTGTTAGCAATTAACTTTTAACGAACGATTATTACTGGCCAAAAGCATAATATTTGCTGATTTTGTCGATGAAATATAAAAGTGTTGTTTCAGAGAAAGCAAAGTGCATCACAATGATTCAGCAAAAATATATAATAATGAGATAGGCAACGCCCTTCGTTTATAAAATGATTCATTTTGTGCAGCTTGAATTTAAACTTTGTGACAAAAATCAAATGTAAAAGAAAACATACAGAGTAAGGCTTTTCATATGAAACTATTACATAAGCTAACGTTTACTTGGCTCGGTTACGTCTCGAGTATAACAATGTGTGACTCTTTTCCCAACAAATCCTTGTGTACCCACCAATGAATAGACTCACTTTAAGGGTGTGCTACATATTTCTTTGGAATTCGAACTGATGTGTGTGTGTAAAGGCGTAAATTTTACATCTTTATTTCGCTTGAATTGTGTGCAGTATTTTTCAATGAAAAAACGTAGTTTCGCGTAAACTGGTTACATACATTGATGATAAAAACCAAAGTTCAACAAACTATGTGCTGTATCAAACATGGAATAAACTTGCAATTAAGGTGTTTGTGAATGCATTGCGGTTATAAACATAGATGATAAACACATACGAATAAAAAAAAATGCAATACCCGACAAGACATTGAATCGTCCTGAATGTAAATCCGTTTTGTTTATTGCAATAACAACGACGTTTGAGCCGCCATGGAGCATCGACAATCGTTCGCTGTACCCCGCATGTCGGTGATTGCTTTACCCAGACACTCTATCATTCCTGGACAGGCCGAGCAGCCGCCGAGGGTTAGTACACACAAACAGGGCTCAGTGCAATACTATAGTAAGTGCTTCATGTTTATGAAGCACTTACTGTAGTCTTGCACACTGTAGTCTTGTACTGAACCCTCGACATACATGTATTAGTCGGGACTACCTGCCATTTAACATCAATTTATTATTGTAGAACGACGGGAACCAGACTAGTACATGTCATAGCATACACACATATGGGGTCCTGGTTATAATGATCATGCAGGCCTCTTTTTTCACTCCGAGAGGAAACATTTAATAACCTTTTTATGTAGTAAAATTGGGTAATTAGAGGGGGAATCATGTTGACTCTACCAAAGGGGAAAAACACCTGAGGTAAACTCATTTTTTAGGAGAAAACTATGTTATTATAAAGAAAACTACGGGTATCTGTTATTAAAAAGTGAAAAAGCCCTGCCTAGGAACCATACGGCCGTTTTGTGTTACTTTAATTCCAGTACTCCTACTTTTCATTTCACTTTCTGGAGAGGCAATCTCCCGGCTGTAAAAGAAAATATTTATATTTAAGCTATTTTCGGGATATCTTTAGCTTTGGGATGTTTTCTATGCATGGTCCATTGCTTACTTTTTTTTCGAACGAAGCGATCATTGTCATCAAGTAAATGAGGGATATAAGTTTGTCCGCTCAATTTACATGGTTTTTTTTATAGACTTATGTATTGTTAAAAAGGCTTTAACCCTTAGATTATTTATGTATCTGTCTGAATTTGTTGAAGAAATTTACTCGGAGTAGCAAACAAATTAAATCACAGGCCAGCCGCGGCTGGCCTGGATCTAACCTGTTTGCATAACCATGAAGTCGGCTCCGTCACTAAAACGTTATAACAACTGCATAAGCAGTACACATCGGCAAGCCTGTCGAAAGTACCTCGAAAACTTCTGTTATCATCCATCTTTGCTTTCCAAAGGACCGCAACGAGTTGCAATGGATGACACCTAACATAAATCACATAAAAGTGTCGACTAGGTTAAAATTGCCGATTGAGCTCCCCTTACATTTATATGTTAGATAAGTATCAACGTCAGGTGGTTACCATCAGTGAGAACGTGACTTCCTTGTCATGCGCGATTGCATCTTAAAGGCACATGTAAGGATACAAGTACAAATAAATTACTGAGAAAATAATAAAGAGGCCTTTTGTCATGTTCATAAAAGTCATGAAAATCAATTTATAAATTCCGTGAGACCCTATTTAATAAATGAACGTCTATAACAAAAGTTAGTATGTGCTTGAAATATAGTTGTCTCCAATTCAATGATGTTTATTAACAATCTGTTTGTTTACATATTTAAAATAACGAATGATCTGGGTTATTTCTCGCTGGGTTTCATGTTTAAGTTGTGCTAATGAGTGTTTTTTTTTTGGTGACAACTATGTGAATCTGACCAAAAGTTTACCAAATAATAAAGTTTGATAAAGCATTAATCTCCTTTCATGAGCCTTTAATCCATTACCAAACAAACGACATTTATTTTGTTTGTTGCAGACGACTCTGGGAAACACTGTTGAAAAAGGAGGAATTGCTTGTAACGAGATGTTTTCTGCCCTATCAGAAGACAACTCTAAGTTTCATCACATTTTGAAATGTCGTCTGTAAACTCAATTTGGTAAAGACGAAATTTTGGTTTTTGGTAAAGGGTTAAGACATTTAATCTTACCTCGTTTGTATATCTTCGTATGAATGGGCTTGTAGAAAACAAACTTCACAAATAATGGAGATATTGCTCAATTATTGGTTCCATTGCTATTAAGTTAGCAAAGAATATGGTACGACCTTTAAGCTCAAAGGAGACGGTATATTCATTAAGACGTGACCTAGATGTTATACGGGGTACTAAATGGTGTAACTTTTCCAGGCATCACTAATTGGGTCCGGGTAATATTTCATAATGTGATGTACACACTTCGTGCCAGCCGGGGAAAAAGCTGGAACATGGCACCGCTTTTTTCGAATAAAGATTACATCGGGAAGCTTATTACATTTGCGAACAGTAGCTTCTCTGAGAGTTTCACCTCAATTAGCAGAATTACTAAGGTGCATAATAAACAGTGTATGAAACTACGCGCTTACAAACGTCATATAACATGTTCCTTTACACTCGGCTTTGAAATCAATAAAAGCATCTAAACAACATAACAAAGCAATTGTTGAAAACAGAGGTTAAGCCAATAAAACGTGAATTCCTGTTTTTA
Organism: Cerastoderma edule; assembly: GCA_947846245.1. NCBI lineage: Eukaryota > Metazoa > Mollusca > Bivalvia > Cardiida > Cardiidae > Cerastoderma > Cerastoderma edule. The sequence continues at coordinate 10,230,495 of OX401410.1, read as the reverse complement.
CTAGGTCTGTTCTGTTGTTGGTATGTTGTCCTGCCTGTTCTATTGTTGGTATGTTGTTTTGTCTGTTCTGTTGTCGTTATGTTGTTTTCTGTTCTGTTGTTGGTACATTTCTGCAAGTATCATGAAGTAAAGTGTCAAATGGTATGGCATGAATTAACGAAATCCTCGATAAAAGAATAGTTCATATCATATCTCACCATACACGAGATACATAGTGTTCATTTTGTTGATTAATCCGTAAATCGTTTTGTCTATTTTTTGTGGTCACGAACATTCGTATTTGTTCGGAATACATCGGGATGCAGTTCATTCATGCAATTACAGTTGATTAATGCAATTACAGTTAATTAATGCCAACAAATTCCCGCTACCGTTATCAAGGCAAGATCTCAGCTAGACATCTAGCGAAGATACATGCTCGATAACGAAACAACAATGGATGCATATGAGAATAGGATATGCACTTTTATTCAGATGGGGTCAACTTACCCCGGAGCAAGCAAGCTACATTCATAATGCGTTGCGTTGCCTAACTATTTATTTTTTTCTTTGATTTTATCATAGTGGTCAGTACACCAACTGTTAGGTGATGTAGTGTTTTACTAACATGACATCATGACATTTTAAGGGCGCCCACTGCTTTTCCACATAAGCACAAGTGTTCGGTGATAAAGGACAAATGTATTATTTATCATACCATCAAAATTTGGTATAATCTAGGCCGAGCTAGGGTCTTGAGACTATAACCACCATCTTCTAGGAGGTAACTCGTTAGATTTGAATAGTTCTGAGAGGTAATATCTCAACTGACATACGAAATGACGAAGGTTCTTCCCGTAACGGTTAATAAGTTCCGTCCGTCATTGGCCGGAAATCGTATTATAATTCGAAAAAAGTTGACGCGATGCACCCCCAAAAAAAAAAATTATCTATGTAAATCTCGCCAACCACTTACCCATCGAGTTCGTGGGTTCGAATCCCGTGAGCGTCGAGATCTGCCTTACGACCTTTCATTAATCCACATTCTGGGCGAGTACCGTTTCTGCATCCAGGAAGCAGAATCGAGAGTGAATAATCTTGTTGTAAGAACTTGTTTCACAATCGATGTAGAATAAATAAGTTTAAACTCAACCCATCGAGTATCGATGCACTTTATTGAACTCGGGCTTGGATACTCGCCCTTGCTGGCTCAGAACGTTTAACATTAATCAATCATGACAGGACTATGAAAGGCGTGGAATAGCATGTTTAATTACTCGGGGGTCACGCCTCGGCCAGGGTCATCTAGTCTGTAAAGAGGAACAAAGAGTGGTACCTGCCGGAAATTGTTTCGTTTTCTTTTATGTCTATAAACAGATCGATGGACATGTAAACATGCACTCTCGTTAATTCTTTCCTTAGCATTACTGATGTACCGCACCTGCTGGAGAAAACATTAGAAAGAAAGAATGAAGATAGACATAAGGAGACTCGCACAAAATAGATGATATCTAAAGTTGTATTATTCATTAGTATATGACGATCATCCCTACCCGATGTATGTTGTAAGACTGGCTTACATGTAACATTACTCTTTGCCATAAAGCTTAAGGACATGTTCTACAGTTTTATAAAAAAAAAATCCTTGCATAGAATTTTCTAAATTTTTGATATGTTATCTAAAAGTTTATTGTGTATTCAAATATGAAAAGAAAAATGCAGGTCGACGAGTTAGTTTTTTCGTAAAATGACAGTTTCCATGGTAACCGTTTGGGGCAAAAATGTCAAAATGACCATACCATCTTCAAAGGTAATATTATAATTTCTGGAAGGTTCATTGACACAAAAAAAAACCATGAAATCATTCATTCAATACTTTATACTTCAATGTTATTTCAAATTATTACAATCTGAACAATTTTTGAAATCCAAACCAGTCTTTCATTTTTTTTGTATTTGACAAAAAACAATGAGAATTGATATGTATATTACAAATAAATGAAGATATTTAAAAATTCCTTTCATAGAATTTTCTTATTTTTCAGTATGTTAAGTAAAATTTAAACTTGAAATACGAAATGCCAAAAAAAGGGTATGTTGACGAGTTAGTTTTTCTGTAAAATGACAGTTTCCATGGTAACCGTGTTTGAAAAACATTTATAAAACGGTCAAGATAACTTGAAACTTGAAAAATAGAAGCTGGGGGCTTAATACGCATGAGGAATATATAATAGTGTTAATAACTTTTTATAGTTTATATGATTATTCTTTAAAAGAAATTGAATACAGTAAATTTCATCCGAATAAAAACGTTTTTCCGACTACTTTGCAAGTATCTCTTCGGTAACCGATTATTATCTCCCTTGGATGCGCAGATGAAGTGCGCAAATAAAACTACCGTGAACGTCCTTAAGGCAGTACCAACAGCTTTGAATTTGCTGTAAAAGACAATATCGAAATTAAGTGTATGTGTACGTGTATGGTGGTCAGCTTTGCTCGTCTAATGTTGTAATACTCGATTATAATTACACTTTGCATTTAGATCATAAAACTTGTGGTGAAATGCATTCAGTATTAGCACCAACAGCCCGGATGGAAGTTGGCGAAAAAAGTAATAACATAGACAGTAGGTGTATGCACAAGTGTATTTCGGTCCCCTTTGCTCGACTGATGACTCGATTAGCAGCACACGCTGACTTCAACTAATCTGTTGGTGATAGTAACGTGTGGGGAAATGCACTTAGACCATTCATATTGAGGTAAAATTCATTCAGTATCACTAACAGAATTGAAGTTGCTGAAAGGCGAGCCCATTCATTGTCTGATTAATTACCGGAAAGTTCGCTATGCCTGGATTAGTTCAAACATACACGTAGTTTTATTGCAAAAAGAATACTTTACAATTGGATTCGGACGGAAGCTTTAAGCTTCCTGAGTCCTTCCCTCTTCTGTAAACTCCCAGACTAATAACATCTTCCTTGGATCACAGGTGTTATGTTGAGCTTGGTATATCACTGCTGGTCAGTCTAACGGTCTTACCGCCTATAGTTTAGTAAACGAGGTACGATCGTTTGGGTGAACGGCACAGCTATGGAGAATGCTAATTGTTTGTTATTTTTTCTGCACTTCCCTACAAACATCTGTTAAGCTTTGTCCAACACGGTTAGTAGAGGGTGCGAGGCGAGATCAACTCCGAAACCCAGTAGTTATCTTTATTTCCCCGAGGGAACAATTAATTTCTATAACACAGCCGGTTCTAAATGCATCGAAGTTAAATACGAAGACCGATACAATAGCTAAGGCGACGGCAACTCAGGTTTGAAATACAGGAAGGGGTTCTGAATTTGAGACTCTGACCGTGTCAATATGTTCTCTGACATTGAATGAAACAAACGCAACATGATTAACACATACATCACAGCTGACCATGGCTTGGAACGAGCATTGTGCAGATCGATGGAGGATACATCAGGAGCATGATTAGGAGCACCAAACACATTGACATAACTGAAATTCTGATAGAAGCGTCGTAAACTTGGAATGGTCGCTTTGATATCACAAAACTTCGACGGGCTCGCACTTTTCTACATGTTCTGCCTTTTGACTTTTTTTTGATAAGCTCTTCTTCTTTTTCTAAATTTGCTGCTTTTAGAATTTTTTCAATGGCTTTTCTGATGCAATTACTCATTGAAACCAGTAACATGTATATATCGAGTATATACACATTACTGCTGAAGAGGGATTAACACGGTCATCTCTTAATAGTGAAGGATTTCACGAAATAAGATACAACCGTTTTAGTACGCAATGTGTCATATCCGCTCGACCTCTGCACTAAATCATTTTTCTTTCTGAATGCACCGAGTGGGACGGCAAAAAACCCACATCCTCAGAGATGGCAGATTGCTAATGGACCCTTTCAAACTAATTCTAAATATCAATATCCACAATGTCAGGGTAAACTTTCAATTAATGGCCTCATACATTTCTAATGGAAGCCACGTGTTTTCCTCGTCAAATCTTCGACGTGCATTAGCGGTAGTAAACATGTCAGCGTTAAATTATAACAATGCATATCGTTTATGTCGAACTAAAGCACTAATTCGATGGCTCAGGGTACCGTTTTACTAAACAACGTTAGGAAAATATTTGCGTAAGTCATAACCGATAAATATGGATACTTTCTTTAATGAAAGGACAATATTGCAATGTGACACGTCATTGGAAGCGTCTCGGAGAGACGATTCCAATGATGTGTTACTCTGCAATATTGCTTCGTCCAATATTGAAATAAGAGGAATTGTTGTTTTAGACTTACGCAAATCATAAGCGTAAACTCTTTAGTAAAACGATACCCAGATGTATAGTACCAGTACCTAGTTATTGGTCAGAGGTTTTGGAAAGCTAAGCAATGCCTTTTTATGTTGTTTGTTACGATTTTCTTTTTGATTTTAAAAAATCATTTCTTTATTACTTTTATGTGGCTTTTCATCTTGATACATTAGCATTTAGATTCATCTTTTTAAACTCTTTTTCTGAGATGTATTTAAGTTTCATCAGACGCTTTACGTTGTTAATGTGTTTTGATTGTACAATGATGAGTTGTAGATAACGATGAGAATATGGTTTGTCATACGTCATGGCTTATTGCTACATACATCTCGCCTACGCATTTACCATCATATCTTAGTCTGAGAACGTAAACCTTAAACCATAAACAAGGTAGTGAAAAGCGATTTATTAATACAGTGGGCGTATAAACGATGTTTAAACCTTATAATGCTGGAACCGACTTCGTGCTGTCCAAACAGGTTAAATCTAGGCCAGCCGCCAAGTAAATTGGCGGCTGGCCTGTGATCTTACCTATTTGCTTCACTGGGTATCTTTCCTCATCAGACTTCGGACGTTGTTGCATTGACATAATATCTTTGGTACCCTTTGCAATCACGTTGTGAACATGATACTGTTATCAGTATTAAGAATTTGCTTCTCCCTTGTTTGAACTACATCTCGCTTAAAATGTGTGTACATACACCCAAACATAGAATACTGTCCGTAATATCGATGGTTCTTTGCAAGTAAACGGATTTGATAAAACCTTCATTTAGTTAAGGACTTGCATAATCCTTATCTGAAGCATTGCCTTCTCAAAACATAAACCATACTACCTTCAAACTTCCTTCATGCAAAGAAGTATGTTAAAACGTCGCAGCCGTGAATATAGATAATTGGCAAAACCTGGAGGTCTCGATTCTTTGCCTATTCGTTATAGTAACGCACCCAATAACTAATGGGATCTGTCAGCCTACTCGTGTTTGTTTAGTTGCCATCTATAGTCCGTCGCACGGGTACTTATACCTGAAGATTAATGGTCGTTTAACCCTTATAGTGCTGGAACCGACTTCCTGCTTATGCAAACAGGTTAGATCCAGACCAGCCGCCAAGTAAATTGGCGGCTGGCCTGTGATCTAACCTGTTTCATACTTTGAGTATCTTTCCACAACAAAATTAATCAGATATTTAAGGTTTTGGAAATTAGACGACACTAAAACCCTTTTTTAGAAAAATTACCTTGCATTCAAAGGGTTAAGAAACTGAAATAGCTAGTAAAGCGTGTTACTACCCACTTGGTAAATAGAGAGGGAGAATCTTTATATTTGATATTTGCAGTAGTGTATTGTGCATTTGTTTGCATACTTTGTTATCGTCATCTGGAAAACCTCAATAGGCGTCTCTATTCGGTCTTACTATTTCATCGGATATTATCGTTTAATGAATTGATTTGCGACTCATTTCATAATCTTGGTCCAAAACACTTTTAGTCTACCCATAGCAATTATTTTGCAAGACAGAAATAAAAGAACACCTATATGCTCGGGTACTACATTTAATACCATTAGAATGATGCGAAATTTTGTTTCAAAATCTGACACCTATCGCATGAAAACAAAATGTTCAGATAAGAACAAAACGTCCGAATCAGGCCTTGCACGGTATCCTCCAGCTCCAATCTTTGCAAATACTTTAATCGATCGTTTTTTCTGACAGTTTGTCTGCAATTCATAGACATGTGAAAAATAATAGTTAAGATAAAAAGTTATTGAGAAATGTCTATCCTGGGACTTTTGAATTTTTTCATCGGTAAAACGATTTAGATGCACAAGTGGTTTTATATATCAAGTTTATCTTGTACCTTCTCTTTGACACCTTCGGTTTTTGCTATCTCATTAAACTGTAAGTAAATGTCATAAATTTGACGTGTTAATCCAACCATCTTTATGCGCATGGTTAGTCGAAACAGGGCCATTATTCTTGGGGAATGAATGGGTTGAATATAAAAAATCTCATGTGTGGTTATATGTTCATTCGTTTTTTGTGTGTTTTGCTTGCACTTAGTAAACGTGACAATATTATCACGTGTTACGTTTTTACTACTTCGCTTCTTTAACTCACTACAAAACAATTATGACAGTTGATAACCTTGTTGCAGATGACTCTTTAAAACATTGTGAAAAAGGAGAAATTGCTCGTAACAATTTTCCCACAATGTTTTCTGTCCTAACAGCGGAACGATTTAAATTTCATCACATTTTGAAATGTTGTCTGCAAACTCTTTCAATTTTAGACAGTCGAAAATTTGGCGTTTGGTAAAGGGTTAACAAAGCGAAGTTAAAAGAAATGCGAGCAAACGGTACTCGGATACCACCGTTGCGTTTCAAGGGACAATGTGTCCGACACGTACATGATTGTTTCCGGATTCAAGAACACCACATGGGTCTTACTATGGAAAGTAATAGGGATACCCCATTCATAAAGATATGTAAAATGGTGAAAACAACTTGAAAAACCCAGATCGAGATCAGAACGACTGCAGTAGTTTGGAACTTTATATAGCTAGAATTGATATGACCTTTGAATACTACCCTTTACTCCTTTTTAAAAACCTTACTTTACCCAATCTGCTGTAGATAACTGAATTATCAAATGTGGCAAAATGTATGAATTGCTCCTTTCGAATATATCATTTGTTCTGTTCGTCTGTTATTGCCGTCTAATACTTTCAAAAACTGACATAGTGTACTTCTACTTCCTCGTTGGTAATAAAATGACGGTTTTTCGGCAATTGGGTTTTAAAGCTGATGTTATCAATTGATTTATCACATAGGAGATGGTATGCATTATACACCTTTATAATGCTGTTTTACCCTTATCTTTATCAACAACAACTGAAAACACCTACGGTTGTCAAGATGATCCAGACGTAGAGTTTCCAATTTACAAATGCAGCTTGGATCATCCTAGTTAAGTTACAGCTTGGGTAATACGAGTGAGGATCAAAGTCGGTATAGCATGGGGAAAAAGTAGCTATATCAGACGCTTAAAGTCTTGGCAAAGGGAAGATCTTTATTCGTTTCTAAACCTATTGCTCAAATGCTGTGTCTGGTTTAGCTAAATGTGGAGGAGTTGGCAAAACCTCTCTGATTCGCATTAAACCTAAAAACAACTTAATAACAACGAGGAACTTGGGTGAATTCAAAATACCATTATCTCGTTGCATTGAGAAATTGATGATTACAAAGTAACTCGTCATTGAAATTGTCTCTTCTCTGTTCATATCTTAAGGTACTTATTCACAGAAGAGACATTTTAAATGACGAAATAAAATGTCGCTGAAATAAAACAGTATTTTGTATTGTTGTTTGACAAACAATTAAAAGTAGCTTTTGGGAGCAAAAGTAATTCGAGAAGTATCAACTTATCTTTGTATGTATAATTCATTAACGGTAAATCTGAAAAGCGAGGCAACGCTTTGTGATTTAAGATACATGATACACATTTTACAGAATCAAAAAGAATCTAAAGTTACATCCATGACTTTTGTTAAGTGAGTATCATATAACAGTACAGCTGTTGAGAAATCTTAAAGAACCTCCACATTTCCTCATATCTGTGAACAGGCACTTTTAAAAATGTTTATGTATATCGCGTCTATACTATATATTCAAGCTTTCTGCAACTAAACCACTACCACTTTTTATTTAGATCTACAATTTGCTTCCCAGTTAAAATCCTATCCCAGTTACCCAATTTGTCATGAAGTGAAATGTTTTGTTGTATTTTCGAGTACCTTTCATCACATCACGACAAAGCATGTGTACTCACATTGGTGTAACGGTAAGCTCGCATGCAATGTTAGGACTCTAAGCGTTTTTCTGGTATTGGAGATTACATCGTTTTAACCATTTTGATAAACATTATCATTACCATCATCGCCATTATCATTTTAATCAGCATTACTTCTACTGTTATCGTTGTAATTTGAGTCAAGTATTCAAGACATCAAAGAATCATTCATTATTGACGAAAGATCGTCTTTGATTCGATATCAACTCATTAAATCAATAGATCTTGATTCCAATCACTTAATCAAGTGTTGACCAATCATCATCGATAAACAACGAAATCGTGCTCACGTGCTTGCTTCAACAGGCTCAAATGTCTTCGACCACGATTCCTGTTGATTGTTTTATTACTTGTCGAAAAGCACCGGTCCGCGCATCCTTATCGGACAGACACAATCATAAACGGGGCGCGCTTTTATTGATTGTAGATATAAACGGTTGATAAGTTGAAAAGGTGATTATGAAGACGTTGAAAAGCGACAGCTGGCGAAAAGTAAACACGATCTTAACCTTCAATCTGACCGGTCACGTGCTTTGTATTAGGTACCCAACTCCCAAGTGCTTGTCTAGAATCCAGGGTCTTTTTAGACTTATAAACTGGGTATGCTAATGTGTATATAGATTTGGTTGTGATTCGGTAAAAACGTACTGCATTCGGTATTTAATTTTACTTTCCTGGTTTTTGGATTAAAGTTGGTGTGCTTTGTCCATCTAACAGTGTTTGGACACATAAGAAGTTTTGGATTTGTATGTTTTATTTCTTTGTTTCATTACATTGTAATATTGTTTCATTTCGTATAATTAATGATTAATGATAAAGTGATTGACTTATCCCTAAAAAGTTATCTATTAAAGAACATTAAGAACTCATTTCGAGGAAAAGTTATTTAACTTTTTTTTTCACAGTACATGTACTTCCTTCTCAATTTGGAAAGTAAAACATCATAATTATATCATATTCTAAAGTTTGTAAAATAGCATCTGTTCAATAAAGGTTAGTAAGATAATTCCCAAGTTAGACCTTTCTACATGACTGACTTGATGTAATGAAACATCGTCAATGTTTTCAGCAATAAATACATTACTATCGGAGGTGGCTTAAGGCACGCAATGCGAAGCCCAACTAAATTTTGAGATAATGATTGAAATTGACTCCATGTAGCATGGTGTTTAGCTAATTATCTCTGTTGTTTATTCTACAAATTTGAATGACTTATTTACTCATATTGTGCTGGAACCAACTTCATGTGTATGCAAACAGATTGGATCCAGGCCATCCGCCAATTTACTTGGCGGCTGGCCTGTAATCTAACCTGTTTGCTACTCTGAGTATCTTTCCTCGTTAAGGTAACGCAGATATTTGAAGTTTTGGAAAACAGACAACACAAGTTTTCATTTAGAAAATTACCCAGCATTCAAAGGGTTAACGCATACGACAATCAAATTTGGTTCATATATATGTTTCCTGGTCATCATTTGATAACAGTTTTTTTCGTTTAAGCATGATTGGTGCATTTTACACACACTGTTGGAATCGAATGTGCCGACCATATCTATCACTTAAACTATAAAGGAAATGCATTCCTCAGTTCCTATCTTATATGAGGAATGTCCCTAAAATAGCGTCATATTTCCAGCTGTAGTCTGAAGACTTTAATAACTCTGGCGCCTTAACGGTAGAACATGTGTTATTATCCCGAAACGTTTCGGACTAATAAACGCTCACAAAGAAAACAAATGTGTCCGATAATCTTTGACTTACTTCATGAGCAATAACACGTTCGAAATAATGATCTTTCATTTTGTTAAAATGTGTTCTACTCAATGTTATATTAGAATTTAGTATTGCTATTTGCTTTGTCTGGTGCTTCTAGGTTTGTGTCCTGGTCCGTGCGAATACCCCACACATGGGTTATTTGCACGGGCCAGAGCCCCGGGCTAAGGTGCTTCCTTCAATAATTACCCGCCCCAAGTTCACATACATATAGAGAAATGTGTTAGGTTAAGAGTGACACGTCTGTGATTAACAGAGAGTTCTTATCGTCTAATGGAGTGTGACGTACCTATACTTGCCTGCATTTAGATAGCAGTCGATTGTCAAGCCAGACAGATGTAAGATAAATGGTCAGAACGTTAAACAATTACCCCAATGTGATTGTGTGTTACTGGTCGAAATTGGAAGCAACAGCAGACGCCGATTAACAAATTTAGATTATTCGTGTTCAATGGAGATTTGTTCGGTACGAACACTTGCCCTTTTTTCTTAGATATTTATCAAGGCTTTTGATGTGTGTGTAAATGTAATGGACATAGAAAAACGAGTAAAATTCTCTTACAGACGACTTAGAAATCGAGAAAATAGCTCTGTATACTGCTTTAACCACGTTAAAGCATTCAAGATTGCTCAGTATCACACTTTAACCCATAACCCAGTAGGACATTTTTCTCATAAACCATCATGTTTGTAAATGCACTCGTCAGAAACCATTGATATGAATATATGAACCGTTGCCGTTACATAACTAAATACGTTGTGAACGATGCGAATTGCCAGTGGCTCTGTCGGATAACGGTGCCCCTCTCTTTAATACGACCAGGGACTGACCTTAATTGTCCACAGAAGGAAGTCATTACTACAGTTATGTTTACAGTTTAAGATGCCTGGTGCCTCTGATTCGTGGAGAATTATTGACGAGGTGTCAAGCCCTATAGAAGCAAACGAATGAGAAGAAGATACCGGACTGATGGAGCAGACTGTATTGTTTGGAAAAAAAGATGTTGCTCATTCCCAAAATGATTTCAAAATTCATTCCTTAAAGACACTTCCACACTTTTTCGGGATTCTAAGATGTATACGGGATTTCGGATTTTGTACAATTCACATCTTGCAAGAAAGAAATGAAAAAATGTTAATGTTTCCGTTGTGCCGAATTGACTCCGATTAAATCTGATAACAAATCGGTATATAATGGGTATATAATCTCATGTTATAATATAATATATCAATGGTTATTAGAAGCGCAACTTGAAATTATACCTGAAGATTCCAGTTCTCCTACCACAATCAGGTACAAACCCTTTACATTTCCGATATTGCTTAACTCAAAAACTTGGAAAACCAACACCATACAGGAATTTCTTAAGCACAATTATTAAGCTACGAGTGCTATGATTGTTATCGTATATTCTATATTTGATTCAACAATAGTTGGTCACATACTACCGAAAATGACACAACATGCTTTGTGTAAATGAATAGACATATTTCTCGGACAATTTATGAGTAGAAACAGTCTTTCTTGTGTTCGTAACCATCTGGAAACGTTAAGTTCTAGCCTGGAATCAGTATGATTTAAGCATTAAACGTCACATGAAAATGGCTTGCTAATCCCTTATCTGTTGGTTAAGGAATCAACACCCATTTCAACGTTTCCCTTTTAAAAATATTGCGGCGATATCTGAATCTAAATAAATCTTGACCTTCTTTGACCTGAACATGAATTCCCTACCGTAATGTTGTCTCCATAATCCGGCGCAGCATGATTAGAACCAACAACACGATATGATTCTTCATTCCGACATACCTTTGTCCGCGAATGTGCTATCTTAAACACTGTAGACGGAGTACCTTTGCACCACACAGCTATAACATAAGGAAATGCACACATGTCTCAATTTTCTATTTCATTTTAATCAAATTTCTACAATTACTACGTCAATCCGCTTTGTGTTTTTTGTGATCTTTGTCATTTTGCCTTATCAAGACGGCTACATAATGACCAACACTCTGCGATTGCTTCATTGATTTTCGTATGGCGTTACAGACTATTTAGAAGTCTTTGAAACCGTTTGATCCTGTAATTGTTGATAAGACAGCCTATTGGTTAGATGGGCTTATCAGCATTCATGCTGTTCATGGATTATAGAATCTCGCACTTATGAAATTGTTATTTACTAGATAATATACGCAAGTACTTGAGTGGGCCAAAACATATGATGAACTTTCTGCTGGATTTGATATTTACTACGTTGAACCCATGTCCATTGGCAAATTCTTACAGTTGCAGTTGTTTCGTAATGCCACTTTACTTAACATAAATGGACATTAAATCGTGTCTTAAAGTCTAAAGAGACTGTGAACGACTCATGCAATAGTGATGTTTTTTATCGTTGAAAATCCATTCTCTTAATGAACAATATTACTCAACAAAGCGACTTCGTATGATCAATTCTAGTATGCACCACTACTCATTCTTCAATCCTAATTGACAAAAACCTAGCATGAACGTATGCTGCAGTGGTATAGGATAATTTGAATAGTTGATGCCTTAGTTGACCGAATTGCACTCCTTACTAACTCAATAGTACTCCACACGGATCCGATCTTGTGATAACCAAATTTGTCTGTCTTTCACGTTGACGACACTTGCAGCTGTGCACGCACTATGAAATATTTTTGTCAAGATAACTTCTAACGATTTATGCGTTTACAAAGATTATTATACTAATGACATAAGCATCTCGCACGATTACAAGTGAGTATCTGCGAATCATCTCAGCAATGTTCAAACAATGGGAAATGCAGATTATTTGATATATTACCATTACTGTTGCCTGTCGTTTGTAACTTTCTGTGTATTTACCGTTACCGTCTGGGAAGCATGTGCATTTACTTTTTCTTCATATGAAATCGTTTCAATGCATCTGGAGCAGAAGAGTTTGAAAGCAATTCTGGGAAAAAGATGGGAATTAATTAAAGAAACCAGCATTTCTCCATAATCACAACGGTTTGTATGCATTTCCTTAAATATCCAGCTACTGTTGCGTGTAAAGGGGATTGAATAAAATGATTGGTTTAGAAAAACTGTTGATCTATCGCTTTTCTTTTATTAATTATAATACGTAAGCATCACAATTTCAAGACATTAATAACGCATTGTGGCGGAATGCTATAAAAGTCATTGGCCTCTGAAATGGCACAATAACGTGCATTATACCAATTTACCGTAATTCCAACAGCGTGTAGGTTTAACGGTGAATAAGATACAAATCAGTCGGAAATTCGAGTTTGAGGTAGGAGACTTCGCTTTATAAGATATTCTCACATGTTTTTTATAATATCCTCTTACATCTTTATATTATCCTCTTACAGCTTTATTAAGTGGAACTTATTTGTTTTGGTGTTTTAGAAATAGGATAATTGAATAAAGCGAAGAGGCAGTAAGTTGACAGTGGCGATATTATATACTTCTTGATCCATAAGACATGGCTTTTTGTTGAACAAGTTGGCTTGTCGTAAAAATAGAAAACTTTAGGGTATATGTTTCCCTCTTGCATTAAATGGATAGTATGACAAAGTGGCCGACGTACCTTTAATGAGATAAATTTATAAGAATACATACATCTATAACGAATATTTATCCAAAAGGGATGACTCACAAAATATGGTTAATAACGCAATAATTGGAGACAATATGCCAATTACTTCGACGCTTTGACATGGCACCCTCAAATATAAATCTGAATGGTCTGTGTATTCTAGTATACCCGAGATCAAATAACGCGCAAAATCCAATTAACTATATTGGATGAATGGAGTGGCATCGAAAGAACTTTTCCTAACCACTCAGTGGGTACCTTTGAAATATTGGAACAAATACATTGTGTCAAACAAGAATGGCTATGCACCAATCTGCGTAAAATATAATGCGATACCAGTAGTCTAAGCCTTCGATAAAGGCTCATCCAAGTTGCTGCTTTCGGTAAAATATGGATTCAGTGCTTTACCAAAACTAGTGCATACTCTTTAATTCATTTAGCTCGAAGCGTGCACCCTCTGACCAGCCTCTAACAGTTTGATTCATTTCGATTCAGTCGATATATAGGTCAATCATGTTGCATGCTGATCAAAAGTTTATCGTTTCAAAATAACGATTTTTGTTTCTGTGGAGACAAATGCACTTTACTGATTGGAAGCCGACGAATTAAGTATTTCAACGACCGGACCGTGTCTCCATTGTCATGGACCTAGAACACCTTTGGGAATAATTGAGCTGCATGAAAGGAAAAACACGAACTATGATAAATAAATACAAACGAATATGTATCAATGGACGCACTCGTTCGAGAGATTTTGTAATCTATCGTACCCAGTCACCAATCACAATTGATACATAGTAGTGATGTCCGCTGTAAAAGCTGCTGCAACTCAGCCACACGTCACACTTTATGATTTTAATCAATACTTAGCATCGAGGTTAAAATGCAAGTCTATAGTAAGCCATATATAAAAGTGAATAATTTGCTTTAGTCTTGCATTGAATCCATTTTTTGAAAAATATCTTATGGATGATAGTGGTGGATGATAGTGGTCATGTGGTAGAGCATTGGGCTCAAGGGAAGATAGTTCAAATTCAATGATTATGCTTCATACAGCTCATTATTTTAAATTCGACGCAAGTGCTTGTGATGTATCCGGTTCGCTTAGTAGTGAATGACGAAACAAGTTTTTAAAGATGTGTTTCAAAGTCGATGAGAAAAGGGTTTTTAACCGAGCTGCTCTTTTTGTTAATTCATACAGAAACAACTTGTTGTGACAAAAAAAAAGAAGAAAATATCGCATATGACGAATGATTTCGTCGTTGTCTCAATCATAACATCTGTAGCTTCAATCTGAACACATCGGGTTTATCCGATGAAAACACCTCTGCATTAAAATAGGGATGACGCCATATTGTTTCCCGCGAGAATGACGTCACTTTACTTTCGTTTTTAAAAATAGATCTTAAATCTGAAATCTCAAAAGTCGTTAAATTTGATTGAGGAAACAATTATACATGTCACAACAACAATTTCTCCATTTGGTATGAGTTACTGATATAAAATGATTTAAAAGGATGTCCAACACTTCCATACACATTGAACTACTTCACGTGCACGCTTAGAAAATGTGTTAATTGCCGAATGCCGATTTACCCGAAAAATTGTAACCCTACACTTATATCCGAGGTGTATTTCACAGCTCACGGAAATATCCGAGTAATTCCGATTGCTGTAGCTTAGATTTTCTTTCAAATTTGAACTATCACGACACAAACGGATTATTAGATGTATCCTATCTATGTGATATGATCCTTTTTTGATTGACTTAGCTGATAGCTACCTGCTTGATTAAATATTACCATTGGTCCAAATAAGGCTTACTTGTTATCTCCTTTTAATCCAATTACGGGTACTCGCCTGAGTTGGCTCTTTGAGCTTCGTAACGTCTACCTGGAACTCGTCTTTGTAATTAACCAGTTGTTGTCTCGATAAAGGATATTTTGGTTCCAGTCGAGTTAATTTGAATTCTTCGTGTCCAGATCAATCGGAGTTCACTGAACCAAATTCGCCGCTGTAACGACCAAAGCATCGTATCTGCTTGATTGAATATAGGATGTGCGACCTTAAGGTTGTAACAGTGGCGATGTATAGGATGCAGCAATGCGTGATGCATTGAAGTATGGTCCCTTTGTTGACCTTATTACGCATGACACTTGCTAAAATAGATTCTGATAAGTGTTGCTATCTGAAGGTTTTATAACGGACGAACATTCATCAATGCGGCATGACGACTTGAGGTATAGCAAAGGTCGTCCAAGAATCGAAATTGTTTACAACGTTGGGCGTCTTTTAAAGAGGGATTCGTATGTCTTCTTTGGTATCAACTAGAAATAAATCTATTTATACGTTGTGTTTTTTTTTATAATATTTGTCACAATTGATCGACTGGATTTTATGTTTTGCGATGTAACCATTTTGACATAACGTGTGTCTACAATGTAGAAGGATGTCTTTCTTCATTGGTCCAATTTA
Organism: Cerastoderma edule; assembly: GCA_947846245.1. NCBI lineage: Eukaryota > Metazoa > Mollusca > Bivalvia > Cardiida > Cardiidae > Cerastoderma > Cerastoderma edule. The sequence goes on along the minus strand of OX401410.1, from coordinate 10,214,479 downwards.
TGCCATCGACGCGATAAGAATGTATGACCCCGACGACTTTGTGAATACATGTAATCGTTTCCTTGTTAAGAATAAATGTTAAGTTATCTTCGTCCTCGTTAAAATCTCATTCTTTCGACATGCGTTTTCTTTCCAACTGAATACTTTCACACAGTTCAGAGGAAAGTATAAATACATGTACATCGTATATCATACGTATACTATAGTTATATATTTTGATATTTGCCAAGGGAAATTATCGTTCGTATCCTGTTTCAGGTCCTACTTGTCTGTGACGTTGGTTCTAAGCCATTTATATTTTCTATTTCCAGCTGAATGAGTTCACACAAGACCCTGGTATGGGTGAATACCTGTGTATAGGGGACTATGTTTGCCTATACTGTGAGGAGACTGAAGGATACGTGTACAGCGACCAATCCAGGTGAGCGACATTAACTGTTGTCATAGTGAAATACAAATTGTCCATCTATGTTACATTTACCTTACTTATATAAATACACGTATTCCCTGGTATGGGTGAATACCTGTGTATAGGGGACTATGTTTGCCTATACTGTGAGGAGACTGAAGGATACGTGTACAGCGACCAATCCAGGTGAGCGAAATTTACTGTTGTCATAGTGAACATATAAATCGTCCATCTATGTTACATTAACCCTATATAAAGCCACATGCTCTGTGGAACGAGTTATACCTTTTTGTGAAAAAAATTAACTGGGCGCTAAACCAAAGACTAAAGATTATGGAAATAGTTTATTGTGACGCTACGTTGAACCAGAACCCTGCGTTTGAGAACCCCACATGCACTGTTTCTATAACTATTATGGGGAAAAGAGAACCCCAAAACATTGACTTCAACGCAAACGGAACATAATTCCTACCTGTGAAATCTCTATCGCATGTCTGTATTTCATTGACAAAACAGAATTCCGTTTTAGATTCAAGGGTTAGAACAATTCTGAACTCCTAGACGTATTGTTACGGTCATTTGTGAGACAGGTTGCTGTCCTCTAAACACAGAGCCATATAGGCAATTCAGTTTTTAACTGGAACGATTTCCACATGGCATCGTCCTCCAGTGGTTCGGTGGGTTAATTGCGCGATTGCAAATCCGCATTCATCCTCAGCATGGAGTCCCTCCGTCATAGTAAAATACACATCGTCCATCTATGATACATACACCTTATATACATTCACGTGATCTGTAATACGAGTTAACCTTTTTGCGACAAAAACAAAAGGACTGGGCGCTATACCAAAGACTAAATCCTGTGTAAATAATGTATCGTAAAGTTGCCTTGAAACAGAACCTGTGTTTGAGATCTTAATACATGCACCTTTTCTAAAACCATTACTAGGAAAAGAGAACCCCAGCAAAATCTTAACTTAGACGCAAACGGAACATAGGTCCTTCCATGAAATCTTCATCGTTGCGTTTTATCAAACACATGTCTACATATCATTCATAAAGACAAAGCTACATTTGAGATTCATTGGTTACGATAATTTTGAAAACCTAGTAGTAAAGTAACGAATCTTTGTGAGGCAGGTCCCTGTTCTTTAACCACAAAGCCACAGAGGCCACCCTGACTTTAACCGTAACGATGTCCACATGGCATCGTCCTCCAGTGGATCGACGGGGTAAGGACTTGCGACAAGTCCTCTACTGCTTTACACAATTAGATAGGAATATTGCAATTACCACAAACTGTACAATCTATAATGCAGGGATTGCATGTAAGCACGTCAAAGTGTTCTGGAACAGATGCAACAAGTATGACAGCCCATTAATAACGCATATTTGAGACGAATTGATGCTTTCGTTTCCAGTCGAGATGAAAATGCCGTCATATGTTGTCTGTTTCTTCTGCTTTTAGCTCGTTGGTTTATAAACTTATACAACCGTTTTGATGCACATGCATGAGAAAGCTTTGGAAACCAACCACACTGTCCTTGCAAAAAACAGTTTCTCATTTTTGTCACACAAGTTTTCGACCTTACTTTACTTGATTTTTATACTTTATGCCTTTTGTCTGGGGTTGTCTCTTTTAATATTGGACGAGCCTATGTGAAAAAATAGTGTAGAAATGAGAGTATTGGTTGATGTTTGGGACATCAAACGCTTCTCACTGCATGATAAATCCACTGTCAAAACATATAAAATACCTTTTGGGTTAAATGAGCCGATGAAATTTATTGGTGTTGCATTGGTTTGAAATACAAAATGAGTCATACAAGAGATAATGTTTTTTTTTGTGTTGACGCGTAATTTTAAGTATAAACACTCGGTTTCTCTTCTTGCCATACATTCTCTATTTGTGGAAACAGCATTAAATCCATGAGAAGAGTGAAAGTGAATAGTAAACAAGGATTTGTATTAGTTTTAGCATTTCTTAGTCTGTCATCTAAAACGTTCAAACGTGGTCCGTTGTGCAACAAGTGTTATGTTGAATTTTATCGAAGGCCATGCGTTTTCAAAATGACAGTATTGCGTCGCCAAACTTAATGGTGCAGTGAATGAATAAAGCGCCGTCTGACATGTAGATCGCATGTATTTAGCGTTTGCATGTAACAAAAGTATACAACTATAAAAGTACAAGGCATTTTAGTTTTCAAAATTATTAACAAATTATTTGCCGTACATCATAGTTCTTTTGCCGTACCATGGGTAGCTTGTAGTATTCCTTAACCATTTACCAAACGCCAAATTTTCGGCAGCTCCAAATTGAAAGAGTTTGCGGACAACATTTCAAAATCTGATAAAATTGAAAAACAATCTTCTGATAGGGCAGAAAACATTTTTGGGAAATGGGAAATTGCTCGTTTAGAGCAATTTTTCCTTTTCCAACGATGTTTCCAGAGTCGTCCGCAACAAATTGGTCAAATGTCGTTATTGTTTGATAATGGGTTAAAGCGAATAGATATAAAGGAAAATGCTATTTTAGCACACTTAATGCTATATCAACCTGGGCACTATCATAGCAGCTCGTTTGTCGGTCTGAACTGTGGGATTTTGATCTTTTTAACTTAATTAGTGTTTATGTTTACGTGAACGTTGCCAAGATATTTAGATAGTTCTGACGAGGGATGTTAAACACCGTAATTCGATTAACAATACGTCTCCTCTGGGGTTCGCCCAAAGTTGGTTTGATATATATTCAGAGTTTGCATTCAGGCATTGCTTCTTTATATTCTTACCCAAACAAACGACCAAATTCATAGATAAACATGGCGTATTGGCGTAATACCTTATTGTTATGTGTTGTCTTGTTCATTTCTATGAGTTAATGGAATTTGGCAACTACGAAATTGTCAAGATTTGCCAAGATAGACACCTATCATAAGCAATTCTAAGAATGCCTCCAGTTTGATACAGGACACTTTTCATCTGCCCTTCTTATAACTGGCGTTCTGTTTCAAGCTTGATTTGAAGATTTTATTCACCTATGTATGATTTTAGCCTTCAATGCATTGTTTTAATAGCATGACATGACCATATAGGATTAAGCCACTTCTGTACACTACTTTAACCACAGATTAAATACTAATTGTGACAAAATGTCAACTTACTCGCCAACATATTCATACAGGACACCTGCAGATAATCTTTTTTTTGTGGGGTTAAAAGCTTGCTTCAATCAAATGCATATTCCATATAAGTATGATGCCGTTTTGTTCTTTTCAGCGCCACTCATAATGGATTGTGTATATACACAAATCAAGACAGAAACAGACCGACGAACATATGCAACCAGCACGGTTAGTACCAAAGCAAATAGTGACCAATTCAGAAATCACAACTGTTTGGAAGAATAAATATAAAACGGCCATTACTTTTATCAGTAGAATTATTTCAAGTACAAAGTCGAATGGAAAACTATCGGGAATTGCTAATTTTGAGTGTCGAATCGTCGAAAGCATGTATATTTGGGTTAAAAAGATGATTTTAAGAACTATTCCAAGCACTAAGCGAAAAAGAACGTCCATCAATCAGAATTGGCCTGTGTTGTTTCATTGAAAGACTGTATAATTTATCTAAGGTCATGCAGAGATTCTTAACAACCTTCCCAAATACCAAGTGGAATAAGGGCTAATCAGAAATACATACCGTTCGTATTTATTTCATTCAAAGAAGGTTTTAAGTTTTTTTATGATGCCTATGGTGGCTATCTTATATTTCACAGTCGTGGTGTTTCAAGTCTGCATACAGAATCGATACAAACTCAATAAGAAGTATCGGAAATGGTTGACGACGCTGCAAAACGACGGTGGGTCGGAGGCGAATCTCACATCTATCCTCGCCCAATCAAAGGTAAGCTTTGTTTTCCACATGTTTGTGTCTGGGTTTTAATGAGTTCTTCAACAACTCATCAGCTATATTGCGGCTACAGCCAAGTTTATCGTACATTCTAAATAGCTTACAAGTACTACGTTAGGAAATGGTGTCTTTTTTTTTCGTCTTAGTCTCATTATCATTATTCTTCGTCCAATATATAGACAGGAGCCGCGGTTAGACTAATAACTCTGATCCCCGATCGCAGTGGTAAACAACAACATAATCATAGAGAGACGATAGTAAGACAATGCTCCATTATTTGTGTAAAGGGAACTTAATTAAACAACTAACAACCATACCTACCCTCACAAATGAACGCGGATAAATACAAAATTACAAATAAAATACTTTTCTTCCAACAGACTGCCGCCGAAGCAGAAGACAATGATAACGAACTCGAACAAAAACGCCAGCACGGGAAGAAGGTTCGATATGGGGAGGTCGTGCAGGTAAGAATAATGACTCAGAATCAGAAGTGGAACTCTCTAAGCTTCTCACAATGGTTTATGCTTAATGGCGTACTTTATTATATCACTGTTGATTTCGATTCGATTTCTGACATTCTGGCATGACTGAGATATGGTCATGTCCACTCTCGAGCTAGCCTACATGTGTTACCGCGTCCCTCATAAATCATATAATTCAAATTCGCAACCTGTGATAGAAGACATAAGAAACCAAAACCACTGTTACAAAAGGAGAAAGTGTTCGAACCGAGCAATATTGCTTCATTCGCAATGCTTTCTGCTCAAAACTACAAACAAAATCAATGTTTTTTTTCCGTATTATTGTCGTCTGCAGTTGCTTTGAAATTGGATCAGACACATAAACAAATCAATATGAGAGTTATATGGGTGGGAGATAAGCGTCTAGGTCCTGATAGTAGCTTATACATCTGTTACCATGTCAATACGTTACCAATATATTTCAAGTACGGCGCCCATCGACCAAGCCTTAATTTACAATTAAGAATTGTCAACCTCGATAGCGGTCAAGCAATGCAAATCATAATGGGTAAACCCTTTTCTTTTTGTTTATACGTTTAAACACGTCAACAGATTAAAGCATAAGAAACCAACGTGACAAAATGAGAATTCGCTCATAACAAACACTTTCACCTTTCACAGGCGTTCAATCCAACTGATAGGACTTACGTTTTGTGTGAGTTCCTATCATTGAAAATCTGAAATGGTCAATCCTTGACCTGATCTTGGGCATAATGGGATCAAGTGATTACTGCATAGATATGGAAACTAGTTGTTCCTTTATTACATTCACAACTATGACAAGAAACGTTTAACCCTTTACCAAACGCCAAATGTTCGACTGTCCGAAATTGAAAGAGTTTGCAGACGACATTTCAAATTGTGACGAAATTGGAAAATAATCGTCTGAAAGGGCAGAAATAATTGTGGGACAAGAAAAAATTGCTCGTCGCAAGCAATTTCTCCTTTTCCCACAATGTTTTCGAGAATGGTCTGCAACAAAGTGGTTAAATGTCATTATATTTTTGTAATGCATTAAATAACTTCTGAGTAGTAAGAGTAAATGGCATTAGCTACGAGAGCGATAAAAATCGTCCATATCATTTAAGACAATACACTGCCATTTGCCTCAAAGATGCTGTTTACGTCTCTCTCTCTGATTAGTAGCTCTTTTCCAAAGCGGTATATGTATACACTTTTATCTATTAACCCCTGCTCTTGTTTTTATATCATTTTAGTTGAAGCACCTTTATACGGGGAAGTTTGTACATATGAGCACCACACAGACAAGCCAAATCGACAAGAATTACATGAAGGTCAGTATTACTAGCCCAGACCGTCGTCTTCGTCTATACCAACAGCACGGTATCTATTGCATCAGTTGTACGGGTATTTGTGTCTGAAGGAACTGCCTATGCACATGTCATATTTTCTAATATCGGTTTGGAAGTCCATGATCATGCTCCATGTCTAAGATGGCTATACAATACCAAGCTTTGGTAAAAATCACAAGCTGATCTGTACTGCCTCAATGCCCCAAGTGGTCAAAGTTCTGATGTGAAACAAGTGCCTTTGTGTATTGCACAGTTCTGGACACTGGTTGGAAAGTCGATGACGGTATTATATAACTATTTTTGATGGGATACCTCCTTAAGAAGCAGACATTTTCATTTTGTTACTTGATACTGTATATTTATCGTCTGCTGTTGCTTTCAAATTCGACCAGAGACATTATACATATGAAGGAAGGGGTTAACATTTGTTGGCAGACGAACCGCACTGAATGGTTATACTATAAACCAATATATTGCACACTCAAGTTATGATACTGTTAACCCTTATAGTGCTTGAAATGACTTCATGCTTATGCAAACAGGTAAGATCCAGGCCAGCCGCCAAATAAATTGGCAGCTGGTCTGTGATCTAACCTGTTTGCTACTCTGAGTATCTTTCTTCATCAAACTTAAGCAGATAGTTAAGGTTGGGAAAGCAGACGACCCGAAAATCGTTTTTAGAAAATTACCCAGTGTTCTAAGAGTTAAAAGCGGTATGGTTGAGCATATTATGAATGATAGAAAGAATGTACGAGGAATTTACGTTGTAGATGGCTTAATGCATCTTTAACGGCATTTTGATGCGGTTTCTCCGTTAGGTATTCGATCATAAATAACATGTAATGTGCGCTTAGGAAATCAAATTATATAAACGGTACGTCATTATTGGCAGTTAAACAGAGAATAATACGCATATTCGCTTAGGATGAATATCGGGGTACCTTTTTACGAAGCATTTTACGCTTAAAATTTACGTAAGTTCAAAGCAAAATTCACTCTTGTTTCAATATTGGGCTATGAAATATTGCAATGTGACTCGTCATTGGAATGGTTATACTATAAACCAATATATTGTACACTCAAGTTATGATACTGTTAACCCTTATAATGCTTGAAATGACTTCATGCTTATGCAAACAGGTAAGATCCAGGCCAGTCGCCAAATAAATTGGCAGCTGGTATGTGATCTAACCTGTTTGCTACTCTGAGTATCTTTCCTCATCAAAATTAAGCAGATAGTTAAGGTTGGGAAAGCAGACGACCCGAAAATCTTTTTTAGAAAATTACCCAGTGTTCTAAGAGTTGAAAGCGGTATGGTTGAGCATATTATGAATGATCGAAAGAATGTACGAGGAATTTACGTTGTAGATGGCTTAATGCATCTTTAACGGCATTTTGATCCGGTTTCTCCGTTAGGTATTCGATCATAAATAACATGTTATGTGCGCTTAGGAAATCAAATTATATAAACGGCACGTCATTATTGGCAATTAAACAGAGAATAATACGCATATTCGCTTAGGATGAATATCGGGGTACCTTTTTACGAAGCATTTTACGCTTAGAATTTACGTAGGTTCAAAGCAAAATTCACTCTTGTTTCAATATTGGGCTATGAAATATTGCAATGTGACTCGTCATTGGAAGCGTCTCTTCGAGACGCTTCCAATGACGATTCACATTGCAATATTACATATTTTCATTTAAGAAACTCTCCATGTTTATTAGTTTTGACTTACACAAGTTTTTCCTTTATGTTGTTAATCAAAACGGTACCCGGGACACTGTTTTCCTTTTTAGACACTATGTTGGTTTTGTTATGAGGTTTACTTTACAAATACGACAGCAAGTAATCACGGAAACTCTGGTTATCATAAGCAAAGATCTCAGGTATCAACTTTCCAAATGTGTACATGTAGATTGAATCAAATACGATAAGGAATCATCAGTCTTCTGGAGAATAACAGAAATAGTTACCCAGTGTTGCCGAGATATTACAGAAAAACTGTCGAAAACGACATTACATCATAAACTTTCAAAAACAATCTTACAAAAGATAAAAGAATTTCTTCATGTGTAACCGCAATAATTCAATTTGTGTCAGGGAGTTTTTTCAATTGATGATTCTTTTGTGATTAAGATGGGTTAAGCCATTACCAAACAATCACGACATTTAACCACTGTGGTGCAGACGACTCTGGAAAACATTGTTCCCCACAATGTTTTCTACACTATCAGAAGGTTATTCTCCAATATCATCACATTTTGAAATGTCTTCTGCAAACTCTTTCAAGTTGGGACAGTCAAATATTTGGCGTCTGGTAATAGAGAAAGCAAACAAGTGTGATGTGGTAGGTATTTGCTACACTGGTTGTGGATATACAGCCATAGTTATATGATTATTTTATGGGTTTTAGATGGTACTCTGCCAATACGTGCAAGTTCTTTGCTCTAAGATGCTCATAACGTATACTGCTTTGTGATTATGCTATATGTACATGTTTAATGTGCGTCATAAGTACCATTATGTCTAATCGTAACCGGAATGCAAGCAATGTCGACAAAGTTATCACCCGTGCCATACTAAGTCCAATGAAAGTTATTGACCATGCCCTTTATTTGACAAGAAACATCTTCCTTGTTTGGAAAAAAAAATGATGGTGAAACAATATACAAGTCAGAAAACGGTGCAAAAAAAGAGAAATTGCTCGAATTTAGCAATTTATCCGTATGTCATAATGGTTTCTTTCTAATATGATTACGATACAATTTCACGTTACTGTTGTAGGCTGTTTGTTTTGCTTTCAATTTGGACCAGAATCATAATAATGACGAGGAACATTAAGTGTTTAAGTTATGAAATAAACCTCTGGGTACCGTTTTACTAAACGTCTTACGCTAAAGATTTGCGTAAGTTCGAAATAAAATTCCCTCTTATATCAATGCTGACCAAAGCAATATTGCAAAGTTACACATCAATTGAATCGTCTCTCCGAGACGCTTCCAATGATGTGTCACATTGTAATATTGCACTTTCGTTGAAGATAACATCCATGTCTATCAATTTTGACTTACGCAAATATTTCCCTTAAATTGTTTAGTAAACGATACTCTGTTCTCTTCTCTTATATTTATGTTCCAAAATAACTGAACTGGTTCATTGCCCGAGCCTACTTACGCAACATGAACTAATTAAACCTCATTAACCTATATAATTAACTATTCCGCAGGTATCTCTGCACGACTTCAACGCCAAGAACGCACAGTTCCGTATACTGCCCCGATACAAGGTCAAATCCGAGGGGGAAGTCGTAAGTATATCAATTAATCCTTTACTCAATTAATATCTCATACGTAAGCGCAGCACAACAAGATGGCAGTTGCATTTGCATTTCATAAAAATGGCCATGGTAAGAGAAGACAAAGCTCGTTATGATCTTTTATCTTCTTTTGACATAATTATTTTGTTATATATTCCATATATATACGTTATGAATATTTCAGTAAGGTAATTAATTAAAACGACCATCAAGAAAACAACAATAAAATGATAAAAAGAGAATTTGCTTGCCATATGTAAGTTCTCATTTTGTCGTTCTGTCTTAAGTCCTATTTGAAAATTGCATCGTTATGTTGTATAAAGTCATTTGCCATTCATTAACAAATTCACAATTGTGTGAGCTTTGATGTTTCATTTATAATCACAACTTGTTTTAGACTTTCAAGCACCAGAGTCGGTAAAATTAAGATCCATTATAAAATAATCAGCATTCAACCACTATACGATACTCAATTTAATAGATATGTTACAATCAAAGATATTCTGACATATTTTTTTCTTTTGATTGCAAATCAATTACATCTCATCACAGCACATCTATCTGTCTACATTCAGAATTATTTCGTCGTCTGACTCTACAATATAGATATTGAAGCTCATTCACTTCTATAATTTGAAAAATGGCGATTCAATCAACACGATGTTTAATCCAGTAACTACACTTGGTTTTGCTCGTAACGAACAGTCTTTTCTTTTGTCACAGTGGTTATAAAAAAATATCTACAATGAAGAGATGTTTTTTCGTATTTCGTAATTGTCATCTGATTTTGCTTTCATATCAAGCATCGTAAAGTAGGTAAATTGTTTATTATTGTGACATGTGCATAACAAAATATATACATACATTTTAAATAAACAGATAAAAAGGCACCCGGCTCAGCAGGCCTATAAGTCACCAGGATAGAAAACCTTTGATAAGTCTGTAATAAATATGATATAAACATGAAAGTGTGATGGGTATTCGAGTATGCATAACGGATTGGGCCACAATGCAGAGAAAAGTGAGCTGATCTCAAATGTTCCAGCGTGCAAATGCATTAGTAACCAATCTTGGTGAACTAATCTTTTGCCATTAAGTTGAAATGCGAACACATTACGCGATTTACGATCTTGTTTGTTAAGATATGTTTACGTGTAATTCTCTGGATAAATCCTTTGCAATCTTTTCATTATGAAAAGTTTTGGTGCGCTTTTCTTAAGGCACTATTCTTTTATTGAAAGTCGTTCACATCCTTAGTCAATGATTTTTTTTTTGGCTTATACCGATTTCAACAATATTTCAGACATATCGCGAAGGACGGTTTAGCCAATATGGTATTTCTTTATTGGTTTTGAATTATACTATTTTCAAAGCAGACTTATCTCAAACATGATAACATTTGTTCAGGAATGAAAGACGATTTCGACCGTGTCACAATGACTCAATTCACCAAGTTCTCCGAAAATTTATCTATATCTACAGTGTAGTTTTTTTGATATAAAGTTGTATGACATGAAAGGAAAGCCATCAACTAAGAAATGTGTTTATTCCCTTTACCAGGTCCAACTGTTCGACCAAATCGTGTTTGAGAGCGTCAAATCTCCGGGACATTATTTCCACGCCAGTGATTCCCACCAACTAGACTACAAATCATTGGGGTAAATATGTTAAAATATTATAAAACAGGTTAATCTGTTGTAACAGTATCAACAGTATTTCAGTTATGTTGAGCTGCCTGATAGAGGCGGGGCCTAATATCTACCGCTCGAATAGGCTGATAACACTGGTATGAACAGGGCTCTCGACTTTCCTTTAGTCAGCCGGGAGAATACTTCTCAGGTAATGCAACTTAACTAGTATCGCGATTTGACTTTTTAAAAACGAAACTCACTTTTAGAAATATCTTTCTTCCGATGGACTGAGGGATTTCCGTGGTTAGTTTACAGAACTTGAAATCACATGGTCTCTGTCCTCGTGAGTTCAATTCATGGTACTGGTATACAGTGAAGCCTCGTTTATCCGGACCCCGATTATCCGGATGTCTCGTAATCCGAACGAAATTGTAAGGGAACGGAATTATTGGACCAGTTTGTTGCAGACGACTTTTGAAAACATTGTGGGTAAAGGAGAAATTGCTCGTAACGAGCAATTTCTCCTTTTCCTACAATGTTTTCTGCCATATCAGAAGATTATTTTTGCATTTCATCACGTTTTGAAATGTCGTCTACAATCTCTTTCAATTTGGGACGGTCGACAATTTGGCGTTTGCTAAAGGGTCATAAGTATACACGTGCATACAGACTGTTTATATCTTAATGTGTATAAGAACATGCTCTGCTTCATTAGACATTTGGACTCTGGACATTTTGTTGGGAACGGACGTGTTCGGATTAACGGGAAATCACTGTATTTTGATTAATTTCCCATTTGATAAACGGAATGTCGATGGTTCTACCCAGCTTGACCAGCCATAAAATTATCGATTGCATGCCAAGTATCTTAATATAACTGAACTACTGTTGTTCCGATGTAATGCCCTTAAAAACGATTTTACAAAACGAATTGACTTTCCGCTGTCGTATATCACGCAGTGCTAAAGATAGCAGACATGTGCTCATGGATAAATTTCTAGGTTTTTTCTATGTAGAAACACGGGCATTTCTCTACTTGGTACCCCGAACGCAATGATTAACCGAATATATTTCGAAATCCTGCTACTAAAAAATGCTTGATTCGCCCACTTATATAGATCACTGACTTAGACGTATGAATCTATAATATCAAATTAACTTTTGATAAAATAGTTTCGTTATCTTTTGCAGTCAAATTATTTCGTATATCATATATCTTATACATGATATAAATATCGTACAAATAGCATATATCAAAAACAAAACGTCTTATTGTATCAGTAACATATGTCTCTAAAACCTCTTTGGAAAAGGATAGATTGCTCGGGATTGGAAATGGCTCTTTTTTTAAACAAAAAATGTTCCACCCCATACCAGTATGGAATTTACATATATTCTCGTTTGATTTGGCTTTAGACTCGTAAAAATCCTGATTATAAAAAAGGGTTGATAAATTAAAAGTCTAAATCATTCAACCCTTTCTCAAACAATAACGACATTTGACGTCTTTGTTGCAGACGACTCTGGAAACCCATGTGGGAAAAGGAGAAATTGCTCATAATGAGCAATTTCTCCTTTTCCCGCAATGTTTTCTGCTCTGTCAGAAGATTGTTTTTCAACTTCATCACATTTTAAAATGTCGTCTGCAAACTCTTTCAATTTGGGACAGTCGAAAATTTGGTGTTTGGGAAAGGGTTAAGGTCGAATCTCTCCATGTAATGGACCGCGAATGTTTAACCTTTCTCACATAGCTTTGTATTTCAACTCGAATGAAGCAAACGAATTCATGTCACTGTTGTGACGTGACATTATAAGAAAATGCTGCGAAAATCAAGATCTTATTTTGTCACGATGGCTTCTACATACTTCCACGCAGAGCATACTGTAGTTTCTACACTAAGTGTGCTTTCTGAGTATGCTTTCAGTGTACACCTTTCACAAAATCGTTTATGAAGGATCTGTTTAATCAAAGCGTTCCTCGTTTGTTTTCCTGATTTACTCGGTATCCAAATTCTCTAATGGGTTCAAGACTCTTCGATAATTGAATCCAATGTTCAAACGATTATCGTGGAAGCGTATCTGTTATTTCCTCATTAAGCCGTTAAAAACAGATGTGGGGGTGTGATATAATGGTTATGTCAGAGGTTGAGAAACAGGGGTTTATTAGAGCACTTTATGACGCGGTGTTTTAAAAACTGCTTATTATGCCCTCATTATGTGTGTACTTGTTAGAATTACCTCGAAGAAATGTTGCTAATGAGTACCCACATTATAGGCTTGGAGCGTAAAAGAAGTTAGTAAAGGACATGTCATTCTGTTCAAGAAGTTTTTAAGAAGTGTTTTCACTGCAAACTTGCGTCGACATAAAACTGTTATGTACTCCCTATTGGTTAAAGGAGTGATTATTTTCGAGAACATGTTAATATGTAATTGCTCTATTCCTTCTTGTTTTGCGGAGTTGTTCATCACAGCAACTGTTTCTCAGTTGTATACGTAAGTGTCCTGTTTAAAGGTGAATACCCATTTCTTTCTCGTTTCTACTTTTCTAAACTGCAGCTCATTTGGGTCGCATCATAATGTAATTTTGCTAATGATAGACAATTTATTAACAGTAAAGATGTTATGTACAAGAAGTTGTATCTTGTAAATTCTATAACGTTTTATTTAACTCCGAAGTGAATGCATTCGGATCATTGTACGTCGGAATCTTAGCCAGCAGATTTCTTCTCGTGCCTTTCCTGTCATTTATGTTTCATATGAAGCATCATCATCGTTATCATCAACAACAACAACAGCGTGATACTCGTCATCAACATCGTCATCATCTTCATTATCTTAAGCGTCGTAACTAGTCATCATGAATTACCATTATTACCGTCACCAACGTATTTGTCAGTGACATCGTCATCATATTTACCATCATCATCAAGAAACCACATTCATTATATCTACCACAATCAATAGAAGCATTATTGTTATCGATAATTGTAATAGCTTTATCAGTATGATTTTGTTTTTATATTTATCTGTATTAGTACTTTTATCATTGTTAATGAAACGACAAACCAATTCACTTTTCCAGGTCAGAGCTTAACCTTGGAGTTGAGAGATCCAGTTTCACATTGATCGGGAGTTACAGGGAAACACTCGAACAAGAACGCTTTGTTAGGGTGAGTTAATCAAGTGTTGATCGTTTTCGAAACCCTTGCGACATACAGTCTATTAAAATTTCTAGTGCAAGTAACATGTCAAGAATAAAGCTGCCAGTTTGCACATTCTTATCAAACGCGGTATGTAGTTCTAGTATATGGAATATCACTAGGCTTAGCATACCTACATATAAACTCGCATTGGTCGAGGTCTCGACACAAATCAATCCCAACACACTTCCCTATATACACAAAGGATAGTCCTTGTAGCTAAGTATGGCTTTATTTCAAGCGACCATAAAGAAAAAAGACAAAAGTGTGACACAAAAGGCAACTTATGGCTTAAAACGGATGCAAGTCATTCAAAAAAAAAACAAGTAGGCGCTTTCTCAATGACCTGGGTACTGTTTTACTAAACAGTTTACGCTTATGATTTGCGTAAATCTAAAACAACAATTCCTCTTATTTTAATACTAGGCGAAGCAATATTGCAAAGTAACACATTATTGGAATCGTTTCTCCGAGTCGCTTCCAATGGCGTCTCACATTGTAATATGTACTTTCATTTAAGATACTATTCATGTGTATCCGTTATGACTTACGCAAATATTTTCCGTAAGTTGTTTAGTAAAACGGTACCCTGGGTCCTGCCAAGATAGACTTAGAATAAATAACTTTTCACGCAATGTTAGGAGTGGTACACGTATCTAAACAACACTAATAACAACACTGTATGGTAATATTTCTTTTTATTCCTGTTTTTCTAACAGGGTGGTTCTGTGATCCGCCTATTTCATAAGGAGCTGGAAGCATATTTGGTGGCAGAGGGACTCTTTGATGACAGTATAACAGAAGACGGTAAACTTATTCTTGTATTTTGTTAATCTTGGTAAAACTTTATCAACGCTTCTCGTGAGTAATTTTTATCAGAGATTTGTTTCATTTAGCATTTAAAGCAGTGCGGGGAATACGTGCTGAAAGAAACACAGGCTAGCACGACATTTCAGATATAGATTACATAGCAATGGTCAAAAGCAAGACTTAAGCAAATCTCACACTATTATGAAGGACTTGTTTCGGTACGGTTGGAAGATACTCTGTTGGTGGATTTGTCGTTCGAGAAACATTTAGAGGGCATCCATGTATTCTGGAACCATTGCCCTTGCGTACAGCCCACCTAGTACGGGTACATGTAGGTCTAGGACCCAATGCTAGTTTCCATGGAGTATTCGTTAAATGTTTTATTCTTCTAATTTCAGTTCACTTCCGAATACGTGTAATCGACCAGCATAGACCCAAATCCTTGTCACCATCGTCTTCCGGGATAACGTATTGGCAGATTGAGGCCGAGCACAGTATATTAGATGGTATGGTCATTTGTTTGTATCAGATATTATAGGATTCAACGCCCTTTTCAACAATATAACATTCCCGCTAATATATTGACTAACACCAACAATATGCTTATCGTCCTACAAATAGGCTTTCCGTTACCCAGAATGTGGCACGAGGCCACCCTTTTCTATTGTTTCATGGTAGCGTTTTGCTTGACATGTTGCGCCACAAAGGGTCAAAACAACAATACCTTTTATTTCAATATTGAGAAAAGATATATTGCAAAGTAACGTATCATTGGAATCGCCTCTTGTAGACGCTTCCAATGATATGGTATAATACAATGTCAACTTTATACGTTTGTACTCTTAGGTACAATCCATGTACATCGGCTTCGACGTACGTAAACAATTGCCTTAAATGGTTTCATACAGCAGTACCCTGACCTTTGGTGTGGCCAGGTAGTGTTTTCGAATTAAACACAAACCAGCTCACAAGATAGCTTGTTAAATCCGAAACGCATTTACTCAGAGAATCTTAACCGAAACACTATTTTATCAAAGTATCGGTTAAGTAAGCGAATTGAACACATCACGAACATTTTAATTATTAATTTTACAAACTTCTCTCTTTCAAATATTGTTCTTATGCTACCAAGTAAGTTTATTGAGCGTTTATGTTAATTGCATCTGTACGCACTTTGAAATCGGACAAGTCAAAATCAAATGTATCGAATTTCTTAATAAGCATTCAAGATGAAGCGCAGGTTAGGTTTTACCCTGAAACAACCTTTCTGGAGAACCAGGTATTACAAAACAAATATTTGATTTCGTTTCCATACTTAAGCTTCCAGCGGAACCCCTTTCATGTCTCCATATCTATAGGAAAAAATCATTCGTGCGCATTAAATAAATGGAAGAACCGTACATATTGACGAAGGTTTTAACCACAATAAATCATCCTTTATTGACGTTTCATGATTGGTTAATATTCCCCAAGATCAGCCCCCTGGCGGCGACCGGAATCATTGCTTCTCAGATTAAAGAGCGTTTTATGACCCAGATCACATTTCGAAAAGCGGGCGCTGTTTGACTTGTGTCACGTGATCGGGAATAGATGCTGAGTGAAATGACATTATTGGCTTTTTAACCCCGTCCATGCAGGTTATTTACAATCCAGTCATTCACAGGCCTATAATTATCATAAAAAACACACAACAAATATGCACTAACCGATGCTTTTCCAAGATGCGCTCCCCATAACGTGACTCCAGTTCAGCGCCTATGTAAATTCTTACCTTAATATTGTCTAAACGTTTCACAACAATGGTCAAATACCTGCATTGTCTTTTTCTGGAAGGGTCGACAGAGTCAATAGACTTGCGGTCCGATTTTATCAAAGGAACCCTGCGGATTGTGTAATAATAATAAGTACCCATAAACACAGGACACGTGACATACGAAAACCGGAAACTTTCACTTTATGAATAATCTAGTTCATGTTGTAGTACGTGGGTACCATCATTAAGTCATTGTATCTTATTTTTCTGGTCTGCTGCAAAGGTTGACAGAATCCACTGTATCAATTGAATATATCGCTCCTAATGAATATTTTATTCTTTTGTCAAAACCGTCTCTTACCTACAACATAGAGAACACTGTTTAGTTCGTTACGTTTGCTGTTCTCTATATTGCTTTTTGATTGGACATTTCAATTTCTCATATTTGGGAATCGGTTAATCGATTCTTTATAAAGCGTTATCCAAATGCCGATTACAGTTGACGCAGATATGAAAATGATGGAAAAAAATCACAGACGTACTTTTCTATTTAACTGCATAGATCCTGTTTGATTGGAAAATAAATCTCTGGAAATGTCATTCTGACTAAAGTGTCTGTCTAAAGGTGTCTGATTCAGGTCAATTAAGAAAGTAATTCAAAAGGTCTGAATAATCGTACATTTTATAACATATTGTTTACGTAGGAAAACAAGGTACACGGTACATACTTGTTTTATTCTGCTTGTCAGGCCATTGAGTTAACCACTATTCTGAGGGCCATCTTTTTCATCATTCAAATCAAGCATCCGAATGATATTTGTGTTCAATGAAAGATAACCTTATAGACAAATCATTCGGGCCTCTGAGATCAGTATTTTCTGAAGATGCGTTAACCCATTATCAAACAATAACGACATTTGACCAGATTGTTGCATCTGGAACGATTTCTACTCTGGAAAGCATTGTGGGAAAAAGAGAAATTGTTGTTAACAAGCAATTTCTCCTTTTCCCACAATGTTTTCTGCCCCATCGGAAGATTACTTTTCAATTCCATCACATTTTGAAATGTCATCTGCAAACTCTTTCAATTTGGGACAGTCGAAAATTTGGCGTTTGGTAAAGGGTTAAGAAAAATTAAGATGGCCCGGTTTGTTTGGCTAGCCCCTATGGTTTATAGCCTACCACGTGGATTGAATGGCCTTGAAAATGGCATCAAACACTCATAAACTGTCTAGGCTTTTTTATCCCATTCATCAAACATGTATTCCAATGTTTGTAAAGATGTAAACATCCTCCCATCAAATACGTCCATCAAACTCACTTTCCTATACGGGGCCCAGTTAATATCTTGTCTAGATAGAAAATACGATACCAATAACGATATTTTATTGATATGTAAACGATGCGCTTTTTAATATTTTTGACACAAACGATCTAACAAAAGAAGGAATTCCTTTACATGAACACTACCTATTTGTTTGCGTGGTTTCAGCTTAAGGTTTATTCACGTAACATCGATCATGTAATGCGTTTTTACGACTCTTTCGTCACTCTCGTTTTTGCTTTTTCGATTTATAACCAGTTTTCGCACCGAATGTTGGTTAACCCTTTACCAAATTTTCGACTGTCCCAAATTCGGAGAAATAGCAGACGACATTTCAAAATCGGATGAAATTGGATATTAATCTTCTGATTGGGCAGTAAACCTTCCGGGAAAAGGAAACATTGCTCGAAACGAGCAATTTCTCCTTTTCCCGCAATGTTTGCCAGAGGCGTTTGTAACAAAGTGGTATCGTTATTGTTTGGTAATGGGTAAATGAAAGTTCGCAAGGTTGATCAGTATCTGGCGGGATTCAAACGTACAGCCCTTCTGTTCTACCATATAACCTCCAACTTCAAATGCCTTGAAAATCTGTCGTTAAGAAGGAGTGGAGAGATATAAACCATTCACGTCATGGCCTATGTCTGATCATGATCTGGTGTTTTTTCACGCTACACTAAACATTTGTTAGATGCTTTTGATGATACCGAAGATTAACGTTGCATTAAACATGTTTTAGATGGTGTCGGTGATACCAAAGCTATCAACCAGACAGGTGTTTTTTCGTAAAGCTGTCCCAATGTCAGTGTTTATTGAAGTGTTGAACTTTTCTCAACCTTTTAAACGTCCAGGGGGAACCCCACGGCGTTTGGTTGCATCTAGCAGAGAGTTTTCAAAATCGCTAGGCACCAGGGAGAAAGTGGTCATTCACAAAACACGGTATCTTGCTTTGTAACGTACAATATGTATTAGTACATATGAATACATGTACATGCATTGTAAATGATAATTTCATTTCTTTTTTTGAACGTGTTTTTCTCCTGTTAAGACATCAAAATAACCCAGGAAAAGAATTACAGCCTTTTCGGTATTCTATGTTTTTGCCAAGAACAATTGTTTGATAACATGATTTGATTTGATTCTCTATTGAGATATCATCCTTAAAAACGGCGATATACTTTATGTGACAAAAACGCATTTATATCCTTGTTAAAGGCAAGACTTGACTGCGTTTTTCTTAGATTTATCATTTTCTCGGCGTGCAAGCTTATCCATTTTTCGGCATGGTTAGCCCTAAATCATAGCGTTCTTCATTAGTAACAATTCGATTTATCCTCCACTACATGTAATCCCTACCAAAACGAGGTTATCTTGTTTTGTTTTTTGACGAAGGAACTTTGAATATGGATTCTGTTCTCTTACCTCACTAATTCCGATTTACTACGTTTTGAATACGCACAAATGATAGATCTAAGACCATGCGCTTTTCTTCAAAGTAAAGAACAAAACATGAGGATATATTTGCAGATGTTTGGAATACCTTTAAGGATGAAAGAAAAGGAAATAATGCAATGAACGCTAGAAAATGCAAAAGAACGTTTTGGACGGTTAAATCATTTATCATGCCAAAGAGCTCAGCCCTGTTTCCTCCTTTAATAATGGTTTAGTCTCATTAACTCACCATCTTGCTTCATAAAACCCCGTATGCGTTTTAATGTATTATTTTCATGTATTACCCACCGCTTTGTTTAACCTTTTTATTTAGGAGCAACTCATTTGAAAATGATTTGATAATTTCCTAGGTGACGTGTTACGATGGGAACAACAAATCCGACTACGTCAGATGTTGACGCGCCAGTACTTGTGTATCGATTCGAGAAGTGAGGTTTCCCTGGTTACGGATCCGGCCGACCCGAGAACTGTGTTCCGGCTTCATTCCGTCCTGAAGGTAATTCTGGGTTAAGGGTAACTGTATACTCCAATTGTTATTTAGTATATTGCTTCAACAGTTACTTAACCCTTTCCCTAAACACCAAATATTTCACTGTCCCAAATTGAAAGAGTCTCCAGACGCGATTTCAAATTGTGATGAAATTTATAGATAATCTTCTGATATGGCCGGAAACCTTGGTTGAAAAGGGGAAATTGCTCGATTCAAGAGTAACTTCTCCTTTTCCCACATTGTTTTCCAAAGTTGTCTGCAGCAAACTGGTCAAATGTCGTTATTGTTTGGTATTGGGTGAAGCAAAAGCGTTTGATCTAGCAACAATAGCCTAGAATGTTTCAGTTCTAATCCGGCATATTGCCGTCTGCATACTTTTTTTAAATTCGAGACACGTTCAATATCCTGTTCGACAATACGTTTGCCATTAGGTGATTTCGATCAAAACACTTATTTACTATCTATCATCATACGTTATGTTTAACTTCCTGATTTATGACCAATTTGAGTAAGGTAGATATAGTCATACGTTGCTCAACGCTGTCTTTTTCAGGAGTTAGACGAGATTCAGTACGAGAGTTATGCGAGAATTGAACACGTGCTTACCGGATGCTGGCTCCACGCGCTCAAAGGTAAAATACATTGTTGACTGCTAAATATGTAGCATAATTCAAGAAAAATAGGCTACAGCCAACCTCTCAGTCCATTTATTCTCTCCGGAGCCGATTGGAGTCCCATAGAATTAAGATTAAACTACATTTGAACTTAAACATGTCATATTTCTTCTGTTGTTATAGCGTGACATATGTGATAGGAAGTATTTACGTATTTTCATATTTTAGTCCAAACTGTCTTCATATCTAAAGCGTCTCAAAAATAATTTCCGTTTTTGCATTTGTTTGGAAAATCGACTGAAAAAAGTAGTATCCTATTACTGATATAATTGATTAAAAGATTTGCAGTTACATTGTTTAGTTATTTCAACAGTATTATATTTTCATAATGGATTTCTCATCATTGTTATACCATGACTGCCAATTGTTTTATTATAAATGGCTCAAAGTCGCCTGTCGATGGTTATAAGATGTGTGTATGTACGTATTCGTTATAGATGAGGACTATGAGAAGAAGGAATTCCGTCGAAATGAGCAGGAGACATCTATGTACGGACTGCGATGGGACGGGGCTGCTACGAGAAAGGTTAATAAGATTATTTTATGCATATGTATTGAAGTTTTCATTGTATCACCGTAAAGGAAATACAATTAGTTCATAGCAAAACATTGCTTTTAGACAGACTTTCATATGATGTAGATTAAAATGTTCATTGTATCATCGCATACATCTTCCAATGAGTCAAAAAAGAAAATGATGCTTGTGGAAGTTTACTTGCTATGTTTGCGATTGCGTGAAGGTACAATACCATCTGTATTTGTAAAGTATTTTCTGTTCAAAGACAGGTATACACATTATAATATACAAAAACAATATATACATGCATTTTTGGGTGCACCCGTAATCAATTCCATCCTATGTTGTAGGTATCAGCGAGTGGAGAGAGCATGTACGATGATGCCTACACGTTACAGATGGTCGAGAAGCGGGATGTCGCCAACTTTGACTTTGTCGCCGGAATGGTCCCCTTTCTGTTTACGCTGATCAAAGACGTAAGTCATTCATTGGTTCGTGTATATAGAAAGCCTGGGGTACCGGTCCATGCTTATACCAAAATACAGGGTATACGCACGGGCGAGGGCCCCAGACTAGTATATATACTGGTAAAAAGTAAAAGTATCAGCAGACGATAATTTAAAAATATATAATATCATTTCGTAGGGGAGCTTAGATAAAAACCATTGTAATGCTTCTAGTTATCAAATATAAAGAACGTAAACATTTGCCATTTCTTGCATATGGATTTTTTTAGGTCCAAATTGAAAGGTGAATCAGACGATCATTATATACGTCTATAACATAAAGTTGAATTGTTATTTTGTACGCAATAATCGGAAAAACTATTGCAATCCTTTCCTGTTAACCCCGACAAATGAAGTAAGTCATTAAACCATTCCTGGTATAGAACAGCGATTTGGCCGTAAGTGGAAGCCCTCTCTGACAACAATTATAAAGTGTGAAAAGGAAACCTATTTTTTACAATTGAACTTAAAATCATTGGGTAAATGAAACGTGACCTAAGGATAAATTACTAACTCTTGTCTAGAAATCAATTTACTACCATTTACTTATGATAGACGTCATTGTTCTTTCCAGTTTCAGTCAGGATCAGTCTTAACAGCGAAGAAAACCCATGGGATCATAGTGGTGAGTTGATTCTCTTTTTAAGAACAAGTTGGCTGTATTGACCCTTTTCCCTTGTGTATACAGATTATGACGCACTTGGTGCAAAATGTACATGAATTAAATGACTATAATTATTTTATGATTAAGAACGAAAGTACGGATTTGTTTAACAAAACGAATGAATCAACGTCAGTTCTTACTGAAAGGTATTTGAGTAGAATGGGGTCCTGGCCTGGCCCGTGCATATGTATACCGTACACTAGCCTAGTGCAGAGATAAAGTGGTGAGCGATTCTTTAGAGCGCATGCATGCCTTGAATATATGTCAAACCATTCTCCTTGTCACCTTTCATCTCTCGTACCTTTTTTATTATTTTTTTTTAAGTTTTGGATATAGAAAGGACTTTAATTGCGTTTTCGTCGGCTATAAGTGCATATGTCTAATGTCTTAATAAAATTACGCTATGTTATATGTATTAAATTGGGCACTTTATTTTTATTTCTGTTGCAGGCATTGAAAGAACTGCGATCTTTTATGACGGTAGATGGCCAACCGGACAAGGACCGTCAGAAGTTGATGAGAAATCTAAGGGTAGGTTATAAATGATAAGGTCTATGGTCAACGTGACTCAAATACGTAACGTATAAGATTAGTGTTCCTGTGTCCACATACGTTGAGATTGTTTTCTGGTAATTATTTCATTTTCTAGTGTGTATGCCAACAGTATGTGTTTTTCAGAAAAACATATAAATATATGTATGTGGGTTTATTTGTAAGAAATGAATTTAAGAAAAGCCTTGACATGATTGAGTTTGTTTGCAGTATGTATGTGTATGTCAACAGTACATGTGTAATACATTAGTTTGCATGCATATCAATAATGTATGGCAATATAATGTATACATATTCAAACAACACTTTGTATGTAATTAATAGTATATTGTGAGGGACAGTGGTGCAGAGGTCGAGTGTCGGCATCTTGTACCAAGGGTCCCGGGTTCAAATCCCCGTTAGAAAATTTCCGGAACTAACCCACAAATCAGCACAAGTACTGGTTTAGTATCCAGGAAGGAGTCATTGAGAGTATCTTTGAACAAACTTTAAGCTTCCTTCACAGTGGATGTAAAAGAAACAATATGATAAACTTATATGTGTGTAGACCAACAGTATGTATACGTTTACTTATGGTTTGTATGTGTATATCCACAGTATATATGTGTATACCATCAGTATGTATGTGTATACCAACCCTATAAATTTGTATATCAACAGTATGAATGTGTATACTTTCAGTATGAATGTGTATACCAACATAATAAAAGTGTATGCAACAGTATATACATGTAAACAAAAAGTATGTTAGTTTATGCCAACATTATATTTGTGTAAACCAAAATTTTTATGTATACCAACAGCGTGTATGTGTATACCATCAATATCTATAATACGTTATTATATATCTACAGGTGATAGACCTGTTGGTCAAGTTGTTACAATGCCCTCTGAGAGACGGGGATGAAGAGCAAAACATGATCCGAATCTTCAAGGAGGCGTATGATGTCCTCCATGCTTACATGATCGGAAAAAGCCGGAAAAACGCCCTCTACTTCGCAAAATACATAGACTTCTTCCAAACACAGTTCACGCAAAAGGTTTGTTAAATGATTTGCTAGAACATAGCATTGCGTCAACAACTGTTTAGTTGGGTTTTTTTTTTAATATCCTGCTTATCAGTGAGTGAATCTGCTGATTTGTCCATTTGAGCTAGGACAAGTATCTTGATAGAAAACTGTCCTTTCATAAGGCAGCTTCCCCCCAAAGACACTCAAAATTCATAACCTGGCCTGGAAAATGCTAACCAAAATTAGGTTTATAGGGCAACATACATTGTTATAAAATATGCTTTCTTTTATATGATGATTTACATCTTGTGTTTAAATAGAAAACATATATACAATTATTCACAAAATGTTTCAAGATGAAATTAAGTTTTGACTTTGTTATATTTTTAGAGCAGTATATGTCATAGAATGAAAAAAATGTTTGTTTTTACAATGCTTGGCATAAAGGTGATTGAAGAAGAACCCACGCTTATCAGCCAATAAGATCTGTGTAAAGCTGTGTAAACACTATTGGCTTTCCATTAGTAACTCTTAATAGTACTTCGCTTGAAATCCAGATTTGTTTGTATTAGGATTTGAACACACACAGAGAAACCAAGTAGGGACATAGTGACAGATTTCAGTACTCTTAACACTTGGTCATGGAGATCCAAGACTTACATGTACAATACTTGTTGTATTGTCCACATTTTCAATCAAGGTCAGCAATGTTTTATGAAATGTTTTTTTTCCCCTTTTCATTATCATCAACATTATTATTTCTTTTAAATGTATATTACAATTTTTCATTTATTGTTTGTTCTCATTATAGGTCATTCAGATGATATAACAAATGTTTTTGTTTGATACATATTACCTGTAATGTACACTTACATTGATCTGTTTTCAGGGCGGTATAGGCCTGAATGTTGCCCAGATGATTGTTGAGTTGATCAGGGATAAGAGGAAGATTGTTGACAGGATCAACAAAAACCATCTTGATATCTACATTGACTTACTTCGGGGCCATCAGGTTTGTGGTGTTTACTTCACCAACATTGTCAAAGTCTTAATGGCCCATTATTTATTTTTTCAAGACAACATCAGTTTCGTTTATTTGGGCAACCTTACACTATTGTCCAGCACTGCAGTAGGTATATGTTTACCATTTGGTTTACCATATTTGTTTTGTTTCACATTGATTGTGAAGGAAGCTTAAAGCTTGTTCAAAACCACTCTCGATGATATCACTGCAACTGGAGAACTAAACCATATGGTAAAACAATCAAGCATTGCTTTGTATACAGGAAGTGTTCATTCATGATTCGTTGACATGAAATACCTTCAATCTTTGACGAAGACGAAGATATGAATGTGGTTTATGAAAATGACAATCCAGACATTCTCTTTCTGACCATTAATAGTATTGATATACTAATTAATAGTTTTATCAAATATCAAATTGCTTGTATTTGCCTAAAAAACATCTGTGTTACCTGCTATTGGTTCAGGTCAAAGCTACAAACAAAAGGCATTGATGATAGACAAGCCTCATAACGTTACATAACATCCTTCAAATGAGAGTACCTTGAAAATTAATGTCTCAAATGACTTTTTTCAGAATTACCGATTCCTGGACCTGTTACAAGTGTTGTGTGTTTGTGATGGTGTTTCCATACCCAACAACCAGACTTACATAGTGGAGAAATGGCTCAGACAGTACAAGGTACTATGTTCGGTCAGAGACATAGATGACATGTGATCTATTTCGCTGGTCTGCTTTTGTTTCAAAAGATCCAGTCCTTGTTTGTGCAAAGACATTTTCTTAGATTGTCGTCTTTTTACCGCTATCTCTGAATTCTTCTTCTAAAGGACTTTCCAGTTTGCATTGCATTGGTCCAAATTATAGCTATTAGTTCTTAATCTTGATACCAAACTCTAATCTTGATACCAAACTCTGTACCAAAAAAAACATTTGAAAAGAAAATTAATGCAGCCGTTGTTTGTTTGCTATTGAAATGACAAAAGTATATTGAGATGAGTAGTTGTTTTTTTATTTAAAAAACACCCTTAGTTAAGTGCTAACAAGTCAAGACTTATATTTAACATTTCTCTTGAACTGTGTCTTTGTTTGATTTAAGAATGGTTTAGTATCACCATACAATCAGATGAGAAATTGAATATCTGTATATGATCCCTTGCAGGATAGTGTTTATCTCACAGATAGAGGACAGAATATCAACAAGAGACCGAATATCGTCTATGTGTCTACAGATGAAGCCAAGAGCTGGATCACTCTTCACGAATTTGTTAACGTAAGATTGTAAACATCAAATGAGCATTTAACTTCATCTTTATGCTTCAGATAATTAAGAGCAAACTATGTCCTAGGAAAGAAAACTATTCCACATGAGTTTAGTCTGATTGAATACTTTATGGTTTTTAAAGTTTTAACTGCTGTCACTTTGATGGTTTTTTGTTATTTCAAGCAATTAATGGATAAGGATTAAGAATTAGAGCTTACTTAATGAATTTGTTATCGAAAGCTTATAAGAAGTGAATTTATACTGGTTATTTGCATATGTTTTAGCTCACTTGTAATGATTTAAACTGATATGACAGCCTGAGAAAATGCCCATATAAAATTAGCAATATTGCCTTTATTCAAGTGTTTCTACCACAAAATTTGCTACTTGTCTCCATTTGTAATAGCACACAGTTTCGGATGGGTGAATCATGTTTTGTTGTGGCTAAGTGGGTGCATTAGGACAAGTCTCCAAATATCACATACAAACTTTTTAATGTTTTATAAACAGTTCCAGTTTCCTTCAGACGAGTTGTGAAGCTGTTAAGAAAGTAAAACAGTTAGAATGTTTAGTGAAAAGTTAGGACTCAATGTCAATTTCTAAAAGTAATTAAAACTCATTCGACTAGAGGAGAGAATATTGCATTGCTTACAATTGAACTTTTCAGCCAGAAAGTAACGAATTTGACGAAGAAAAGTATGATTTTCTACTGCATCAGCTAGAACTCTTCAAATCACTTGCCTATGTAAGTATATTGTTTTGCAAATCATTTATGACAACATTCTTGCATACTGGTAATTATACCAAAAAGTTGATTTTTGGCTGGATACTGCATTGATCAAACAAAATCGGTGATTTTACTCTTCTCTTAAGGAAAATTAAGTATTACCTTCCCAAGTTTAGGTAAATAAAAGAATACCTTTCTTTAAGAACGTTTACAGTTGATTCAAGAAATTAACGATTTGATTTCAGATAACTGTGTTCATTTTCATCTTATCAAATTAGTTTAAAGAGATTATAGCGAAAATCAGCTCAGGTATAGAACTGATTAGAGAACAAGGGGATTGCCTTATATACAAGTACTTTAGTGCTTAGTGTTCTATTTGCTTTAATAACAAAACTTTAATCCAATATCTACAATTGTAATGTATTGTAATTAACTGCCTAGGAAATATCAAGCCTGTTAGTAGCAACAAAGGAAATGTTTCCCTAATTAAGGATGTACACAATGAAATCTTTTAGTAATAAAGGAACTTTTCTATGCTGATTGAATGTTGATTTATTATGTGTGAATGCTTGAATTGGAAGCTGTTATCTTGTTGATAACACAATATCAATTTCCAGGGACGAAATGATTTTGCTATCCATGTGATTACCCGGGAGTTTGGCTACCTAACATGGGAGGACGCTTTCCTTTGTATCACATCTGATCTGCTGCCAGATTCAATAAGGGCAAAATACTGCGAGATCATCATTGGTAAACATGAAATATTTGTCTATTTTCTTATAAAGCATAAGAGGTCTAGATAAGAGCAATATTTCCTTTGCAACAATATTCATATTTTTTAAACCTTGGACCTTCATGGTCTAGTGGTTAGAGATTACAAATCTCCATGAATCCATTTGAATGTTTATGAGAAGTAATTTCATGGCTTGGCTATTGAGCATTCCAGAGTTTCAGGAATGGTAGCGTTGCAGATTACAAATAAAGTCAGCTCAGAGTGCCTTTATAGCTCTACCAAGTTAGGCCAACACCCAAAACTGTGTCTTTCTTTATCGATGATTTACAAATAAACTTACTGATTATGAGTTTGGTAACTATAGACATATAATTTGGTAATAGTTGAGTTCAGTAGGTTGGGGTGGCTAAAAATTTGAAATGAACACAATTTTAATTAGTGTTTAAAAACTCCGTAATATGATTCTTGGGTGTTATCAGAATGTTGAAACTTGTTACATTTGAAAATGATTTATTATAAAAACCTTGAGTACCACAGGTAAATATTTGACACCATGTATGTGTTATGTAAATCTTTGATAAAACCAACACAATTGAACTGTGAATCACACTATTAGAATTGAAACATTTTATATCATTGTAGGCCTGTTTGTGGACGTTGGAAACAACTACTCTGTGTTGGACAATCCAAATATCTGTTTTATCTACGAGTATGTCGGCTCCAAGGACTCCGAAAGGGAACAGAGCCAGTTTGTGAGTACAAGATTTTACTTTGTTTTGTATGTTAGAAAATAGCTATTGATATGGATTTAAAAATCCGTAAATATAGTAAAAAAAAGGTTATACACTTGAGATTAAAAAAATGACCATAAATATGGAATAGAAATTAGTCATAGATATTGAAAAGAAAATGGCCTTGAAATATAAAAGTAAAAAGCAATATTTATCGAATAGAAAAAGCAATAAATATGGAATTGAAAGTAGCTATGAGAATTGAATAGAAAGAAGTCATAACTATGGAATAGAAAAACAGCCGTAAATTTTGAAAAGAAAATTGCCAAAAGTATGGAAAAGAAAAAAGCCATAAGTATTGAATAGAAAATGGCCATAAATATTGAATAGAAAATGGCCATAGATATTGAATAGAAAATGGCCCAGAAATATTAAATAGAAAATGGCCATAGATACGGAATAGAATATAGCAATAAATATGGAAAAGAAAAAAGCCATAAATATGAAATAGTAAATAACCAAATGTATGAAATAGAAAATAGTTATGAATATGGAATAGAAAATAGCCATTGATATGGTAAAGAAAATGGCCATATTTTTTCTGTGATCTTTAGTTTAGACACAATGAATTATCAAAATGTTTGTCATGACATAAAATGATGGTTAAAGTACCATGAACGTGTGTGACATTGTTATTAATGTTTTATAATTTTCTATCTACTTTTTATGGGAAACACATCTTACAATGTTATGATATGTAAATAAGGCATACTAGAATAAGTAGTATCATCATCGTTCCTTCATTCTTTCTTGAAACATCATTATATTTTTATTAGTTGAACATAGAATCGCTTCTGTTTGTACCTTTTTTTTTATTTAAGAAGATGCATTTTTCACACTAGAAAATACAATTTGTCTGTGTGTCTGTTTGCAACTTGCACCTTTACAAGAAATGTATGCATGGCTTTAATACTCTACCAAGAATGGCTTGAAAGTAGATGATCACCGATTGCTCTGTCCGTCATTAATTTTTGAGGAGACATTTGCTTGTTCAAATATCCTTTTGTTAATGATGTCTTATCTTTACTTTTCAAAACTGACTTTACTTTTTTTAAGGGTTTTTCATGACTATTCGTGTTTTGCTATCTTGGAATATGATTTTAAGATAAAGCAATACATATAAATATACTTATTTGACTTGAAAAAGAACATTCCGCTATATAAAGATAGTCAAGAGGGTCAGAGATATGTTGCATGTTATTCCTAAAACTAACAAAATGTACATGTTTGACCATAAAAAGCCCTCCATATTTATACTAATTGTTACCAGGACAGTGCAGGACCATCCGAGGGACAAGTAAACATTGATATATGCTTTAACCCTTTACCAAACACCAATTTTTCATCTTTCCCAAATTGAAAGAGTTTGTAGACGACATTTAGAAATGTGAGTGATGAAATTGAAAAATTATCTTCTGATAGGGCAGAAATCATTGTGGGAAAAGGAGAAATTGCTTGTTGAGAGCAATTTCTCCTTTTCCCACAATGTTTTCCAGACTCTTCTGCAACAAATTGGTCAAATGTTGTTATTGTTTGGTATTGGGTTAATCCCTACCTCCATATGCATTCATTCATTTTATTTAATGATAATCGGCCCCCTGGCCTTAACAATACAATAATCATTTAAAGATTAACATGTACAGCCAAAGATAAAGTATTTTTACACAATATACATAGAAAATTGTTGATAGCAATCATATATCATAATAAAACAATACTTACTCCTACTTTCCAATGAATTGCGAAAAGTTTCTTTTTTTGTAAGAATAGTATACATGTACATACATTGCAATATTACGTACTTCTTCTGGATTCTTACATGTCAATAGTACTTTAAACATGTGTACATTATTAATTTTGATGCATTTAATATTTATGTTGAAAATATGTATCACATAGATCAGAATATCATGGGAAAATATATGAAAAATGGTATAAATCTTCAATCTTTTTTTTTACAATTACGGGAACTACTATATCCTTGTTCATTGTTCTTATAACGATTTTGCTCTACCTCTAAAGTGAGAGATGCTGTTCTAAAGCATGCAAATGTTTTATGGAACTTGTATAATGTTTAATATCTAGATAAAATTCATACTCAAGTGTCGACTTAAAACCAGTATAGTAAGAAAGTTTTCTTTCGGTACAGCATTTATTTCTCCATACTTGCAAAAACTGGTCTTGAAGTCTTTGTTAGTACTGAGCAATTAAGTGATCTTCATTTATATTTTGTTTTTTCCTATGTGTAACCAAATCCGTTTTCGCATAAATGGTTTCTTAGTCTAGATACTCCATTTACATATCCATATGAAGCAAAAGTTTTTAACTTATTGTACCGTTTTTAACATACCTGCTGTCAGGCATAATAAGAATTCTCAACCAATACTAACTCTTTTACATGTGTAAAATATATGAAGGAAATCGCCAAAGATGGCTGCAAAATTGCGAGGTATTCCATGTGATACACATAAAAAGAATGCATGCATATTTTTGGACTCTTTCAATTCAGTTAAACTTTTGTAAACCCCATACTTCACTCCCATAGAACAATAACGGTGCAATTTTTGTGTCCAAATTTAAAATAACATTTTTCCATTGGTAGGCGAAACACCTTTCAAAGAAGCCAATTCTAATTTCAATGCACATTTTGCTCTAAGAGCATTCTGTTCAGCCATTCTAAACAAGGATAAACCAATTGTAAAATTCACACCAACATACATGAAGCCATTTACACATTCTAAAGGTTAATTTGCAAAATACAATGTATCATATCTTGCGAGGGGACCTCTTTAACTAAACACTACAACTTTAGTTTCTTCAATATTTACTTTAAGTTTACTATCTCTGCAGTATGTTTGTAACACATTTATGTTCTTTCATTAAGCTGGCTTGGTTTAATACAAACAGTGGACTTAATAAGGATTTTTTTTAATTCAACTGTCTCCTTGTTTTATCATAAGGAATTTAGGCATTTGGTCACACTGAGTTTTACCCCATATAACAACTATTACAGTGATTTAATCTTCATACATTATAAGTGGCATTGTCTATGTTGCAAACTAAGAGCATATGTAAAGATCTATGATGGAGTGCATAACAAAACTTAAAACAAGTATTTGTTTTTGTTTTGTTTTAGCATGCGTTTAGTTTAAATGTACATGGTCCTTCATTTCAGTACTTGTGTTGTTAAGATATTTTATGTTATCTTTTAATTCATGCTTTCTTTTATTTTACAAATGCAATATCATTAAAATTGTACTTAATGTATTCATGAATATTTCCGATCCATTAACAACAACAATCAATATGTTTCATACAAGATCACAGAAAGCCTTTTCACATGTTTATCTCAAATGTCTGTTGAAAATAGCAACAAGCCCCTTGCACTATGGCAAAGGTGCTTGAAACAATTTTCAATAATATCCCAAGATATGCACTTTAGTGTTTAACCTACATTTTCAGCCAATGAGAATGCGTCAATTTGAAATTTTTTGTTGGTTTATTTTCCATAAACTACTATTCGAGTGTTCTATCTGGGCTCTATGAGACTATTACTCTGGTATCACGCATGCGCATAAATGTGTAGTTTTAGGCTCCACCTCCAAATCAATGACACGTGTAAGCCTAGCCTACGGTAGCGATTGAAAGATCGCTGTGACGTCGCGGGGGAGAAATAAACACAGAAATAAATAAAAAGGAATTACAATTAACTGGGCATCCTAACATCGTTGAGAAAAAAAGAAACTGAACTATATTAACCTTTTACCCCATTAGGAATAATGTGACGGGTACAAATTGAAAGCATCAACAGACAACACATATATACATTATGAAAAAACACAGTTTCTTTTTGAAATTGAAAAGAAAATATTGTGACAAAAGGAGAAATTGCTCGTTACAAGCAATTTCTTCTTTTGTCACAAGGGCTTCTCAAGTTTTCTGCTGTAGGTGAGGAATAAATTATGGAGTAACGGGTTAAACTCAAAACTACATTGCAATCTACATCACTGGGTAGTGCAGTTTTCTTCTTCCAAATATGGTATGGCAGATTCTTGGCATGCAATTGACAGCCGCGGAAGGCGTGGTTTATGTCGAATTTCAAAATACTGAGCAGCAGTTTTATGCCATTTGCAGATTATACCCGTAGAGGCGTGGTTTGCCAGCGTCAAATAGAGCGCTCTATGGAAATGTAGGTTAAACACTAAATTGTTTAGAGGCTATATAGTGAAATTTAAACGACATAGAAACCCCGTCAGTCGCTATCGCTCCTTCCTTGGGGTTTCTATATCGTTTAAATTTCACTATCTAGCCTCTAACCTATATATATACTATATAGTATTGTATATAATGCATGTATTGGGATATTATCGAGGATTGTTTCAAGCACCTGTGTCACTATAGTGGACATGTTGTAGTTTGAAATTAAGTATAACCAAACAAACAATAAACACTTAACAGGGATGCTGTAAGATGTTTTTATTTCTATTAACGAGAAACAACATGCCTAGTTCAAGGACTTATTGGCTTGATATGGGTTACATATGGTGTCATACTGTTTTGTTTATTACAGGTTGTGAAGGACCTCGTGACGATTTTCCCGGTGTTGCGTGATTGGCTAGCGGAGTTTTTGAACACCAACTGTATCATGACCGCCTCGGATATTGGACACAATCTGCTTATTGAACAGGTATGAACCGGCCAGGGTCAAGTTTCAATTGAGATCCCAACTTCTTGGACAAGATTGCCCAATAGCCTTCTTTCACTTTAATGAAATGTGTTCATGTTGAAGAGCAGCCGGTATCTATAGGTAATTAATGAGTGTTACATACACTCATGAAAATATACAAGGAACATAGAAATGTTGCTTAACACTGATTTGTGACTAAAAGACTCTATTTGTAACAGATAAAAACAGTCAATTCTGTCAGCTTCATAGATAGATTAAATTAGAAAAAAGCATTGATCCGTTGATCATCAAGTGCTGACTCGCCATATTTATCTTTTTTGTCATTATGCATGTGTTTAAATCTTCTCCATGTAACATTCCTGGAACTTTTATGCAATGTTTTTGAGAACCTAACATATTTCATCAATAGAGAACATGGGGGTATGTAAAAAGTCTGTACAACATATTAGAGGAAGACAGTACTTTTCACTGATTGGATGTAAATGCTTCCTTGAGAGGTATCTCGACTCAATTAGTTTTATTTGTTATTATTGCTGCATCATTCTAATCATTAACTTTCTGCAACTGAATTTCAATAGATCAAAGTAAATTAATGTTCCAGGTGTTACGATTACTGCAGCATCTCGTTAAGTTTGGTTACTATAGTGATATAGATGATGTGCGACACCTCCTGACTCCACTGTTAAGCCTGCTAGATGGTCAACATGATGTCCCATACCCCAAGGACAAAGGCAAAAGTAAGTCATGACATTGTATGACATAGGATATGACTTAATTGTGTAAAGTTTGTTGAACGTTTATGCAAATTAGGGAACCTTATGTATTGTTTTAGAGAACATGCTGGTATATAAATAGACAACACAACCGGTCAGTGAACAACGGTGTTTTTCACTGATCGGATGTCGAAGGTTCAGTGCAATACTATAGTAAGTGCAGCACTTACTATAGTCTTGCACTGAGCCCTTGATGTGTTTGTGTCGTTGAGACATTTCATTTGTATAAATTTGTCCCTTCTCCCAAGGACAAAACGAAATGTCAGTTATTTCATCATATGCCAAAGGGTAAAACTTATGTATGTTCCATTTTGCAAAGACAAAAAGAAAAAAAGGTAATGATGTATATGTGGCATTAAATAGTTTGTGTTTGTCATGTATTTGACAGTTTTGTACAGTTTTGACATCTTACAGTGTAAAGGCAATGTTTGCAACTCTGTTCTGCAATAATATAGTTGATGTTTCATAACAGATTACTCTTTAGGACACATGTTATCAAATTGAAAATACATGGTAGTACAAGTCAGTAAATAACTTTAATTTTTTAACAGTTTCTATTCATATGAGAAAATATTGTTTAGAAAAGATAATTTTTTATGTTTCCATAGGTCTTTTCACAATGGCTTCTTCAATGATTTCACCTTTTATGAATGAATTATTTAAGTTGAATTCCTTTTTGAAAACAGAAAAAGTATACAATCCCGTCAAAGAGACACTAAGAGCATGTATAGATGCATTGTTCAGTTGGATTATTCTCTCAGGGCGAATAATCAAGCTTTTGTGGTTTGTCTGATGCCAGAGTGCTTCCTCATTAATTGTTGCATAACCATTGGTGCAGGATTAGAGCGTCGAGCTCTTGTGCCGAGGGTCCCGGGTTCGAATTCCCGTTAGGCGGGGTGAACATTTCCGAGACTAACCCACAAAACCGGTGCAGTAACTGGTTTAGTATCCAGGAAGCAGTCATTGAGAGTGGCTTTAAACAAGCTTTAAGCTTCCTTCACAATCGATGTAAAACAAATACGTTGAATACGAATTACATTCATTATTGATATATTGTACCGTTACAGCTTACTCTAAGGAGGGAAATAAAGCTGTGCAGAAGTACAGAGAAACTGGAAGATTTGAGATGAGCCGGGAGACAGAAGCAATAGTCAAAGCCAAATATCAGTATGTAAATTGATTTTGATCAAAAGAGGATAATTCAATTTTACCTATGTAAAGAATAAGGAACAACGTACAAGTGTGGTTCATTGTGTAAGAAACAAATTGTTAAAACCAGTATCTTGTACGCAAACAGAATGCACACGTGCATTAT
Source organism: Cerastoderma edule (assembly GCA_947846245.1). Lineage (NCBI taxonomy): Eukaryota > Metazoa > Mollusca > Bivalvia > Cardiida > Cardiidae > Cerastoderma > Cerastoderma edule. The sequence continues at coordinate 10,179,113 of OX401410.1, read as the reverse complement.
AATGGACTCTTTAAAGATGGAACATAAAATTTATAACATAACAAGGGCTCAATGCAAGACTATAGTAAGTGCTCCATAAGCGTGAAGCACTTACTATGGTATTGCATTAAACGCTTGATAAGGTTGTTTATTTTGAGTAGTCTGTAGAAGCTCTAAATGCAATATTGCTAAAATGAATCTAATGAAAATGGTTCATCTTTTCCACAATTACATAACAATACAATACAACAATACAATACAACATTTTTATTTGCAATACTTTACAAAATCATTTGCATATTACAAAACAATAGAATTGTATCAAAATAGAACTGATGTTATAAAAGGACAATATATAACATAAAAAGTCTCTGAAATCAAACTTAAAAATCAGCAGATATGTTTGACAAATTTTGGTTCAAACTTTGGGTAGGACTAATTAATGTGTTGCTGTTAGCGGATGTGTATATTGAGATAAGTTAACTTATTTAGGTATTCTTTAACAACCTTTGCATGAAGCAAGATTTGTTTGTTTGAATAATTAAACGGATCCAACTAAGTTTATTGATTTAATAAAGATCAGTTATTCAACTTGATTCATTTTGATTAGTTTGTTATGTAAGAAGTTTTGTTATGTTTTCAGGGCCATGGAAGTGTTGGACCTTCTCCTGACATTTCAAAGGAACATAAGACTTAAGGTTTGTGATTGACTTAAATTTCTTCTTCATTGAATCAATAATATCTTTAACCTAATGATTTTTATAGCTTACAGTAATTTTAACATTTTTTTTTTTTTTTTTTTAACATAATTTACTCTTTACTCCATTGTTCATCTTGTACTGCATCTGCTGCAAATTACCTTATAGTCAAATTTGACAAAGGGATAAACTGAATTACTTTAATTATAGATATCTTTTATTTGACCACCACACATGTGTATAGTCATTTTTACAATACAAACAAAATAAACATACAATATATACAGGTCAATAATCAAAAATACAATTACATACTTTGTACCGCAGGAATACAAAAAATGATACCACTTGATCACATTATGTAGATGTTACAAATGCAGTAACTTTTAATAACATATTCCAATCCGTTTTTGAGATATAACAAAAGTCCACGTATTTTTTGATCACCCCTCGTACATTTTAAATAATTACTTCCATTTCAATGTGGATGAACTACATAAATAATTGGGTAATATTATGCATGAAAGATATTTTTTCTTTCAAAGCAAATTTAAGATATATTGCCAAACCTTTATCGCATGATTTTGATAGTTGTATGAATTTAAACATGCTTGGTCTTTTATGATAAAACTCATTTATGTATTTCTTTCTTATAGAGATATATTGTGGACATTTCAAAACAAAATGATACTCGTCTTCAATGTATAGAACTTTAATTAGCTTTAAATAACATGCACCCGTAGCTTTGATGATACTTTGCATCCCCCTTAGTTGATTATGTACATCATTGCAGTGAAGGGTTAAATGAATGTGTTCATTTCAGACATTTGTTGAAAAGTTTAAGTATGGTGAGCAGGGTACACTGAAGAAGAAGACCCAGGCAGTCATGGAACCTCTTTTGTATGAGACATTTGATCCACTGAATGTGTCCAAGTAAGTGTGGTTGTGACATTATGTACTCTTGTGTTTGTCAAAGAATTAGTACATGTATATCTTGATAGGTCGACTTCAAGATAGTTTGCATATATAACAAACCATCTACTGGAGGAAGTGTAAGGTTATATATGGCCACATGTAGTTATGAAGTAAATATGTTTTCTGTCTAATTATCAAATAATCCAATAAATGGTAATTCATTTTTCTGCTTTTTTATTGTTTAATTTTATTTTTAAATTTGTATGGGACACAAATTTTCTTTTTTTTAATTTCATCATTTGTATATATTTTGTTTTTACATGTATGGGCCATAGGTCTGAAATGCAATAAGCGATGTGAATCTGGTATACATATTTTATATGTCTGTTCTTTCTAGGAGAGCACTAAAGAAGCACAAAGAAATCCTGAAAGAGCTGAAAGAAATGTTCCATGCCTCATCCATATTTGATATTGACAGTACAACAACTGTACTGATGGTAGGTATAGGATTAGCATGGAGAAAATTTAGATAAAAAGTAAATCTATACTAGTCTTCCAAAGGAGCGTATTATAGATATTTCAAAGCCATGCTAATCCTAGAAACTCATATATTATGCAAAAAACACATTAGAATATTGTCATACAATTTTAGAGTGGATATTTATCAATAGAAATAGATTGCTGATTTTGCCAACTTAGTATACAACTCAACCAGAATATTATTGAAGGCAAATATCATTTTCCTTAGAATGAAAAAGCTATGAACAATAAAATCATAACGTCTTTTTTGAAAATGCATGGCTTATGATGGCCTATTTAGTCCTTAATGCCAAATACACTTTTATCTCAAACTTTTTGTTTTCCATCAATCTAGTCTTTTACCCTCAAGCCTCAGGCAAGCCCATGTATCTGTAATGTTTAGTTGTATTGCATGGATATGGAAAGGGCAAACACTGCTGTTCAAATTACTTGGTAAAAGAGCTTTCAGTCAAAAATAAAAAGTTTAATGATTCTATAGTTTTGATTTTTTATTGGAAATATGAATTTGAATTAATGTATGCCCCCAAAAATCTAAATATGTTTAAAAAACATGAACAAAGTTTCCTGTAACTATATGAACATTTTTCCCACCAGGACCTTTCCAACTACAAGTATGATATGATGATACTGAAATCTCTGGACATCCTGAACAAACTCTACTCCTCCCAGAGTGACATGTTCAGATTGGCCATGGAAGCACAGGTAATACAACCGTTTCATTCAATTACACCATTTACCACATAGAAACAGTACAGAATAGAAATAACCCTTAAAGTGCTTGACCAAACTGATCAGATTTTGAATGTTTATCTAGTCATTTCAAAATGATTTATTCATCTCTCCCCACTGCTAATTAAAATATGTTCATGTGTGATAGCAGTCTGGGGCTTGAGAATAACATTGAGCAGTTCTGCTAAGGAACTTCCAAAAACATTCATAGTTGCACAGATCACCATACATTTCTGGGCAGTGAAACTAATATGACAAACATAATAAATTGCCCATAAAGATTTGTTCAACCGTTTGTCACTGTGATTCCTTTTAAAATACCCTGTTATTTAATGCAACCCCCAGTTAATTCAACATAAATTATTTACCCCTTGTAGATATTGCTGTCACAAGACTCAGCGCGTGTTCACAGAGAAGTACAAAGAAGCTTGCCTGTACTACGACGACTTGCCAAACAGAAGCTAAATGACCAACAAGTGCTCCTTATGTCAGAGATTCTTGATGAACTTGCTGAGTATGTTATCTTATTGGTTATATATTTGCATCAATATTCAACCATTCAGAGTTATATAACAGCTTTTCTTGGGTTCATCATTTTCCTGTAATGGCTCAAGGTCAGTTGCGCAGGTAAAAATTGAAAAATCAAACGTGATCCTCCAAATTATCAAGTCTGACACTAACCACTGGGCCATGCAGGTAACTTGCTACAAACACCATCTCTATTACCAAATGCCTGTAGAAATGAGCTTTAAAGCCTGAACTTTGTAGTTTCAGAGATTTGTGAGAGGTTCTACCATGCTTGATCGCGCATTATTGTCAGTATCTCTTTTGGCCTTCCTCCATTGATTAAACACAGGTGTTTTAATGAAATGGTAAAATTACACTGATCATAACATATAAAACAAAAAGAAAGAAAAACTGGTCTAATATCTAATAGACATTTTGTAAAAAATTATCCATTTATGGTAATCTTCCTTTGAATTCAGAGATACTTTCATGTTTCTTTATGATCGACACCCCTCTTTAATTAACTTTGTACTTTATATCATTAATTTCAATGCATATATATCTCAAGATATTTCTAGGATAGATCATAAATTCTATAATCATTGATGTATACAAACAAGGTTATGTAATGTCAAGAAGATGTCAAAAACCATCACTTTTTGTTTCTGTTCCAGATTCTGTCACCTGCCTAAAACCTCACATGAACCTCATTTTATGAACCAGAACATAATGATTTCACATGGTAAGTACTTCTTAAAAGAATTGTATATCTCTTTATTCTTTAATTGTTAAGAAAAAACAGTTCTTTCTTCGGATTTTTTTTTAAAAACACACTTCTAAGAGTTTCACTCACTCTTAGCCCTTGTTTTATATGTTAATTATATTGTTACTTTTATATCGGTACAGTATGATATAGACTTAACTTTACTTTGATTATATGAGATAGAAGTATTCATAGTACAGTCTAACTTGTGTTAAGCAGCCATCCTTTTAAGCAGCCAACCTGCCTTAAACAGCCACTACAGAAAGTCCCATTGTTAGATTTATAGTGTAAATCAATTTGTGTTAAGCAGCCAACCTGTCTTAAACAGCCAGTTTACTCTGTCCAATAGGCTGGCCTCTTAACACAAGTTTGACTGTATTATCAAATATAATTAGTTGGGTTCGTTTTGGTTAATTGTAATGATACCATCAGCTGACTATATCTCGCCTGAATAATTAATCTGTAGGTATTGCCGTAATTACCATAGTTTAGAAAATAGATATTAAATAAATTCATATCATCTCTTATTGTTTGTTTATCTTTTAAGGTATCCTTGATATAGTCCTGGATATTCTGTCTCAAGATATTGATGCAAAGCTTCTGGTGAGTAAAGTAGAAGTTGTCTTGATTTATTGTAATGGGAAAACATAATTATAGGTGACACTTTCAAAAGCAGTTAATTTCAATGTCACATTTTTTTCAGATCCTGATTTATTATGTTTTCTTGCTTTTTTGTTTGTTACATTGCTATGAAATAAGATAACGTAAGAAAATGTGACATTATCTGAGTGTCTTGGTTCAATATAAATTGACGGCTGGCCTGTGTTCTGATTTGTTTGCTACTCTGAGTATCATACCTCATCACAATTAGGCAGATATTTAAGATTTTGGAAGGCAAAGGACACAAAAATCTATGTTTAGTAAATTACCCAGCATTCTAAGGGTTAAATACAACATGTCAAAGACCCCCAATACACCTCTTATTTCAAACCTCGGCACATGATTACCTTATTGTTTTCAGAAAGAGCAGTACAGTGGTATGAAAGTGATCTTCCAGAAGACCCTATACTTACTACGACTGCTGATCAGGGAAAATGACAATGTCCAGTTCCGGATCTTCAATAATCTGGACACCCTTCTCGATGTACAAGTCGTGCCTTCAGATCTAGCACTCGCACTGAAAGAGGTTTGTTTGTTTGTTTGTTTGTTTGTTTACTTTTTGTTTCAAATTGTAGGAGGTTTTGATTGATAAGGCCTTCTCCATCTCAGCAGCATCAAATGCAATAAATAATCATGAGAAATAATACTTTGCACTTGACTTCGAAAGAGGTTTGTTTGTTTGTTTGTGGTTTGACCAAAATTCCATATGAAAAATATAGGAGGTTTAATTGAAAGAATTTACATATGTTAGAAATAATCATAAGATATTTAAATATCTAAATATATTAATCAAAGCAATGGTTTTGCATGTATATAACAAGTAGCACTTTCCCATATCATATGATGGATGCTTTGAGGGATGCTTCTTCTTTTCATCCATTTCCTTTACTGGTATTTCCTCAAGAATCAAGTATATAAACTGTGTGTTTACATCTATGCAATTTGCAACAGATATTATGTTTATTTGGGCTTATTCAATTAAAGCAATACTTTTACATGTATATAACTCAATTAAATCGTTTTTCAGGTATTCATTGCCAATCAGGCGACTTGTTTAAAGGTGACAACTCAGCAGGTAAAGAAGATAGTCCACCTTGCTGCTGAGCATCAAAGTGCGGCTCCAGAATTCCTTGAGTTGCTGAACGTCCTGGTGAAAGTGGAGGGTTTAGATCTGACCATCAAGAGAAACCAAGCCCTTGTGATGAAGTACATCATGCAGAACTTTAAAAAAGCAGCTTACGTGTTAGACCAGCCGAGAGATTCCAGGTATTGACCGTTGTGTAGGAATTGGTGTGACTGAAAGAGAGAGGGAAAAATAGAGAGTGAAAGAGAGAGAGAGAGAGGAACAAGCAGATACAGAAATAGAGATATAGTCAAACAAACAAATAAACAGGCAGACAGACTGAAGGAATCAGAGCAATATAATTATCACCACATGTCTACCGCTATGAATTCAACATATTTCATTCTTGTGGAAGAATAAAGAAATTAGTTATGTCCAGGTTTAAATGATAATGTTTTCACTTAACAGATAGTTGGCTTTTTGACTATTACATATATCTTCTGACTTTTGTGCATTACTGGTAATATATGACAACAATTAGGGCTTAAATGTTCCTATATTGAAAACATATCCAACTTATTAAAGGTGGTCTAAGGTCTTACTTTCTGATCTTTTCATGCAAGTCAACATTTCTTTAAACCAAATATTTCATTTACAGTAAATAAAATATTATTGCAAATACCTTAAATTGCCAAACATAATTATCTCCTGGGTCAAACATGTAGAATACACATATTTCCGGAAGAATTTTTGACGTACCATGGTATACAGTATAAGGCAGATGTCAAAGCACAAATCGGATCAACCAACATTTTTTTTCTTATTTTCAGAGAGCGTATTCTTACAAACCATGCCGGTGAAGGACATCTAGGATTTTTTGCCCAGCTTGTGGATCTATTGGCAACATGTGCAGAGGTATCATATCTGAAATATTCCATAATACATCTGTGGAAAACATGGTATAATGCATGAGTGTATTATTATACACTCTTCACAGAAGGACATTTGAATATCATATATGTTTATTACATGAAACATTACCTAGCAAGTGGATATATTAGCAATATTTGACGAGGTATTATATTTGAAACAAATATATACCACTTTGTTTAATCCACTGGATGTCATCAATGTGAGGTGTTGTGAACGTCCTAACCAAAAGTAACCCAGGATGACAGTCTGTAAGTAATGAAAATAGCATTTGATTGTATTTTGAAAGAAATTATTGTGACAAAAAAAGAGGTTTAGCCAAGACTCTACAACATGTAAGGGAAGGGTAAGGGATGCAAGTGATGTCTCTACTTTCAATGCATTTACTATGAATACTTGTATTACATTTTGCATTAATCTTCATTGCTTGATTTCATTAGGACTTGTTCCAAAATAGCCATTCATATGCTGCGAGCTAGTTAAATTAATGGTTACCAACTTACATCGCTTGGCGCCTGGCATAAGTGATAGAAGTCTGGAGGTACTTGGTTTATTCAGCGAAAAGTGTCTCATAAGTCAAACTGGCTGGCTCTTTCACTAGGGGTACCATATGATATAATATATTGCTATAATAAACAAAACTTTTACCATTACCTTTTAGCACAAATGTATTGTAATATATTGAAGGTATTTATAATATTTTAGGGTGAGAACAAGTTTATAGAGTCACTATGTCAGACAATCCTACCTGTGGAGGAGATCCTCTGGGTGATAAACCATCCGGGTATAGACTGTAACATCAAACGGCCTTTTATCAAGTTCATGATGTGGGTCTACATGAAGCCAGCGGAGAACCTCATAGAAAGTGGAGCGGCAGACCTTCAACACCATAAGTAAGTCATGAAAAATAATCGTAAACACAGGCTCAGGCATATTATAAAGCAATCTTATCAATATGTAAGTATGAGGTAACAAAAGGGGAAATATCTACATGTACTAATATCAAATGTGCCATACTTGTGAAAGGTAGAAACATCTTTACATGGCAGTTGTAAAATAGCGCTTTAAATTTAGTTATGATTTAGGAACTCTCATAATACAAGTGAATGTTGCTTGCTACAAAAGACCACAGACGTATATTTGATGGTAAAGTATTAGCTCAGTGAAAGGCATATTCCAAGGGATATCTCTAGAATATAAGGAATTGTACTTTAAAACACATTTACTTGTTGAGTATTGCTAACAATCAACATATCGCATAGGAATGGAATATGATCAACAAGCCCACTATTTTTCTATGATTCTATGAAAATAGAAGGTACATTTGGAACGATTGATTATCACAAGAAAGTTTCCCTTCTACCTAGATGTTCAGGTAACTGTCACATTATATAGACTAACTCCTAAAACATAATTTTGCACTGTTCATTTTTGATATTTTAACAGAAAACTGTGGGATTTTATTGGAGCTGTTGTTGGAGAAATCAACCAGTTATCGGACCAGGTAAAAATGTTCCCAGACCGCACAATGGACCTTCTGAAAATGGCTCCCTCTAAAAGGTAAAGTAATCAAATAAGGGCTTATTAACCTTTATAATACTGGGTTATTTTCTAAAAAAAGACTTTTGTGTCGTCTGCTCTCCAAAACCTTAAGTATCTGCTTAGTTTGGATGAGAAAAGATACACAGAGTAGCAAACAGGTTAATTAGGTCATAGGCCAACCACCAATTTACTTGCCGGATGGCCTGGATTTAACTTATTTGCATAGGTATGAAGTCAGTTCCAGCACTATAAGGATTAAGCTCCCAATTGCTTATTCAGGTGGTGTGTAGATATCTAATAAGGGGGGATTGTATCATATATAGTGTATGCTTCAATTAGTCCTGACATTTTCGTTTGTTCAAGGAATGTGGTTTGCCATTTTTAATCTTCATTGACTGCATCAGACATGAAATTTACTTTCAATTTGGCATTTAACATGTACTTTATCCAGAAACAGACAATTTCTACATTTTGAATAACCCATGATTAAAAGAAAGCAAATTTCTAATTTACTAAAATGTTTGAACACTTCCACAGAATGAAAATTTATTTTGCAGGCAAATCAAGGATTCAGGTGCAAGATTGTAGTAAGATTTTCAATAACATCAAAGACTTACAATAGTCTTGTGAATATGTTGATGTAGCTATATGTTATCATGTTTGTTTTGTTACAGTGCTGTTGCTGATCAGGACAACCCAGGCAGCATGGTACACAGTGGTGTGTTTTATGTCTTGGAGGGTGCCATGCCATTTCTAGAGGTAATTGGAAAAGTGTATTGAGATCAATATTGCATGAATGTAATAGTGTTGAAATAATGATGTTTCGGTATGCCTTTTTCTAAAAGTAAATGCGCTGTTGGCATGGAGCTTAAAGCAATAAAATTCAGTTAAAATGAATGGAGAAAGATGACAAACCAATATAGAAAACTATTTATTAGCCTATACTGTTTTGAATGCTTTGAAAACAAAACATTATATGATTTACATGTTTTCATATGGTTTTGTTAAACAAGAAATGTGAATACAATAATTCTTGATATCAATTGCCCTTTGCCTTTGAATATGGTTAAAGCTTTCAACATTGTTTTGTGTTTTTGTTCAATAAGCCTTTCCTATGCAAGAAACAAATGAATAACACAAGCTTGAGAATCTAGTTATTTCATGTGGTATTTTTTTCCTGACAGGTGTTTTACGCATCATTCTATTCCCCGGACAAGGACCTGTATCCTGACGAAGTGTTCCACACTGACAGCCTTGCAACAGCTCTAGTGGTAAGATAGATATGCGACATCACTTTAAGTCTACTTGCTCATTTTAAGGGAAAAGAAGGTGATTTAAGAGTTGACATTTTATTAGGCAGTCTGGAGACTCGTCTCAAGATATATGAATATATATCACCTCAATTTGCATTTCTATACAAAAGTCAAGATTTGACGCTTTTTTGTTACTTCCTTAAGTCCTTTAGTCTGATTAACCTCATTGGCATTATAAGAGAGTGGGACATTTGCTTAATTTGTCATTACTTGTGCCTTAATGCTATTTTCATATTAATGAAAGGGATGAGACATATATTTTACCCAAACTAACACACTAATTAAACAGAAAAACATGTTGAAACAATTTTAGTTAAAGGTATGTTACCATTTTGTGTATATTAATGAAAGGGATGAGACATATATTTTAGCCAAACTAACACACTAATTAAACAGAAAAACATGTTGAAACAATTTTAGTTAAAGGTATGTTACCATTTTGTGTATATTAATGAAAGGGATGAGACATATATTTTAGCCAAACTAACACACTAATTAAACAGAAAAACATGTTGAAACAATTTTAGTTAAAGGTATGTTACCATTTTGTGTATATTAATGAAAGGGATGAGACATATATTTTCGCCAAACTAATTCACTAATTAAACAGAAAAACATGTTGAAACAATTTTAGTTAAAGGTATGTTACCATTTTGTGTATATTTTTAGGCATTCTGTGATGTGACTGGACCACTGGTTACCAACCCTGTCCATATGAAGAGTTTGGTGGCATCACTGACTGCCGTGGTACCAGTGTCTAGTACCCCAAAAGCAGTAAGTTTGGTTTGTTTTAATTGGGGTTTGAATCTCATCAACAGTACCTAGGTAACTTTGTTAACCCCCATACCATCCTTATTATTAATTGAGGAAACTCCCAAATTCACTAGTTCAAACTTATTCCTGAAATATCTATTGTAAATCAATCATTTACGAAATATATGGCTTGCTCTTGATTCTGGTTTTTAGATACATATCAGTTACATTTTATTCAACATTGATACATGAAGTTCTGTTCTATCAGAGAAGCAGTTTCTAAATTCATCATGTTTTGCAAATGTACTATTGTTGAATGGATTAATCAATCCAATTACAGATGCTGATTGGTGTGATGGAGAAGTTCTCCAATGAGATGAAGGTGGGAGACACAAAGAGCATGGTTCGCAAGGTGAGTCTCATTGATAACTTATGCTGGGATTACAATCAGAGGCCAGATAAAGGGGTGTTTTCATCATTAACTTTTTCATTTTATTCATCTTTTTCCTCATCCTTAAAGGATTCTCACGCGTACCAACACTATAGGATTTACATCAATTTTTTTTTAAACGATGTTCGAAAGAGACCCTGTTATATGTACCCATATTTTGAATCTTCTTTTTCCATTCATGTAAAGCACTCTCTTTTGAGCATTTGGGTACGTATTGACACACATATTCATTCTTGATCTAAAAGTGTACTATAAAAGTTATCTCCCTTTACATGTTCAGGGCAACATGGAATATTATGCAGCGGAGATAGAGCTGAATGCCAAATTCCACATGTTTGCCAGAAACAGCAGCCGTGTACACGTGGGACAGAATACAGTACAGCAGCAACTCAAATACAAGGCAAACAGATGTAAACAAAATGGTAATTACCATATTTGCTTTTGTTTAAGACTATTGATTAATTTGTACTATTATCCTAAACTACAAAACCATTTTAAGTCTTGTGAACGGAAATAATGGGTGTCGAGCCTCAATAGTTAAGTAAGTAGAAAAAACACACGTCTTGGGTCATAGACTTTGGCCAATATTATTTAAAAATGTTTTACAAAGTCAATGTGGCAGACTTTTGTCTTTCACCAATGGATAGTTAAGTTCATAGGGAAATGTAGTCAATGACTTGGAAAAAGTATTGTGCTGTATTCATTCTTACAAAAGATATAGATTATGAACAGTGTTTCAGAATTTGCCTTCATGTTCCTTGAAGACAGAACCTTCATTTTTGTTGACTAGATGATTCTAATCACTGCTTACTTTTTTCTCATGTATATTTCTTGTCAGAAGAATATGTTTATACTGAATCTGAATCAGAACCTTTATATGTTTATGAATGTTGACATAGTCTCCTTTCGCAACATTCCAGAGTATACTTCACTGGGCAGCAATGAGGAACTACCACTTGGAGAAGAGTTCCAGAACCTCGTTAAATGCTTCGTTAATCATAATGAGAAAAAGGCGAATAAAAAGTTTGCCCTCACACGCAAGTTACTGGATCAACTGGCGTAAGTTTCATACAAGTGATTGCGTTGAGTTGATATTCTGCATTTAGTTTATATTTAGCATTGAGTTGATATTCTGCAATGAGTTGACATTTAAGCATTGAGTTAACATTCAGCGTTGAGTTGTAATTTGGCATTGGGTTGATATTCGACATTGGGTCAATATTTAGCATGCTTTCATGAAAATGAACCCTTCTGTCAAGAAAATTATTGACATGTCTAAATTTTGAACACAACAGCAGATGTCAAAGAAACATGAATATAAAGCATTTTCTATGAAGTATTTGGTAGAGATGATTGTGACGAAAGGAGACGTTGCTGATTATCTTGGTAGATACTCATGTACAGCCTTATCAAACAAGAACCAATTTAGTTCTCAATTTCAGCAAAGTTCAGTTGAATTGCTTTTATTATTAAACATGTAGGATAGAAAATAAGCACAGGAACGCTACTGTTACAGTTTTTCCAACATACAGCAGAGTTTTTTTACTCAATACATTGAGTAAAAACAGGAGGTTAACAAACACTATATGGTAAATAAGATATTTGTGAACTGTGATATTGGAGTTGATCCAAAAGTTGTATTGTAGGTAGAACTTCTTGTGCACAATAAATGGTATAGGCACACATTTAAATGCTTTCATTTTGTTTTCTTTTATTTATGCATTTATTTTGTTTTAAAGCTTGTTTTGCTTTTACCATGGCTTTTTAATGACATACATGTATCATTATTCTGTACATGGCTTTTGAAAGAAACAAATACTTTTTTCATAGCTTTATCAATAGGACAGGAACATCGTTAGCTTCATGAAAATATTCAAAACAAAGATCATGAATATATATATATATATGCTTTGAATTTATATACATCAAATAGCTTATTTGAGCTTTTTGCTTTTATTTGAACTTTTATGCTGGTTATATATCTGTTATGTGGGATTGCACTTTGATAAATGGATCATTTAATGTAAAGAAATCAATTATTCTTATTCAAAAGTATCAAACCTGGTTTAGTATTTGACAAAATAAAACGATTGGTAAATGAAGATGATTGTGGTTGTTACAAATTGAATGACATATTAATATTCCTTAACTGTACAGTTTTAGTGTTCCATAGTAAGAAATAGTCTGCATGCAAGTTTGTATACATAAAGTTGGTTTATAAAAACCTGTTAAACCATATATCATATAGCTAGAGTTTCCAAATAACCGCTATAATTTCTGTGACCTAGCATTGGTGCAGAATCCTATAGAAGTAGAAATACGAGGAGTGGGTATGTATGCGTATGAATACAATAAACCTGTGCATATAGACTCTATATATTCCGTGTGTACTGTACGCCTCCTGTCCAATTTATGTTGTTCGACACAAATTTCCAGCTACATGATACCTTAAGTGTTTGTACATATGCTGTTTGGATGAAAGTGAAAATCGTCAATAGAGTGCTTGTTTAACCATTACCAAACAATAACATCATTTGACCAGGTTATTGCAAATGAATTTAGAAAACATTGTGGGAAAAAGAGAAATTGCTCTTAACGAGCAATTTCTCCTTTTCCCACAATGTTTTCTGCCCTATCAGAAGATTATTTTTCAAATTCATCACAATTTGAAATGTCGCCTGCAAACTCTTTCAATTTTGGACAGTTGTAAACTTGGTGTTTGGTAAAGGGTTTAGTGTACAAATACTGTTTGGATGAAAGTGAAAATTGTGGTTAGAGTGCTTGTTTAACTAGGGAAAGTAGGATGTACATGACTTGATTGTAATAGAAAAGCTTCTTTTTGTTGGTAACATATCTGTCATGTAAAATAGGAATGTTGGGTATGGGACCTTGAATTGGCTTCAACTCTCTCCTTCATTTGTTAAAGTTTATAGCATATAATTATCACTCTCACCGCTGAAAGAAACAGTCATGTGGGAAGGTATTGAAACCTGTTCAAAGGTGTGCAGTAGTCGTACAGAATTGCCATGAGCATGTGTAAGTTCATGTGTTGCCATCATGTAGCTGAAGTACTGTAATGAAATGGCATAAAACTCTCCAACCCTATCAACCTTATTGAATGTGAGTGACCAAATTCTATGAAAGACATAGCCCTTATCCATCAAAGGTGTCATAACTTGTATTTGAATAGTATTTGCTTACGCCATTGCATATGGGTGGTGCATGCCCATGTTCACACCTACACCATATATACAAAAGTCACCTTAAAAGTTTTTTTAATAGAAACTATTGGTATGCCTTTCTAGATGAATAATAAAAAGAATGCTCCAATCAGACATAGCTACTTTTAATTTAGTGTTTGTATTACTGTAATAAAATGGCTTTGTGCTGTCTTAAATTTGCAAAGACCTGTCCTTCTTGTTTGTCAAAATAGTATGTGAATGTGAACGTATGACGCCAGACCAGACAAACGACTGCAGTATCATGTTATTAATGGATAATCCGGAGTGTCATGTTATGTTTAACAATCATTATTCTAGAACCATATTTATCTGCACCACCTTCCCCACGGATTTACTCCTATATACATGTTTAAAGATTCACATATTCACTTCTCACATCAATATTCGTTACTAAAATTTACTTAATCAATTTAGCACATTTCCCATTATTTCTTTGCTATTCTAAAAACTATGGCTATGAAACTCTGACCAAAATACAGATACATGTATAATGAAACAAGTCAGAGATTACCGAATAAGTTCATTCATACAACATGAGCTACCTTGAAATACCGAGCCTGTACGAGGTACTTGTACTTTGTGTTGTTTTGCTTCAGAACGCCAAAGACAAATATTTGTCAAATTACCAGCCTTGAAATGAAATATGGTTAACTACAGAAAGAAATAGCAGGCTTGTTTGTTAAATATCTCACCATCGGTATTAAACCAAATGTTTTGCTTGGTATTCTTTACTATTAAGGTTTTATTTTGGTAATATATGTTCCACTAGAGTTCAATTGACTGGGATATTTGTTACATTGCTTAAGTAAGTTTCAGATGAATAGTTAACTCAAAGGATATGTAACATTCCATACTACACCCATTTTTATTTGTATGACATGAACCTTCCACAAATCTCCATTCAATGATGTATGATTACACATAGCTTGATCCATTGCAAAATGAAGACTAAAACGAATGATCAGAAAAGTGATGAACATTCTATTTTAACAAAACTCTATTTCCCTGCAAGGCAACCCAAATTATTTTGGCTTTCGTTTGTTCCACATTCAACTTAGTAAAAGATTGAACAAAACCAAGCTCAGAATTATCAAATTAGTTGAATATTTAACATACAAAAACTAAGAATTGTTAGCTTAATCAAATATTGAGCAATCAAGAGTGCAGAGTTATTGACTTATTCAATGTTTAACATAAAAAGTTTGGAGTTACTGACTTAAATAGTTAAATATTGAACAATTAAATTTCAGAAATATTGACTTTGTCATATATATTGAACATAAAAGACCTCAAAATGATCTATTTTGTTGAATACATTTACTGAACAAAGACTTTGGAAATATTAGATAAGATGAATATTGAACAAACAACTGTCAGTCTTATTAACTTTTTTAAATGAGAGTGGCTGAATTCATTTACACTACTAGTTACCCAAATACATTTACAGAGGTTTTTCTCATAAGTTTGCTGGTATAACGTGTGTGATATCAATTGCTATTTGAATGTTCTACTCATTCTCATGAGTTTACTGGTATAGTATCTTTTTTCTCATTTGATAATTAAGTTATACTATTTTCTCATACAAAAATGTTGCGTACAATGCAAGACTATTGTAAGTCCAAATGTAAAGCACTTATTATAGAATTTCACTGTGATGTCATTTTTTTTTTATTTTTGTTGTTGCGTTTGGTTTAGTATTATCTTATATGTATACAGAGATTGTTTATAATAACATTTCATCATTCAATCAGGATATCTGCAAAACGGATTCGTCAGTCCATCCTTCCGACGAAATCTCAGGAAGAATTAGATATCAAGTGCCTACAGATACTCCGTGCTGTTATACATAATGAGGAGAGGAAATTACCGGACGACTGGCATAGCTCCGCCTCCGATAACAAGGTCAAAAAGTAAGTGGGTGTTTATTTGATTTACAAGTTCAATAAAAAAGTAAGAGGGTGTGTATAGAATTAACAGATCCAACAAAAAGTAAGTGGGTGAGTGTATGATTAATAGTTCAAACAAAAAGTAGGTGGTAGTTCTTAAATTAACAGATCTAACAAAGGTCCAAACCATAAGTGTATCAAAGTTAATCAAATGCAGCTTTTCAACTCATCAAGCAAAAAGCTCCTTCATTCCCTACCCGTTCTCTTTCACTTTCCTCTGTTTCCTTACAACACTTCTACATGTATGTACATTGCGATCGTTTATGTAAATGAATATAAAATTATTGTATTAATATACTCATATGTCTGACAAATTCAGATGTGAGCAAATAAAAGACACTTGAATTGAATTCGAATTCAAAATATGTTAGAAAACAATGGTAGTGATACATTTTTGAATATCTTACTAGTTCAATGTACATGTATTGATATCTTTTGCAAACATGTTAAAACAATATCATCAATATTGTTTGAACATATTTGGATATGGATGTTATACGGTACATTGAATGATTCAACATAATATATTTAATGGAAACTTTAAGGTTACAATGCAAAAGGACATGCAATTAATGCTGGCTAGCTTTTTTTTTTCAGACAACTTGAACACATCCGAGACATACAAACAGCCGTCAATTCTGGAGATGTCGTCAACAAAGTCCTGCCCCATCTTGCTCGTAGAAGCGACTCCATTGCAAGAGAAGTCCTCGCCTTTGTTAGCATTATGCTCTTTAACGCTAATCGGGAAGTTCAGGTAATCTTTGATAAAAATTCAACAGTTGATTATTCACTTTTTGTTGTTTTCGATCAGATTAACCTTTGTGTTAAGAATTGTATGAGTACATGTCTGGCCAGAGCACTTCTGATAAGCTGGATTCCATTGAAGAGAAAGTGTTGTCATGAAATCATTCTTTGTGTATAATTTGCGACACATCAAACTGTTTCCCATTTTGGAATTTAGTTTAAACTTATTTGTGTTGATTGTGATGGAAGCTTGAAGCTCATTTAATATACTATCAATCACTAAACCAGTACTTACACAGATTTGTGGGTTAGTCCTAGCAATTTTCACCTCACCTAATGGTGATCGAACCCAGAACCTTTTCAACAAGAGGCGGATGTTCCACCACTCCACCAATGCTGCCAACATCTTGGGTATTTGAGGCAGTTACAGTAAAGATAAGTATTGGAAAGTGAGAGGGGTTAAACCAAACTTCTTTACGCTTTATATCTAAAATGAGTGTAGGTAGTATCAAATTTTGCAAGAAATGTTGATAATACTAATAAACATGAGTTTGATGTTGTTTTTATAATTGTGTTACTAAATGAAGGAATAGTAATGACCATGACTTGCATTTGTATCTCTATAAATAGTAGCTTCCCAACTATAGTTGACAGTTCACAAATGAAATCATTTTGATGCTTCTGCTGACAACAACAGAAGTTGCCTCGCTTCATAGCTTGTTGATTTCTAACAACAAAAATATTTTGTTTATGCTTTTAGGTTTTGTCTGTGCTAGTATTCTATAGTGTAACTGTTTGTATTTGTTTTCAGAAATCCCTTCTTGCCTATTTCTTTTCTACACGAGAAGAGGTATTTTTCATGGCAGTAAGAGACCGAATGCAGGTATCAACCAATTCTATCAAGGAGAAGTAAGTATTACCATGACAACGATGGTCATTTTTCCATAGTAACAGTAAAGCCTGTCTTGACAGATCATTCTAAATATAACATGACTGCGACATGTTACCACCCAATGCCACATTTTTGCGTCTTGCAGCAGACAACTTTCAAAAATCATTGTGTCAAAAGGAGAAGTTGCTTAACCTTTCGATTCAATCTTTTCAATCTATTTACACATCACAACAGCAGAACTGAAAGAATTTTCACATGTTTACAAAGCTTTTCTAAAGTCGTCTGCTTCAAGTAAAAAAATGTTGTCTGCAGGTGGTAAAGAGTTAGGAGTTTATTGCAGCTGTTCAAAACAGCGCTTTATTACACAATATTGCTTCACCATAATACACCTGATGCAGATTTCTTATTTTAAAAAAAGATTGTGTTAAAGTAAAAAAATTCATGAGTTCTTTTATTCCTTTGTCACACTGGTTCCTTGTCAATAAAGCAAAGAATATGCAAGTTTATACTTTGTTATTGCATAATGATGCTTTCAATTTGGACCAGTCATAAGATCTCATACAAGGCTATGAATTAGCCACATCATTTGTATTATTTCATTTTCTTTAGTGGTCATTTCTCATTTGGATCTGATCATATATCATAGAGAGGTTTTACCTTTTTAGATGTTATGTAAGTTCTCTTTCTAAATTGTTGACTACTATTGTTCTAATGTTCTTTTGTTTCGTGTCTCTTAAACTGTTCTCTACTGTTCATTATCATTGCATTTTCATAGTCAGATATAGCTTTAGAAAACTGGCAAGTTTCGATAATTGCGCATCATTTATTAGTTATAATCATTACGGAAGTATTTTATAATGGTTTTGACCATCATTTTTCATAATTAGCCATTAGTCTTTTAGCTAATTGAACTCACCAGTTTGAAATGTATCTGTTTGTAAATGGTTAACATTAAAGTACTTCTACACTTATACCATCCATAAGATTTGAATAATATTCAATGAAGTCAAATTTTCATGAGAGCCGTAATGTTAACAAATACATCCACATTAAGGAACTATGAACTACCGGTAGTCCAAGTTAAAAGCAACAGCAGACACCAACAAGTAGAAATGAAGTAATTACTTGTTTATGATACTGGGTAAAAACAGTTGAAATCCAAAGGATAGATTGCTCAGTAGGAGCATATGATCTAGGGCAGAGAGGTATTTGGAAAATATAACGTAAAGGGAAATATTAATTACAGTCTAACTTGTGTTAAGCAGCCACCCTTTTAAGCAGCCAACCTGCCTTAAACAGCCACTACAGAAAGTCCCATTGTTAGATTTATAGTGTAAATCAATTTGTGTTAAGCAGCCAACCTGTCTTAAACAGCCAATTTGCTCTGTCCCATAGGCTGACCTCTTAACACAAGTTTGACTGTAGTCCCTTATATCTGATGACATTCGTTATTCATGTAGTAATTCTAACAAAAGTAGACACCCTTAATTAGTTTGACCCCTTATTGTTTGGTAAATACATGTATATTGAAGTTTATGACATTATTCATTGTAGTGTGATAGTTCATAGAAATAAGAGTCATTGATAAAGAATCAGGGTACCGGTTTACTAAACAACTTAAGGAAAGTATTTGCGTAAGTCGTAACTGATACACATGAATAGTATCTTAAATGAAAGTACAATATTGCAATGTGACACGTCATTGGAAGCGTCTCGGAGAGACGCTTCCAATGATGTGTTACTTTGCAATATTGCTGCGCCAAATATTGTAACAAGGGGAATTGTTGTTTTAGACTTACGCAAATCTAAAGCGTAAACTGTTTAGTTAAACGGTACCCAGGTTCCAACTTTTTTAATCTATTTGGTAACCATGGATCATGCAGAACTGTGCCTCATGTAAATTCATATCCTCATTGAAATGTTTTTATTGGTCCTATTTAAAGTGAATAACATGGACATTGACAAAGTATAGAAAAATAACATCCATTTCCATTTGATATTGATTGAAATCCATTGTGACAAAGGGAGATATGATTACTTGCGTGGCAAAGTGGTAAAATGTGGTTGTTTTAGAACCCTGTGCTCCCAGCCTTGAGCCCCACCAGTACTTCTGGGTATGTGGGAGTATGTTAACACTTTAGAGCCCTAGCTGGTGAATCAAGGAAAGCATGATGATAATTAAAAGATTGTTAACATGGCATTTAACGCCATAGAAACAAATGGAGATGTTGTTTTTTATGAGAAGAAAGATGGAAACAACCTTTCCTTGATTGGGGAATTGTTAAGAAACCTTGTTCATTTTATGTCCTCCATCTTTTTGGATTCATTTTGTCATCACCGTTTGTGACTGTTTCTATCTTCTTTCTGTCAATGTTGACAACTTATCATGCCTTGTGTGATTTCTAATTGTATTTTATCATAGCTAAGTGCAGATGAATCGTTTTTATATGCATTATACTATTAAAAACTTTCCCTGACTGTGTTTGGTCACATTAAACATAGAACTGATTTGATGACAAAAAGTGATCAGATAAACTGACATATTGTGATATGAAACAATGATACATCACGACATAAAGACATTACATGCCTGTGTTCCTGGTTGAATGACTGACACAAATTAGTGTTCCAGATTCACGCATTCATACTGTTATAATAGATGTTGAAGTAATTTATACCTTGTGATTTTCGTCCTTTCTTTAATTTGACATTTTTGACTCCCCCAGATTGTTCATGATAAAAAAATCACTGAGGAATTCTAGGTAATTATTATTTGTAGGCCTATTTAGTGATTAAAGCTAGACCAAAGTTTCAGATGTTGTAAACGTTATTCAGACTACCATTTGCTTTATACATCAAAACTTAGCTCTTTAAATATTGTTTACCAGATGTTTATTTGTAAAGGTTTATTTTTCTAAGTTAATAGATTATATTAGATGTATTTGATATGATCAGAAATTTTTAACAAACATTCATTTTCTTTTTGGTTGTTTTAATCAGCTGGGTATCGTTTTACCAAACAGTTTACGCTTAAGATTTGCATAAGTCTAAAACAACAAGTCCTTTTATTTCAATATTTGGCAAAGCAATATTGCAAAGTAACACATCATTGGAATCGTCTCTCCGAGACGCTTCCAATGACGTGTCACATTGCAATATTGTACTTTCATTGAAGTTATTATCCATGTTAATCAATTATGACTTACGCAAACATTTTCCGTAAGTTGTTTAGTAAAACGGGCCCCTGTAACAGAAAGCTTAATTTATGTAATATTTCTAGTACTTACCATAAGACTTTCCATGAAAAGAAGTTCTGGGAAATATTAATTTAAAGATTGTAATTGTTTCATGTAATGATACTTAAAGTAACTTAGTACTTAAGTCTTTTAAATGCTCATTCAGGAAAAGTTTAGGGTAAATGTTTTGGAGGATTATAAATTGAAGTCGTTTACCATAACACATACTCTTATTCAACCATGTTTATTACTTGAACATTGAAACAATAGGTAACATTGTGTCAATGAGCATTTTTTGATATTTCATGTTTTTATTCAATTACTTGGCTAATATTTATCTCTGTTAAACAAGTACTAGTCTACTTTCTAGTTGCAACTTTAATGTCAGAGGCCTGTCTAACCGTTTTCAAAACTTAGTCCGGCAAAATGTTTAAATGGTAGTCACTGATGACAAATTGCATAATGGGAAATGGATTTAACGACTAATATGTAGTTAGTTTTGCTTACATGGTTTTCTGTTCGATCGTTTGATCTTAGTGTTAAATAGGAATTGGTAGAATGATTTTGTTTTTTGGCTTAATTACGGTTGTGTTTATAAAGTATTTGAGTCCTAATATTACACCAGTCCTGAGCTAAGTTTTGATTCTATTTCATAACTATTTCCAGGTACATAAGTTTTGGTACATTGGTACACTCCAAGTGTTGCTTGATAGAATGAATAGAAAGCTTTGAAAGACTCAGTTGGTCATTTTCAAGTATGATTTTCATTCTGTCTGCTTCTAAAGCATCATTCTCAAATGCACCTGGGAATACGTTAGCTATTGTGTTTAAAATGTTGGTAATATAATGCTGCGACCTAATAAGGCTTAATATGTTTTATTTTTAGCCAATGTGCATGACATGTTGATAGTTCCAGTAACTTTAGCTCACAAACTCAAAAAAGGACAACTTGCATTGAGTTGTATGGACTAATTGAAGTCTATGGCAAATTTGATGATGCTAAAAGCATTCTTTCCCATTTTCTTGAAATCCTTACACTTCCTTAAAGATAAGGAAGAAGGTACAGTCTAACTTGTGTTAAGCAACCACCCTTTTAAGCAGCCAACCTGCCTTAAACAACCACTACAGAAAGTCCCATTGTTAGATTTATAGTGTACATCAATTTGTATTAAGCAGCCAACCTGTCTTAAACAGCCAATTTGCTCTGTCCCGTAGGCTGGCCTCTTAACACAAGTTTGACTGTAATAAATGACAATTCAACCCCTTTTCATTCTTATGCGAAATAGCTGTTTTTCATTTGAGTTTGTGTTCTAAAACAGGTTTACTTTGTTCATTAAATTATTAATTGAAAGGTTTTGTTTCTACTCATAACAAATACAAGTTAAGAACATTAACAATTAACTAATCAATTAAAGAAATAAAAAGGACCAGAAACAAAGGAAAAGTAAGATTATTTTTTTATTACTGAATCATCAATGTTGTTTAACTTTTTTTAGCGTTAGAATAAAATGAAATGTTAAATCTTGTAGGCGCCCATGATACATTATTGTTCAAGTATTAACATATATGTACATTGGTCATTACATTATCTTAAATGTTTTCTTTGAAATAAATACATAGGATTCTGATTGTACATTGAGGGTTCAGCGCAAAGCTATAGTGAGTTGAGTGCTTTACAAACATGAAGCACTTACTATAACCTTCCATTGAACCTTCAAAATATCAATTGACAGATTACCAAATCACTTAAAATGTATGGATAAAATCACATGCCATTTCAGTTTTAGTTATACAATATGTGGGTATGTCACATATAGGTATTGTATGTTCAGTTTTTGTAGATTTGGTATTCTATTCATTTATACTTGAAATCCAACAATTGTCTGGTTTGCATTTTGAATTGCAAGCACATAGGGTAAACCTGAACATGTATTGTATATCACTGATTATGCATACAAAGACTTATTCTATAGGAACAACATACTAAAGTACCAATCAAGATTATAGTGAGAAAAAATTCACAACAATATATGAATAGCATATACCATCCCTAACAACATATTTCATCAATATAAACAATGCTGTGAATTTGAAAGGAATTTGGCGTAAGATTGTTTATAAAGATATACGAGTATAAGAATTTTGGAATTGTGTAGATATTTGATGCTAGAAACAGTTTATGCTAATTTAATATGTTAATTGACCCTTAAACATGTTTTAATGAACAATCAATTTGAGGTTTCATAGATTAATTGGACCTCTCATAATAATGCATAGCCTTAATGTAATATCATTGCATAGGTGTCTTTTCCCTAATGAAGTTAATCTATATTTTACAATTTTTAAGGCGGGCCCTGCTTGCCCAGCATGAATCTAGGCGTGGCGAGTTTATGACTAACCTTGGTAACGTCCAAACGTCCTTGACCCTGGGTAGAAAGGCCATGCAGAAGATACAACACTACGAGATGAGGCTGAAGAAAGAGAAGATGTACGGATGGGTATGTATGAGGAGATTTTGATTTTTGTTTGTTTGTTTTGTTTAGTCTTTTTTTTTTGTTTGTCATTGTTTTTTCAACTTTGTCATTGTGTTTCCTTGATCAAAACATTAATACTTACCTTTAATGGCCAAGAACTTGCTATATTAGTTGTTACGCTATTCTCATTTCATGGAGGATGGCTATTTTTACTATCATATATAAACATATTTTAGTAATTGGAATGACCTGGCCTGAATATTGAACCAGCAATCCTTCACCATGGCCTAGTGGTTAAGGCGTCTGCCTTGGGACAGGGAGGTCAAAGGTTTGAGCTCCAAGGGAAATGTTCCCATTTTCCCCAGAAGATGTTTCTCATGGGGAGCTAGTTGAATTAATGGTTATCCTCTTGATGCTTGGCATAGTGATAGAAGTTTGGAGGTACTTGAATTATTTACGGTAGTGAGAAGTGTCTCATAAACCAATCTGGCTTGCCCTTTCAATAGGGGTGACACTATGATTAACAAAACCTTTACCAAACCTTTACCATAAAAAAGCGTTTTATCTTGAGTTTAATTTGTCGGTGCGGCAGAGAGAGAGTGAGTAGCCTCTAAGTTAACTGCTTAGAATATAGACCAAATCTAAGTAAGAGACAAGAACGGTGAATATGAAAAGAAGGGATATAACAAGAAAACAAGGACAGTGCTTCAGCTAATTCTTGTAATGTTAAATTGCCTATGGTTTAGTTGTTTCAACTGTTTTAAAATTAATGCAGTTGCTCTAACAACTTCCAACAATGATATTTGACATGTCCAATTTCAGAAAAGCCATGCAACAATTGTAAACCATGAAATAAAACAGTTTGTAATTGTTAAATTGAACAATTATTCTTTGATAAAAAAAGTTTCTTGTTTTGTTTGTTGCGCTGGTATTAAATGTTAAAATTGTAAATTCAGCATACATGTAATTAGTAGCATAATCATTACTGTGTATTATGTTTTGATAGAATATTTTCTAGAGCATTTGTTGTTGTTTTTGGTTTTATTTGTGTGTGTTTGTTGTTATATTTGTGCTTGGTTTTCATTTCACAGAAAATAATCCTGATATCAGAAGAATGGAAGGTAACAAGGGTTCTATCTTATAAAACACCAAACCTTTACACAAATTCATCTCAAATGAAATCTTGTTTGTTCCTTTCCAAACCAAGCACATTAATTAAGAAACCATTATGTGAGCACCTTTCTGCATTTTGCACCATTGAATGATATCCTACCCACAAATTATGTTCAAGAACTATGTTGATTTTAATAGTAACAATCTAAAAATGCCATATGCATAATCATCAGCTCATGGTGATTATATTTAAGCAATAAGTACTTTTCTGTTCATAATGTATCAAAAAAAAGGTAACAATAGGTAAGTTTTATCTGCAAGTCACCCAATACATTGATTGATTAAGATAATTAAGTTTAACCCTTTAAAAACAATTTTAACTTTTTTTCATGTCACATTTGAAGTCAAGGTTATGATAACCTTTAGATAGAGATTACTGTACGAAACAATGCGAACGTTCTTTTATGCAAAATTTAAGGAATCAAATAATATTGTTAAAGTAAAGAAAAAACGGCTGTGCTCTTCTGGCGACTCTTGTGTATTTGTTTCATATATCAAATCGTATTTGTTTTACATCAATTGTGAAGGAAGCTGAAAGCTTGTTCAAAGCCACTCTCGATGACTGCTTCCTGGATACTAAGCCAGTAATCGCATCGGTTTGTGGGTTAGTCCTGGAAATTTTCACCCCGCCTAACAGGGATTCGAACACGGGACCTAAAGAGCCCGACGCTCTACCCCTGCACAAATGTCGCCCACATTTTTGTGAAGTCCTATAATGTATAATCATTACTAACTTATTCATAATCTGCTTATTATGCTAACTAAGATATTGTGCATAGAAGAGTTACTTGAATTCAATATTTAAAAAAATATGTATACTACAAAAAAAGTACTGATTAGAAAGTTTTCTCAACTAGACATTTGTTTTTAGTTCCCACAATGTATGGTTTTTACCAGAAATAAGTTATCAGGAAAGAAATAACACTTTTTAGCTTGACCTCATTTATAAGTCAAACTTGAATAAAGCAACGGTCATATAAATGCACTTTAAAGGTAAGCTACAGATAACTTAAGAACAAAACTCATTTAGAAACATCTTAAAGTAGACTGCTGTTTGTACCCTTTTGTCATGATTATTTCTACCCAATACCATATATCATTTGACTTTTATTTCTTACTCTTAAACATGTATATGATTTAAACGCTATTATATTATCTGTTGTTGTTTTCAAATTGGACCGGTCAAACATTTTGTATAGCCTTCAGTGTATTGTTTATTTGTGATTTCTTAATCAATGATTCGACTCAAGTATACTCCATCAATGTATCAGCATACAAAGACATATACAGAATCCCCCGAGACAAAATTAGGAATTATCCTTAATGAGAATTGTCTTAATTTGAAATGTATTTTGCACCCTATAATTGGCTATAAGAATAGGAACTAATGATTGAAAAAAGTGGTGATGGGTTGACTATTGATTAACATATTGTCGATGGGATATATATTGAACATGTAAGTAGTGACTTCTTCATAAAAGTACAGTCTATGAATTACTAGAAAGCAGTAAAAAGAAACCTAAACTTCATGGTCAAGATATACTGCTATATTCGGTGTTGTTTTGATTATTGTCTCATAGTTGTAGGTCCATTAAAGATGTTCTCCCATTAGAAGTAGAGGATAGTTGGACATACTTTTATTTGATCATGTAGTTCAACTCTCATTTTCTTTTGATAATGCTAAGTAGAGCAAAAATACCAGCCATTGAAAAGAAATACCTGTACATTTTTTGTTGTTTAAATTGAGTTAACAGTTTAGGGAGGATTTAGTAGAGTGAAAAACAACCATAGAATGGCAAACTTATGAACATTAGATAAGTTTGTGATGTTTAAATCCCATTTCTCTTTTAGAGAGCATTGAGTAGAGCAAAAGAACCAACAAATGAAAAACAGAAGAAGAAATCGAAAAAGAAAAGAGCAGCGGAGAAGAAGCAGCAGGCTAAAGAAGCATTGACAAACGGGATGTCGAAGGACTTTATCAGTGATCGCAGCAATGAAAATCTTCTTCAACCAACAACACCGGATAAAATAATGGAAGCCGAACTCAAGACGGTGACTAACATTGAGATGTTAGACATTGTTATTGAGGTAGGGCGTACAAACATTCTTAATTGAGTTCATTCATATAACACATAATATTATATATGCTATTTTGAATTATATTGGAATGTTTTGATCGTTTGAAAATATTCATAGCTCCTAAAAGAAATAGTGACCCTATTGTAACTACTTATGCTTCTCTTGTTCGAAATCAAAGTGTTGAAAATGTTGCATGGTTGAGAATGACTATAAGATAAACAAGACATATGTTGATCATTTTCTCATTGGTTTTGTCTTTGAATTATAAAGAATCATTTTACTTTTGATGTTTTCAAGGATTTATGAAAGTAAGAATCCTCCCCCTTTGTATGATATGTAAATAGTCTTTTGTTTTCACACCTTTTTTGGATAAGATTTACTAAGATAAAAAACCTTTTTCATTTTAAGCTTAAATAGTTTTATTTATGTTGAAATGGCTCATTTAATTAAACTATTAAAGCTTTTTCTCGCTATCTTTGTTTAAAGTTTATTTGAAAGGGAATATCAATAAAATATATATATTTTTTCAAGAAAAAAAACGAAAAATCGTGGACTCTATTTTTTTCACCCTTATTTTTTGAAAGATGAAATTAAGGCGAGTTTCTATTGATTTTTCTTGAAAAGGGTTTGGCCGAAATATAAAAGAAAATAGTTCCATATAGACATTATATATATTTCTACTAATTGTCGAACTCACACAGCCTGACATGACTGAGGTACCGGTGGAAGGTGAAGGTCCAGAAGAGATGTTTGCGGAGATGGATGAGAGCGTGGTGGACATGTTGGAGTATAAGGATGACGGATGTATAGAACTTGTTCTCAAGGTCCTCGCCAGGATCTGTGATGGACAACATGCTGGCCTACAGGTAAGTTAGCAAAACTTGAGGCATTTTATACTAAAGTAATATTTCCCTGTGTTCTCAATATGATTAACAGAATTTCCAGCATATCATTAACTTTGATCTTAATAAAACAATTAAGCTTTCCAATTCAAACCAAAGACAACATTTTGAAAGCATAAATTGCTTGTCAAGTTCAACAGAAATGTATGATTTCTAAGAATGTCAAACATGTTGACCATATAACTGAAGAAATTTTGAATTACGTACTACTTATCAATAATAAGTCAATGAAGTGAAATTGTATCTTGATATTTCAGAATTACTTGAGAGAGCAGCCAGACAATGTGAAATCATTCAATATAATCGGAGAGACGGCACAGTTTCTGAACGTCGTCTATTCTAGCATCAACAGTCGCACCATTGATCTTGTTATCCAGCTGTTTAACACACTCAACGAGTTCTGCTCTGTATGTATCTATATCATATTTGTTTGAGTTAGGTCAATGTTCTGTATTCTTAGTTCTCTCTGATGTGTTTCTGTGAAAAGGCTACTGTGACGAACCGAGCAAATTAATCCCAGAAGACACAATCACATCTGATCAGTGAAAAACACTGTAGTTCACTGATCAATTCTGTTGTCTGTTTATATGCTGACAATTTCTCCATAACAATGCATTAAGTTCCCTAATTTGCATCAATTTTCCATGAATGTTACACTGCTATTGTTTGTTGGTTCATGCATAGCTTTAGTCAACCATGGAACTCTACCTAAGTTAAAATACTACCATCAAAGAAACTATCATTATTACTTTTATTGATTTTGTTGTTGTTTTTTACTTTTTCATTCAAAAAAGTCATTTGATCTAGATCATAAATCATTCTTTAACAGGGAAATCAAGAAAATCGAGAGGTGATTTATAACAAGAAGGCAATTGACTACATCAATTTTATTCTGCGTGCTGGAGACATTGCAGATTGTCCGCCTGATAAGGTAAAACATTTAACTGTAAATATGTTTGTTTTGGATATACATAGATCTATCTCCATTTTCAACAATGTTTCAGCTTAAGTTGGGTGTTACTAGAATCAAAAGTACTATTGTTGTATGACCTTGAACTGGCTCTCCCTTGAAATGCTACCAAAATTACCCAGGCCCTTACGAAAAATCCCAGACGGATTCCACCCGGATTACTGGCGGAAAAAACTTCTATTCTCCGGGCGGACTTGGATCTTTTGGGAAATAAAACTAGTTGAGGCGGATTGCTATCTTTAGTAACATTTTGAGGCGAAATATTTAAATTAGTCCGGGTCATGTGATCATGTCCTGGTGGAAAAAATTCCGCTTCACTAGTGGACTTATGTCCAGGCGGAATTTTCAAATTTATCCTGGCGGACAATACAGGCGGACTATGCGTTTCTTGTCCAGGCGGATTTTGACTGAATTTCCATGTGTGATGGATCAATCCCAAAATATTTGTCCAGGCGGACATACAAAATGTTCAGGCGGACACGCAGGATGGTAAGAAAGGTTAATGAAATGTCCTGGTGGACATTCACATAATTACAAATTTCAAGACAAGCATTAATAATTGAATGTTAGTTATGATTTATTAATACATGCAAATATAAACAAATACCTTTTGACAACATTGCAATATAAAACATGAATAGTATTTAGATTTATAACAGCTGATGCTGCTTTATCATGTATCTTTTTTATACAACAGTTCACTTTAGAAATCCATTTAAAGTTTAAACAAAAGTAAGTCTGAAAGATTGTGACAAAGGGTAAATTTACACAAAATTGAGCATGCCTTCCTTTTAGTTTCAATGTTTCCGAAGGCTGTCTGATGCAGGCCGTTGCATGTAGTTTACATGAAAAAATGGTGTCTGAATTTGTTCTGAACCAATGATGAATTTTTCCTTAAACTTTCTGAATAAAGTCTGAATACTAAAAACTGAATGTCTGTCACAAAGTATGTATTCAGTGACTTAAAGTATATCTGAAGCTACTAATATGATTGTCTGAAATACTAAACCATGTCTGAAATTGAATAGTTATAGAGGCATAATTCAGAATGCAGAATTGCTGTTAAGCATTCAAATTCAGACTTTTTTAAGATTCAGACATTCGTTTTATCTAAAATACTGAATAATGCCTGAAAATGGAAAAATTATGGCATGATTCAGACTGTTAAGACACTATTCAGAATTGCTGTTCAGCATCAGAATTCAAACAAAATTCAGTCTACGATATTCCAAAAGATCAATAGTATTTAAACACTGGTTCCAGTTTCAGATACAATTCAAAGTTGCTGTTTACAGAAAAAGTAAAACGAACTTCAGTTAAAAATGTAGTTTGACCTACTGAATTAAATTTTATATTACTATCTTATGTCCAATTGAAAAAACACTGCAATTCAGGTTCAGATCTTTTGTTTTGAATCCTGTCTAAAATACCGAATAATGTCTGAAGATCTAAAAATCCAAACATAATTCAGACTGGTTGACAGAATTCAGAATTGCCATTCAACATTAGAATTTAAATAATTGAACCATAAAACATGGTGATTTTCTACAAGCAGGATGACGGGAAATTGTGCTGGCATTGGATCAAGTATATCTTAATTAATCTCACAAACAAGCATTTTTTAAATATATAGAATAGGAATGACTATTCCTATGATAACTAGAGCAAATTTGATTTGCATTTTCATTTGATATGAGTCTGTTGTCTTCCTTTGATTTTTACTTCATTTTCTGGATCTTGCCTTACATTGTGTGTCAGAGACCGTCACCAATCCAATCATCCAAAGTTTGTGCTCTGAAAAAAAAAAAAAGCATCAGAGTAAGCAATTATTGATAAGTATCAAACTTGCAGGGTTGTCATTAAGAACCTACTGTCAGCCAATTTGACCATGTCAATAGACTTTGGCTTTTTTTTGTCTGCTCAAATAACAAAAAAAAGATATTTCTTCATATCAAGTAGTGATTGAAATAACTAATTTCTGTTGGGGGCTTCATTGGCCTCCTCAAATCAAAGTTGGCCTCTTACTTCAAAAATTTGATGACAACCCTGAATTTGTATGCTTCCTGTACTCTTGCTTTAGACAAGAGTTGGCTAGTTACCCTCATAGCCCATTGTTTTCAACAATCAGCCACCAAAAGTTTTCCACACATCAACATTGACCTTAATGGTCAGTATTTTCTTTAAAGATAAGTAGTTTCCACTCAAAGAAAACTTGCCCTGCATCTTGGCCTATGAGGAATATTTATGGGCAACTCTTATAGAGAGAGAAAGTTATCACTCTAATGCCTTTAATGTAACAAACTTTAGCAGACAGATACTCTCAAAGACACAATCACATCCAATCATGAAAAAACTTGTCAATCTGTCACAAATTTGTTTTCTTGCCTGTTTTTCAATTAAACTTGCATCTAGGTTCCATTAAGAACCGGGGATTTCCCCAGCTACTTTGACCAGAAATTGATGCTATTTTGCTAAGTTTTGTGTTAAGTCCACTGACAAGGTCCCTCATACCCCCCCCCCCCTTCTTTTGAAAATCACCCTTCTACTAAAAATACTAATGAAACTTGTAGTATGTTTACCTACCAGTATGAGGCTAGGAAACATGTCTTGCCAAAGGACACTCCCCGGTGAATTAGTTCAGCACCATCACAAATAAAACACGGTTTGACTAGTCTCTAGTCCTCAGCACTAATCATTATGCCACAGCAGATTATTGGGATGTCTTCAACCTGCAACAAACATCTTGAATAATAACAAATGTACCCAAAACATTTTTCCATCCTGTCTTGTTTTATTTGTTAAGTGTAATGTACTACCACCTTTGATGAAAATTGAAAAAGTCCTTTAAATAAAGTATTTGGAAATGCGTTGAGTGATTGACTCAGGCCCCTGTGCTTTGAATAGTTTTGAAAAAAAGTAAAATATCAACAAATATTTTATGCCTAATCATCTAAATAAATACACATTCATAAAAAAATACACTAATTTTTACTCATTGTCATATGTAAGGATTCATAATAAATGCCAATAACAACAGCAAATTTAATGAAGTCTACAAGGTATTTTCAACATGTGTTAACAAGTTGAAAAGGTTACTTTAAAAAATGTCTTTATTTAAAACAGACGTTTGACGGTTGAAAAGCATACAACCAAAAAAATGACACGACCAGTGCAAATATTTGATGGGAAAATAAGGTCAGTCAGTTTGGTTTTAATGACGATTTGATATTTTAAACACAAAACAGAATTTCTCTTTGTCAGTTTAAGATTCGTAGTCTATATGATAAAAGGTTAGCGAAGTACTTACAGCTAAAACCAATGATGATTCCCGGGATGTTTCTTCTGCGCATTTCGCCATTGCGTTCTTGACTCGAGGTGTTTTCCCTCGAAAAAAAGCCTGTTTTTTCCGCTGTATGATACTAAGAGATCGGGCTTTCGTTGTAATCTTTTTACTTATCATAATGAAGTTTCAAATAAGATCTACAAGTTATGTTTCTACATTGAGATCGGCGTTCATAAACAAACACCTTCGACTTTCGACCGCTACAGTCGAAATTTAAAAAAACGCGCACTTCACGCATGCGTACGGCGGCTTTGTCTCACTTCCTGATAAAGGTAAACAAACTTGTTTTTCGATCATTTATGTGTATATTTCAACGGATTTTCCATCAACTGATTAAATTTATCATGTAAGACAACAGGATGAAGTTACTGGTCGGTTATTAGACACGGTGACTGACCAAATGGTGTATTAACATTGAAAACTTGTGATCACCGCGTTGTGTCTTATTCGTACCTACGTATTTTCGACCGTTCCGATTCGGATGACCATAACAATGCTTTGGAGGTGCAACGTTGCATGATCCACGAGAAATTCGATTTTTGTGTGTTTTTAGATAATGTTTTAGACATTGACTTCTTACTTATTACTACAACAGTCCAGAATTTTCGGAACCCAACCAGACAGTGATGGAATTTGATATGATCATTCTTACAAGATGTTTCAATGTTCATCATTCATATTAAAACGGTTCATTATTTTCATAATTGATGGATTGACAGGACTTTTGATTTAATTTTTTGGTTTTCCACCAGTACTAATGTAGGGTTCTGAAATTTGATGTCAAATGACCACATTTAAATTGTTGAACAGCCAAATATGTCAGGTTTTTTTTTTTTATTCCTAGGCCTTTTGTGTTTATGATGTCAGTCAGTTTGAACAATCAAAATAACTGCGTCTACATCTTTATATGGGGTTTAATGCTATGTTAAGATATTCTAACTGAGTGAATTAACCTCTCAAAAGACACAATCACATCCCATTGGTGAAAAACACTGTTGTCCACTGATCGGTTGTGCTGTTTATTTTCATACATTCATGTTCTCTTTAACAATGCGTTTAATATTTGTCAAATTGTCAATTTTATGTCTTTCCTTTTTATTTAAGATGAGGTGTTTGGTAAAACAACTGCAAGTGAAGTACAGTTACATACATCAAAATATGGAAACCAAATGTTAGGGCTTGCAGATGAAATTGGATGGTGTGCAGGGAAAATCAAGTATTTTCAATACCATTGCGATCGGTCTATACCATACCTTCGTGTGAAAACAGGTTGGTTTTTACATCAAATTGTCTTATAAAAAGTTACATGGTCAGAGAAAGCAATATTTATCTTAGTCATGCCAAATGGTAATAGCATCATGTATCTGAAGGTAGAGCCCCATATTGCTATTTTTGATTGATTGGTTACATCACAACAACATTCTTTAGTTATATAGTGTAGCCTGCTTATTATAGATGAAGCCTATAAAGGCATGTGAGGATTGGTTACTAAGAACCACCAGAATTCAGTTAGTTAGCTGAGACAATACCCCTCATGAATGTTACAATCTTGTACTTCCATGATTTGAAACCATGCCGAGAGAGCCATTGTGATTTAAAGTTCATGTACATAAATATAATAACCATCCTAAAATTCAGCTTCTCTGTTAAGTTTATGCAGTTTAGTATTCCGTCGAAGAAGGGAACCATTTAGTCTTCCAATATTTTGTTAATAGACTTTCCATATAATTTTAAAGGAAATACATTCATGAATTAAAGTTTCTTTATTTCTATTAATTCTAGGTCTCGTTTGCTGTTGGAATGTCGTAGAGTATTCGTCATAGGTGCCAGATTTTTTTTGATGGAGCTGATAGTGAAATGGGGTTGTTAGCTCAGCATCGTGAGTTCGAAATTGGTTAGTAAGATTTATATGTTATACAAACCTCATCAGGGCTGTTCGCATAAAATCATTTTGAACTTTGATTAGCCTTAAACGATCATTTTAGAGTTTTGTCTTGAGGGGAAGGTCCTTCAAGAACAGAATGGCTAAACTTTTCAGGACAGCAGCATGGCCACATTTTAAGCTCTTCACATGACAGTGTTGTCAGACATACCATCACTTTTATTATTATTTCTTCTATTAAAGTATCTTGTCTTGCATACAGGAATAGTGCACAAAAAATGAAAATAACAACAACACACTTTGTGATTGTATACTTTCTTAAATGGACAAATATCACCTACTTCCACCACTCTCATGTTCGATCATTTCTGGTCTTGCCTCCAAAACATTTGTGTTTGTCGGAACCAGTTTTCTTTCCTTTCATCTTATTAGTAAGAAACTGTCTCATGATTGTTGATCAATATAACTTTACAAATGGATCTGTTGAAAATTTTTATCATGTGAATATAAAGGGCTTTCTAGAGTCTTTTTTATATAAGTAAGCTACTAAGAGTCTGTCATTTAAAATGCATTTTATCATTTGCAGCTAGACCTTGGTAAAACTTGGAGAATACATCTACATTGCTGGAGAGGGTTACCTGAATCACCAACAGAAGACATGAAGCCGCCAAATACATCCGACAGGGTTTTGTGATTTCTTTTACGCCAGGATGGAAAGAACAGTGCAATGTGTGTTTTGTGATAACCATGGTTATGCAGTTATTGTTGACTAGGTTGAATAACTAAATTTGAAGCTGGAATAAAGAACTCTTGTGTGTTAACAATACTGCTGAGCTTGGCAATGTCATTCTAGTTCTCTATTTATGTTAAAGCCTTATTACAGAACATTCAATTGTGAAAGAAATAGAGTAAAATTGACCTAATTAAGCCCCAAAAGACTGATGTTTAACTACTAATATTTGTACTTGACTGAGGACATCAGATTTAATACATTTTTAAAATGTTTATTTTAGCAAAATGTTACTTTGTTTTAATATGGCAGGCAAGGGAATACATTTGTATAAAGACAACAAAACATTCTCTTGTGAAGTAAGAATTATTCATTTCACTCATAGATTTAGCAAGTTGTGAGTCTGAATATTTATATTTATGTCAGTACAATACAACTTTGTGTAAGTCTGAAATCGCTAGAAAAGACCAATTAAAGCATCAAGTACAAAAAATATAATATTATGCAATGCTTATAATTGAGCTATTGTTGATGTTTGAGGGCAATTATTTCAAATTCATCTGTTGCAGAGGAATTGAATGTTTTCAATGCAACATGTAAAGAGTTAATATTAGTAACATAAATTATGAAACAAATTCTCGATATTATTTTCTTTGTTGAATCAATTTAAAAAAAATGTTCACAAAAACTGTTCATTCTTTTTCAAGCATGTTATTTCTCTAACTATGAATATTCCGCCTCTTCAGAAATTCTAAGTCCAACGATTCCAGCTCAGTCTGAAGTGTCCGCCTTAGTAAATTTTACAAGTATGAAAATTCCGCTTCTAGAAAATATTTAAGTCCAAATAGTCCGCCTTTCCTATTAAATCCAGGCGGATTTTGAGCCTGTCCAGGCGAACAAATTATTGTTCGCCTCTTTGTCCGTCTCTATGACTCCCTAATTCCACCCGGACTTGTGGTATTTTGAGACGGGATTTTGCAACAAAGTCCGTGTCCTCCTAAAGTTGAGGCGGAATTAAGCAATTCCGCCTCTTTTCCGCCAACAATCCGCCTGGATTCCACCAGGAATCCGTCTGGATTTTTCGTACAGGGAGTGCAATGGATAGAAGCTTTTTATTATGGAGGATTTATTTTGACAGATCAACTTGGTCTACATCATACAAAGCATACACTCTATCTCTGCATCACCACATTACATTATGTTATTTTGTTACCCGCTTAGGAGTTGATGATTTATTTCATATGTCTCCTTTTCTTAATGAACAATCTCAAATCATACTGCATAATGTCTAAGTGGTCTTCTAAAGGGTAATTAATATGTTAAAGAATTTTAAGACAAACTTTTTATTCATGATTTAGTAGAAATGTAAATATTTAATATTTGTAATGAAAGTTAAATGTATATGGCCTATCTTATTATAATTGTTTTGAATAAATGTTTTTGATAGGTTTTGGAGTTGAGGGAAACTATTGCTACCCTAATCATGTCACTGATTGAAGAAAATGGACCTGCTGCTTCCCAAGTTGCCAAGGTGTGTATAACTGTGTACTGTGTGTCACATTGGGATTGTGTTATGCACTGTATCTCTGTGTTAAATAGCGGTAAATGGAATTGTTTGATAATGTAGACTATTCCTCACTAAAGATAGTTTAACCATCAAACAGTACCATGCTGATTGATAAAAAATACAACAAAAAACCTGACTGTATATTGAAATAGTTCAGATAAGTAATGAAAAGAAAAATCGATTGGTTTGAAAATCTTAATCTTTGGAGAAGAATCCTGTGTGTTGTAAGTGTCATTTGATTGTTAGAAATTAGAAACCACTCAGCACCAGTCAAGCGCTTGAAATAACTTCATAATGAAAATGGTGATAAATTTGGAAAACAAATAGACTATGAGATATGATTCTTGGAATAAATGAACACTAATGAAATATACAAAAGAACTCTAATTGTTTTAATTGATGCTGGTCATCTGATTTCCCACAGTGGTGAGGCTAAGCTAAAGCTACATTAAGTAATTGCTTGTGCAGTGTAAAATCCTAACTTCATTAAAAATTCTGACTTAAGACCCTTCAAATGTTGTATTTCTTTATTTTGGTTCTATTGCGTTTCATTGAAAGTAGAGATATCGTATTTGCATACAGGAGGTGAAAGACACATTAGACAAGGATGCGCTCTACAGATGTCTAACCCAGTGTTATGAGATGCACCAAGCAGAGAAACCCAAGCTGGACGATATTGTCGGTTCTGAGACAGGTTACATGCAATCTGCGAAAAACTTTGCGGCGTTCGGTGGGAGCTTTCTACAGGGAGTTGTGGTAATTCATGTTTTTGTTGCCTCATTTTTTTTTATAGTTTAATGTGGTTTAATTCCTTTTAACAGTTTAACAGTTGTTCAACGAAGTTCTGTGGATGGAAGTCATTTTGATCATTGGTTTTTTATCATTGGTTAATGGTTTTTATTTGTTGAAAAGCAATGCTTCCTTGTATATCAAACTAATGATGTATGTAGGTTATTTAAGCTTTCTTGTCATTAGTACAGATTGTCTCCTCTGAAACAGTACAAAATCAATATGACTGTAAAAAATTATCGAATTCAGAAATATTGTAACAAAAGGTACATAATACATAGTTCTTGTTTTCTTTCCTTTTCTGCAA
This sequence comes from Cerastoderma edule, assembly GCA_947846245.1. NCBI lineage: Eukaryota > Metazoa > Mollusca > Bivalvia > Cardiida > Cardiidae > Cerastoderma > Cerastoderma edule. The sequence goes on along the minus strand of OX401410.1, from coordinate 10,141,994 downwards.
ACATCTTGTACTTTGAAAGTTTCTTTTATAAACAAAGTATAAGCATTTGCTTCTCTTTTTCTAAATATTTTTTTTTTCTTCAGAAAGGACCATCGAAAAACGCCTTGAAAGAATCTCTGATGGGAGTGGGATTTGCATTCTATCTCATCTTGGCGAGGATGCATGATATTGATCCACACCTTACTCACAGTGAGTGACTTTTGAATACTTTGTGAGAGATTTATCATCCTTTTCAACAATTATTTAGTTTTATCACAGCTTATTCTGTATCCAGGATTTTGATTGGGATATTGCTTTGTAGCTGTAATAGGTTTCCCATTACCCAAGTGCCATCGGAAAGTATTACTACCTTTACATGATTTTTGATGAAAACCTGTGACTAAATGAGACAAGGTTGTGTTTGTGCATTTAAGACAATATTATCATAGTCTTATATAAGTCAACTTGCGACAGTAATACAGTGAGTGGATACATTGACTTGTTCTAACAACATATCAACTACCAAACATTGAGATCTGACTTCTACCAGCATTGTCAATGAATGAGACTTGTCGTTTTATTGCAAGTGTCTAGAGTAGATAGCCATGTATAATCTCAATATCATCTTATCACATTAGACTATACCAGTGTCCTGGAGGTTGTCTGCCTGTGTCATGTACAAAAGATTTCGGATTCAATACCACTGTCACTATTGCAATAAATCAAGCGAATGAAGCCCTTATATCTTATATCTTATTACAGTCAAACTTGTGTTAAGAGGCCAGCCTATGGGACAGAGTAAATTGGCTGTTTAAGATAGGTTGGCTGCTTAACACAAATTGATGTACACTATAAACCTAACGATGGGACTTTCTGTAGTGGTTGTTTAAGGCAGGTTAGCTGCTTAAAAGTGTGGCTGCTTAACACAAGTTAGACAGTATATTCGGACTTTAAAAACGCTATGAATCTCTGAATGATAACGATATATCAAAATCTAAACATTTATCATCTACAACATTGCATACGTGTTACTATATGTTACATTCACAATGCAAATATATAAGCCCCCACCCATCATTGATAAGATTAACATTTTCCAATTAGGGCTTCACATCAAGCCAGAGCAGCAGAAAGCATTTGATTACTACAAGAAGAACTCTATGTCAGTGGAGGTTGTGAAAGATGATGTTCTCCAGAAAGTCAACTTTAGGGTCAAGAATAAGGTATTACATTATCACAATGAGTACTCATAGCCATAGTTTTGAAGTCGATATTTCATATCATTTGAATATCTTATATTTCTTACATTTTACTTACCAAACTAGTAAAGAGATATTGGTTTTAGTTTCAATAAATAAAAGGAAGAACAGAATAAAGCAAATGTTTATTACATGTAAATGAAAGTTCATGAATAGATTAATGATGTTTTAGCTTTTCATGGATTTTCTTGAATTATATATGCATTCTGTCATTTACTCTTCATTATCTATCGATGCGACAAGGTCCATTTGAAATTACATAATGTCCAATTCGAATGCATTCCAAATTATAGTTTAACTGCTTCATGTAATTGATTTGAATCTTATGTGAGAAATATATTTTTTTTGAATTCAAACTTTTATCAGAGTTCAGCAAACCACATCACAATAAAGGTATTAAATGATCTATTTTTTGTATGAGTCTAAATTCTGCTAGATGTGAAATTGCCAAAACATCCTGCTGTACTATGGAACGTTGTATTATACTACTTCATTGTATTTAACAGATTTTGATTCGTGAAGAGGTGAAGGAGAAGCTGAAATGGAACGTTGACAGATCGTCTCCTAGCAACAAGATACGAGATTTGATGGACTGGACACGAGATATTATGAAGGATATAAGCTACCAGAAGAAGATACTGTTTAACCCAATTGCTATCTTATTCACAAAAGGATGGTATGCAAATTATTTTTTCCATATCTGTTATGATACTTCTTATAGACGACACATAAAATGGCATGAAACTCAAGGCGGTAGGAATAATATTTAGACTGTTACAATCCCTTCAAGGTCATATTGTGGTTTTGATTTAGTCCATGGAACATCTTGACATGACGGAGCATTAATGTTGAAATTGGCTTTAACAAAACAAAAGGCAATATGATACTTTGTTAACACAATTTTAATGTCCAAACATTGTTTTTGTGCATTCAGACATCTGGTGCACTTTCTTTTTTATAAGTAAACAGTCAAATAGGAAATGACTTGAATTTTGATTCTCCTTGGGAACTTTTAATGCTTCATGAAAACAAAACAAATATTGAAGTGTGGTAATTTAAACTTTTACATTGATTGGGACGGAAACTTGAAGCTTTTTGAATTTACTCTCAATTACTGCTTCTTTGATATTAAACTAGTATTAGCGCCAATTTGAGGACTAGTCCTGCCAATTTTCACCTGGCGTAATGGGGATTAAACCCACGACCTTCGGTACAAGAGTCCAACACTCTACCTCTGCACCACTGTCACCACTGTCAAACATATGAATGTGTTCAATATATACTATATTTTCTGAAAGTGACACATAGTGTTGCAAAGTATTTCTTTTGATTAATATATAAACTTTACAAATATTTGTCACCTTTTACAGGTTGCTATGGAACCATCTGGTTACCATCCTGAGTTTTGCCATCAATATCCTCATGTTATGGAGCTGGAATGCCAAAGCATCTCTGGAAGATTTTGAGCGAATTGAATCGATGAAGAAAAATGGAACAAATACATCATTTGATTGGAATCTTCTAAAAGAGTGGGTATTTCTTCAATATGTAAATGTATTGACTTCAATAAATTATCCTATTTTTTTTTTCAAAATACTATCCATTAAATTGTCCTGTGACAATTCAGACGTATAATGGCTGATACATTTTATACAAGTGTCTGAATAAAAGGTGAGCGATCTGTATCGACACTAATGTTCTACCACAACACATTATTGCGGTTTGTTTAACTATTGCCATACTATAACACGTGTCGCTTTTGTTTAAAATTGCATGCATAGCAGGTTAGTCTGAGATTTTACTATATCACCTTTGTAAGACATAAATAGAAAGTGTTATAAAAAAAAGTTTAGATGCTGAATTATACTGATTAGGTTTACTTATTGTTAAAACAGAACTGACATTTGTAAATTCAAAATGTACTATAGTTTCCTTTTTTCACGTTTTTGCATTATATTCCTACTTTAAGATTTATGCATTATTTTGGTGCATGTACTTTGATTATGATTTATTGCTCTGGTTAATGATAATTGATTAACATCTATTGTAGCCCTGAACCAGCTATCACCAATATCCCCGTCAATGAATACAACATCACAATGTATATATTGGCGGGGCTACACAATTTGTTTTCACTGTTTGTGCTGATCAGTTACTTTCTGTCCAACCATCCGCGGTTTCCAACGTGTGCCGAGATACTGGCCTTCTTCAGGTGAGTCCCCTTATTTAGACATGTTGCGGCGGTCGGTTAGATTTATATTTTCAATTGAAAGATTTTCATCACACACATGAATCCAGACAATAATATTTGCTAAAAATGAAATCAAAGATATTACTTATTGAGGGTTCAATGCAAGACTATAGTAAGTGCTTCATGTTTATGAAGCACTTATTATAGTCTTGCATTGAACCCTCATTATGTTGTACTACAAATGACATTTTAAGATTAATTTCATTTTATCTGTGTCTACATTATTTTGATTTAATGATTAAAGAAAATAACTATTAAAGAAATATTGCAATGAGAAACAAGTTATGTTTAGATTTATTGAAGTTATGCAATAATTAAATGGACAAAAACACACTGTTTGGAACTTCTTAGAACTTGAAAGAAGCATTGTTAGTTAAAATTTAATTGTTATGTATTTATGAAATCACCCTCATAATATGTTACTTTTTTATCTCATATTCCACAGGTATTGTTCATTTTGGATTTTGGATTTAGGATTATATACTTATAATGTACAAGCCAAAAGTTTTAAGTTTGTCATTTTCTTCTGTTCTATAAACTACAATAAAGCCAGATGCTAAATCTGAACTTATCTGATTACACAAATTATGCATGAGTTATAAACAATTTAGTGAAATTGGTTGTCATATTGTTGCAGATATTATTCATCCCTTTACCAAATGCCAAATTTTCGACTGTCCCAAATTGAAGAGTTTGCAGACAACATTTCAAAATGTGATAAAATTGAAAAATAATCTACTGAAAACTTTATGGGAAAAGGAGAAATTGCTCTTTAATCCACCACATAATCTTTGTTTGTTTTGTTTATATTCAGTATGTGTAGAAAGAAGAATGACACATTGAATGAAAATTCCAAGGCCAAAGATGATCGACCTTCAAAACTGGATGTGAAGTTCTTTAGTTTTACTACGTTTTATTACTTGGTAAGGGAAGGTTCAATTGTTTCAGTTATTTTAGTTTTAGTGTTTTTTTAATATCATGTTCCAATACTTATTCTTTTTTTATTCATAATGTCCTTTTAAAATTTGTACATCCCTCAATGACATTAATTAATGTCTTAAGCTTCATTAAATATTTTCCAACAAACCTATCAGATGCAGTATGACATAAACGTGGATGACTAACCAATGAAACCTATTGAAAAGAGGTTAAAAAATATATCTTCAAAGTCACCTTGTATTAAATGATGTACAATGATGAAAAATGATTAAAATTTGTTAACCCTTACAGGGTTCTTTTCTAAAATTAGATTTTTGTGTTGTTTGCTTTCTGAAACCTTAAATATCTGCTTAATTTTGATGAAGAAAGATACTCAGAGTAGCAAACAGGTTAGATCACAGGCAAGCGGCCAATTTAATTGGTGGCTGGCCTAGATCAAAACTGTTTGCATAAGCATGAAGTCAGTTCCAGTACTGTAAGGGTTTAAATGGATTTTTTTTTTAAGATTTGTGAAATCCCTTGAATTAAATGATATTCGAATTTATTTCAGTTGTTCCTTGCCATGTCTGCCATTGGGACTTGGTTCCATGGTTATTTCTTTGCATTCCATCTTCTTAATATTGTAAACAACAATCAACTGCTGAGTGGTGTGATAAAAGCTGTCACACTAAATGGTAAGTCTATCCATTTCTTCTTTTCTAATGAATGTGTTATTAAGTACAAGTATCTAAATAAATATGGCAAATGAATTGTAAATCAACGAAATTTACACTAGTTGAGCAGATGTGAAGGACGAATAAATCACGTACCTCAACGAGTCCAATAAGGTTTGAAATTATATTGAACTTTTTTAAGAGTTGCTTCATGTTTGTTTGCCTTCATATAAGACTAAACATTTTTAAAGCACACTGTTGATTTTCTTAAAAGAGATATGTAGAAATTAAGGATTTTAACACAGGAGTTAAGCAAGTTCCCAACTGAAACATTGTTGGTACAGCACTGGCGAAGAGGACTCCTAGGGGACCCATGTCAGAAATAACCATAACTTAACTTAATAACCCCTGTGATTTTAACGCCTTAAAATGTTACAATATCTCATCCTGTTCAGGGGTCTACATCATCAGTAACGACAAACCCCTGTACTACGCCGTATTACAGCGTGACATGTCTTTTTTGTGTACATAAGCACCGCATCACAATAGAAACATACGCAAAGAAATAGTTTTTTAAGTATAACCCCAGGGATTGATTTTGACGTGTAATAACTACAAAACAGGTTAAATTAACATTAATATTCAGCTAGCAAATAAAAAAAATGTACAGGAGTTTTTCATAGAAGAACGACATCTGTGCAAATGGCACCTGTCGTATACAATCCTGTCGAACACAATGACAATATCGTAACAATGCAAAGTCCTTATTATATTTGATTGGTCTACTAAAATCATCAATCACAGGCTTGAACATTTTGTCGTAACATATACATTTCATTAATGTCCTCACTTTCAGGCGTTTCTCAGTGCTAAAACATTTTGTTGTAACATATACTTTTCCAAAATACCAGTCCACTATCAGTTGTTTCCCTACTAAAAAGATTTGTTGTAACATACATGTATACATTCATGAATGTCCTCACTTTCAGGTGTTTCCCTGCTGTGGGTAGCTATTCTCGGTCTCATAGTGATATACATCTACTCTCTGGTGGGCTTCTCCCTGTTGCGGATGTACTTTGCCCCTGGGGACTATCTCTACTGCTCCAGTCTCTGGCAATGTACAGTCACTGTCATCAGATATGGCCTTATAGGAGACATGTTTGAGGTAGGTTATGAATACTACTTATACAGTGGTCTAGAGGTTTAGCATCGGCTCTGAACACAAGTGTCGTGGGTTTGTGACCTTTCATTAATCCGCATTCGGCGCCAGTACTGGTTATGTATCCAGGAAGCATAATTGAGAGTGATTTATCTAAGTTGTAAGAACTTGTTTCACAATCGATGTAAATAACTCAATTTAAACTAAACATAGTACTTAGTTCACTAATCATTTCTTTGTATCATTAGGTTTGGTTGATTTTGTTAAACCCCTATAGTGCTGTTACCAACTTCATGCTTATGCAAACAGGTAAGATCAAGGCCAGCCACCAAATAAATTGGCGGCTGGCCTGTGATCTAACCTGTTTGCTACTCTGAGTATCTTTCCTTATCCAAATTAAGCAGATGTTTATGGTTTTAGAAAGCAGATGACACAAAGAATCTATTTCTAGAAAATTACCCAGCATTTTAAGGGATAATACACTTTCTTTCATCATTTTGGATTAAACAATGTTTGCGTGGTTTCGAATAATTGATTGTTTAAATGATTCTTTTAATTTATTGATTCGTTTAATTCATTGGTTTCATACCTTCATTCTTTGCGATTTCTGAAAAAACTTTGATTTAATGATCATGTATAATAAATGTTTGTTTGTAAATTTGTCTTACACCATTTTATTATGGTTTTGTATAAAAAATCATTGAGGTTATTTCATATATTAAACCCTTCTTGAAATTTTGTATAAATAAGTTGATTTCATATAATATGCTGTTTTAGTGATTTTTTATAAAAAAAAAAAAAGCCAACAACTTTTTAATGAGTAAGTATTATACACTAATTGTTGGTAATGATACATTATTTTGGTGATTTGAAATAGCTAATTAAATTGTAATTTACTTTCAGAGTGTCAAACAGCGCGAGGACGAGCGTACCTTTGAGACATTCTGGCCTATTGTTCTGTATCATGTGTCTTTCTTCATATTCATCACTACTATTGGCCTCAACATCATTTTTGGTATCATTGTTGACACATTCTCAGAGCTCAGAGATTTAAAGGTAAACATACATCATTTAAGATAATGGGCTTATTGTTCTTATTTAGGACTTTTCAGGCTTGTATATTAAAAGCACTTTCCCTGTGTAAAGTTTTGTAAAACTCATTCCGTTTTCAAAATAAAATTATCATTATTTGTTGTGTTTTAATCATTCAAAATCAACCTGATAATTCCATTTTTCAATTGATTAGGAGAATGCATACATATTCCTTTAATGCAATACTACAATGTTCTTTACCCAAAGATTTTGATTCAATTCCAGAAATGCTTCACTGAGGTATAAACAAAGCATTTTTGTCAAAAGATATCTACTATAATTTTATAAGAAGAATTCATGCTTTATGTTTTATATTCCTTTGGTGTCTACCAATAATCAAGCCCCCATATCAAGATTTGGATTAAATAGTCATTCTTGTTTGTTATCTCTAAAAGTCTTAGTGTGGCGTTAATCAAATCCAAATCAGGTAAAAACAACACACAACCCTATGGACAATTTATTTCAATGCCTTCTTCAAGGGGCTTTGAGCCTGACCTTGCAAAACAGCTGAAACACTGTTGATGTGAGTCAAACCAAACTAAAATAGTAAAAGAAACAGGCTGAAATGGGAGGGGAAATAATATGAACTTGTTTTATTTCTAGTGGAGAGCGGAGTCTGACATGAAGGATACATGTTTTGTCTGCAGCAGAAATAGCTATGACTTTGAGCACCATGGAAAGGTAAGAAACGTAGTAGAAATGTTAACATATCAATTTGATTTTCATAAAGCACCTTTGGAGTACACTTAGTTTCAAGCTTTCCTTGATATGAACGTATGGCTGGCCTGTGATCTAACCTGTTTGCTTCTCTGAGTATCTTTCCTCATCAAAATTAAGCAGATATTTTTTGGAAAGCAGATGGCACAAAAATATAGTTGTAGAAAATACCCAGCATACCAAGCTGCCTCTTCAATTATATATCAGTTTTCTAGCAATAATGAATTGTAGGAAATAAAGTGATTTTTTTTTATGTTGCTGTCACGTTATGAACACAAAAACCTATCACACCTTTATATGAAACCACTTTGGTATATCCTTTCAGACACCGTTTAGAACATAATTCTCTTATAAACCCCATTAACTAGATATGTGATTTTACTTTTCAGGGATTTGACTACCATGTGCGGAATGAACACAACATGTGGTCCTACATATTCTTCTTTATCCACCTAAACGACATGAAGACAAGCGATTACACTGCAGTGGAACTATTTGTTAGCCGACTGGTAGGATACTTTTTCTTTCTTTCTTTTTACCCAATTGTTTTACATTGGTTGTAAAAGCTTTTCAAAGTCCCTCTCAATGACTGCTTCCTTGATAATAAACCAGTACTCATGTCCATTTGTGGATTAGTCCCGGCACTATACATCTGACCTAACTGGGATTCCAACCATGGACCCTCGGTACAAGAGGCCGACGCTCTTTGGGAAATACTTTTACAAAAATGTATTAATATCCACTATTTTCTTATGCTTTTTGTTGCTTTCAATTTTGAATAGCCTCAAAGTCACATCTGTTGGGATGGATTTTATCTTGCCTTAAGCTATTTCCCATCTAAAATTGTATAGCATATAGTTCTCAGTTAGAATGTTATTGTTTTCTATTAGAAAATATGGCATATTCAGTAGTACTTGGGAAAAGATTATTGCTTCAATATTGTTTCTATGTGTATTTCAAATGGAACTTTAATTCCAACAAGCACATGACTGTGCTATCTCATGTGATTTTATAAACGTAACTTCAGTCAACAGCTTTAGTTTTGCAGAAAAAACGCTAAAGCCATCATCTACTCTGTCATAGCTGAAAAGGAGACTACCCTTTCTTCCCTTGGTGCATTATGCCTGACAAATTATTTATTGACCTTTATAATTGAAGCCTAAGAACAATGATTAATTCCCCTTTAACCATTTTTATGTCTGTCATATCAATTTATGTCTTTTACAGTTAGAAAATGAGAACAACGATTTCTTCCCGATGAATCGTGCATTGTGTCTGTCCACAATTGACATTGACTCGACAGAATCCAAAATAGACGATCTGCTTCATCAAGTGACGACAATAGCCATGAAACAGCGAGAAGATGTAAGCATTTGTTTAACATATTTCTTTAAGATAAAGCACAAAAGATTTTTTAATTAGGGTTTCACATTACATCAACAATTTTTCATTTATATTGCGATGCTTGGTTCATAAGTGAGCCAAGAGGACCCTTAACTTTACTGTCTATGGTTGCTGTTCATACATTGAAGAACTATGGTTCCATTGATTAAAGCTTGTTTCTTGAAACTGTGTCGACAAATACATTCTATTGGAAAATGGATCTCGAAGACAACTATTTATAACAACAAAAATATTGTTTATTTCAAATAATTTACTAGTTAAAAATGTGTGATGACTCCATAGTATTTTGGATGTATAATTGCTTGCGATGGTTGCAAAAAGATTTCTGAATGGTATACTGACATCTTTGTTGAATAACAAGCAGATTTGAGTATGGAAAAAGTGTGGTAACATATTGTACGTTTACTATATCAATGCATTCACTAAAGCAACATCTATTTTGACAACAAAATTACCATTTGATGTTTGAATCCAATGCCTTTCTTAATTGCACTTGTTAGCTTATTAGAGAAAGTTTCCGTTTTTTTTTCTCTTAATGACCGATTCCCTTGTTTTGCAACTGATGAACGTTGAGGATAAGTATAAAGTTTGTAAAATAACGTTTTCCTTGTGGTCTAAGGTAGGAATTAATGATGTGACAAAGGAGAATTTACAGCATTGCGGTCAGTGGATAAATTGCATGTCTCAAGCAGGTTTTTCTCTTAATGCAAGTGCTCTTTGATTCTTCAATAAATATAGGGTTTAAACATGTATTTATGAAAACTATTGAAGAGCTTTTTTTCATGTTATATCCTGTCAATTGCTACTCTTTTTCCCTGTCTGACACTCATTACATCTAGTGTACATATATATACATAAACAAACTTTGGTTTAACATGTTCCCAGGGCTTTTTTTGTGTTATACAACATGGGTGCATTAAAGACACCTTCCCAATTGGAAATTTCTTCAAAATAATGCAGTTTTCCCAAAAATTCTAACTCACACCATCTTTTTGGTTTCCCAATTCAGCAATTTAATCAATACAATTTCCCAAAATTAGCCAAGATCTCCTTCCCAATTGAGTTGGGGGGAAACCCTGCTTCCTTGCCCCCTTTAATGCATATTATCCTTTTTTTCTGTTCTGACATTTACTAGGAAGCGGAGAAGAAGCGTAAAGTGGAGAAGCTGAAGCAGAAGAGATGGCAGGAGAAACACCGACGATTTATGTTTGGGATGCACGCACATAGTCAGGATGAGAACGAGTTTGAAAGGGAACCATTCTTACACACACTAACACGTGGGAGTTCCCCACATGAGGATTCCTTACCCCCGCCCCCACCACAACAGAGTGCCGGGAACCTGCAGTCTATATCGGATGACTCTGAGTACTACAAGGACACGCGAAAAGGCTCCATTTCTTTACTGCAAATATTGGAGGGTTTATCCGTGGATGACAAGGCTTCTAAAACGGGCTCGGCTAAATCGCACATTTTAACGGATTCCGATGATGATTCAGTTTCCAATTCGGCGGGGAGTACAGGCCCTGCAGAGTCGTACACCTTGCTGAAATCCCAGGGAAGTTCCAGGGATAAACTGGATGAGGGGGAAAGTCAGGAACCGGTTGTCCCAATTTCTTTGCCGATCCCGCGTGACGTAGACCAAGCCGTCGCTGAGCCACGTGATGATGCTGACCAATCAGAACTGCCAAAAACAGCTGACGAAAAAGAGGAATCAACACGATTGTGAAATGATTTAACTTGACAGCTGAAAATCATTGTTATGTACTTTATTACATGTTTATACGCACAATTTGAAGTGAGCTCGATATTTATGTTTGTAAAGTATATCTTTGTGAATACATATTATATATATATATTTTGTAAGTAAACTATTGTGGTTTGAAATTGTGCAATATATAATGTTTACCCAATAACAGACATGCTTCTATTAAGTTATGGAGAAATGTTTCAAAATTGCATTAATTACTAAGCTGGAATTCTTTTACAAAGAAAAATGATAATTTCATTGTAAGTATTCGAAACCCATGCATATTTAAAAGTATATAAAGCTCCCTTTGACTTAAATGTCCCATGCAACTAATATCTCACTTTGCTTAACCCTAACAGTGCTGGAGCTGATTTCATGCTTATGCAAAAAGGTTAGATCAAGGCCAGCTGCCAAGTAAATTGGCAAATGGCCTGTGATGTAACCTGTTTGCTACTTTGAGTACCTTTCCTCATGGAAGTTAAGCATATATTTAAGGTTTTGGAAAGCAGACAACACAAACATCTAACTTTAGATAATTACCCAGCATTCTAAGGGTTTAACTCAAAGGTTTATGATCATACCCTATATATTTTGTAGATGATATGTTTGTGTATTTGAGTTCATAAATTATCTGCTGTCAAACAAAACAAGTCATATACATCTGTTTTATTTCAAGTTTACCCATAGACTGCTGAGTAGTTTTCTAAAAGTAGATTTTTATGTCATTTGCTTTCCAAAAACTTAAGTAATTGCATAATTTCAATGGAGAAAGACACACAGTGTAGCAAACAGGTAAGATCACAGGCCTGTCACCAATTTATTTGGCAGATTACCTGGATCTAACCTGTTTGCCAATCTGAGTATCTTTCTTATCAGATTTAGCAGATATTTTAGGTTGTGGATTTTTTTTTTTTTAATATGGGTTTTACATCACATCAACATTATTTCAGTTATGTAGCGATGCTCGACTCTTAATGATGGAGGAAGACCCCATACTCAACTACCCATAAGGGCTAGTCAAGGCGGGTAGAACCATCGGCATTCCGTAAGTCAGTGGGAGACTGCCTCTCATGAAAATCCATATCCCTATCAGGATTTGAACCCACACGGAGAGGGGCCATGTGATTTCAAGTTCTGTACTCTAACCACTAGGCCACGGAGGCCCCAGGTCGTGGAAAGCAGAAAATCTATTTTTAGAAAATTCCAAGCATTCTATGGGTAAACTTATTTGTCCTTATGAGAATTTGTGGCTTGTTTAAATTTACAGCAACAGCAGACAATAAAAATAATTCATACATATGAAAAATATGTTAGGCCAAAGTCATTGTGACAAAAGAGTAAAGTAACCATTACAACTTATATGTCCTATAAAACATTAATTAATAAGTACTTCTGTAGGAGATATGTCAATTTCATGTATCATGGAGTATGAAGGGAAGTTTGGTTTTTGAAAGATATTTCTGTAAAAGGGGACTTTTTGAAGGGAAAGCCTTCATTAGATACTCTAGAGTATAACTACGTTATGTGCAATCACATTTATTAACATGTTCATGTGAAATGAAATATACCATTTGTAATGTTTATAAATAAACGCCTATGATGTTAATCATGTTTGTGTTCATTTGATCTGCCGTTGAACCCTCCAAATAGTTGTATATGAAACCATTTTGCTGTTATTTTGTTGCAAAAATAGGCAAACATGTTAATAATTTTTAAGATTTGGAAATTATTTTGGGACCTTTTTTAAGCTGGGTATCATTTGAATAGTAAGGCATCTGTTTTGCAAGGGCTACATAAGCCACCATGTTAAATCAAATATGTTTTCATTGTTAACACTGCTAAATGCCTTCCTTGTTGAATGGTGGTTCAAATACTATGCATTTAGCAGGACATAACAGCAGCAAAACAACCAAAGCTTTCTAATTGCCCACTTGCAGAATATGACGTGAACAATTGCAAATCTGCTTGAAAGGTAGGCATAAAATGTCCAAAACAGATTCCGATGTTCAATTTCAATTCATGTTAATTTCTTGTCTGTATTTTTTAGTGAAAATCTAGTTTTATCACAAGCAGGTTTGAACTCTGTCACAAAGTTGGTCAAGATGATGGTCTTAGAACCAGGGCGTTTTAGCCCCACTAGTACCGCTAGTTTTATGGTAGTGCCTTTGGCAAATCATTTCAGAAACCTAGTTTAGTACATGTATTAGAAAATTAAGAAAAGCTGAAGCATAATTAAAATATTGTTGACACAATGTTAAACCCCATTTATATAAAGCTCATTTCTCAAACCAATCCGTTATAGGAGAAAAACATAATAAGATACAATAATGGTTTAGTATAGGTATACTCAGGCCTAATAGAGGATAGAAACATATCAAAATACATCATGGTTGGGGATAGGTGTATTAAGGTCTAATATAGAAGAGAACATAATCATATACAACATGGTCTAGGATAGGTCACATAATATTCAGGACTTATATAGGAGTGAAACATATTAAATACAGCAAAGACGTCAATAGGTATATTCAGGTCTAATACATGTATATGAGAGGAACATACTCATATACAGTATAGTTGAGGATAGGTATATCCAGGTCTAATATACAAGAAGAACATACTCAAATACAGCATGGATGAGGATAGGTATATTCAGGTCGTATATATGAGAGGAACATACTCAAATACAGCATAGATGAGGATAGGTATAGTTGGGTCTATTATACGAGAGGAACATACTCAAGCACAGCATAGTTTAGAATATGTATATTCAGAACTTTATATTAGAGGAACATACTCAAATTAAGCATCATTGAATAAAGGTTAAGTTAGGATATATATATGAGAGAAACATACTCAAAAACAGAATAGTTAAGAATAGCTCAATTCAAGTCGAATATATGAGAGGAACATACTCAAATACAGTATACTTGAGAAAATACATATTCAGGTCTAATATATGGGCAGAAAATACTCAAATGCAGCAAAGATGAGGATAGGTATAATCAGGTCTTATATGTAAGACGAACATACTCAGTTTCAATGTATATGAGAAAAGGAATAATCAGGTCTAATATAGGAGAGAAATATATTCAAATACAGCATAGATGATGATATGTATATTCAGGCTCAATATAGGAGAGAAACATACTCAAATACAGCATGGATGAGAATATGTATAATCAGGACTAATATAGGAGAGAAACATACTCATATACAGCAAAGATGAGGAAATGTATATTAAGGTCTAAAATAGGACAGAAACATACTCAAATACATCATGGATGAAGATATGTATAATCAGGTCTAATATAGGAGAGAAATATACTCAAATACAGCGTAGATGAGGATATGTATTCAGGACTTATATAGGAGAATAACAAACCCAAACACAGCTTAGTAGACGGTATGTATATTCAGGTCTCATATATCGGAGAAACATACTCAAATACAGCATAGATGAAGATATGTATATTCAGGTCTAATATAGGAGAGAAACATAATCAAATACAGCATAGATGAGGCTGTGTGTATTAAGGTCTAACATAGATGAAAAACATATTGAAATACAGCATAGATGAGGATATGTATATTCAGGTCTAATAAAGGAGGGAAACATACTGAAATACAGCATACATGAGGTTGTGTATATTCAGGTCAAATATAGGATATAAACATACTCAAATACAGCATATATGGGTATATGTATATTCAGGTCTAATATAGGAGAGAAACATAATCAAATACAGCATAGATGAGGCTGTGTGTATTAATGTCTAACATAGATGAGAAACATATTGAAATACAGCATAGATGAGGATATGTATATTCAGGTTTAATAAAGGAGAGAAACATACTGAAATACAGAATAAATGAGGTTGTGTATATCCAGGTCAAATATAGGATATAAACATACTCAAATACAGCATATATGGGTATATGTATATTCAGGTCCAATATAGGTGAGAAAAATACTCAAATACAGCATAGATATGGATATGTATACTGTATTCAGGTCTAACATAGGACAGAAACAAACTCAAATACAACATGGATGATGATATGTATATTCAGGTCTTATATAGGAGAGAGACATACTCAAATACAGCATAGATGAGGATATGTATATTCAGGTCTAATATAGGTGAGAAACATACTCAAATACAGCATAGATGAATATATGTATAATCAGGTCTAATATAGGAGAGAAACACACTCAAATACAGCATAGATGAGGATATGTATATTTATGTCCAATGTAGGAGAGAAACATACTCAAATACAGCATGGATGAGGATATGTATATTCAGGTCTAATATAGGAAAGTAACATGCTCAAATACAGCATAGATAGTGATATGTATATTCAGGTCAAATAAAGGATAGAAACATACTCCAATAAAGCATTGATATGGATATGTATACTGTATTCAGGTCTAATTTAGGTCAGAAACATACTCAAATATAGCATGGATGATGATATGTTTATTCAGGTCTAATGTAGGAGAGAAATATACTCAAATACAGCATAGATGGGGATATGTATATTTAGGTCTAAAAAGGAGAGAAACAAACACAAATAAAGCATGGATAAGGATATGTATATTCAGGTCCAACATATGTGAAAAAGTACTGAAATACAGCATAGATGAGGATATGTATATTCAGGTCTAATATAGGAGAGAAACATAGTCAAATACAGCAAAGATGAAGATATGTATATTTAGGTCTAATATAGGAGAGAAACATACTCAAATTCAGCATAGATGGGGATATGTATATTTAGGTCTAATATAGGAGAGGAACAAACTCAAATGCAGCTTTGATGATGTTAAGTATTTTAGGTCTAATATAGAAGAGAAACATACTCAAATACAGCATAGATGAGGATATGTATATTCAGGTCCAATATAGGTGAGAAAAAACTCAAATACAGCATAGATGGGGATATGTATATTCAGGTCTAATATAGGAGAGAAACACTCAATTCAGCATATTATCAGGATATGTATATTCAGGTCTAATATAGAAGAGAAACGTACTCCAGTACAGCATCAATAAAGATATGTATATTAATGGCTAATATAAGACAGAAAAACAGTTATATACAGCATATAATGAGGATATGCATATTAATGTCTAAAACAGGCGAGAAACGTACTCAAATACAGCATGAATAAAGAAATTTATATCAGTGTCTAATATAGGAGAGAAACACACTCAATTACAGCATAAATAAAGATATGTATATTCAGGTCCAATATGGGTGAGAGACATACTCAAAAAGAGCATAGATGAGGATATGTATATCCAGGTCTAATATAGGAGAGATAAATACTTAAATACACCATACATCCGTATATGTTAATTAAGGTGTAATACAGAAGAGAAACAAACTCAAATACAGCATAGATGGGGATATGTATATCCAGGTCTAATATAGGAGAGATACATACTTAAAGACACCATATATCGGTTTATGTA
The DNA here is from genome assembly GCA_947846245.1 of Cerastoderma edule. Classification (NCBI taxonomy): domain Eukaryota; kingdom Metazoa; phylum Mollusca; class Bivalvia; order Cardiida; family Cardiidae; genus Cerastoderma; species Cerastoderma edule. Next base: position 10,125,311 of record OX401410.1, on the reverse strand, counting down.
TATTCAGGTCTAATATAGGTAGGAAACAAACTAAAATACAGCATGAATAAAGAAATGTATATGTATCTAATAAAAGACAGAAAAACACTCATATACAGCATAGATGAGCATATATATATTCAGGTCTAATATAGTTGATAACACACCCAAATACAGCATGGATGAGGATATGTATATTTTGGTCCAATATAGATGAGAAACACAATCAAATACCGCATGGATGGGTATATGTATATTCTGGTCTGATACAGGAGGGAAACATACTCAAATACAGCATGAATAAAGAAATGTATATTTATATCTAATATAAGACAGAAACACACTCATATACAGCAGAGATGAGCATATGTATTTTCAGGTCTAATATAGTTGAAAACACACTCAAATACAGCATAGATGAGGATATGCATATTAATGTCTAACACAGGCGAAAAACATACTCAAATACAGCATGAATAAAGAAATTTATATCAGTGTCTAATATAGGAGAGAAACACACTCAATTACAGCATAAATAAAGATATGTATATTCAGGTCCAATATGGGTGAGAGACATACTCAAATACAGCATAGATGGGTATATGTTAATTAAGGTGTAATACAGAAGAGAAACAAACTCAAATACAGCATAGATGAGGATATGTATATCCAGGTCTAATATAGGAGAGATACATACTCAAATACACCATATAACGGTATATGTATATTCAGGTCTAATATAGGTAGGAAACAAACTCAAATACAGCATGAATAAAGAAATGTATATTTATACCTAATAAAAGACAGAAAAACACTCATATACAGCATAGATGAGCATATATATATTTAGGTCTAATATAGTTGAAAACACACCCAAATACAGCATGGATGAGGATATGTATATTTAGGTCCAATATAGATGAGAAACACAATCAAATACAGCATGGATGGGTATATGTATATTCAGGTCTAATTTAGGAGAGAAACATACTCAAATACAGCATGAATAAAGAAATGTATATTTATATCTAATATAAGACAGAAACACACTCATATACAGCAGAGATGAGCATATGTATTTTCAGGTCTAATATAGTTGAATACACACTCAAATACAGCATAGACAAGGATATGTATAATCATGTCAAATATAGGAGAGAAACATACTCAAATACAGCATAGATGGGTATATGTATATTCAGGTCTAATATAGAAGAGAAACATACTGAAATACAGCATGAAAGAGGATATGTATATTCAGGTCTAATATAGGTGAGAAACACACTCAAATACAGCATGTATGAGGATATGTATATTTTGGTCCAATATAGATGAGAAACACACTAAAATACAGCAAAGATGGGTATATATACATTCATGTCTAAAATAGGTGAGAAACATACTCAAATACAGCAGATGAGGGTATGTTTATTTAGTTCTAATATAGGAGAGAAACAAACTCATGTACAGCATAGATGGGTATATGTATATTAAGGTCTAATATAGGACAGAAACAAACTCAAATACAACATGGATGATAATATGTATATTCGGGTCTTATATAGGAGAGAGACATACTCAAATACATCATAAATGAGGATATGTATATTCAGGTCTAATATAGGTGAAAAACATACTCAAATAGAGCATAGACGAAGATATGTATAATCAGGTCTGATATAAGAGAGAAACACACTCAAATACAGCATAGGTGAGGATATGTATATTTAAGTCGAATATAGGAGAGAAACATACTCAAATACAGCATGGATGAGGAAATGTATATTCAGGCCTAAACTGGGAAAGAAACATACTCAAATAAAGCATTGATATGGATATGTACACTGTAATCAGGTATAATATAGGACAGAAATAAACTCAAGTACAGCATAGATGATGATATGAATATTCCGGTCTAATGTAGGAGAGAAACATACTCAAATACAGCATAGATATGGATATGTATATTAAGGTCCAATAAATGAGAGAAACAAACTCAAATACAGCATAGATAGAGATATGTTCATTCATGTCTAATGTATCGGAAAAACATACTCAAATACAGCTTAGATGAAGATATGTTTATTCAGGTATAATTTAGGTCTAATATAGATCAGAAACATACCCAAATACATCATGAATGAAGATATGTATAATCAGATCTAATATAGCAGAGAAATATACTCAAATACAGCGTAGATGAGGATATGTATATTCAGGACATATATAGGAGAATAACATACCCAAACACAGCTTAGTAGACGGTATGTATATTCAGGTCTCATATATCGGAGAAACATACTCAAATACAGCATAGATGAAGATATGTATATTCAGGTCTAATATAGGAGAGAAACATAATCAAATACAGCATAGATGATGCTATGTGTATTCAGGTCTTATATAGATGAGAAACATACTGAAATACAGCATAGATGAGGATATGTATATTCAGGTTTAATTTAGGAGAGAAACATACTGAAATACAGCATAAATGAGGTTGTGTATATCCAGGTCAAATATAGGATATAAACATACTCAAATACAGCATAGATGGGTATATGTATATTCAGGTCCAATATAGGTAAGAAACATACTCTAATACAGCATAGATGATGAAATGTATATTCAGGTCCAATATAGGAAAGAAACAAACTCAAAGACAGCAAAGATGAGGATATGTATACTCAGGTCTAATATAGAAGAGAAACATACTCAAATGCAGCATAGATAAGGATGTGTATATCTAGGTCTAATATAGGAGAGAAACAACCTCAAATACAGCATAGAGGAAGATATGTATATTTACGTCTAGTATAAGAGGGAAACATACTCAAATATAGCATAGATGATGATATGTTTATTCAGATCTAATATAGGAGAGAAACATACTCAAATACAGCAAAGATGAGGATATGTATATTCAGGTCTAATATTGGAAAGAAACTTAATTAAATACACCATCGATGAGGTTAGGTGTATTCAGGTCTAAAATAGGATATAAACATATTCAAATACAGCATTGATGAGGATATGTAATTTTAGGTCTAATATAGGAGAGAAACATACTTAAATGCAGCATAGATGATGATATGCTTATTCAAGTATAATATAGGAGAGAAACATACTCAAATACAGCATAGATGAGCATATGTTTATTCAGGTCCAATATAGGTGAGAAAAAAATTTCAATACAGCATATATGAGCATATGTTTATACAGGTCTAATATAGGAGAGAAACATAATCATATACAGCATTGGTGAGGTTATGCATATTCAGGTCTAATATACGATAAAAACATACTCAAATACAACATAGACAGGTGTATGTATATTCAGGTCTAAAATAGGAGAGAAACATTCATAAATACAGCGTAGATGAGGATATGTATATCCATGTCTAATATAGGATATAAACATACTCAAATACAACATAGATGGGTATATGTATATTAAGGTCTAAAATAAGAGAGAAACATACTGAAATACAGCATAGATAAGGATATGTATATCCAGGTTTAACATGGGAGAGAAACATACTCAAATACAGCAAAGATGAGGATATGTATATTCAGGTCTAATATTGGAAAGAAACTTAATCAAATACACCATCGATGAGGTTAGGTGTATTCAGGTCTAAAATAGGATATGAACATATTCAAATACAGCATTGATGAGGATATGTATATTTAGGTCTCATATAGGAGAGAAACATACTCAAATGCAGTATAGATGATGATATGCTTATTCAAGTATGATATAGGAGAGAAACATACTCAAATGCAGCATAGATGAGCATGTGTTTATTCAGGTCCAATATAAGTGAGAAAAAATTTCAAATACAGCATATATGAGTATATGTTTATACAGGTCTAATATAGGAGAGAAACATAATCATATACAGCATTGGTGAGGTTATGCATGTTCAGGTCTAATATACGATATAAACATACTCAAATACAACATGGACAGGTGTATGTATATTCAGGTCTAAAATAGGAGAGAAACATACTCAAATACAGCATCGATGAAGATATGTATATCCAGGTCTAATATAGGATATAAACATACTCAAATACAACATAGATGGGTATATGTATATTAAGGTCTAAAATAAGAGAGAAACATACTGAAATACAGCATAGATAAGGATATGTATATCCAGGTTTAACATAGGAGAGAAACATACTCAAATATAGCATAGATGAGGATATGCATTTCTAGGTCAAATATAGGATATAAACACATCAAATACAGCATAGATAAGGATATGTATATCCAGGTTTAACATAGGATAGAAACATACTCAAATATAGCATAGATGAGGATATGCATATCTAGGTAAAATATAGAATGTAAACATACTCAAATACAGCATAGATGGGGATATGTTTACTCAGGTCAAATATAGGACAAATGCATACTGAAATAAATCACAGATATGGATATGCATACTGTATTCAGGTCTAATATAGGACAGAAACATCATCAAATACAGCATAGAGGAAGATATGTATATTTAGGTCTAAAATAGGAGAGAAATATACTAAAATGCAGCATAGATGATGATATGTCTATTCAGGTATAATATAGGATAGAAACATACTCAAATACAGCATAGATGAGGATATGTATATTGAGTCTAATATAGGAGAGAAACATACTCAAATGCAGCATAGATGGTGATAGGTTTATTCAGGTCTAATATAAGATATAAACATACTCAAATACAGCATAGATGAGGATATGTATATTCAGGTCCAATAAAGGTGAGAAAAAAAACCACAAACACAGCATGGATTATGACTTGTATATTCAGGTCTAAAATTTGGGTAGAAATATACGCAAATACAGCATAGATGAGAATATGTATATTGAGGTCTTAAATAGGAGAGAAACATACTAAAATGCTACATAGATGAGGATATATCTATTCATGTCTAATATAGGTGAGAAACATACTCAAATACAGCATAGATGAGGATATGTATATTCAGGTCTAATATAGGAGAGAAACTTAATAAAATACAGTATCGACGAGGTTATGTGTATTCAGGTCTAATATAGAATATAAACATACTCAAATACAGCATAGATGGGTATATGTATATTCAGGTCTAAATTAGGACAGAAACATACTCAAATACAGCATAGATGAGGATATGTATATTCAGGTCGAATACAGGATACAAACATAATCAAATACAGCATAGATGAGAATATGTATACATGTATTTAGGTCTAATATAGGTGATGAGATATTTATTCACGCCTAATTTAGGAGAGAAACATACTCAAATACCACATAGATGAGAAAATGTATATTCAGGTCTAATATAGAAGAAAAACATACTCAAATACAGCATAGATGACGATGTGTATATCTACGTCGAATATAGGAGAGAAACATCCTCAAATACAGCATAGAGGAAGATATGTATATTTACGTCTAATATAAGAGAGAAACATACTCAAATATAGCATAGATGATGATATGTTTATTCAGCTCTAATATAGGAGAGACACATACTCAAATACAGCATAGATGAGGATATGTATATTCAGGTCTAATATTGGAAAGAAACTTAATTAAATACAGCATCGATGAGGTAAGGTGTATTCAGGTCATATAAAGGATATAAACATACTCAAATACAACAAAGATGGGTATATGTATATTCAGGTCGAAAAAAGGACAGAAACATACTGAAATACAGCATAAATAAGGATATGTATTTTCAGGTCTAACATAGGAAAGAAACATGCTCATATACAGCATCGATGAGGATATGTATATCCAGGTCTAATATAGGAGAGAAACATACTCAAATACAACATAGATGGGTATATGTACATTCAGGTCTAAAATAGGAGAGAAACTTACTGGAATACAGCATAGATGACTATCTGTTTATTCAGGTCCAATATAGGTGAGAAACATACTCAAATACAGCATAGATGATGATATGTATATTCAGGTCTAATATAGAAGAGAAACATACTCAAATACAGTATACACGAAGATATGTATATTTAGGTCTAATATAGGAGAGATACAGACTCAAATGCAGCATAGATGATGGAATGTTTATTCAGGTCTAATATAGGAGAGAAACATACTCAAATATAGCATAGATGAGGATATGTATATTTAGGTCTAATATAAGAAAGAAACATACTCAAATGCAGCATAGATGACGATATGTTTATTCAGGTCTAATATAGGAGAGAAATATACTCAAATACAGCATAGATGATGATATGTATATTCAGGTCCAATATAGGAGAGAAACATATTCAAATACAACATAGATGGGTATATGGATATTAAGGTCTAAAATAAGAGAGAAACATACTGAAATACAGGAAAGATGACAATATGTTTATTCAAGTCTAATATAGGAGAGAAACATACTCAAATACAGCATCGATGATGATAAGTATATTAAGGTCCAATATAGGAGAGAAACATACTCAAATTTAGCAAAGATAAGGATATGTATAATCAAGTCTAATATAGAAGAGAAACATACTCAGATACAGCATAGATGAGGATGTGTATATTCAGGTCTAAAAATAGGACATAAACATAATAAAATACAACATACATGGGTATATGCATATTCAGGTCTAAAATAGGATAGACATGAACTGAAATACAGCATCGATGAGGATATGTATATCCAGGTCTAATATAGGATATAAACATACTCAAATACAACATAGATTGGTATATGTATATTCAGGTCTAAAACAGGACAGAAACATATTGAAATACAGCATAGATAAAGCTATGTATATTCAAGTCTAATGTAGGAGAGAAATATGCTCAAATACAGCATAGATGAGGATATGTATATTTAGGTCTAATATAGAATATAAATATACTCTAATTCAACATAGATGGGTAAATGTATATTCAGGTCTAAAATAGGTGAGAAACATACTGATATACAGCATAGATGACTATCTGTTTATTCAGGTCCAATATAGGTGAAAAACATACTCAAATACTGCATAGATGATGATATGTTTATTCAGGTCTAATATTGGAAAGAAATTTAATTAAATACACCATCGATGAGGTTAGGTTTATTCAGGTCTAAAATAGGATATAAACATACAGCATAGATGAGGATGTGTTTATTCAGGTCCAATATAGGTGAGAAAAAATTTCAAATACAGCATATATGAGCATATGTTTATACAGGTCTAATATAGGAGAGAAACATAATAATATACAGCATTGGTGAGGTTATGCATTTTCAGGTCTAATATACGATATAAACATACTCAAATACAACATAGACAGGTGTATGTATATTCATGTCTAAAATAGGAGAGAAATATACTTAAATACAGCGTAGATGAGGATATGTATATCCATGTCTAATATAGGATATAAACATACTCAAATACAACATAGATGGGTATATGTATATTAAGGTCTAAAATAAGAGAGAAACATACTGAAATACAGCATAGATAAGGATATGTATATCCAGGTTTAACATAGGAGAGAAACATACTCAAATACAGCAAAGATGAGGATATGTATATTCAGGTCTAATATTGGAAAGAAACTTAATTAAATACACCATCGATGAGGTTAGGTGTATTCAAGTCTAAAATAGGATATAAACATATTCAATTACAGCATTGATGAGGATATGTATATTTAGGTCTAATATAGGAGAGAAACAAACTCAAATGCAGCATAGATGATGATATGCTTATTCAAGTATGATATAGGAGAGAAACATACTCAAATACAGCATAGATGAGGATGTGTTTATTCAGGTCCAATAAAGGTGAGAAAAAAATTCAAATACAGCATATATGAGTATATGTTTATACAGTACTAATATAGGAGAGAAACATAATCATATACAGCATTGGTGAGGTTATGCATATTCAGGTCTAATATACGATATAAACATACTCAAATACAACATAGACAGGTGTATGTATATTCAGGTCTAAAATAGGATAGAAACATACTTAAATACAGCGTAGATGAGGATATGTATATCCATGTCTAATATAGGATATAAACATATTCAAATACAACATAGATGGGTATATGGATATTAAGGTCTAAAATAAGAGAGAAACATACTAAAATACAGCATAGATAAGGATATGTATATCCAGGTTTAACATAGGAGAGAAACATACTCAAATATAGCATAGATGAGGATATGCATATCTAGGTCAAATATAGGATTTAAACATACTCAAATACAGCATAGATAAGGATATGTATATCCAGGTTTAACATAGGAGAGAAACATACTCAAATATAGCATAGCTGAGGATATGCATATCTAGGTCAGATATATGATATAAACATACTCAAATACAGCATAGATGGGGATATGTTTACTCAGGTCAAATGTAGGACAAATACATAATAAAATAAATCACTGATATGGATATGTATACTGTATTCAGGTCTAATATAGGACAGAAACATCTTCAAATACAGCATAGAGGAAGATATGTATATTTAGGTCTAAAATAGGAGAGAAACATACTAAAATGCAGCATAGATGATGATATGTCTATTCAGGTAAAATATAGAAGAGAAACCTACTCAAACACAGCATAGATGAGGATATGTATATTGAGTCTAATATAGGAGAGAAACATACTCAAATGCAGCATAGATGGTGAAAGGTTTATTCAGGTCTAATATAAGATATAAACATACTGAAATACAGCATAGATGAGGATATGTATAGTCAGGTCCAATATAGGTGAAAAAAAACCCGCAAACACAGCATGGATTATGACATGTATATTCAGGTCTAAAATTGGAGAGAAACATACGCAAATACAGCATAGATGAGAATATGTATATTGAGGTCTTAAATAGGAGAGAAACATACTAAAATGCTACATAGATGAGGATATGTCTATTCACATCTAACATAGGAGAGAAATATACTCAAATACAGCATAGATGAGGATATGTATATTCAGGTCTAATATAGGAGAGAAACTTAATGAAATACAGTATCGACGAGGTTATGTGTATTTAGGTCTAATATAGGATATAAACATACTCAAATACAGCATAGATGCGTATATGTATATTCAGGTCTGAATTAGGACAGAAACATACTCAAATACAGCATAGATGAGGATATGTATATTCAGGTCGAATACAGGATACAAACATAATCAAAAACAGCATAGATGAGAATATGTATATTTAGGTCTAATATAGGTGATGAGATATGTATTCACGCCTAATTTAGGAGAGAAACATACTCAAATACCGCATAGATGAGAATATGTATATTCAGGTCTAATATAGAAGAAAAACATACTCAAATACAGCATAGATGACGATGTGTATATCTAGGTCTAATATAGGAGAGAAACATCCTCAAATACAGCATAGAGGAAGATATGTATATTTACGTCTAATATAAGAGAGAAACATACTCAAATATAGCATAGATGATGATTTGTTTATTCAGCTCTAATATAGGAGAGACACATACTCAAATACAGCATAGATGAGGATATGTATATTCAGGTCTTATATTGGAAAGAAACTTAATTAAATACACCATCGATGAGGTTAGGTGTATTCAGGTCAAATAAAGGATATAAACATACTCAAATACAACATAGATGCGTATATGTATATTCAGGTCGAAAAAAGGACAGAAACATACTGAAATACAGCATAGGTAAGGCTCTGTATTTTCAGGTCTAATATAGGAGAGAAACATGCTCATATAAAGCATCGATGAGGATATGTATATCCAGGTCTAATATAGGAGAGAAACAACATACTCAAATACAACATAGATGGGTATATGTACATTCAGGTCTAAAATAGGAGAGAAACTTACTGGAATACAGCATAGATGACTATCTGTTTATTCAGGTCCAATATAGGTGAGAAACATACTCAAATACAGCATAGATGATGATATGTATATTTAGGTCTAATATAGAAGAGAAACATACTCAAATACAGTATAGATGATGATATGTATATTTAGGTGTAATATAGGAGAGATACAGACTCAAATGCAGCATAGATGATGAAATGTTTATTCAGGTCTAATACAGGAGGGAAACATACTCAAATATAGCATAGATGAGGACATGTATATTTAGGTCTAATATAGGAAAGAAACATACTCAAATGCAGCATAGATGACGATATGTTTATTAAGGCCTAATATAGGAGAGAAATAAACTCAAATATAGCATAGATGATGATATGTATATTCAGGTCCAATATAGGAGAGAAACATACTCAAATACAGCAAAGATGACGATATGTTTTTTCGGGTCTAATATAGGAGAGAAACATACTCAAATACAGCATCGATGATGATAAGTATATTAAGGTCCAATATAGGAGAGAAACATACTCAAATTCAGCAAAGATAAGGATATGTATAATCAGGTCTAATATAGAAGAGAAAACATAATCAGATACAGCATAGATGAAGATGTGTATATTCAGGTCTAAAATAGGACAGAAACATAATAAAATACAACATACATGGGTATATGCATATTCTGGTCTAAAATAGGATAGACATGAACTGAAATTCAGCATAAATGAGGATATATATACTCAGGTTTAATATAGGAGAGAAACATACTGAAATACAGCATCGATGAGGATATGTATATCCAGGTCTAATATAGGATATAAACATACTCAAATACACCATAGATGGGTATATGTATATTCAGGTCTAAAACAGGACAGAAACATATTGAAATACAGCATAGATAAGGATATGTATATTCAAGTCTAATATAGGAGAGAAACATGCTCAAATACAGAATAGATGAGGATATGTATATTTAGGTCTAATATAGAATATAAACATACTCAAATACAACATAGATGGGTTAATGTATATTCAGGTCTAAAATAGGTGAGAAACATACTGATATACAGCATAGATGACTATCTGTTTATTCAGGTCCAATATAGGTGAGAAACATACTCAAATACAGCAAAGATGATGATATGTTTATTCAGGTCTAATATAGAAGAGATACAGACTCAAATGCAGCATAGAAGATGATATGTTTATTCAGGTCAAATATAGGAGAGAAACATACTCAAATACAGCATTGATGATGATATGTATATTTAGGTCAAATATAAGAGAGAAACTCAATCAAATGCAGCATAGATGACGCTATGTTTATTTAGGCCTAATATATGAGAGAAATATACTCACATACAGCATAGATGATGATATGTATCTTTAGGTCAAATATAGGAAAGAAACATACTCAAATACAGGGAAGATGACGATATGTTTATTCAGGTCTAATATAGAAGACAAACATACTCAAATACAGCATAGATGATGATATGTCTAATATAAAAGAGAAACATACTCAAATACAGCATAGATGAGGATGTGTATATTTAGGTCTAATATAGGAGAGAAACATATTAAATACAGCAAAGATGACGATATGTTTATTCAGGTCTAATATAGAAGACAAACATACTCAAATGCAGCATAGATGATGATATGTATATTCAGGTCTAATATAGAAGAGAAACATACTCAAATACAGCATAGATGAGAATGTGTATATTAAGGTCTAATATAGGAGAGAAAAATACTCAAATGTAGGATAGATGATGATATGTTTATTCAGGTCTAATATAGGAGTGAAACATACTCAAATAAAGCATAGATGAGGATATGTATATTCATGTCTAAAATAGGACAGAAACATAATAAAATACGGCATCGATGAGATTATGTGTTTTCAGGTCTAATACAGGATATAAACATTCTCAAATACAACATACATGGCTATATATATATTCAGGTCTAAAATAGGAGAGACATAAACTGAAATACAGCATAGATGAGGATATGTATATCCAGGTCTAATATAGGATATAAACATACTCAAATACAGCATAGATGAGGATATGTATATTCAGGTCTAATATAGAAGAGAAACATACTCAAATACAGCATAGATGAGAATGTGTATATTAAGGTCTAATATAGGAGAGAAAAATACTCAAATGTAGGATAGATGATGATATGTTTATTCAGGTCTAATATAGGAGTGAAACATACTCAAATAAAGCATAGATGAGGATATGTATATTCATGTCTAAAATAGGACAGAAACATAATAAAATACGGCATCGATGAGATTATGTGTTTTCAGGTCTAATACAGGATATAAACATTCTCAAATACAACATACATGGGTATATATATATTCAGGTCTAAAATAGGAGAGACATAAACTGAAATACAGCATAGATGAGGATATGTATATCCAGGTCTAATATAGGATATAAACATACTCAAATACAGCATAGATGAGGATATGTATATTCAGGTCTAGTTGGGAGAGAAACTACTCAAATACAGCATAGATGAGGATATGTTCATTCGGGTCTAATATAGGAGAGAATCATACTTAAATACAGCATAGATGAGGATATGTATATCCAGGACTAATGTAGGATATAAACATACTCAAATACAGCATAGATGATGATATGTCTATTTAGGTCTAATATAGGAGAGAAACATACTCAAATATAGCATGGATGCTGATATGTATATTCAGGTCCAATATAGGTGTGGGAAGAAAATCCACTCAAATACAGCATAGATGAGGATAAGTATATTCAGGTCTAATATATGAGAGAAACATACTCAATTAAGCATAGATTAGGATATGTATATTCAGGTCTTATATAGAAGAGAAACATACTCAAATACAGCATAAATAAAGAAATTTATATTGTTACAAACCTATGGTTTCTTTTATGAACCTAGCTCGCAATGAGAAATGAAAGATAACCACCAACAAGTATTACAGACAATAACAAGTTTATTTGATGAATTATAATAGCTGAATGATTACAATACCTGTGACAATCACTTCAAGAACTATAATTTATAAATCCGCAGATCCTTTCAATTGTTCTAAGCTCCCCTAGTAAATTCCAACGCAAAGTAATGAGGCAGCAACACTCTGTTAAATCATACATTTTTCACAATAACATAGATCAAGTACTTTTTGATAGCATACTACTTTTAGTCACACCAATCAACTCATTGGTTTCTCTTTTATAATCATATATAACTTTCTAGTTGCACCCGGTAAACCTATTCTTGTTAGAACATTCTGGAATAGCTTTAACAATCAAATACACACAGGGCCCCTATAAAGCTATGAAGATTCAGTATTGATTTTTCCAGACCCTTCCAGTTACTTGTTTATTATATAATAATGTTTCTAGAACATTACAGAATTAAACATCTGACAGAATCCTCCTGATACTTATTTGTTTATTTTGATTAACAAGCATGCACTGGAAGATACTAGGAGAACATGATAAACACTTAAATATAAACATTATACTCCCTTCTAGACCCTTCAGTGGGAATACCAACTTCTATGTCACATAGAAATACGAAACAATCTCTCTCTGCAGCGATCATAATCAATAATGAATACAATTCATATGACAATATTTATGTCTAATATACGACAGAAAGACACTAATATACAGCATATATGAGGATATGTATATACAGGTCTAATAAACATACCCAAAGACAGCAAATATGAGGATATTTATATTGAGGTCTCATATTGAAGAGAAAAATACTCAAAAAGATAATAAATGACGATATGTATATTCATGTCTAAAAAAGGTCAAAAACATACTCAAATACAGCAGATGAGGATATGTTTATTTAGGCCTAATATAGAAGAGAGGCATACTCATATAAAGCATAGATGAGGATATGTTTATTCAGGTCTTATATAGGAAAGAAACATACTCAAATAGAGCACGGATGAGGATATGTTTATTTAGGTCTAACATAGGAGAGAAACATACTCATATAAAGCATAGATGAGGATATGTTTATTCATGTGTTATATATGAGAGAAACATACTCAAATTCAGCATAGATGAGGAAAAGTATATTCAGGTCTAGTGGAGGGGAAATACATACTCAAATACAGCATAGAAAGAGATATGTATATTCAGGTATAATGAACAATAGAAACGAACTCAAATAAAGCATAAATGAGGATATGTATATTCAGGTCCATTATAGGAGAGAAACATACTCATATACAGCAAAGATGAGAATATGTATATTCAGGTCTAATATAGGAGAGAAACACACTCAAATACAGCATTGATGAAGATATGTATATTCAGGACCAATATAGGTGAGAAAAAACTCAAATACAGCATAGATGAGGATATATTTTATTCGGTCCAATATAGGATATAAACATATACTCAAATACAGCATAGATGAGGTTATGTATGTTCAGGTCTAATATGGGATATAAACACACTCAAATACAGCTAGAATGAAGAAATGTATATTCAGGTCTAATATAGATGAGGAACACACATAAATACAGGATATATGAGGATGTTTATATTCATGTTTAATATAGGAGAGAAACATACTCAAATACAGCATGAATAAAGAAATGTATATTAATGTCTAATATAGTACATAAACACACTCATATAAGCATAGATGATGATATGTATATTCAGGTCTAATTTAGATGAGAAACACACTCAAAAACAGCATGGGTGAAGAAATGTATATTTAGGTCCAATATAGGTGAGAAACATACTTAAAGACAGCATAGAATGGTATATGTATCTTCAGGACTAATATAGTAGAGAAACAAATTCATATGCAGCATAGATGAGGAAATGTTTATTCAGGTTTCATATAGGTGATAAACACACTCATATACAGCATAGATGTAGATATGTATATGTACGTCAAATATGGGTGAGAAACATACTCAAATACAGCAGATGAGGATATGTTTCTTTAGGTCTTCTATAGGAGAGAAACACTCAATTCAGCATAGATGAGGATATGTGTATTCAGATCTAATATAGAATTGAAACATACTCAAATACAGCATAAATACAAAAATGTATATTAATGTCTATTATAGGACAGAAAGACACTAATATACAGCTTATATGAGGATATGCATATTAAGGTCTAATATAGGGGATAAACATACTCAAATACAGCATGAATAAAGAAATGTATATTACTATCTAATATTACTTTCTATAAAGGATAGAAACACACTCATATACAGCAAAGATGAGAATATGTATATTCAGGTCTAACACAGGTAAGAAACATACTAAAATACGGGTATATCTATATTTAGGTCCAATATAGGTGAGAACGATACACAAATACAGCACAGATTGGTATATGTAGATTCAGGTCTAATATAGGAGAGAAACATAATCAAATGCAGCATGGATGAGGATATGTATATTCAGGTCTAATATAGGAGAAAAACATAATCAAATAAAGCATAGATGAAGATATATATAATCAGGTCTAAAATAGGAGAGAAACATACTCATATACAGCATAGATGAGGATATGTATATTCAGGTCTCATATAGGTGGGAACCATTCTCATATACAGCATAGATGATTATATATATATTCAGGTCTAATATAGGAGAGAAACACCTTCATATAGCATAGATGAAAATGTGTATATACACGTCTAGTATAGGAAAGAAACACACTCAAATATAGCATGGATGAGAATATGTATATTTAAATCCAATAAAGGTGAAAAAACACACTCAAATACAGCATGGATGGGTTTTTGTATATTCAGGTTTTCTATAGAAGAATAACATACCCAAACACAGCAAAGTATAGGATATGTTTATTCAGGACTTATATATCACAGAAATATACTCAAATACAGCATAGATAAGGGTATGTATATTCAGGTCCTTATATAAGATATAAATATACTCAAATACAGCATGGATAAGGATATGTATAATCAGGTCTAATATAGGAGAGAAACATACTCAAATACAACATACATGAGGATATGTATACAGGTTTAATAAATGACGGAAACATACTCGAATACAGCATGGATATGGATACATAAACTGAATTCAGTCTAATATAGGACACAAACAAACTCAAATACAGCATGGCTGAGGATATGTATTTTCAGGTCAAATATAGGAGAGAGACATGCTCAAATACAGTGTAGAAGATGATATGTTTATCTAATCGTATATAGGAGGGAAACATACTCAAATATAGCATACGTCATGTGTATTCAAATCTAATAAAGAAGTGAAACATATGGAAATACAGCGTAGATGATGATATCTTTATTCAAGTCTAATATAGGAGAGAAACATACTCAAATACAGCATAGATGATGATATGTATATTCAGGTCTAATATAGGTGTGAAAAATACTCAAATACAGCATGGATGGGTATATGTTTATTCAGGTCTATTATCGGAGAGAAACATACTCGAATACAGCATAGATGCATAAATGTATATTCAGGTCTATTTTAGGAGAGAAATATACTCAAATAGAGCATAGATGAGGATATGTTTTATTAGGTTTAATAGAGGAGAGAAATATACTAAAAAACAGCATAAATGAAGAAATGTATATTCAGGTCTAATATAGGAGAGAATCACACTCATATACAGGAAAGATGAGCATATGTATATTCAGGTCTTATATAGGTGAGAAACACACTCAAATACAGCATTGATGGGTATATATATATTCAGGTCTAATATAGGAGAGAAACATACTCATATACAGCATAGACAAGGATTTGTATATTCATGTCTAAAACAGGTGAGAAAAATACTCAAATATAGCATATGAGGATATGTTTATTTTGGTCTAATATAGGAGAGAAACATACTCATTTCCAGGAGAGATCAGGAGTAGTTTATTCAGGTCTTATAGAGGAGAGAAACATACTCAAATAAAGCACAGATGGGTATATGTATATTCAGGTCTAATATAGGAGAGAAACATACTCAAATACAGCATAGACAAGGATATGTATATTCAGGTCTAATATAGGAGAGAAATATACTCTTATGCAGCAGATGAGGATATGTTTATTTAGGTCTAATATAAGAGAGAAACACACTCATATAAAGCATAGATGAGGATATGTTTATTTAGGTCTAATATAGGAGAGAAACACACTCATATACAGGATAGATGAGGATATGTTTATTTAGGTCTTATATAGGAGAGAAACATACTCAAATACAGCACAGATCGGTATATGTATATTCAGGTCTCATATAGGAGAGAAACATACTCAACTACAGCATAGATGAGGATATGTTTATTCAGGTCTTATAAAGGAGAGAAACACACTCAAATACAGCATAGATGCTGATATGTATATTCAGGTCTAATATAGGAGAGAAACATGCCCAAATTCAGCATGGAAAAGGATATGTATAACCAAGTCTAATATAGGAGAGAAACATACTCAAATACAGCGTAGAATAGGATATGTATATTCAGGTCTAAGATAGGAGAGAAACATACTCAAATACAGCGTAGATGAGGATATGTATATTCAGGTCTTGAATAGGAGATTTACATACCCAAACACAGCATAGAAGCAGGAAATCTTATTCAGGTCATATATAGGAGAGAAACAGACTCAAATACAGCGTAGAATAGGACAAAAACATACTTAAATACATCATGGATGAGGATATGTATATGCAGGTGTAATAAAGGAGAAAAACATACTCCAATACAGCGTAGATGAGGATATGTATATTCAGGTCTTGAATAGGAGATTAACATACCCAAACACAGCATAGAGGCAGGAAATCTATATTCAGGTCTAATATAGGAGAGAAACAGACTCAAATACAGCACAGATGGGTATATGTATATTCAGGTCCAATATAGAAGAGAATAATACTCAAATACAGCAAAGATGAGAAAATGTATATTTAGGTTTAATATAGGAGAGACACATACTCAAATGCAGCATAGAGGTCGATATGTTTATTCAGGTCTAATATAGGAGAGATATATACTCAAATAGAGAATAGATGAGAATGTGTATATTCAGGTCTATTATAGGAGAAAAATATACTCAAATACAGCATAGTTGATAATATGTTTATTCAGGTCTAATATAGGAGAGAAACGTACTCAAATGCAGCATAGATGAGGATGTGTGCATTTAGGTCTAATAAAGGAGAGAAACATCCTCAAATGCAGCATAGATGAGGATAGGTTCATTCAGTTCTAATACAGGAAAAAAACATACTGAAATACAGCTTAGATGAGGAAATATATATTCAGGTCTACTTGAGGAGAGAAACACTCAATTCAGCATATATGAGGATATGTATATTCAGAACTAATATGGAAGAGAAACATACTCAAATACGCCATAAATAAAGAAATCTATATTCAGGTCTTATATAGGACAGAAATACACTAATATACAGCATATATAAGGATATGCAAACTCAGGTCTAATATTGGTACGAAACCTACTCAAATACAGCATGAATAAAGAAATGTATACTAATGTTTAATATAGGAGAGAAACATATTCACATACAGCATAGATGAGGATATGTATTTTCAGGTCTAATATAGATGAGAAACATACTGAAATACTGCATAGATGATGATATCTTTATTCAGGTCTAATATAGGACGGAAACACACTCTAATACAGCAGAGATGAGGATATGTATATCCAGGTCTAATATAGGATATAAACATAATCAAATACAGCATAGATGGGTATATGTATATTTAGATCCAATGTAGGTAAGAAACATACTCAAATACAGCATAGATGGGTATATGTTATTGTAGGTCTTATAGGTGAGAAATACACTCAAATACAGCATAGATGAGGATATGTATAATTAGGTCTAATATAGGAGAGAAATATTCTCAAAGGCAGCATAGATGAGGATATGTTTATTCAGGTCCAATATAAGTGAGAAACATCCTGATATACAGCATAGATTAGGATATGTATATTCAGCTCTAATAAAGGAGAGGAGCATACTTAAATACAGCATAGATAAGGATATGTATTTTCGGGTCTAATAAAGGAGAGAAACAGACTCCAATACAGCATAAATAAGAATATGTATATTCGGGTCTAATAAAGGAGAGAAACATACTCAAATACAGCATATATACGGATATGTTTATTCGGGTCTAATAAAGGAGAGAGACATACTCAAATACAGCATAGATGAGGATATGTATATTTAGGTCTGCTATAGGAGAGAAACATACTCAAATGCAGCATAGATGATGATATGTTTATTCAGGTCTAATATAGGTGAGAACCGTACTCAAATACAGCATAGATGATGCTATGTATATTCAGGTCTAATATAGGATATGAATATACTCAAACACAGCATAGATGGGGATATGTATATTCAGGTCTAATATAGGTGAGAAATATACTCAAATACAGCATAAATAAAGAAATGTGTATTCAGGTCCAATAATGGTGAGAAACATACTCAAATACAGCAAAGATGAGGATATGTATATTCAGGTCTAATATAGTAGAGAAACATACTCAAATACAGCATAGATGAGAATATGTATATTTAGGTCTAATTTAGGAGAGAAACATAATCAAATACAGCATATATGAGGTTATGCTTATTCAGGTCTAATATAGGATGAAAACATACTCAAATACCACATAGATGGGTATATGTATATTCAGGTCTATAATAGAAGAGAAACATACTGAAACACAGCATAGATGAGGATATGTATATTCAGGTCTACTATAGGAGAAAGACATACTCAATAACAGCGTAGATAGAGATATGTATATTCAGGTCTAATAGAGAATAGAAACGAACTCAAATAAAGCATGGAAAAGGATATGTATCTTCAGGCCCAATATAGGTAAGAAAAATACTCAAATACAGCAAGGTTGAGGATTTGTATTTTCAGGTCTTATATAGGAGAGCAACATACTCAAATACAGCAAAGTTGAAGATATGTATATTGCGGTCTAATAAAGGAGAGAAATATACTCAAATACAGCATAGATGATAATATGTATGTTCATGTCTAATAGAGGATATAAACACACTCAAATACAGCATAAATGGGGTAATTTATATTCAAGTCTAATATAGATGAGAAACACTGCTAAATACAGCGTATATGAGGATATGTATATTCATGTCTAATAAAGCAGAGAAACGTTATCAAAAAGAGCAAAGATGAATATGTATTTTCAGTTTTAATATAAGAGAGAAACATATTCAAATACAGCAAAGATGAGGATATGTATATTCAGGTCTTATATAGGTGAGAAACAATCTTAAATACAGCATGAATAAAGAAATGTATATTAATATCTAATAAAAGAGAGAAACACACTCATATACAGCATAGATGAGCATATGTATATCAAGGTCTCATATAGTTCAAAAACACACTCAAATACAGTATGGATAAGGATTTGTATTTTTAGGTCCAATATAGGTGAGAAACACAATAAAATACAGCATAGATGGGTATGTATATGTGTAAGATAGGTGAGAAACATTCTTAAATACAGCAGATGATGATATGTTTATTTAATTTTAATATAGGAGAGAAACATACTCATGTACAGCATAGATGAGGATATGTTTATTCAGGTCTTATATAGGAGAGAAACCCACTCAAATACAGCATAGATGGGTATATGTATATTCAGGTCTACTAAAGGAGAGAAATATAATCAAATACAGCATAGATGATAATATGTATGTTCATGTCTAATTTAGGATATAAACACACTCAAATACAGCATAAATGGGATAATTTATATTCAGGTCTAATATAGATGAGAAACACTGCTAAATACAGCCTATATGAGGATATGTATATTCATGTCTAATATAGAAGAGAAACGTAATCAAAAAGAGCAAAGATGAATATGTATTTTCAATTTTAATATAAGAGAGAAACATACTCAAATACAGCAAAGATGAGGATATGTATATTCAGGTCTTATATAGGTGAGAAACAATCTCAAATACAGCATGAATAAAGAAATGTATATTAATGTCTAATAAAAGAGAGAAACACACTCATATACAGCATAGATGAGCATATGTATATCTAGGTCTAATATAGTTAAAAAACACACTCAAATACAGCATGGATAAGGATTTGTATTTTTAGGTCCAATATAGGTGGGAAACACAATAAAATACAGCATAGATGGGTATGTTTATGTGTAAGATAGGTGAGAAACATACTCAAATACAGCAGATGAGGATATGTTTATTTAATTTTAATATAGGAGAGAAACATACTCATGTACAGCATAGATGAGGATATGTTTATTCAGGTCTTATATAGGAGAGAAACACACTCAAATACAGCATAGATGGGTATATGTATATTCAGGTCTACTATAGGAGAGAAATATACTCAAATACAGCATAGATGATAATATGTATGTTCATGTCTAATAGAGGATATAAACACACTCAAATACAGCATAAGTGGGGTAATTTATATTCAGGTCTAATATAGATGAGAAACACTGCTAAATACAGCGTATATGAGGATATGTATATTCATGTCTAATATAGAAGAGAAACGTAATCAAAAAGAGCAAAGATGAATATGTATCTTCAGTTTCAATATAAGAGAGAAACATACTCAAAAACAGCAAAGATGAGGATATGTATATTCAGGTCTTATATAGGTGAGAAACAATCTCAAATACAGCATGAATAAAGAAATGTATATTAATGTCTAATAAAAGAGAGAAACACACTCATATACAGCATAGATGAGCATATGTATATTAAGGTCTAATATAGTTCAAAAACACACTCAAATACAGCATGGATAAGGATTTGTATTTTTAGGTCCAATATAGGTGAGAAACACAATAAAATACAGCATAGATGGGTATGTATATGTGTAAGATAGGTGAGAAACATACTCAAATACAGCAGATGATGATATGTTTATTCAATTTTAATATAGGAGAGAAACATACTCATGTACAGCATAGATGAGGATATGTTTATTCAGGTCTTATATAGGAGAGAAACACACTCAAATACAGCATAGATGGGTATATGTATATTCAGGTCTACTATAGGAAAGAATAATACTCAAATACAGCATAGATGATAATATGTATGTTCATGTCTAATAGAGGATATAAAGACACTCAAATACAGCATAAATGGGGTAATTTATATTCTGGTCTTATATAGATGAGAAACACTGCTAAATACAGCGTATATGAGGATATGTATATTCATGTCTAATATAGAAGAGAAACGTAATCAAAAAGAGCAAAGATGAATATGTATTTTAAGTTTTAATATAAGAGAGAAACATACTCAAATACAGCAAAGATGAGGATATGTATATTCAGGTCTTATATAGGTGAGAAACAATCTCAAATACAGCATGAATAAAGAAATGTATATTAATGTCTAATAAAAGAGAGAAACACACTCATATACAGCATAGATGAGCATATGTATATTAAGGTCTAATATAGTTCAAAAACACACTCAAATACAGCATGGATAAGGATTTGTATTTTTAGGTCCAATATAGGTGAGAAACACAATAAAATACCGCATAGATGGGTATGTATATGTGTAAGATAGGTGAGAAACATACTCAAATACAGCAGATGAGGATATGTTTATTTAATTTTAATATAGGAGAGAAACATACTCATGTACAGCATAGATGAGGATATGTATATTCAGGTCTACTATAGGAGAAAAACATACTCAATAACAGCGTAGATAGAGATATGTATATTCAGGTCTAATAGAGAATAGAAACAAACTCAAATAAAGCATGGATAAGGATATTTATATTCAGGTCTAATTTAGGAGAGAAACATACTTAAAAACAGCAAAGATGAGGATATGTATAATCAGGTCTAATTTTAGAGAGAAACCTACTTAAATACATCAAAGATGAAAATATGTATATTCAGGTATTATATAGGAGAGAAACATACTCAAATACAGCATAGATGAGGATATGTTTATTCAGGTCTAATATAGGAGAGAATCATACTCAAATACAGCATAGATGAGGATATGTATATTCAGGTCTAATATAGGAGAGAAACATAATCAAATACAGCATGAATGAAGAAAGTATCTTCAGGTCTGATATAGATGAGAAACACACCTACAAACAGCATACTTGACGATTTGTCTAATATAGGAAAGAAATTTACTCAAATACAGCATGAATAAAGAAATGTTTATTAATGTCTAATATAGGAGAGAAACACACTCATATGCATTATAGATGATTATATGAATATTCAGGTCTAACATAGATGAGAAACACAATCAAATACAGCATTTATGTGGATATGCATATTCAGGTGTAATATAGATGAGAAACATACTCAAATACAGCATGGATAAAGAAATGTATATTGATGTCTAATATAGGAGAGAAACACACTCATATACAGTATAGATGATGATATGTATATTCAGGTCTAATATAGATGAGAAACACACTCAATAAAAACATGGGTGAGGTTATGTATATTTAGGTCCAATATAGGTGAAAACATACCAAAAAATACAGCATAGATTGATATATGTATATTCAGGACTAATATAGGAGTGAAACATATTCATATACAGCATAGATGATGATATGTATATTCAGGTTTCATATAGGTGAGAAACATACTCATGTACAGCATAGATGAGGATATGTATATGCAGCTCCAATATAGGTTAAAAACATACTCAAATACAGCATGGATTGGTATTTGTATATTCAGGTCTAATATAGAGAGAAATATACTCGTATACAGCATTGAAGAAGATATGTATATACTTGTCTAAAATAGGTTAAAAACATACTCATATACAGCATAGATGGGTATATGAATATTCAGGCTCAATATAGGTGCGAAACATACTCAAATACAGCATAGATGGGTATTTGTATGTTCAAGTCGTATATATCAGAAAGTCATACTCAAATACAGCATAGATGAGGATATGTATATAGGTCTAATATATCTGGGAAATATTGTAAAAAAATTATGTTTGTATTATATTGTGAATAAAATCATTTGATTATAGGACAGAAACATACTCAAATACAGCATGGTTGAGGATTTGTATAATCAGGTCTAATAAAGGAGAAACACATACTCGAATACAGCATAGATGAGGATATATATATTCAGGTCTATTATAGGACAGAAACATAATCAAATAAAGCATCGATATGGATATATCTGCTGTATTCATGTCTAATTTAGGACAGAAACAAACTCAAATACAGCATGAATGAGCATATGTTAATTCAGGTCTAATATAATAGAGAAACATACTCAAATACAGCATAGATGAGGATATGTATATTCAGGTCTAATAAAGAAGAGATAAATACTCAGATATAGCGTAGATTATGATATGTTTATTCAGGTCTAAGAAAAGAGAAAGACATACTCAAATACAATATAGATAGAAATATGTATATTCAGTTCTAATAAAGAATAGAAACGAACGAAATTAAATAAAGAATGGATAAGGATATGTATATTCAGGTCCAATATAGGTGAGAAAAATACTCAAATAAAGCAAAGATGAGGATATGTTTATTCATGTCTAATATAGGAGAGAAACATACTCAAATACAGCAAAGATAGATATATGTATATTTAGGTCTAATATAGGAGAAAAACACACTCAAATACAGCATGGATGAGGATATTTATATTTATGTCCAATATAGATGAGAATCACACTCAAATACAGCATGGATGTGTATATGTATATTCAGGTCTAATACAGGAGAGAAACAAACTCAAATACAGCATAGATGATGATATGTTTATTTAGGTTTAATATAGGATAGAAACATACTCAAATTGGTATATGTTTATTCAGGTATATTATCGGAGAGAAACATAATCAAATACAGCATAGATGCTGAAATGTATATTCAGGTCAAACATAGGTGAAAAAAATACTAAAGATACAGCATGGATGATGATATGTTTATTCAGGTCTAATATAGTAGAGAAACATACTCAAATACAGCATGAAT
The DNA here is from genome assembly GCA_947846245.1 of Cerastoderma edule. Taxonomy (NCBI): domain Eukaryota; kingdom Metazoa; phylum Mollusca; class Bivalvia; order Cardiida; family Cardiidae; genus Cerastoderma; species Cerastoderma edule. The sequence goes on along the minus strand of OX401410.1, from coordinate 10,100,362 downwards.
TAAAAAATGTATATCAATGTTTAATATAAAACAGAAGACACGAATATACAGCATGTATGAGGATATGCATATTCAGGTCTAATATAGGTGAGAAACATACTCAAATACGGCACAAATGAAGAAATATTAATTAATGTCTAATTCAGGAGAGAAACACACCCATATACAGCATATATGAGGATATGGATATTCAGGTCTAATATAGATGAGAAACACAATCAAATACAGCAGATGAGGATATGTTTATTTAGGTCTAATATAAGAGAGAAACATACTCATATACAGCATAGATGGGTATATGTATAATCAGGTCTATTATCGAACAAAAACATACTCAAATACAGCGTGGATGATGATATCTTTATTCAGGTCTAATATAAGAGAGAAACATACTCCAATGCAGGATAGTTTTTGATATGTTTATTCATGTCTAATATAGGAGAGAAACATAATCCAATGCCGGATAGATGAGGACAAGTTTATTCAGGTCTATTATTGGAAAGAAACATACTCAAAAACAGCATAGATGCAGAAATGTATATTCAGGTCTATTATGGATGAGAGATATACTCAAATACAGCATAGATGAGGATATGTATATTCAGGTCTAATATAGGAGAGAAACATACTCAAATACAGCATAAATGAGGAAATGTATATTCAGGTGTAATATAGGAGAGAAACACACTCATATACAGGATAAATGAGCATATGTATATTTAGGTATAATATAGGAGAGAAACACACACAAATACAGCATAGATGAGGATATGTATATTTATTTCCAATAAAGATGAGAAACACACTCAAATACAGAATGGATGGGTATATGTATATTCAGGTCTAATATAAGTAAGAAACATACTCACATACAGCATAGACGAGGATATGTATAATCATGTCTAAAATAGGTGAGGAACATACTCAAATACCGCAGATCAGGATATGTTTATATAGGTCTAATATAGGAGAGAAACATACTCAACTACAACATAGATGAGGATATGTATATTCAGGTCTAATAAAAAAGAGAAAATATTCAAATACAGTGTAGGTGAGGACAAGTCTATACAGGAATTATATAGGAAAGAAACATACTCAAATACAGCATAGATGCGGATATGTCTATTCATGTCTTATATAGGAGAAAAACATACTCAAATACAGCATAATTGAAGATATGTATATTCAGGTCTAATTAAGAAAAGACTAATGCTCAAATACAACATAGATATAGATATGTATATTCAGGTCTAATAAAGAATAGAAACAAACTCAAATACAACATAGATGAGGATATGTATAGTTTGGTATAATATAGGAGAGAAACATACAAGAATGCAGCATAGATGAGGATATGTATACTCAGGTCAAATATTGGTGAGAAACATACTCAATACAGCATACATAATGATATGTTTATTCAGGTCTTATATAGGAGAGAAACTTAATAAAATAAAGCACATATGGGTATATGTATATTAAGGTCTAGTTAAGGAGAGAAACATAATCAAATACAGCATAGGAGTATATGTATATTCAGGTTTAATATAGGAGAAACATACTCAAATACAGTTTAGATGAGGATATGTATATTCAGGTCTATTATAGGAGAGAAATATATTCAAATACAGGATAGATAAGGTTATGTATGTTCAGGTCTGATATAGGATATATACACACTCAAACACAGCATAAATGAGGAAATGTATATTCAGGTCTAATAAAGGTGAGAAACTTACTCACAACACCACACAATCGGATATGTATATTCATGTCTTATATAGGAAAGAAATGTACTAAAATAGAGCAAAGATGAATATATGTATTTTCAGTTCTAACATAGGAGAGAAACATAGTCAAATACAGCATAGATGAGGATATGTATATTCAGGTCTAATATAGGTGAGAAACACCCTCAAATATTGCATGGATGAGGATATGTATACTCAGGTCCAATATAGGTAAGAAACACAATCAAATACAGCATGGATTGGTTTATGTATATTCAAGTATAAAATAGGACAGGAACATACTCATTTACAGCATAGATGAGGATATGTATATTCATGTCTAGAATAGGTGAGAAACATACTCAAATACAGCAGATCAGGATATGTTTATATAGGTCTAATATAGGAGAGAAACATACTCAACTACAGCATAGATGAGGATATGTATATTCAGATCTAATAAAAAAGAAAAAATACTCAAATACAGCATAGATGATGATATGAATATTCACGTCTAATATAGGAGAGAAACATACTCAAATACAGCATTGATGATGATATATATTCAGGTCCAATATAGGTGAGAGATATACTCAAATACAGCATAGATGAGGATATGTATATTAAGATCTAATATAGGAGAGAAAAAACTCAAATACAGCATAGATGAGGATATGTATATTCAGGTATAATATAGGAGAGAAACACTCAATTAAGCATAGATGATTATATGTATATTCATGTCTAATATAGAAGAGAAACATACTGATATACAGCATAAATATAGAAATGTTTATTAATGTCAAATATATGTCAGAAAGACGTTGATATACAGCATAGATGAGTATCTGCATATTCAGGTCAAATATTGGTGAGAAACATACTCAAATACAGCATAGATGAGGATATGTATATTCAGGTCTACTATAGGAGAGAAACATACTCAAATACAGCATTGATGAGGGTATGTATTCAGGTCTAATTCAGCACAGAAACAAACTCAAATACAGCATGGATGAGGAATGGATATTCAAGTCTTATACAAGAGAGAAACATACTCAAATACAGCTTAGATGAGGATATGTTTATTCATGTGTAATAAAAAAAGAAAATACTTAAATACAACGTAGATGAGGATATGAATATTCAGGTCTTTTAATGGAGAGAGACATACTCAAATACAGCATAGATAGAGACCTGTAAATTCAGGTCTAATAAAGAATAGAAATTAACTAAAATAAAGCATGGATAAGGATATGTTTATTCCGGTCCAATATAGGTGAGAAATATACTCAAATACAGCATGGATGCGTATATGTATATTCAGGTATAATATAGGAGAGAAAAATACTAAAATACAGGAAAGATGAGGATATGTATATTTAGGTCTAATATAGGAGAGAAACATACTCAAATACAGCATAGATGAGGATATGTATTTTTAGGTTTAAAATAGGAGAGAAACATACTCATAAACAGAACAGATGAGGATATGTATATTCGGGTCTTATATAGAAGAGAAACATACTCAAATACAGCGTATATGAAGATATGTTTATTCATGTCTAATATAGGAGAGAAACATACACAAATACCACATATATGAGGATATGTTTATTCAGGTCTAATATATGAGAGAAACATACTCAACTATAGCATAGATGAGGATATGTATATTTAGGAATAATATATCAGAGAAACATACTCAAAAGTAGCATAGATGAATATATGTATATTCATAACAAATATAGGAGAGAAACATACTCAAATACAGCATAGATGAATATATGTATATTCAGAACTAATATAGGAGAGAAACATACTCAAATACAGCATAGATGAGGATATGTATTTTACGGTCCAATATATGAGAGAAACATACTCAAATACAGCAAAGATTAGGATATGTATATTCAGGACCAATATATAGGAGAAATATATTCAAACAAAGCCTAGGTGATGATATGTATATCCGGGTCTTATATGAAAGAGGAACATACTCAAATACAGCATAGATCAGGATATGTTTATTCATGTCTAATAAAAAATAGAAAAATACTCAAATACAACGTAGATGAGGATATGTATACTCAGGTCTACTAAAGGAAAGAAACATACTCAAATACAGCATAGATAGAGACCTGTAAATTCAGGTCTAATAAAGAATAGAAATTAACTCAAATAAAGCATGGATAAGGCAATGTTTATTCCGGTCCAATATAGGTGAGAAATATACTCAAATACAGCATGGATGCGTATATGTATATTCAGGTCTAATATAGGAGAGAAAAATACTAAAATACAGCAAAGATGAGGATATGTATATTTAGGTCTAATATAGGAGAGAAACATACTCAAATATAGCATAGATAATGATATGTTTATTTAGGTCTAATATAGGAGAGAAACATACTCAAATGCAGCATAGATGAGGGTATGTATATTTAGGTTAAATATAGGAGAGAAACATACTCATATACAGCACAGATGAGGATATGTATATTAAGGTCCAATATTGGAGAGAAACCTACTCAAATACAGCGTATATGAAGATATGTTTATTCATATCTAATATAGGAGAGAAACATACTCAAATACCGCATAGATGAGGATATGTATATTCAGGTCTAATATAAGAGAGAAACATACTCAAATGCAGCATTGTGAGGATATTTATATTCAGGTCTAATATAGGAGAGAATCATACCCAAATACAGCATAGATGAGGATATGTATATTCAGGTCTAATATAAGAGAGAAACATACTCAAATACAGCATTGTGAGGATATTTATATTCAGGTCTAATATAGGAGAGAATCATACCCAAATACAGCATAGATGAGGATATGTATATTCAGGTCTAATATAAGAGAGAAACATACTCAAATACAGCATTGTGAGGATATTTATATTCAGGTCTAATATAGGAGAGAATCATACCCAAATACAGCATAGATGAGGATATGTATATTCAGGTCTAATATAAGAGAGAAACATACTCAAATACAGCATTGTGAGGATATTTATATGCAGGTCTAATATAGGACAGCAAATACAGCATGGATGAGGATATGTATATACAGGTACATATCCAGATACACAATAGTTGAGGATAGCTATATTCAGGTTTAATAAAGGAGAGAAACATATTCAGATACAACACAGTTGAGGATAGGTTTCTTCGTGGTTTAATCAAGAAGGAAAACATATTCAGGTACAAAATTGTTGACGATAGGTGTATTCCAGTCTTATATAGGAGAGAAACATATTCAGATACAAAAAAGTTGAGGATAGGTGTATTCATGTTTAATAAAGGAGGAAAACATATTTAGATATAAAATTGTTGAGGATAGAGGTATTCATGTTCAATAAAGGAGGAAAACATATCCAGATACCAAATTGTTGAGGATAGGTGTATTCAGGTTTAATAAAGAAGGAAAACATATTCAGGTACAAAATTGTTGACGATAAGTGTATTCCAGTCTTATATAGGAGAAAAACATATTCAGATACAAAATAGTTGAGGATAAGTGTATTCCAGTCTTATATAGAAGAGAAACATACTCATTTACAGAATAGTTGAGGATAGGTGTATTCATATCTAAAATAGGAGAGAAACATATAAAGATAAATTTAAGTTGAGGAAAGGTATATTCAGGTCTAATGTAGGAGAGAAACATACTCAGATATACAATAGTTGAGGGCTGACATGGCAGCTATTACTTGGTTAAATCATGCCCCTGTTATTTAAATGGCTCATAGGATAGGACGAAACATTCATCTCTCAGAGTGACATACAATGCAATGATTACATTGTCGTTGGATTCCCCAGACAAACCATTATGATGATATTGTTTGGTCATATCACCAGACCTCTTCCTTTAAATGAGGTCCTGCATGGCCCAGAGGTGGACTAAGAACTACAGGGTACCTCTGGTTCCGTGGGAGTGACATTTGGCATTTCACTTCAGAGCCCAAGCCTGGTACTGTTGGATCCAGCAAAGCTGTTACATAACTGAAAAATTGTTGATACGGCATTGAACACCATACAAACTAGCTCTTTGAGTACTTATTTGATATATTGTGGTAAAGGAGTTAGTGCTTGGGACCAAAGGCAAGCCTATCTCCAGGAGTTTGGTGCAGCTCATAAAGAGCATTGGCAACAAATTCCAAGTCGCAAATTAGTGCAATATCTCCAGTTGGCCTGCCAAGTGTCATGCAAGTGTTTTTGGAATTCACACTATATCAACTTGGACTCATTATTTTTCTATTCTGGCTGAAATTATAGTTATTTCTTGCTGATTACTTCATTGCCTAGGTTCTTGAATCAAAATAACACTCACAAGAATAGAGTGTGATTTTTTTGGCTTGAAGTTTGACACTGTTTAAAGTGTTTTTGTTTTTTTACTAAAAAGCTATATTCTTACCAAGCCACTGGCTGCTTTCCTAGAAAGACAATAGAGCAATGATGAAAGATGAATAAGACCATGGAAACTCAGGACCCTGTATAACAAGATGCACATGCTAGCAACTCAATTATCAAGGATCTGCTGTGACAGATAATATAACAAACACTTTGTTAAATAATAAGAATCATTGTTTAATGGTTTCACAGTAGCCAGTAACAAACATGCTGTACACAAAGGAAGCAATAGTGGCCCCTCTCTCTTGGATGTCCCTTGTCTTTATACAGTCACTGAGCAGAAAAATTTGGCATTTTGAAGCAAGCATTTTTCAGAACAGTGTATCCTTTACTTTCAAAGGGAGACTACAACAGTATTAAAAAAAGCCTAGTACCATTTATTCATCATTTTGGTTATCTGTTTTAAATGCGCTTGTTCACAGAAGTGAGCAAATTTATAAGTGAAAAATCAATTTATTCAAAACTGCACAACAGTTGTACTGTTATATGATACACACTGAAGAATAATCATTGAAAGCAACATAAGATTGTTTTTAGTTCTTTCAAGTGTGTATACAGCGAATTAACATGAATTTAATCCAAAAGGTTGACATCGATTTGGAGATCTACCCTATACTGACTGTACATATTTAGATATATTGACACTTTCTAAATTAATTATTCATTCAAACGCTACTTGTAATTGTGTGTCAAACAATACAAAATCAATATTGTATTAATGGAATTTTGTTTTGACTTTCAAATTTTCTCTTCAGTGAACAAGCATCTTTACATAGGAAGATGAATTCTAAACTTTTGAACAGTGTTTCTTTGGTAGCAAAGAAACTATCAATGTAAAGAGAGAAACTTCTTTTTCAAGTAAAAACTCCTTTTTCATGATACAATTTTCCATAAGCAGACATTAAACATAAAAGGAATGTTTGCAAGATAACAATGAATTGTAGAATCACAAGCAGAGAATTATACAAAAGTTATAAATTTCATCTTCGATTACTTTCTATAATTTTTTCAAGACAAGGGTCGATTCCTATGAGAGACAGGGAAAAATAAAATGATTACATAATTAATCCATTGACAAGCAATAAATATCTACATCTATATTATGAAACAAGAAATATTGCACTAGATTTGAAAACATGATTAATTCTTCTTGAGTAACATTCAACTTGACTGGCAGTGACCTGATACTGATCCCAAGGGTAAAATCAGACAGAGAATTTTTACTATAGTTTTTCAACAACAACAAAATCATATGTGATTTAAACAATTAGGTCAAATCGAAACACTCACTTGACCAAAACCATCCTCACTCAATTCTTACATAAACTTATTTGCAATAGACAACTTTAAAAGAAGTTCTAATCAAAAGAGAAAAGTCGACCTGAAAGAGCCAACTCTTCTTTAATTAGAATGCTATTTCCTTGATAAATAATGGGGAAAAAAGAACTTATATAATTCAATGTCTACCGGGCTACACAATAGATTAATTCTTTCCCTACATCAGAGGTACCCATTTCCCCATGTGAGAATTTTGCTACTAGTCCTGATTGACAGCAACAGAGGACGACAAAAGATAACTTAGAAATGTTATTAGTTTCTTTTTGATATTCAATAGAAACTATTGTGACAAAGGATAAACTGCCTATCAATTCATCCTTGTCACTGTGGTTTATTAAGTTCTCTCAGCAGATGTAGTGAAATGAAGTATTCAGGTGTAAGGGTTTAAATCACTTGATGTAAGCAAATTTTCAAAACATGCAATTTTTGGACGTGTGGGTCCTGGGTTCAAATCCCGAGATTAACAGGGTCCACTTTGTGACCTTACATTAATCCACATACAACACCAGTATGGGTCATGAATCAAGAAAGCAGAACCTAGAAAGGTTAATATTTCCAGAGTGTAATATTCATATGAGTGGAATTAGTACAAAACACAAAGATAGATTAAACCAAAGGGTCAGTATCAGGTCAACTTTATCAAGTAATACATAATTAAGCTTAACAATCTTCTCCCCTTACCTCAGTACAAATTGCAAGATGTGAGGAAAATATGGAAAGATATTTAGGAAAATGTTCACCATTATGACACAATTGTCTTTGACACCAAAAGTCTTTGACGCCATTTGTTAGTGAAACACAGTACCACAACATGCCAGCAACACATTATCTGTGACATATATCACACAGAGATAACACACTATAACACATAGCATGAGATATATGCGATAACACATTGTTCGGTGACAAATTTCACATGGAAATAACACATCATAAAACATCGCCAATCACTATAATACTAGGCTTGGTCTGCTTCTGTAAGGTTGTCTCTGTACTGTCCTCCTTATAAGTGACGAACACGGCCAGATTGTTGATGTTATAAATACCAGGTTTCCCGAACGACGCGGACAATGGAATGTGTCGGACCTCTTTGGCATCCAGTCTGAACTGTTTCAGTGTCTGCCCCACCCACGTAAATCCTGTACAAACACTCTCCATTGCCTGAGATGTTTCCTGATAGTCTATCATTCTATAAAGAGAACATGTTTTCATTATTTAGTTCCATTTTCAACAATTTTATTATATATTGCGATGATCAATGGCTTCAAACCAGCATTTCCCCTTCAATTTTTTTATGTAGGGTTTTAACCCATTACCAAACAATAACGACATTTGACCAGTTTGTTGACGACTCTGGAACACATTGAAGGAAAAGGAGAAATTGCTCTTAATGAGCAATTTCTTCTTTTACCACAATACTTTCTGCCCTATCAGAAGGTTATTTTTCAAATTTCATCACATTTTGAAATGCTGTCTGCCAACTCTTTCACTTTGGCATAGTCGCAAATTTGGCGACTGTTTCAACAGTATATCAGTTATTTTACAATTATTACACTGGATTTTACCAGTACTATGCAATGCTCTGCCGTGTCTTGCTTTCATAATTAAAAGCCATCCTTTTATCTAGAGTATGATAAAAGGAAGCAATTACTGTCATTGTAACATGGTATTTGTCATTACTTTGTGCATGTTTTGGAATTTAAAGTGAATCTTTAAGCCACATCAAAGGAGAGGAGTACCAATAAATTACTGAAAAAAATATATGGAGTTCTTTTATTATGTTCATAAAAGTCATGAGAATTAGTTTAGAAATGCATTGAGACCCTATTAAATAGACTCATTTAAAATAAGTTATTTTGTGCTTGAAATATAGTTGTCTCCAATTCAACCATGTTTATCAACAACCTGTTTGTTTACATATTCAAAATAATGAATTCTGATTGGTCGGGTCAAAAATGTGTGTATCATTTGTCAAGGTCAGAGGTGAAGAATCAGGAAAACTGAATTATAAAACTTGCTTATCTGGGTTATTTCTGGTTTACTTTCACATTTATGTTGTGCTGATGGTGTTTTCTGGTGATAACTATTTGAATCTGTCCAAAAGTTTGCCAAATAATATAGTTTGATATAGCATCAATCTCCTTTTATGGGCCTTTAACCATTTTCTATACATTCCTTGGACTTAATGCCTCAAATTGTAGTCAATCAGACCCTTTCTCATGACAATGTTAAACATGTTCAATCTATTTTTTGACATGCTGTCTGTTGTTATTCAAAGTTGGACGAATCAAATACCTCAATTAAGTGTATGGTTTAAGCCAGAGAACATGAAGAGGGTGGTAGTAGATTTACCTCTGTTGAGCTTTGGAAGTGTCCACAAGTACAGTCACAGATGTGGAAGCGTTGTTCTGTAATACCAGGGTTACCGGCACACAGCATACTCTACAAATACAGACACAGACATCAATGTATTATTTGATTTGAAAAAAAAAGTATCAACAATTTTCAGTAATGTTATAATGCCCAGTTTATTAATGATAGATTTGTCTTTTTTTATTTTATTGAGGTATGTGTTGATGGTAAGTCTGCTTTCAGTTACATTTTCATTCATGGCTCTCAAGTGATAGAGAGTTACTCTTAACTTACCAGCTCTTAAGGCCAAGGTAATTGTTGGGTATATCCATTAGCATTCAATAAGTAAGCATGAAGATAACCTCTTATCAAAACTTAAATCCTGGAGACAAACCTATAAAAAGATTTTAGTCCAGTACTTTAAGCACTTGGCCATGGAGGCCATCAAATACAAATGAGCTGAAATTCAAACCTTGTTCCTGTACATTACATACATAAAAGATTGATAAGCATTGCTCTACATTGAAATCACTGTATAAAAGGGGGAATTTGGTCAAAATGAGTATAAAAGAGTGAGTGCCAGAAGCAGCTTGAAGATGGTTGGTGTTTTCTAAAATTGAACCAAAGAATTCTACTTTGTAAAGCTACAAAACCTTATGAATGAATGATGTTTTAAGACACTTCAAAAGCTAATGTCATTCAGCATGCTACAAAAACTAAAAAAAAAAAAAATTTAGAATGATTATAACAGATTGTGTACTACAAACCTGCACTTATTGAAGCAGTTATCAATATTTGTTTGGTGTTGTAGAGTATAAGTAACAAGCTGGGTTATCACTTCAAATGCAGGCTTATTAACCTCCTCTGTTTCTTCTTCTTTGATAAACTTTATCGGTGGTTTTTCTTTGGGTACCTGTTAAATAGGAAAGTTAGCTAGTTTATTGTAGATCAATGAAACCTTTTTTGTAACTGGTTGCCTAATGTGACATTTGATACCTTATTATTTTTTAACAATGATAACTGGTAGAAATTGCTAAAGGGGTCAATCGAAGGGGCAAAACCCTGTTATACGCTTTCAATTTGTCTAAGAGGATATTTACATCACATCAACCGTATTTCACTTATTTTGCTATATCCAACTTATACTAAATAGAGGAAGAACTGAACTACAAATAAGTCATGGCCACACTGTATAAAAAACTATCGGGGTTCATTAGGTAAAGAGAGCTTGTTTTGAGGCTGGTATCGATCTTTTAGCAAAATTTCTCATCTTGCCTAGAAACAATATATAGCTGTAATACTTGCTGAACAACTGACATGTTTGTGCTTATACTAATGCAGTAACTATAAGGGGGATGATCATTTACTACTGGTAAAGGAGTAAAATGTTGGTTGTTATTGTAATAGATGGCTATGTGCTACCCCTTCCTCAAGTCTTACTTAACATATGAAAGGGAAAGGATTTCAAAATGCTGTCTGGTTTGTCCACCATAACATGGTGTTGACTCATGCATGCGCCAATCTATTGATAAAACATGTTTAAACTTGATGCACAAAGATAAATTATTATACATCGCATATCTATAGATAGCTATGCGATACCATTACATGAAACCTTACTTACCATAACAAAGGGATAGGAGGTGAAAATGCTGTCTGGTTTGTCCACTGTCACATGGTGTTGACCCACACATGTGCTAACATCTCCATTCTGATCCACAATCGTCGCCTATGATAAAACAAGAATAACACAAAACCCTTTTAATTTGTAAGTGGATAAATGCATTTTTTAACAATTTTTTCAGTAATATTGTGGCACTACTTGGCTCCAAAAAATAGCTATTTTTTTAATGATAAACTTGTTTTTGTACATGTAATGATTGTCCAATATCCCAGAGTGTCATGGGGGGAAACTTTTATTTTGTTTGTTTGTTTGGTGTTTAACGCCATATCAACAATTTTTCAATTATGTCATGGCTTTCCAGGATTCACCAGTGATGGATCTCTGAAGTGTCTTGCCCATGGACACTCCCATAAACCAGCTAAATACGTGAGGCAGAAACCAGGACCCCCAAGGTTTAAGATCCCCACCTAAACCACTGCGCTACTCAAAACCTTCTTTGTTGACAAAACTTGTTGCACAAACCCATTTGGAGAATAATGAAAAATAGATAAATATTTAACCCCTTACCAAACGCCCAATTTTCAACTCTCCCAAATTGAAAGAGTTTGCAGGCGACATTTCAAAATGTGATGAAATTGAAAAATGATCTTCTGATAGAGCAGAAAGCTTTGTGGGAAATGGAGAAATTGCTCGTAGTGATTTCTTTTTTTCCCACAATGGTTTCCAGAGTTATGTGCAACAAACTGGTCAAATGTTGTCTTTATTTGGTAATAGGTTAAAAATAAGATAACTTACTTCCCAAAGTATGATGAGGGACACTCCAAGATCTATTGCATTATTCAACGTTTCAAATTCGTCAACAGGAGGATTCATACGATTCAAGTCCATCTGTGAAAAACTCTTTGGAATGTTGGTCATAACTTCGTCTTCTATTGGCCTCAACTTGACCTGTGAGTGCTTGAAGAACTCACAACATGGGGACTGGCTACTTTTTATCTATAAATCAGAAAACTGATAGTAGTACTCTTGTCTGTATATACTAAACTATTGTAAAAGGAATAAATACAATTCCATAAACGAAACAAACATTCAATAATAATTTCGATGAAATTTTAAATACCATTTTTATAACTTACATTAAACATATATTGGTCTCCTGTTGTTAATAATTAGCACTTTTAACATATGTTAAGCATTGCTATTTAATAGGAAATTCTATCAAGAGAAATATCTTTATATAAGCCCAGAAAATGTACGGGTTGACTGAATGGTAATCACGCATCACCATTTACATTTCATTTGCACTAAGGAGAAGTTGGTTGACATAAGCTACATTTACCATTGTTATTACCTTCTGCTGCTGATATCTTAAAACTAGTATATCAAGTTTAAAGGGTTAACTCTGGTAGGCCTATTTTCAATTCATAGGCGGATCTGTGGAAATAACACCAAAGATACAACAGCAAGTCATACCTCATGTTGCAGGCTATACTATGTTAAAATATTACCTTGTGGGAATTAAATGAGATGTCCGTAAAAGAAACATTTTTGGCACTGGTTGAAGAGGATTCCATCTTTTGCAGGAGTTCAGCTTTCAAGCATACCTGCAGGGTCTCCCTACTCCCAATGTTTGTCTCTGAAATAAACATTCCATTTAATCAACCCATTTCCTCATATAAGATTTGGTTATATGTTTGTATTGAAAGCTATGCTAGATGATGACAAGAAAAGAATGAAAAGGATTTGTGACGGTTTGATTTAATTTTTCTTTTCTTTTGTCACAAATTTTCGTGTTGTCTGCTACAGGTGCATTAAAATGTGTATAATTAACAAAAGGTGGTAAGGCATTACTCCTGTATCAAAAGAGTAGGATTGAATTACAATTTGTTAACATGGGTTTTACATTGTATCAATATTATTTCAGTTATGTTGCAATGCTCGACTCATAAAGATGGAGGAAGACCACAAACTTGCCTGTCCAATAGGGCTCATCAAGCTGAGGGCCACACTTTGCATTTCCTAAACCAGCTTGGAGACTAACTCTAATGAAAAAACAAATGCCTTTCCTGAGATTCGATCCCATGCCAAGAGAGGTCATGTGATTTTGAGTTGTGTATTCTAACCACTAGGTCATAGAGGCCTCACAGCTTTGCATGTGGTAAATGTAGGCTGTATGAACCTGATACACAATTGATATAAAATAGATCATTTCTAAACTCAAAACTTACTTTTCTCTGCATGGTTTGACAAACACTTCATGGTCCACCTCTGACTAGCACTGGAAATCTGTGTAATCTGGATACTTTGAACATGGGTCTTCTGAAACTGTGCCTATTGAATACATTTAAAATAATTCTCAATATTGTCCCTTAAAGTGCTGGAACCGGTTTCATGTTTATGCAAACAGGTTAGATACAGGCCAGCTGCCACTGTAAATTGGTGGCTGGCCTATGATATAACCTGTTTGATACTCTATCTTTCCTCATCAAAATTAAGCAGATATTGAAGGTTTTGGAAAGAAGTTAATACTAAAATCTATTTTTAGAAAATTATCCAGCATTCTAAGGGCTAAACAATCAGCAAGTGCACAGTGATAGGACTAAAAGTAGTCACCCTTTATATTTACTAATCAATTAAAGGAAGAATGAACTTTGCTAAGAAATACTAGATGGATGAAGGATGAAAATTGAGACCATTCAACACTGGTCTGCAGTCCATCAAATTTCTGTGAGCAAGTGATTTAAAGGATATCACAAGCCATTTCTCTGTTGATGATATAATCATAGCATAAAAGAGTTTGCTCGAAATCAAAAGACCTAAGAAGAAAGTACAAGAAGGACCATAATAACTAACCTGGCTCAGGTTGTCCATTTCACACGAGATCAGAAATTCCCCAATATTATCTGCCTGGTTCCCTTCTGTATGTTGACATGCACGCTGAGCAACAGCTCGCACACTGAGAGACTCGAGTGTGTTGACTAGTAGAGTGTGAGGAAGCAATCTGTGTCTGAAAATGGGTATCAAATCAGAGAAATGCATACTTTCTTATTACCACAGACGTTGATGTGACGTCTCAATTAAAGCATTATCTTTCATTAGTTATGGTTTATTCAATTTCACGATCAATTAACAGTTTTTCTCATAATACTGCATTGCCCGACTCACAGCCAATGGATGAAGAACAAAGTTTATCTGCAACTACCATGACAATCCAAATCTTTTGTTAGTTTTTGAATCCACCCAAACTGTGTGTGGGGCGGAATGATAATATAATCAAGACACATCTGTTATTTTGGCTCCAAATCAAAGGTTTACATGAAATAATATACAGTCCATATAACTATGTAGCCAAAGAAAAAAAATGATCAGTTCTCCTTTTTTACATGATTTACTCCAAATATTACCTGTCTTAATACTCTGAGGCCCTTTAGATAGGCAAGCCTTTCTCATGCTATTTTCATATTGCTCCTTTACCCATTCAGACACATAGGAACGTATGATCAGTTCAAGTTGAAAGCAATAGAAGACAACAATAAGTATCGAGAGAAATAGAGAATATTCCATTTAGATGCAATTGTTTTGAAGCATTATCACAAAAAATGTATTATTTTTCATGCTTCATAATTGTCGTCTGGAGTTGTTTTCACGTTGGACCAGTCACAAAAGCCATTATGAGGGTTTCTTTTATGGTGTTTAACTCCGTGTCAACAATTATCAGTTTTGTAACAGCTTTCCTGGATCAACCAGAGGTGTCTGATGGGTTCAAACCCGGGACCCCCAAGTTCTAAGTCCACCGGGTACCACTGAGCCACATAGGGAATTATTATATAATTCAAATAATTCAACAATAGAATAGCTTGACACCCTATACTCACCTGTTCTTGTCCAGTTTCTGAGCAGACTCATAATAAAAGAGAAAGTCTACTTCATGGATCCCGCCTATATCGTTTCCCCGTATCCACATTGGGATAGACATGGTCTGCTTTGGTTGCAGGGCGCCATCCGGAATGTCTATATTTATCACACGAGGACAAGTCTTAATATCACTTTTAAACTCCAGTGCACTGATGTCTACTCCATTTACCGCATTGTTTCCTATGTTCTCCTTTCTGTATACTTCACTAAAGTTTGGTTTATCTCTATGGGATCCCAGTGTGAAAAACTTGGGGTTATTGGAAGCTACTTTCAGTTTGTGTAGTGGACTTGAGCCGGTATTAGTAAAGTTCAAAGTCACAGGGTGAACCTCTCCACACAGTAACGTCTTCGGGAAATTCACAAATGACACCTTGAAAAAGAGAAAAAGACTTGGTTATTTTTTTACTTTCATTCTGTATATTGCTGTTAAAAGGAAACGAGGTTTTGATAAAATTTGATAAAATCATCAAACAAGACAAAGAAATGACAACCAGACTGTACTTCATATTTTGCTCATTTCATTTGTGAAATCATTTATTCTCTTTTCTTTCAAAAACTGAATTGCAGAGCCTTTGGAATAAAACGGAAACATTGTTCCTATCGAAATTTTCTCCCCAACATATTTTCTTGCCAAATGAAACCAAAGTCTAACAACTCATTCCTGTAATATAATTCATTTCATGTAATTTGTATGGTGGGTTTTAAATGTCATGTCAACAATTATTCAGTTATGTTACAGCTTTCCTACATCCACCAGTACTAGCCTCGGCTCTGAAATGACTTGCCAAGAGATACTCCCACCACACCAGAGGTGTCAGGTGTGGGTCAAACCCGGGACCCCCTAAGTTGTAAGTCTGCTGCTTAATGCATACAAGACCCTTTAATTTCATGTAAACAGAATGCCAATACTTTACCTGTAACACAGGCATTTCTTGCTTTATCACCAGGTCCAACCTCCTGTCAGGGCCATACACTTTATACGCCATCTCATCTTTCTTCCCATTGAGCCTGGGTCCCTGCACCTCTAGCTTCTGTTTGCCCCTCACATACACAGTGCTGACGTAACTCGCCTTGGGACCAACAGAAGAGCCTAATAGAGAGCTGGGCCCAGTTGAGGGAGCCATAAAGGTGGTAGAGGCACTGCCCAGGTTATAGGTTATACCATATATACGCAGCTCACCCATCTGCTGGGGAGTCACCGTTAACTGCACCTGGAATGAAGAGAACAGATGGGATCAATTTGGACTTTTTTTGTACTTCATAATATCTCAAGGTGTTCTCATTCCATTTTAAAGAGATCACTGATGTTGTCGAAAAAGAACTGTGCGACACACAAATAATACAATTTACTTGTTTTCAGAATTAAGTTTGAATATGTTAAGGTAAAAAAGTTAAAGGTAGGGGTTTATAGTCTCATATCTATGCCAGGCATATTCACTCGACCTTTACAATTACCACAATTATATGTGAATCTTATATCGTAAATGCGTGAAATATGAATTAAATATATCAGCTACAAACATTTTTACTTAAAAAGCTAATTATACTTCAATACGAACATCCAATCAACTTGATTTATACCTTGCCACAGTAAGATGTAACAAAAGGAGACATGGCACATGAAGACTTATCATGGATTGAAGTTTATTTTTGATCCATTGAACAATTTAATTTATCTTACCGGAAGCCTGATGTTGCCTTGGAGTATAATTTCATTGATAACTTGCCCATGGACTATCTCATCCGCCAAATTGTTCTGAAAATAAACAACATGATCATACAGTTATCTCCATGATCCTAAAGTATTGCTCACTCATCAGTATCTATTTCAGCATTTTCTTTCTTCATTTTTCAATGATATTGGATTTAGTTTGGAGTTAATAACTCCTGGTAAGTAAAATGAACCAGTAGAGAAAATGGAAGAAGTTACTTGTAACAGGTAGTTTCTACTTTTGCTTAAACAATTTGTGTATAATATCATAATAAGGATGATTTCATTAATAGTTTACAATTGCAATTTACTTCCGCTGTCAATTATGACAATTCACATTTTGATACGAGAGAATGGGTTGTATGAGAGAATGGTTTGCAATTATCCAACAAAAATACCTTAGCTGTGATCATGTGTTCATTACTGATGGCCTGAGGCTTATCATGGCATGCCACAGTTGGCAGGAAGCTCCATAGCAACATGACATCTGTTAAGGTCAAGGTCACTTTGAGTGGGTTCACCAGGTACAGCTCTATTGTAATGGGCTCTGTAAAAAAAAATTAAAATTAGTTTTCATATTGAAATTTTATGAATGGAGTTGTTTACTTACCATACGGAATAAACATTGGGATGTGATCCTAATGTATGTTTTGTATGGTAAGATAACAATGATTGAAGTGAAATACAGGTTGTGTTTCGCAAAACTCCGTTTTTTCCTTCTCTTCCTCTTTATAATGCATATTTGCAATGTTATCATTTCTCAAATTTTAAACAAAGTTTATGTTTCAATAAACTGTTTTGTTTGTGTATGAATTGATAAAGAACCTTCAATTGAACTTAATGCCAAAATGAGCTACCTTTAATACCTATAAGACACTGCCCTTAAATTTGGAAAATGAAAAACTGTCCAGAGGGAAGTTTCTATCCATTTCCTATAAAAGTTAATGTGATAGTAACTTGCATACATAGATATTTTAAACAAAAGTTTTTAAATACGAAATTCAAGTAAAAGTAAACCAACTTGATGTTGTAACTTGTTGATATGCACTGCAATAAAGTCTGCTCTTTTTAATCTTTAAACCCATTATCAAACAATTAACGACATTTTACATTTGTTGCAGACAACTCTGGAAATCACTGTGGGAAAAGGAGAAAGTGCTCATGAAGAGCATTTTCTCCTTTTCCCACAATGTTTTCTACTCTATCAGAAGATTACTTTCCAATTTCATCACATTTTGGCATTGTCTACAAACTCTTTCAATTTGGAACAGTCGAAATTTGGCGTTTGGTAAAGGGTTAAACAGGATTATCTGATCAAAATCAACAGCTTACCTCTAACAAACCCAACAGGACTATTCCTGTTGTCTGTTTTACTTGTAAACAGTTGCAGGGAAGGTTTATATGTGGCTGGAATACTTCCACCATTAGCTGACAACACCAATAACTCTTCTAATGGCTGCCATTTATTATTGACCGTCTCAGAACTGTCAAACCAAACGCCTGTGGCATAAACTTTGTCACCTGCAAAGTAAAAAATTGATCATCATTTAAAGCTTGTCCATTTCATACTTTCTAGTTACAGAATCTAATCTATAATCAATTACCTTTGTTCAATATAATGAAAAACATGACGGACAAAAGTAGTCTATGGATTTCCAGTTGTCCAATTTGTATGTTAAATGGGTTTTGATATATTTGATTGTATTGCAATCCCCTGGCCATCATCAATATATGAATACCCTTTACTTAATCATCTATAAGTGCATTGCACTATGAGAAGAACCATCATCATTCAGTACATCAGCAGGAAGACTATCTCTGATAAAAATTTGAATGAAACATACGCAGCGAGGGGCTTTTTTTAATATTAAGTTAAGTACTGCTTATGTGGGCTTTGTGAAGGAATAAATTTCTACCATTCTTCTTATCTTGACTGTTATGTATAGCAAGAGATTCAATAATATATTTAAATAAACTCTGACCTTGAGGAGGCTGTGGCCTTGACCCTAATAACACTTTGGTTGCGTTACTATCCAGGGCAGGAAGTGGAAGCTCTGGTAGTGTGTTTGGCTGGATCCCGGTCTCTTCTGCCTCTTGTAACAACAGTTGCTATGGAAATAGGTTAATACTTAAGTTTATTAAATCATTCATTCATTTGGGATTTTGTGACCAATGCCAATAATTTCTGACACCAAAAAAGGTTTGCCGATTGTATAGAAATAATTGTAACAAATGTAAAAGTTGCTCTTTAGGAGTAACTCAATCTATTGTCACAGTGGTTTCTCAAGTCTCTAAAGCAGATGCTGCAAATATAGGTATTATGGCGTTAACTCTATGTAAGAGATCAAATTTTCTGAATCTTGGCAAAGGCTTTTAGGAAACATTTCTAAAATTCTATGATGAACAATG
Organism: Cerastoderma edule; assembly: GCA_947846245.1. Lineage (NCBI taxonomy): Eukaryota > Metazoa > Mollusca > Bivalvia > Cardiida > Cardiidae > Cerastoderma > Cerastoderma edule. Next base: position 10,080,856 of record OX401410.1, on the reverse strand, counting down.
TCTAATTTAAAGCAAAGATTTCTTGGCAATAAAATTCGTTTTGTTTAAGACTTAAGTAATTCCTTCAGAAAGTGAAGACATGATCAAATCTGGTGTTGCAATTTGCAATGGGAACAAAAGAAAAGCCTTCATCATTATTATATGCTAAAAGTGTTCTGCTGGCTAAATAATCTTAACCAACATGTTATCTTTTGTCTGTAATTGACACATGCAGATGTGTGGTAGTAATGAACAATTAATTTGTACCCTGTAGACAAAGAGATATTCGCGTAAAAATGCGTTTTGTTGGTTTGCACTCTGTTTGCTGTTTTCTGTAAGTAGATGCTTAAAGGCAGCAGTGGCATTCTCCAGTTGTTTTAAGTTATGTGACTGTCTCCCCACAGTAAAGTTGATATGATCCTGCAATATGAAATAAACAAGATCTTTTAAGCATTAAATGCTGGGTAATTTTCAAAAAATAGATTTTTTGTGTCATCTCTTTCCAAAACATTTAATATCTGCTTAATTTTGCTGAAGAAAGATACCAAGAGTAGAAAAAAGGTTAGATCACAGGCCAGCTGCCAATTTACTTTGCGGCTGGCCTGGATCTAACCTGTTTGCATACGCATGATGTCTGTTCAAGGCCTATAAGGGTTTATACATTAATAATGGAACTTTTTTCACTTAAAATCAGGTTTAAGTCAGTAGGGGAAGACCAACACAATAGTACAAAATATTTGACAAAACTAAAATCTAATATTTTTTGCATTAGGTTACTAGAATTGATATTGATGTTCATCTAAACAGATATATCAAATGGTTTCTTCATATGCAATGTTGTGACAGTCACATGTTATTGTGACATATGTTTGTCACAAAATTAATATTCACTTCTTTGTGATTTATTTCAACATTTTTAGCCATTTTTAGTACCATCAATGTTATGTTTTCACATTCTGTTTCAACTCTTAATTATCCCCTTTTCTCTAAAGATCATCAAGTACAAAGGATAATGGTTTAAGAACCAAATGCTGTTTAACTAGGACTTAGCTTTCACTTGATCACAATGATGAAAAAGACAACAAACCTCACCATACATACTTCCCAATAAGTCTAGCTTCGTAGAACCATTAGTATTCCAATATCTAATTGGGAGACTGTTTAATGTTTTGAACCCAAACATGGAGGAACCAAGTGTTTTCAAGTTCAGAACCTAAATCACTTAGCACAGGGTTTTTAATTAAGATGTATCAACAGATACAGGTTGAAATCTAACTGATTCAGCAAGGCAACCCTCTTTTATCAGACTTTATGACTGGGCATATTGTTACCAATTTACAAGGGATTTTAACCAAGGGTTTGCATTGGCAATCAGTTCTTAATGAAAACCCAGTTGGCAACAAAGGCCTAATGAACATTTTGTGATATCCCTAAGACTTACCTCCGCTAGAGACCAATTCTTCCCTTTATAAATTTGCAGTGCCTGACTGTATGCCCTTAAAGCATGTTTTCTCTGCAATATGAATAACACCAGATGAAGGATGTAAAATGACTATTACAATCTAAGGTTATTGGTATTCATTGCTGAGCTAAATCTATGATCATCCAAATTGTAATAAAAAACAATCAATTAAATTAAATGACAGGAAAGATTGTCAGTCACAACGAGATTTCCTTTTGACACATTTATTATTTTAGCCATTTACTGCAGGTCCTTTAAGTTTAGGATACAAGAGGTTAAAACCATTGCCCTATTTGTTTAATTCACAAACGTTGCGAATGAGTCCCTTTCAAGGAGGGACAAGGATAATCTTTTTAGCATATATCTACATTATTCTTCCTTTTGCCACAATTTAGTATACTATTTAACATATCTATTACATGCATTTTTTTTATCATTATCTTTTTCAAATGACATGGCAATTTGGTAGAATAAGAATTTCGACACAATAAAAAGAAACTCACCTGGCCAGACTTGCTGAATCTGTGTCCAGCTAGTATCATATGGAATGCATACTTTCTCACCATTGGACTCGTCATGTTGATAAAACAGTGAGCTGCCTGCTCTAACAGTAGCGCGCTTCTCAAATCAGATTCCTGGAAAAATGTAAGTTTTTTCTTTACTTACTTAATATTGATGTAAATCTCTTTTTCACTTGTGAGATAAACTTAGTTCTTGCAGAAAGTTGTATTTCTCAGGTTAAACAATATATAGTTAGGGCGACACCACTAAGCTAAGAGCAAAATGACAAAGCCGCTTGAATCTTTAAAGATAGATCAGTCATACAAAGAAGAAAAACAGCACATTAATGTAGAAATATCAAGTAAAATGTATTATTCTTATTGTTACAGTGTTTCCCAAATAAGACATTAGCACAACCTTTCTTTTCCTCATATATAACCATTTTATCACACCCTCAAAAACAATGGAAGCAAGCAATTTTAACATGTATAACGTTTAGTTCCATACATTTCCAGTCAGATAACATTACTTTTCATGTCTTATAAGGTTGCCTATAAGCCCTTTCACTTTTGACAGGATACAAAATTCCCATTTAAAGGGATAGAGTTAAGCAATATGTGGTAAAAGCATACCTACCTCACTCATCATCTTAATGAACTGCATAGCCGCCTCCTTGTACATTGATCGACTTTTTAGTGCTTCTGTACTGACTAAAGTGGATCTCACTGCATAAGGTATATTCCTGTGGAATGTAACAAAGATTGATAGACACTTTCTTTATTTTATCAATTTCATCTGTTGCTGCTTTCATTCTGGATTAACCACCAATTCAATAGTTTAATTAGATAAGTTTTATGAAATAATTTATTAGACTAAAGCAGCTGTATAAAACAATAAATCAAGTATGGCCTCGTATGAAAACAAAACATAACTATAGCCTTGTTTTTATAGAAAGCTACTTAGAGTAAAAAGAAACACTAAATTACAAGTTGTAGAGGCAAATAAATTCTTTATAACCCTTCTTCAATATACTTATTTGAAGTCACTGCTAGCAGACCCCTCAAGCAGGAATTATGATATACAAAGAATTTATCTAAAATGAGTGAGTATTTTCATCTCACCATAGTTTCTATCAAATATCACAAATGGGAAACCTTTAACCACAAAATTGTCTTTTCCTGAAGCTTCTACTTTCGAGCAGTGACATAATTCCATATGAGTGAATAATTTAACTGTGCTATAAAAATCCACAAGTAAAACCAATTCTTCACTCACTTGCAAGTCTGTAGGTATGTAGTAATAGCTGACTCCATATAATGAGCTGGATATGTTCGCTGACTCTGGGAGCCCAACATAAATATGGCTAGGGAGGCCATCTCCTACAGAGGAAGGAAAAATATTTATTAGGACAGCCATTCTAAACCACCTTCTCTTGTTGAAACATATCAATAAGTTCATGAAGACCATGGAAAACTGGATTCTTGATCAATTACCACATTATAATTGGTTAGTCGAAAAGAATTTATATACTGTTTTCAACAAAATTACTATGTTGCATGGATTGGCAATAATAATAAAACCTAGGTGTATTGAGTATGCCCTTTAAACAAACTTGCCATAACATTCTCTCAGCAAATGATTTAAATAATAATTGTAGCTTTCCGGCTACTCAGTTCCAGTAGACATAGCTGGAAATTGGTTTTTAATTGTTTTTAGTTGTAAATATTGCCTTGTGGGCTTTTAATTCTGACCGTCACGCCGTAGTATAACGCTCTCTATTGAGTCAACTACTTAACCCGAAGAAGAACTCAAGAAGATATCAATTAATAAAGAGCTGTTTCTTTTTAGATCAAGTGTTTTTTACCCACATTATTGTCTAATCATCATTTTCACAACTTGATAATTATCATCTGCAGAAACTTTCAATTTGGACCTTTTTCAAAACTCTTTAACATCAGGTATTGGGTCTAAATAAGTATCATTATATAATTGTGATTAGCTTTATAAGTAAAAGTGATGTCATTATCTAAAAATATAGCAAAAGTTACCAGTGCCCCAGCAAAATGCAACCATGCATGATCATTGTTAAAGTCTCGTTTGGCAGTATGGTAGGTCTGGTAGGCAAAGTCGTAGAGTTGGAATAGAAAGGCGAGATCTGCCAGGCGTCTCATCTGTAACTCGGGGGCATCTTTGGAATATCTACAGAGGGAGAAAAAATATAATGAGACCTATGTTAAATTCTGGTGGTTTCATATTCATCTTTGATAATTTGCCACAATATCTTCACAGATTTATCCAATAATCTCTTCAACAATTGTTGTAAAATTTATCCAATTATATCTCAATTTGTTTCAAAGCATTAAGATGGTTAAGCTCAACTCTGCCTTTCATACAAATTCAAACACATCTGTACCAAAGGATGGAAGAAACTTTTGTAAAAAAAAAAAGGAAAAATCACTCATGATGAGTGGATTCTACATACACCACAGAGAAATTATTTTTTTCCCAATACAACCTACCTGTGTTCTGCAATTGCTATCAATAGATCAAATACAAGTTAAAGAAATGGTTTAACTCATACCAGATTTGTGACTAATCAAAGTTGACACCAACAGTAGACAAAAAAATCAAGAAATAGGAACATGTTTTCTTTATTAGATTGTGTAGAAACCGTTGTGACAAAAAGGATAAAATGCTCATTGTCAAGCATTTTATCTTTTGGTTACAGTGGTGTCAATAGTTTTTTGCAGCTGATGCACTTTATATTATGTTCCGATGCCCTTCTTGTATTGATGAAGAAAGAACAGCTGCCTATAAAGGCTGCTACAGCCAAGTCGAACCATCTGTAGGACAGCCAGTAGGAGACTGCCTCACATGAAAGTCCAAATGCCGTCACCAGGTTAGAAAAGAAAGGGGCCATACAATTTCAAATTCTGTATTCTTACCTCTAGGCATGGAGGCCCCCTGCTGCAGATGAAGTATAGTGAGACATCATAAAGTAAAGAAATTTAAGCCACTTACACCACTGTAGTTGCTGTGTTGGTAGCTTGACTGGTTTTACTGGTATTGCCACCAAACCATTTCTTGGCTGTGCCTACGATTGATTTCCTAATACCAGTTCTGGATGTTAACTGAAATATATATAATAAAACAAATGTAACATGTCTCCATAATTTGTTATTTTCTGGCTGCTCAAAAGAATGTACATATAAAAAAAAATGTTTAACTCCATAATTGTTTTATTGTTAACTGAAGTTTAAAGAAAAGTGAAAAGATGTAATGTAAAACACAACTTAGTTAGCTTTTGTTAAAAGTAAAAAAAAAAGTAATAATATTGAATCCATTTACAACTTATTACCTTCCTATTCTTAGTAATTCAAATGACATTAGAAACACCCCTCCCAAAGAGAAAAAAAATAATTTGTAAGAAAAATGGCATTTTGATTAATCAACATCAATCTTTTGCATCAAAACAAAGAAGGCATGAGAAGTCCTTCATTTGTAACAATGTTAAATGTTAACTGGATTTCGCTCTCCAAAATCAGTTGTACTTGGAAATGAATTTAAGTTGATAATCATTAAAACCTACAATGTTATCCTCTTTTCAAAAACTTGACTTAAGTGCCATATTCAAATCAAGTCATTGGTTTTTCTATACTGCTCTTATAGCATTATAATATAGTGGTGGTCAACATTTACAAAAATTCATCCAGAAAAAGTTTTGAATGATTTTCTTAAAAACAAACCTTGAACTATAACTTTTGCTATCAATAATTCAGTGTAATTTCTTCTACATTCAAAGTATTTTTATTACACATACCCATCAAAATAACAGAATTCAGTGCAAGAAAAGAGTATGCCAGTCTTGCAAACTACCTTTGATGAACATTTAACATACCAGTTCATTCAGCGTCCGAAGTTGTCTCTCTGCCCAGGGTATCAAGGCTCGGACCACAAACTCATGGACAAATATCCGCAGTCTATCCTGATCACTGGCAGTCAGACACAGACCATGCCCTGTGGATTTTGACTTATCGATATGGAATGACGATGATTTGGACATGTTGGATCCCATGCTATTCAAGCTGTTGGTTGACCCTCTGTAATCGGATGTGTAATCTTCCATTTTAGGGCTCTCCAACGGGCTCTGATCAGACAGGGCGAGTGGGTGGTCGATGATGCTGTCATTTAATGGTCCTACACCGTTCACTGAAATACAGGGTAGAGTATTTGGTATGACTGTAGTTTCTGAAGGCGGGTGCTCTACCCATGACCATGTCCTCCACATGTCTTGCTAGGTTTTAATTGAATCAGTCGAGTTCTCATTCTTAAATTGTTTTCCTACCCTTACCATTTCTATGACACATAATAAGCAATGACTTTGCACATGCATGACACACATCTCATTTCATCCCATATTAATTTGTAACAAAGTAAAATAAATAAGTTTAAACTACAAACTACACTTCGAGTAAAACACAGAGCTATCACAGTGTCCACTTACAGTCTCCCGGTGGGCCGTCCAATGTTATTGAGTGATGTCCACTATCAGGCGTGCCTTCCACAAGTTTGGATGGGAACATAACATCATCTCCACCACTTGTCCCTGAACCATCGTAGTCAACCCCCTCCTGTAAAAGTCATTAAGGTGACAGTGTTAGATGATAACCCATTGATCCCTCTTTTCCAACATCAAGCTTTATTCTAATTAATATGCCATCGCCTTTATAACTGGTATCTGCTATTTCTTTTAACTAAGGATGAATCATTTCTCCTTTCTTGATAATGACTCAAGAAAATACATGCACACCTTCTTTAGAGGAAGAGCTAAGAACCTGAAAACTTCAATCAAAACTTTGTTCTAATAATTCGATTATGTGTTTATGTAACCTTGAAATACACATGAGTGTGAATTGATTGACCCATCAGTGTGGGTATGTTCATGAAAAAAAAGTATGCATATTGGGTGAAAATGTATGATTGTTCATTAGCAGTAACTACAAGTTGTACATATAACTTAAATACATATAAAGTTTGTAATTGGAATAAATTTTCTTTTACATAACCCCATGCTTTTCATCCTTAGAAATTTCACATCTAAATGAAAAGTAAACAACACTGTTAAGAAATGAATGTAAAAGAAAACACCCATGATTTTTTAAGCAATTCAAATAGTTAGTACAAAGTACATGTATCAAGTTAATTAATCATCATCTGCTCATATTTCCTTGGAACAAGGACAGTAATGAATAATAAATCAGACTTTAAGCAAATATATACATATGAAAGCTTGTTTAATCCATTCCTATGAAATATTTCAGAACATCAAAGGTTTATATTGGGTCTAGTGAGTAAAAAATCAATTTGCACAAGAATTGAAAGAGAATGATTCTACTTTTAATTCACAAAATTCTGATCACCAGACAGATTTGAGAGCTATTTCAATTTGGAATAATAGAAAAATGTGATTTTGTTTAAACTTTCACCATAATTAGGTAATAATGAATTTCTATGCAAATAGGAATAGATCAAAATAGGTTTAATAAATATAAGCTTAAACAAAAAACTGCAAATGAATATAACAATAATTCAACAAAAAGCATAACTCCATCAAGTTTTGAATACAGTGCAAGCTCAGTTCATTTGACATGACAGACAATACACACGAAGCTTTAAAAAAGTATTCATTTTGAACACATTGATAAAGCACATCAGCTACACCTTTTTATATCACAATTACTTTCCTATAGAGCACATTCATTTTCTATTAATCAGGCGAAATAATATTTTTCAAAAATCTTCATCTATAAGAGCAAGAAAGAATCCATATTGCCCAATATTGATCAAAGCAAACCAGAAAAAGAAAACTTAAAAATCCCCTTATGACCCCTTGGTTAAAAGCATAACATAATATTTCATATGCAGTCTTTCAAGAACAAGTCTTAGACCCTGGCAGGGTTGTCATTAAGAGCCCGTCTCTGGCTAGTTAGACCAAAGACCTAACAAACACAGATAAGCAACTCCCCATAGGTAAAGACCGAACTCCCTTATCATCTCGTGGAGGATGAGATTTCGGGAGACTATGCGAGACTTCCTAATCTCGTCGGCACTGAAGTGTGTCTGCCAGCTAGACGATGTAAACGAAGGTTGAATAAAGTGTGAAAACTAACTTTTATTTTATTAATTTTTCGATAGTTTTAACATTCCTTTATTAGTGTGTTGTTTTTATTAATAATTGCATATGAGACAATTGATTTCCTTTTACCACTGGTGAAACACGTGTTTTAAAATGTGTATCATCAATAGAACCGAAAGTGCTGGAATTGGATGGGATGGTAGAGTATTTGTCTAACTCCTCGGAAACAAAAACAAAATATGGGTTGATTTAGACAAACATTGATTCATTACACATATTTTTATCGACCAATTGAAGATCAAGGACTTTTATACATTTTTGTGATGTTGAGAGGCATTTGAATTCTCTTATCTGGTCTTGGGTTTTTGAAAGCGTATGGTTGCATATTTTAGTAGTAGAGCAATAGTTTTTGTCTAACTCCTCGAAAACAAGAACAAAATATGGGTTGATTTAGACAAACTTTGATTCATTACACATATTTTTATCGACCAATTGAAGATCAAGGACTTTAATACATTTTTGTGATGTTGAGAGGCATTTAAATTCTCTTATCTGGTCTTGGTTTTTTGAAATCATATGGTTGCATATTTTAGTAGTAGAGCAATAGTTTTTGTCTAACTCCTCGGAAACAAAAACAAAATATGGGTTGATTTAGACAAACTTTGATTCATTACACATATTTTTATCGACCAATTGAAGATCAAGGACTTTTATATATTTTTGTGATGTTGAGAGGCATTTAAATTCTCTTATCTGGTCTTGGGTTTTTGAAATCATATGGTTGCATGTTTTGGTAGTAGAGCAATAGTTTTTGTCTAACTCCTCGGAAACAAAAACAAAATATGGGATGATTTAGACAAACTTTGATTCATTACACATATTTTTATCGACCAATTGAAGATCAAGGACTTTTATACATTTTTGTGATGTTGAGAGGCATTTAAATTCTCTTAACTGGTCTTGTTTTTTTTTAATTTGAATTTATTCTTAGTACTCTCTTATTGTATATAAACTGTATACGTGGAAGATGTAACGATATGTTCTCTTTGGTTCAACTGGAAATAATTGCCATGCAAAGAAAGTGTAAAAATTGCGGCTAATGACAGCATGTTTGTGTGTGCTGGAAGTGTATGACATCAACATGCTGCAAATCAAGAGATAAAAAGCAGACTCGGGTGCATATTTGTGCGCAGAAGTATATAGCTAGTTGCTGTTTGATATTATAATTCTAACATTGTTGATGATGATGATGATGGTGATGATGCAGATGGTGATGATGATGGTATAGAGTACATTTTTCAAAGAAAATAGAATGTTCCCCATTACGAATTATTAATTCATAGAATAATGTACATGATATGCCGCAAAAAAAGAAAATTCCTATTTAGAGACCCATTCCACAAAAGTATAGATTTAATCTAATATTTTAACAGTAAATTTTGCTGCTGAAACTTTCCTCCGTCATAAAATTTAGCTAGACATTTCAGTTTGACACAGTGCAATATTACAATAAGTTATAATCCCCGGTAATTATCACAGCAGGGCACCACAGCTGGTGGCCATCTGTTTATTGGTTTTTGGGGTCGGGAGGGTCAATTAAAGGGCTACCATAGCTTATCAGCGACGGCAGACGCTTTGATTAACAAAATAGAGCGTCTGTATTTACAGGAAGGCAAAATCTCGCGAACGAGATGTCAACGCGAGAAAGAACGGTATTTTGCAGAGTTGCTTATCTGTGTTTATTAGGTCTTTGGTTAGACCATTTAAATGACATTTGGATTGGCTCAAATAACAAAAATTTATGATACATGGTCTTAAGTTACACATAATTTTTGTTGGATGTTTGCTTCATTGGCCTCCTTAAATTGAAAGTTAGCCTCTTTCTCCAAAAGTTAATGACAAACATGCCTTGAGATTTCATTGGAATCCTTTCAAAAGGATTTAAATGAATTTAAAATAGAAAAGAAAAAACAATCTAGGGGAAAGAAAGTAATAATGACATTATTCTCCTACTTTAACTCTGTGTAACAACCTCTTATATGAATTCTAATATTTGTGAATCAATATAAAAAAGATCTGACCAAACTTTCAATACTGCTGCAACACAACTAAATCACTTAAGCGTCCATATAAACTAACATTTAAGACACTTCTACATTTTTTTAAAACATTTCTCAATATAGATTTAAGTGACTGGTCCAAACAGAAAGCAACCACAGACAACAACAAGAAAAACAAGAAATATATTTTCTTGATAACATGGATGAAAGCATGATGTCTAAAGGATTAATTTCTCAACATCAAAAGCAATTCATCGTCTGCATTTGAGTAATCATAACTGAAGAAATATAACAAATTAACAGACATGTCTAGTAAAGTAAGAATTTATGTTTAAATGTATACCAAAAATGTCATTGCTGTAACCTTTTACCAAACTATCCAGATCTTTACAAGTCTGCTGCAGATGACTAGCGTGATTCGAAAAGGAGGAATTGGTCTTATAAATAATTTCTCCCTAGCTAAATTATATTTGCACACATACCATCAGAAGTGTTTCATATCATTTGACACTTGGTTTTGTACAATTTAATCCATGAATCATTTGATAAAAACTTCAGCAAGATGACAAACTTTCAGTTTGAATAATAAATCTAAAAGAAAAGTTTATATCACAATAAAATATCTGACCATGCAGACAGCTTTGATGATACAACTTACCCAGGCAATAAAATACTTAGCCTTTGGAGGCTTTTTCTGCAATAGATGTTAAAAAGCAGAGATATTGGATGAAGAAGCTAAACCTCTGTTTAAAACCTTATAGCTAAGATTAGTTTGTAAGTATTTAGAAATATTGTGGGAAAGCATCTACAAGAGGCTATCTATTCTATTGTTCTATGTTTAAGAAAACGAAAAAGGATCTATAAGGAAATTCAATAAATGGGTTTAAAAACGATATTTCATTAAAGGCACATCAAAGAAGAGTAGTACAAATAAATTACTGAAAAATTATGGAGTTCTTTTATTATGTTCATAAAAGCCATGAGAATTAGTTTACGAATCCATTGAGACCCTATTAAAAAGACTAATTTATTTTGTGCTTGAAATATGGTTATCTTCAATTCAATCATGTTTATCAACAACTTGTTTGTTAACTTATTCAAAATAACCAATTCTGATTGGTCAGTTCAAAAATGAGTGTATCAACTGTAAACGTCAGAGGTGAAGAATCAGGAAATCTGAATTATAAAACTTGCTAATCTGGGTTATTTCTGGTTAACTTTCACATTCAAGTTGTGCTGATGATGTTTTCTGGTGATAACTTTTTGAATCTGTCCAAAAGTTTACCAAATAATATAGTTTGATATAGCATTAATCTCCTTTAATGGGCCTTTAACTATCACCTCGAGCTAGAAAACTTTAATACAGGGTTTTCCTTGACCTCAACTTATTCCTTGGTTTAAAAAATGGTTTTTCATGAACTATCCATCACCTTCAGTTAGAATACTTCTTAAAGTATAAACTGGGTTTTCCTTGAACTTAGAGTTTAAATGACCCCTAAATCCTGGATATGACTCCTTAAGATCATTATTTTCCATTCACAGTTCCATACATCAAGGGTCATCGGAAAATCGTGGTAAAGTATAAACACAATTTATCCAAACTTTGGTTTGAATTGGGCCTTAGAACTCTTACAACATACACATCACCGTTCCACTAATCAAGTTATGACATAATAAACCAACCTTATAACACCCCCACCAAACAATGGTAGAGTAGTTGAATGTCTGTTGACATTGTAGTGAAATAAAGGACAATTCATTACTCTCTCAAGAGATATTTTGCTATGGATTCTGGCGTGTAAGAGCATTTTGTTCTTTTTTCTTAAATCAAATGCATTTCCAAACCCACCAATTAAATGATAATCAAGTCATTGACATTCAAATGTCAAATTCTCTCTATGATTCTAGTCTGTACAATTCATACAAAAGTGTGACATTCCCTTGGTTACTTGCTTTAATGTCAAAACACTAAAATGATTCAGAAATTGAAGACATGTGAGACAAGTAACATTGCTCATTAAGAAAATATTTCACTTAATTTTCTCAACATTCTTTTGCCATACACATCTTATGTTAGATAGCCAGCATCCTAAATGGAGAAGACTTGTTCTTATTCTAGTAGCAAATACAAATGATATTAGGCTATATCAACCAATTGCCTCAAATTTCATTTTTTGTCTGGTCGAAATGGAAAGCAGCAGCAATCAAGAATTGAATGAAAATTTGTTCTTTGTGGAATTTGCAAAAACCATTGTGATAAAAAAATATTAAATTTCACAATAGACATTTTATTTCTTTGCAAAATCTTTAATCATATGCTTTAGATGTGTTAGAATGTGTTACTGTATACTTATATTCTCTTTTTGATCTATTTCTTGAAACAATTTTCTAGTTGTATGTCTTGTTTGTTAGAAAGTATTGGGTTAAAAGGATAAAAGAACAACTACTATTAAGCAAATATCCATTGGAACAGGCATTAGTAATGGGGGTTAACCCTTTCTTTTGAATGGGGTAATATTTATACGAGTTTTATATATTGCATTAACATTATTTCAGTCATGTTGCAATACCAGTCTCATATTGATGGAGGAGGACCCAAACTTAACTGCCTATAAGGGCTGGTCAAGCAGGGTAGAACTATCAGCATTCCATAAATCAGCTGGGTAGACTGATTTTCATGAAAATCGAAATGTTTACACCCAGATTTGAACCTACACAGATGGGGTTATTTGACTGATCCTAACTAAGAGCAATAGTAGACAACCATAATACAGTATTGTTTAAATGATAAATGGTATAAACTATTGTAACCATTATTTCATATATCATCTGTTACATGTGCATAAACATGTGTATACATATATGAGGGAAAAGGCTTATAAGGGTTAAGGCTGGTTAGTTGATTATTAAAAGGCGCCAAACAACCTTATAACCGATAATCCTTTAAAACAAAAAAACTTACCGAGGTTTCCGGAGTCTTGTTCAGAAACTGTCCCCAGGGGTCGGGTAAATTTGCATCAATCGTCATGTTCTCTACAGCGGTCAGGGACCGAGAGTTGACCGTCAGTAGGTGACAGCTCTGGTGTCCGAATGATGACTTCATTGTCTGATATATGGCTTCTGCTCTGTAAAACATCATACATGAAATCCATAAGAAACATTTTTAATCATCATATCAAATTAAAAAAACCTTGGCAAATGCAAATTACCATACTTTTTGTTAGATTTGCAGGGTTGTTATTTAGAGCCGTCTGCCAGCAAATTTGACTGCTTCAAATGACTTTTTGGTTGGCTCAAATGATAAAAAGAAAATGATATGTGGCCATAAGAAGTTATAACACCCAATTTTTGTTTGCTGCATTGGCCTCCACAAATCGAAAGTTTGCTCTTACTTCAAAGTATGTAAAGAATAATAAAAATATGAAATACATAACTTCTTTTAAAAAAAAAACTTTAAAAACTATCTCTTGCAGATAGATTTAATCCAAATAGTGTTGCTTGACAGAAGCATTTTCCCCTTTTGTAATAATGTTTCCTAAATTTTTCTTCTATGACAGTACTGGTCAAAGTGATGCACTATGGACTTATTAACAGGACTACTGCTTGAAATGCCCTAAAAACCCCAAAACACATAACAAATCCTATATTGCTTACTTGGATGCCTCTGCTTCTACCACATCGTGAATGAGAACATAATACTTGAGTATGTTGGGACAGAACCAATGTGGGAGTTTGTTGGGAAACTGGGTCTGTTGTTGTTGTTGACTGCTGGATAATGTGTTGAACATTGCCAGGGGGTCTGTGTGATTGGACGAGACCACAAATATACCTATTGGATTTTTGTCAAGGAATATAACACATTGTTATGAAGTAAAATGTCCATTGATTAGATGACAGTTGGATTTAATCTGGATTATAGGATGTACACATGAACATATTAAGTCGCAAAGATGAAAGTTAATTACTTGTAATCAAGTTATGTCAAAAAGGTTTGACTTTGGCATATATAGAAAACATCAAGCTAGAAATTCCAATGTAGCCATCAGAGCTTGTATTATACAGACAGAGTATGAATTGGTTGGTTACTCAAAATACTTTGATTCATTGAGGCCTTTTTACTATATAACAACACAAAACAGAGGCGCATGTGTTCTTAAACAGTTATTACAACTAAAAAGCACACTCTGTGGACTTAACCATAATAAAATAAGTTTATAAAGGATACAAGCTAGGCAGTGTTTCAAAAACTCATGGTCTGACGGTGGCATTGTCTGCAAGAAGCAATCTCTGTAGGCTTCAAACCAAGGTGTGGACGCTGTAAAAAATTGTATGAACAGAATTTATCATCAACAGATTTATAATATGAATAATCCATGCTAATCAATGTTGATTGAGTTTAAACATCTCATCAACAGTATTTCAGACATTTCGTGGAGCCTGGTTTTCAAATGCTGGATACATAGTATACTGACTGTCCTATGCTAGGATTCTGTATATTAACAAGGAGGCTACCTATCATTAAAACTTTTACCTACACAGTTAAAATGTTATTTGAATTTATCATAAAAAGGAGAATTTGCTATTAATTAAGTAAATTATCCTATTGCCATAAAAGTACACTTTTAATCCAACATGTATGCACTTTTCTTTTACCTTTCATATTCAATATTTGGCTTTAACTATGTTGCTTACAAACCAATTAAGAACCAGGAGAGTAGAACATTAATACTCACCACTCAGCTGTAGGTCGTAATTTCCAACAGTCATCACATTTCCCCTACTTCCCTCACTTATCTGAAGCTGGGCATTATTGACGGCATCATTCATGATTTTCCTAGCCATTGCTGGGGCAGGGATATGGCTGTTCATGTCTACCATGTTAACCCTTAGGTTGTTCACCGAATGGGCAACATTACTAGGGTCTTTAATGTGTGCTGAAAACGGACGAGAACTTATATCAAACGATTAACATTGCACCTCAAGATCAATAATAAGACTAGCCCAGTCATAAAGTCTAATAAATGAGGGCTATCTGGCTGAATCTGTTAGATCTCAACCTGGATCTATTGTAAACTTCAAATCTTTGAGCTCCAGACTTGATTTTTTGCTCTTGTGTTTACTTTGATTGTGGGATCATTAATTGGAATGCCTGACATTGGATTTAAACGTAAATGGTAAAGGAGTATAGAAATGTCTGCGAAATTAAACATCACTCTTAAGCTCCACTGGCAGACCACCACTTGATCATTGATAGAGGAGAGTGGTATGCGTACGAGTCCCACACTGGGTGCTCTCAAGTCTTGAGTATTATCGTCCAATGTTTACTTAAGCAATACAAGTATATAAGACATTGACTTAACATCTTTAGATACTATTTGATCAAACAAAGGTTTGTGTATACGTATTTATTTTTATGTGTAATGATAACTAATGCGAAAATCGTACCTTCAGTCGTCAACCTGCAAAATGGTTGGACGAGTTGGACGAATGACAGGTTGTTTTTCTGGCATAGCAGCTCTGCGTCATTGCTACAGATGACCGCTACTTGGGGGCTAAAGGTGCTCTTGATGAACTCCTGAGCCGTCTGCTTGCACTGTGCCATTGTTACTATGATTTTTACGAATCGCTCTGAAGTGACAGTTCTATTTCCATAATTATTTTGATAAACCACCTTCCACTACTCAGTTGTCATTTAATGCGCATGCGCGACTACCGGAAATCGTCCCATTGATATGGGCAAAAACGTGATCTTTTTTAATATATGGTCACCGATCATCCTAAAATATCGGCATTAACGGCTTTTTATTCAAACTTGAAAAGGAATGACGAAATCTTTTTATTTAAAAAAATTGTTTCTGAATACACGGAATTTCGTTAATCTCTATTTCATGAAAAGTAAGATGATTCCTTAACAAACATAGCAAAAATACATTAAAATGATCAATTAACCAATCAATTAATGAAATATTGATTGAGACGATAGATCTATGTGAATTTTGCAAAACTTAGCCAATTAGTCTATATATTTGCATTGCAACACATCTTATGTTGACGATTTATGTAAACTCAATGGCAAAAAGGAGCAATTACTCCTCATTGGCGAACTTCCCTTTGTCACAATTACTACATAAGTTCTTCTGCGTTTACTTTCAATTTAGAAGTCCAAAACGAATTCTGAGCGAGATATCTCTTACATTGAAAACATAATGATGGGTATATATTTTACAGCACACAAGCCATTACAACGTCGTCCGTGCACGTGCATGGTTTCGGTCTCTTTCAGGGTCGCCATTATATGATTTTGCGTAGAAAGTTTGTCTGATATTAAATACAACGCAAAAATACAATTGTGAATCGATCAATGAATAAATATATTAACAACCTTTTATGTATCTTATCTAATTTCAGGATACAATCTAAGACCTTCTTGGTCTCTGCAAAAAAATATCTGCGAACGAAACACTGCTTCAAAGAAAGATAACTAATGTATTTCGAATCAATGATTAGTAAGAGTTGTCTCTCTTAGAACGAGTTACATTCCAAATAAGGCATTAGAACATGATCGTATACGGATACAGGGTTTATTGCATATCGATCTTTTTTGTGTGAAAGTCTTACTATTGTCTTACAATCGGTATATAGTTTAGTTTAAAGTTATTTATTTTACATCGATTGTGAAACAAGTTCTTACAACTTAGATTAATCACTCTCGATTCTGCTTCCCGGATACATAACCAGTACTTGCGCCAAATGCGGATAAATGAAAGGTCGCAAGGCAGATCCCGCCACTCACGGGATTCGAAACCACGACCCTCGTGTCCTGAGGCCGACGCTCTACCCCTAGGCCACTGTCCTCCACAAATCGGTATATCTAATGGTGGCACTGACTTAAGAAATAAAACAAGTACTGCCCGCGGGTTTGTCTAGCAATATGAAATAGTTTAGATTCCATGAATTTGATTTGATTTCGAAATTGGTAAGCTTAACGAACACTCAATTGAATACGTGTTTCTCCTGTCGGCAAATCCTTCGTTAGAAAGTACTCTCCTGATACACCAAATGGGACTTTAACCGCAGATAGTCCAGGTTCAGCTTGGATTGCTGTAGTGGACTTAGCCTGGGGTCTGTCCCGTTCGTATACCGCGAATTAGCCTAGTGCGGGTAAGCATGGGCCAGGACTCCAGCCTATAGTGGACTGTTTAAAAAAAGGTGTAGTAAAACAACACCCGTGATGCGATCAAATTACAGACACACAAAAATCTGATAAACACATCGTCGCTAAAAGACTGAAATGACGCAAAACTTCATTGAATAGAAGGAGATTCAGTACTAAAGTACAGTCGAACTTGTATTAAGAGGCCATCCTATGGGACAGAGTAAATTGGCTGTTTAAGACAGGTTGGCTGCTTAACAAAAAATGATGCACACTATAAATCTAACAGTAGGACTTTCTGTAGTGGCTGTTAAAGGCAGGTTGGCTGCTTAAAAGGGTGGTTGATTAACACAAGTTAGACTGTAGTACAGAGACTAGTTACTTACAGAGATGTCATGAATGGACACGATGTAAAGATCTATTTCTTCAAATATACACGTTGGAACATATATCCAGTTGAATATTAGGCCTGAAATCTTTTAAAACACCTTGGTCATGTTTGAAGTATCATTTTGGGCGTAGAAAGCCATGTCCATGGCATGTTTATGAACAAATATATAGCGCTAGCTACATAACGGATGAAACTGATAGGACAATTTGCTGGGAAAAAGCTCACCACTTGTTCGTTCATGTTCACGTTTTCTGTTTGAGAAATCAATTAAATGGGAGTAAAGAAGAATTTGCTCATAATGAGAAAGTATCAACTTTTGATACAACGGGTTCTACTTTAGCACCAAATACGAACATTGTCTAAATGCGTTTGAGTTATCGTCTATTGTTGCTTGAAGCTTGGACTAGTCAAAAAGCGCATATCGGGCAATACAGTTTTGGTTGACCGATTTATGAAATGCGACATTTCTGCAACTAACCAATCAGAAGTTCAATCGTGCCATTAAATACGTCTGCATTGGCATACGGGCAATACCCCGATTTTCTTTGGATGTATTTTAGGTCGCAACCTACGTCATCGCATTACTATTTTTAGTATTAAGAAATGAAGTTCGTGTCAAATTTTACCCTTGGGTGAGTTAATCCATTAGTCATCTTGCTATATTGGCGCAACATGAGAAAACCTGATCATTTTCGCGAAGCAAGATATTTGCGACAAACAGCGCTTAACCCATAACCACAGGGATTCGAAGTTATGGTACTATTAGGGGATAATGGCTATTTATACATAGCCATTACCCCTCTAATAGTACCATGACTTCGGATCCCTGTGCCCATAACCGAACAAAAACGATCAGTTTGCTGCAGACGACTCTGGAAAACATTGTGGGAATGGAGAAATCGCTCTTAACAAGCAATTCCTCCTTTTCCCACAATGTTCTTTGTCCTATAAGAAGGTTATTTTTCAATTATATCGCCTGCAAACTCTTTCAATTTGGGACAGTCGAAAATTTAACGTTTGGTAAAGGGTCAACCATTTTCACCGTTGTAAAAGTATATTGTCTCAACTCCTGTTTTGGGAATTAAAATAGCAGTGACACTTAACCTTTTATTCCTCGGATGATCTTACAGCATGATGCCATATTGCCTTCCCCAATGACACCCAATGCTGTATGATTAGCTGCTAACAGGGATCAAATCCGGGACGCACTTTATCAAAGCTCACACCGCCTCACACACAGTCAAGTAACTGAAAAACTAGTCTGGTTCCCGTCGTACTATAATAAACTAGTAATGTAATGTTAAGGGACATGTAATCCAGACTACTGAAAAACAGCTATCTCATATTGGAATTTGATGCTTGCAAAAGTGAAAGCAATAGCAGGCGACAAATACTAAGTATGACTATTTACATGTCCTTTGTTATATTAAGTAGAAAATATTGCGACAAACAGAGAAGAAGCTTGTTATATTTTTCAAGAATTGCAATTTGATTTTACTGATGTATTAGTTTCGTAGGATTGACCTTTGGCAAGTCACTTCAGAGCCATAGCCTTGTACTGGTGGGTCCAGGAAAGCCATAGGAGTCACAGGCTTAGACCTTCGTCCTGTAGCAAATGGTTATCGGTATAGTAATTTTAAACAGATTATATTTGAGGTAGGACAATATGAGGATGACAGCACAAACTCGTTTCAGATCAGCGTTTGCTATGACGAGACAAATAAAGATATGTTTTATTCCTGAAATGATTTAGATCTTTGGCTTTTTTTTACTTGACACAAAAATAAATTGTTATGAAAATATAAGATTTGTTTGATGATTTGCGATTATCTTAAAAGCAATCCAACTACAATGCGGTTTCGAATGGCCTCGAGTAGGACAATAGCAATTTGATTATTTTGATAACCGCTTGAATATGTATTCTCGAGTAAAAATAACTGCTTATGTTTTTATACCGGCTAAATTTAGAAAATATGACTATGTATTTTTTTAAAGGATTATGCCGAAAGCGTTGTAAGTCAACGCTGTTAAAGTACAGCCTGAAAGGTAAGTAGGGTAAGAATCTGCATAGATCGTTAAACCCCAACAAAAAAACAAACAAACAAACAAACAAACAAACAAAAAGCAATCAAACAATATAACGCATACGTAAACGCTCAATGATACATGTAAATATCATCTCAGATCAGCTTGAACACTCCTTGGAACAGAGTCTGGTCGTCGCTGTACGCAGATGTCTCCAAAACAGTAGATGCCCCTTTTGTCCATAGCTAGCCAATTACTATAACCCTTTACCTAACGTCAAATTTTCAACTGTCCCAAATTGAAAGAGTTTGCAGACGACATTTCATAATGAGATGAAATTGAAAAATAATCATCTGATTGGGCAGAAAACATTGTGGGAAAAGGAGAAATTGCTCGTTTAGAGCAATTTCTCCATTACCCACAATGTTTTCAAGAGTCTGCTGTAACAAACTGGTCAAATGTCGTTTCTGTTTGGTAATGGCTTGAGCAGATGCCTTCAACACAGTAGATACACTTTTTGCCTATAGCAAGCAAGTTACTTTACGCAGGTGTCTCCAGATACCCCATTTCCCCAAAGGCAACTAGAGGGACCACGCAGCACACCTCGTTGACTCGGAGCTGGGTCGTGAACTTTGTCGGCTACCCGAACCATTTATCCCTTTATAAACGGTCACGATCTTTGGCAGACTATCAATAAATACACTTGATGCTTCCCGGTTTGAATTTCACACAGGGCGCATCCAGAAAAAAGAGGATCTTTTAACCAGTTATATTGCTTTGAACATATTTCATTGCCCAAAATATACATAGTCATAATAAGGAAGTTCAGTACAAATCATGATACGCACATTGATTGAGCTACATGTTACATATGTGCAGTCTGAAAAGGGAAAGAAAAACTCTGATTAAGAATGAAACAGATGTCCGAAATATGAATGAAAAGCAGCAAAGTGTTACAACTAGTTTAAAGAATACAGATAATGTTTATTCACGAAATAATGGATTGATTCAGACCATGTGTGGTAGTTCCCTGAATAACTTAAAGAATATCGTTGATTTTGCTACTTTTTTTAGATAGTAACTTGTCGCTAGTTTTCGCTTTGAACGAGTATAGTAATGACTAACAATGCAGATACATGTACATGAGATACGAATTAATCCTTGATCGCGATAGTACACATGTTAGTGCAAGGCGCACCTGTCGAACACAATGCAATCGAATTCGAACCAGCCATTGCATTAGAATTGAAATATTGCTGAAAGGATAGCATAGACCCAGTAAGAGATGAAATTGTTACAAGATACAAATAAATAATTTAAAGACAAGCCACAAGTAAAGATTCCGCTTATATTCTTCATAAAATCTACCAATGGGAAATGACTGTTAGCAGAGATTTTCCTCTATTTAGTGGTAGAGACTAAAGCTTTTTGGTTTGATACAGGAACGCATTTATGTGTTCAAAATATTGGTACAAGTGTACTAGCTATTAAGTTCAATGTACGTCAATGTGTTTAAGAAACCGCACCTCGACAAAACCTGTCCGAAACATTAGGTCCACACCAACTTTAACGTGACGATAATCTTAAAGCAAGATTGGCGTTGTATTATTGCTTTTCGGTGGTGTTCTCGGTGGACTTCAACGGATCTTTCGACCATGCCTCATCCGTCACTACTCCCCGAGTTTTCAAACTCGCGTCTTCGGGTAGAATGACACGGTCTCCGTGTCGAGCAAAAGGTAGTGTGAACATTGTTTGTGATTCAATCCACAAAAAACTAAATGAGCATACTAAAACAACAGCCATACTCTGTTAACAATATTTGCTCCAAAATGACCGCGGTTGAGCATACATGAAATCTCGATTTGCAAATGTGTCTAGTTTAAACAGCACAGGGTCATGCATGGTATATGAAAAGAAAAGAAGAAGAAAAGAACACACAAAACGAAAAAGACAAAAAGAAACACACACATACACAAAGCAGTGGGGTTGTAGTAATGGCTTCCCTCCATGGTACTCTGGGTAATGTGATAAGTATTACGTACGAGTGGAAAGTGCATTCAATTCCAAGACGAATGTTTGCGCTCTGCGTACCATGGGGACAACGCGTGATGGGGAATCAAGGTTCAATTCCGGCTAGGGAGCTTGAGAAGCGGCTGTCACATCCAAGGAAGGCAGCTGGGTGACGTATTAGTTCCAACTCATGGATCATGGATGTAATGGATATATATCGACTGTCGGTGCAATGTCAGGAATATTGGGAGAAACCGGCTTGAAACGCAAATCAAACAAATCCCAGGGAATATTTCAACGCGTATCACAAAAGACATTTTCTACCGTTCTCGGCTACGTTAGTAGTAATTGGATAAAGATAGTTCGGTCGCGACATCTATCATTTTCCATTTAACCCTTTACCAATCGCCAAATTTTCAACCGTTCCAATTTGAAAGAGTTTGCAGACGACATTTAAAATGTGATGAAATTTGGAAATAATCCTCTGATTGGGCAGAAAAAATTGTGGGGAAAGGAGAATTGCTTGTTACGAGCATTTTCTCCTTTTCCCACAATGTTTTCCAGAGTTGTCTGCAACAAAGTGGTCAAATGTCGTTATTGTTTGGTAATGGGTTAACTATGCGAACGGCGAAAACATCTCTTCACCCCTGGGTCGCATCACCTCGACCATTTAAATGTCATTAACGCATCCAATTGAGCATAAATAGGGAAGTACTTGTAAACGGGCAAGTTTGGATCAGTTTTACTTTTGAAAAGCCGGTTCAATCCTAGGTTTATCTTATATTGAGGCAAATTTTCTTTAGATTTATGCATTTTTTTTCTTCTTAATCTATTATCATCTATTTCGAACGTTTTCGACAAGTCCTTGAAAGCACCAGCGACTATCTTGGAAAAGAAAGATAAAACAGATACGCGAGCCCATCGAGTAATATAAGTTTGCCCCAAACAGACAGTGCTAAAAGCTTGTAGCATATCATGGTATGCAAACCGTTACTGTTTTATTTTCAACCCATTACCAAATAATAACGACATCTGACTAGTTAGTTGCAGACGACTTTAGAAAACACTGTGGGAAAAGAAGAAATTGCTCTTCATGAGCAATTTCTCCCTTTCCCACAATGTTTTCTGTCCTATCAGAAGATAATTTTTCAATGTCATCATATTTTGAAATTCGTCTGCAAACTCCTACAATTTGGGGTAGTCGAACATGTGCCGTTTGGTAAAGGGTAAAACATATATGGCAACAGTTGTCTAATCCACTTCGAACAAACAAAAAAAAAGCATTAGAAAGTTAGATTCAATCCTAGCAAATGACATCAGGTTCCAGACATATCGCCTGGCAAAATCCCTCTCAGAGTGAGCGACAGTTTGTAATGGTAGAGTGTCGAACTCTTGTACCGAGTGCCCCGGTTTCGAATCCCCGTCAGTCGAGACTAGAATTGGCCGGACTAATCCACAATTCGTCACGAGAACTGGTGTAGTATCTAGGAAGCTGTCTCCGAGAGTTAATTTATAAAGCTTCATACTTCCGTCACAATCGATGTAAAATAAATCAGTTAAAATACCTTCTCAGTTTTCTATGACGCGCCAATTTTCCCAGACATTCGAGCGCTGATTGGTCCAAATGTTAACTGTACTACCTGTTATAACCGTCTCAACTGACTGACTTTAAATGCGCCTTCAAGTTTAGGCACTTCAAATGGAAATAGGCTTACGATGTATACGGTTCGACATCGCGGCATTTAAACGAGTAGATTAGTTTCTTAATTCTGAATTGATATAATATATTACCAAATCGTCAGCTTTAGTATTGCAGCGAATACAGAATGCGGAAGGCAAATTTCTTAGCAAACCACGTGTTCCGTATTGGATTAATTTTGATAGTTGTCTTTACGAATGCCGATGCAACACTTACAACAGGTATGTAAATTTATGCAGTTTGCAATACATTTCAATGTTCACATGCATCAACCAATTACCTCATTTGTAATTTAGATACGAGCCTTACTGAAAAGCATGAGAAGATGAGAACTAAATATTGTAAGAATAATCAAATTTGTTCTGACATAAGGGAAGAACTGTAGCATCATGAGGATGAATTGCTAGCGTTTTTCTTTTGCTACAAGGGTTTCGTAGTATTCTTAGGTTAGCGCGAAAAGGTTTGAATTGATGACATAGCTAATGGGAAATTAGCCAACACTTCATTGATTGCGTTTAGTACAAGTGATAAAGGACCAATTAAGGTATTGATAAAATTAATGCTTCTTTGCTTAAACTGGCGACCATTAGGCCACCTAATGGTTAGAGTATGAAATTTAAATGCACAACGTCCCTTTTCGTGTGGGTTCAAATCGGTCTCCTCGCTGACATACGGAAAGCCACATGCTCTTCTCGGTTTTACCAGCCCTTAATGGCAGTTAAGTCAGCCATTTGCGGACTATTTTGCCATTCATAATTATATACGAGCATAGCAACCAAACGATGGTTCAGGGCACTTCTAAAGGATCACAAAATATTTCATCACGGAAATTGCAGAACAAAACGACAGATTCCCGGTCTAATGTGACCCAATGGTTATGGTGATGGGCTTCCCTGGTGTTAGCCCAACATGCACCACTGACTTGGTAAAGGTGTCCCTTATCAAACCACCTCCACATTGTTTGTTTAATTTGTTTTCAACGATTGTGAAGGAAGATTGATTAAGCCTATCAACGTCACTCTCGATGCTTGCTTCCTGGATACTATACCAGTACTCACGCCGATTTGAGGGTCAGTCCTCGCCTAACGGGGATCCGAACCCGGGACCCTCGGTACAAGAGGATTACGATCTACCACTGTACCACTATTGACCACGTTTAGTCTTAGTCTCGAGCAATTTCGCATTCGTTCACAAATGGGGCTCTTACAACCGTCTGCAACATTAGCGCTAAAATACGTTACTAGTACATACCGAAACATAGTTTATGTTTTATCATTTTCAGAAGTACCATTCTGCTCCGGACGATCGCAGATTGTTCCAATCTCTGAAAGCGACAAACTCGTCCTGGATGGTTCCAATTCCGTTATATACACGGACGCGCCGAATTCCATTAGGCCTGGAATCAGCTGTGCATGCAACATAACGCCAATGACAGATATCCCCACTGTGTCTGCGAGGCTGGTTACCCCTTCTAACACCGAGCGTTGTACGAAGGCTTTACGTGTGGCGCTCGCTTCAGAATACGACTACTGGTTCCACGAATGCACTAATCAATCGTTCCCGTTACTTAATGTTGGCAGCAGGACGATCCAGATCTCTGTCAACTTTATAGGCGAGCTTAACGCCGTCGCTAAACACGACTCGTACAAAGTGTGGCTAGGTATGTAACGATTTTGTCCCTCCATATTAACCTTTCTCTATAGATGTTTTTATTAAATTTCCGAGGAGCTGTTTGTTACTGTGTGACATGTGAATTTTACCTGTGCAATCAGATTGGAGAGATTGGTCTATATCGATGCGGACCGTTCGGTCTGGGTACAACCTCAATAGCCACTAAGCATAGTAGTGTCGAGTTTTTTGGCACAGTATAGGGGCATTGTATTGTTGAGTTTCTATGAACAAGACCAATTTCACTGGCATAGTACTAGTATATCTTTTTATATGAAACGTGAATTTGTGAACTGTCGCTGTGATATAGCTAATTTGTAGCTGACATGTCGCTTTACCTAATTGGGTAAAGATTAGGAAGAAATTAGACTAAACATGTTTCCTTTTCAAACTTTAGAACCTATTCTATTGAATGAATACCGTGTTCATATCTTTACAAACTATTTTGTCAGTGCTTTATGGTAACGGAGGTCCTGCATCGACCATAAGACAGTTACCACGGTAATGCTGCAAAATTGTTGACACAATGCAAAAAAACGACTTTGAATTAAACAAATGTTTCTTTTTTTCATTAAAGATGTGCCAGCTGAATCCATTTCGCGAAATGTAACAGAGTTTCGGGTCTCTTGCCTCGCGCCAACAGCCACTCCTTACTCAACAACGTCGCCATCCTCATCAACCGCTACAACTTCGTCATCATCATCAACAACCTCATCTGGAGTGACATCCGACCCAAGTCAGAACACAACAAGAGCCTATACACCAGTGGCCGGTAATTCGGAGGGCCAGACGACTACAGGTATGTCCAATTTTCTTAAATTATTAATTAACGTTGTTTATTATTGATTAACGTTGTTTTCTTCATTTTCTTGGATTTGTATCATGGATGCAGATCACTCATTTATGCTTCCCTGTGTAATAAACGTTTGCAATGCAAGGAAATTAAGCGTCTTTTCTACGAACGATTCGATGGTTCAATGGAAGACTATAATAAGTGATTCATGTTTGTGAAGCAGTTACTATAGCCTTGCATTGAACCATCGGCTTCACATTGAAATAATCAGCCGCTAACGTGGATCAGACTCGAGACAATCGGCCTCCAGACCCAAGCACTAACCACTGCATTATCTCAGATTACGGTGTGCCCTTTTGAATCGTTTCATTCATATATGCTTGTTTCAAACCACGTTCAGTAAAAACTCTTTCGACGATATTGTGAAATAGGAGAAATGGCTTATTGTGGTATCATACCCCGTTTTGAAAGATAAGTCTAGGTAAAAATTGCAAGATGACACACTTGGGGAATCGTCTATGATTCACCGGCACACGGCTGTTTCTATCATGCTTGTATAGTTTGCTTATGTATAATTGGCAATTTACGGGCATATTATGTAAATTGGTTTTCTTAAGTGAAATGTTTATGACAACATTTCTAATTCTGTAACTATTTACTCCGTGATAACACGAAATAATGAGCCTGATGCAGAAACGAAAGCATTGTGACAAAATATGAAATATGTTCGTAGCGTGAGTTTTTATCTTTTTTGCGATCTTTTCATACCAACTTTCAGAACGAACGCTTTCATTTCGCATGGCCATTGCCCGTTAAGATAAATTCTTATTTAACGAACAAGGTACAAGAAAGATTAGAAAGTATTCTAATAAAATAAGAGACTGCTCGCGAATAGCTAGAACTTGTTTCTTTCACATTAATTCCCACCATAGAATGAAAAAAACCAAACCTTTCGTTATCTTAGCAGGTGTCAGACTGACTCCAATAAATCTGAAACTATCACAAGGTACATTATGATTTGATTAGTCATACGTAATGATAATATTCACGTGTGGTAGTGATCAGAAAAAGGTTTGCATGTGAAAAGAAGTCGTATATAACCTGTCAAGCAAATTCGGACATTTCTAACTCATTGTTGTGAAAATAGGAAAAGGCTAATTTGGTCATATTCTGTATTCTTAACAATACTTTCTATTGCAACAGGACATCCGCAAAATTAATTTCGATTCAAAAAGTCGTCTGCAAGTACGTTCGATATTAGACGACGAAGCACTAGATCGTATAGTGATGAGGTGTTTGTCGTAACTTTCTCATTGTAAGAACAAGTCATAACCCTTCATCTGTGCTTGGTATTTACTACCAAAGCTAAACAACTGAGTGTAATAATGAAAACGGAATCAATGTTACAAAGAAAAGGTTTCTCTAGTTGGACGCTTTAAAGAAGTTGTTAAATCATTTTGCTTTCAGTTGTATTAACTGCAAAGGCGTTGGCGTCGTTTGTGTAAAAGAAAGGGTCAAAGTCCAAATTTAATTCATTCATGACAGATCGTATGACTGCACAGCGGATTGTTGAACATCTAATTAATATAAAGCTTTCTCTGACAAAGATGATACTTGAATATCATTTAAAACGCCCCTTCAGTCTCATAGAAATATTTCCAACGAAGACAAACGCCAATAAAATTGATTGTGTTAAATATACGGCTAAAAGATGTTGCAACGTATGTTACGAAATTAAGAGATTTACAATTAAGCATGAAAATACATCATGAAAAGATCTGCCAAGAGGTAAACAAAATCATAAGCCACTGTACGTCAATCGACTCGTTCTGAACGTACACTTTAAAAATAGACAAAAATGTTCCCATGCTTTCCGTTTTATGTATTCTTAAAATGTCCGCCATTTTGTATATTTTCAGTGGTTATTGTCTGCGTTATTATTGGAGCGGGACTGAGTGTTGCAACACTGATACTTTGTCTGCTATGTTACGTCACAAGGTGAGATTTTATCGGCTCTTATCCATTAACAGACAACCATACGGGTCTGCTGTAGATGACATGTGGAAATCATTGATGGAAGAGGAAAATTGCTCTCACCAGAGCAATTTTTCTCTTCCATCGACGATTTCCTCGGGTCGTCTGCGGTCGTGAGAACAATAGCTCGGTGATATCCCTCATTTACCCATATTGCCATAGAGGGAAGCCAATGCCACCACTGTTGTCCAGTTTTTGGTATGACCCGATCCAGGTATCGAACATGTAGTCTTCCTCACACGATGCGCATGGGCTAGTCTATCCAAGTGCTTCATCCAAGCAATCGGAACTATTCGGCAGATTCCTAGCAACATCACCGAGGGGTTCCAATTGTCATCGAAGGTTAACAGTGTTTTTAGTTTAGTTTGAGCTTATTTATTTTACATCGATTGTGAAACGATTTCTTACAAGTTTAATGATTCTGATTATTCACTACCGCTTATACATGCTGAATAAACAATCATTTTCGCGCCGATTTGTGAGTAATTGTGAATTTGTTGCTTATGGTGATCAAACCCATAACCTCGGTACCAGAGGCCGGTGCTCTACCATTGCACCACTGTCGCCAACAGGTGCTTTTATATGAGGCCAAGGAATATGATGGATAATATTCCATCGTACCCATTACCTTCCTAATATGAGGCTATTTACATGACCCTTGATGGGGTTAATGGGTTAATTCATACACAAGACACATGAAGAGAATTGAATTCGCTGAGCATACATATGTAGTATATATCGCACCGACACACCACTGTTTAACTTCAATTATTATTCAGAGTTACTTTAATGTATGCATACACAAGGCTTGGATCCCTTTACTTATGCAGGATCGTGTGTTAAGTCGAAATTGAAAACAACAGCTGACAACAAGAATTTAGTGTCGGAAATTACATTTCCTTTTAAAATTTCAATACAAAAATATTGTGACAAAAAAGGATTCGTTTATAATGAGCAAATTCTCTTTTAAATTACGAGTGTTTGTTTTATCTTCCTGTGTCTGCTTTAAACCCTTTCTATGAAGGAATGTGTTAACTCTGACCGGCTTTGCAGAAGCTATTTCCTATAAGAAAACAACAGCAGATATCAGTTATAACGTATAACGAACAACATTTTCCTTGTGACACCTGGCCGAAGTCAATATGTCAAAAGAAGGTATTGCTCTTCAAGAGGAATATATCTTTTTTACAACGATTTCTTAAGTGGTCTTGTTCAGTAGCATTTGCATCATTTATTCCTTTCAAAAGATCGTGGAAGTGTGTTTGATTCTAGAAAAATTGGTTTGGAAGAACATTTTTTCATTCCTGGAGCATGATTATGTGTGTTATAATATAATTCCATTTCGTATTTTGTTGACAACATTAATGTAACAAAAAAAGGGTGATGTTTCTGTACGTTTTTGAACATGAATTACATATAACATGTCGATGGTTAACCCTTAAAGTGCTGGAACCGACTTCATGCTTATGCAAAAAGGTTAGATCCAGGCCAGCTACCAAGTAAATTGGCGGCTGGCCTGTTATCTAACCTGTTTGCTACTTTGTGTATCTTTCCACATCAAAATTAAACAGATTTTTTAGGTTTTGGAAAGCAGACGACACAAAAATCAATTTTTAGAAAATTACCCGGCATTCTAAGGGTTAAAATCCGTTATGGTTGGCTGTTTATCTGATGGATAATATCCCGATACATTAACCCGCGTACTTCATAAATACAAATTTTAATGAACCTGTAGTAAGGCATATAAGAAACTCAAAAAAACTTATCGGCATGCAAAAAAAATCATTGAGAAATTCCTTTTGTCGAAATGGTTTCTTCCCACTATCATAAAGATGTCCGAAGTTGTTTGTAGATGCTTTATATTCATAAAACCAATATTTATGAAATAAAGCGAATGCATTCTTGCATACGTTTCAGAGGAAAACCCTTTGATAATAGCTTGAAGCTTCACCGGTGAAAGGCTGTAGGTTAAACAACCAACCCTGCAATATCTCTACTCGTTCCCAAAAATACAAGAATAACTCAATAAAATGAAATTAGAACAATGGTAGGCATGGGATCATTTTAAGGCACCAGGGTACCGTTTTACTAAGCAACTTACGGAAAATATTTGCGTAAGTCATAACTGATTAACATGGATAGTATCTTCAATGAAAGAACAATATTGCAATGTGACACGTCATTGGAAGCGTCTCGGAGAGACGATTCCAATGATGTGTTACTTTGCAATATTTCTTAGCCCAATATTGATAAAAGAGGACTTGTTGCTTTAGACTTACGCAAATCTTAAGCGTAAACTGTTTAGTAAAACGGTACCCAGAAGGATTGTTGAGATATGACTGGGATTTAGGCCCCTGTACGTTTAAATGGCAGCGCATCAAATACAAGCGTCTTACCATTCGCAACACAGAATCGTTCAATCTGTCGGAATGTAAACCAATAAATTATATAAACCAAATGTGGCTTCATCCAAATTTGACTTGAGTATGCGAAATGTGATACGAAACTTGCCCTAGGACGTGCTTACACATGTTAATTAGCAGAGAGTATGTAAGCTAGGTACATTCTTGGTGAAACTGGGTAAACAACAAGCAAAGTTTCATCATATTTATTTATTTCTTCCTTGTTAACAGGCGTTTGAATAAAAGATCGGAGAAACAACTAGAGCGCCGGTCGGCCAGGCGACTATATCGGAGAATATGTAACACCATACGACATCTACCAGACACTTTACACATCCGGCGCCCTCTACCGCCACCACCACCGGAAGCCGTCAAACCGGAAATGAAACTCAAACCGCGAAGTCACGTGTTCGCCACGGAATCCGGACCGTACGCAAGCATCAACTCGAGTGTCAAGCATCCGGTGCGCATGCTCACACATGAGTTAGCCGGGGATAAGGACAATCATTATCAGACAGGTGATAAAAATGACTACGAATATCTGTACCCAGTCTGTTCCAAAAGTAAAACCAACGCCAATGACGAAGCAATGCGTACTCTAAGCGTTCATGGCGATTATCTAACACCGATTAGAGCGACTAGACGTGAAAATAAAACAAAAGTCCATGATGAATGTCCTGGCGACAACGTATACGTCAATACAGTTCTACCGGTTAACACAGACTCTTCAAGCGGAGGGATACCAATGCAAGATGCTACCGTATCCATAGAAAGGGAAGCGGTTGAGAAGGACGCCAATAAGACGTCCTCTCACTTCGGGTACATGCGGATGGGAATAACAAAAGAGGATGGCATTGAACGCGACGTTAAATCTCAGGATTCAGAAACAAAAAAGTCTAGAGCGAGTGTGGAGAATAGAGTTACCGACCCTGAGACAAACAGATCTCACGGCGTTGAAACAGACGTCGTGAAAGGCATTCATGACGAACTATCGAGTGATGATATCTATATCAACGTTAACAACATTGACGTTAAAAAGCCTTCATGTATTTCAACTGTTGCAGACAATAGAAGCAATTCACACGACGAGCTCCGTGTCCAATCGTCGCAATGCGATTATATTGACATGCAAGGGGATAATATTGGGATGAAAAACCACGAAATAGAAATACCGTGCAATGGAAATCAAGTAAATCCAAAAGCATTTGACACGAATGAAACAAATGGAAATATTGAAAGTGAGACACTCTCAGAGCCAAATGATTCCGACTATATGTCAATGGATGCAATTGAACGAGCATCAAATCCAATGCATCAAGCCTCTTTGAAAGACAGAACTTTTCCAAACTTGATGAAATTAAATATGGCATCCATTAAAACCATGGTCACACCTGGCACCGTCAAGAAACGTGGACCGGAAGTAAAGCCTAAACCAAAACGCTTCGTCCGTAACGCGACCGATGCGTAATGGATGTTTCTTGCATGCACACCAATCCGTAAAATCATTAACGCAGCTTCTTCAAGGCACATTTGGAACGTGTTTACACATTTAACCATTTTGACAGCTTCATGCATCCCATTGCTTCATCAACAAATTTGCTTTGTGTGTCCTTTTGTACAAATTACATAATGCATATTAGCTTTAGAATAAATGATACTTTTTGAATGGGAATGGGGAAGATTTTCACCGACCCTGTATGATGTAGTGCATACATATACATTTTAGGAAAGCTGTGCCACTACAAACGCCATCTTGCCTGTTGACTCAATTGAACAAGTCACTGCCATATTGATAGTCTGCATTTTATTTATTTGTTATTACATGTTATTTTCTAGAAGCATTTAGCAACATATCATTGCTCAGCATCACTGCTTTCTAATGTTTCATTCACATACTGTATGATACAAAGTTTATCAGTAACATTATTCGCATCAGGGTAGCACAATAAGTTCTCAGACCAATAGCAGTTACCCCACCACCCATCAATTAACATGTGGATTATCAGAAACGTGGTTCAGCGTGTATATGTGCTTCTTTGAAACAGTGCTATAATCAGTATTATTGTTGATATTATACATTAAATGCTCTTCAATGAAATATCTTGTATTTCTTTTTATAATAATTCATACTCCAATGTTAACAAAAATCTTGAGGAAGGTCGGTAGAAGAACCCATCACCAAATAGCAGAACAACTTATAGAGAATACTGACAAAATTCATTTTTGTGCATGTCCAGATGACAGTATTTCATTTATATCACAGTGGTCAGTCCACCTTTCCATGTTGTGGGCACTTCTACAACAAGACTACATAGTTTTGTCTTCCAAGCCACTGACCAATCTCCCATATAAACATAATTGATCAATGTTAAAGGGGAATAAATCACTGAATACATTGATAGTCTGGTAGTGAGGGGTTTGAATATTGGACCCCTGTATTCTATGCCATACACATTGTTAACCCTTTTCCAAACAATAGCGACATTTGAAGACTTTGTTGCAGACAACTTTAGGAAACATTGTGGGAAAAGGAGAAATTGCTCATGATGAGCAATTGTTCCTTTTCCCACAAGGTTTCCTGCTGTTTCTGAAGAATATTGTTCATTTTCATCACATTTTGAAATGTCATTTGCAAACTCTTTCAATTTGGGACAGTCGAAAAATTTGTTGTTTGGGAAAGGGTTGAATGACCTAATGAGTGAGACTGGGCTTTTAAAAAGAAATCACCAAGGAATCTTGATATACTGACTAAACAAACTTTATTACATACATTACATTCTCTCTAAAGGATTCAAACCTAGTAACCTCATCCCATCTGCAATTACAAATCTGGAGGCCCTGAATAAGTGGAGATATGCCTGAAAGATAAAACAAAGGTATAACATTTGAGTTGTTTTATTATCTAATTTTAGATACATCTTCTCAAAGTATATATTAAATTGTTTTTGTGTTTAACAAGATTAGCGATATATTGTTGCAATAATCTGCATTCAGTATTTCATCGTTTCAAAAATACATGATAAACATTTCACTGTAATAGATAGAGCAAGTTATTGTGTAAGAACACACTATTTGGTAAAAACACTGCTTTAGCCACAATGGGACTTATAATCAACAGCATATGACAAATACAAAGTATCAAAAAAAAAATTTTAATTGTAATATTGCTAAAATAAAAAGCAATTTCTTCTTTAGTCATCAATGTTTCTAGAGTATTTGATTGGCTGCATGTACATTTGTGACTATATCTAATGGGAAAAGATTCAGGAGCCAAAACACCTTTAAAATTTCTACAAAACAATCCTTGCAAAACATTGTAACAAAAGGTGAATCACTGAAATATGTGCTTAACCACTAACAAATATAAATAAAATCTAAGAAAGATGTCTATTCTTACCTTTGCAACTTCTGGCTCTGAATTCATTACATTGCATGTTCTGTAGGCTTGATTCACAGCATGACTGTACAAAATAAATAGATCAAAGATATCAAAGATCAAATTTTGATATGGCATCAACAGTATACACTGTGTACAAAAGAAAATTGAATGCTATACATCAGACGATGACAAGAATTAAGTAAATATGTTGTGTACTGCATTTTTTAAGTCCCATCTGTTCACTTTCTTGCTTGCACTTGCATCTTGTAGATATCAGTTAATACTTATCTTTTGTTAAATAATGTGACAGTTTTAGATAATTCAAACATTCTCTTGAATATGGATCAATGTGACTGGTGATGAAAACAGATTTTTTGGGTGGCATTTGGTAGACACCACTGTGACAAAAAAAACGAAATGCTCATCACAAGGATGAATCAATATTCAAATAGGTTTCTCAATCGTCTTTAGCATTTTCGCATATCATAAGAAATTAAATAAAACACATCCTCTTTAAAAACCATAATCACATAAAACGTCATTACTACAACGATAAATAGAGATTGCTGTATGACAATTATAAAAAAAAAAGATAAAATCAGACCTGAATCCCTTCATTAAGTTTTAATTTAACATCTTACAAAGATTGTGACACAAGTTCTTATTGATCAATCACTCTTGATTCTGTTTCCTGGATACATAACAAGTATTCACCCCAATTTGTGATTTAGTCATTTAACCACTTACAGGGATTGAATCCAGGACCCTTGGTGCCAGAGGTTGATGCTATACCACTGCACCATCACCATGCCCCTCCCCGCCACCACACACACACAATTTGTTAATCCCAAACCCTTCCAACATGGCCTCTGTAGACCCTCAAACTAAAAAAGGAGCTTACCAAATATTGAGGGTATATCTAACAATATAATGTGGCTCCAAAGTAAGAACAGCAGACTTCACCCCTCTATGGTAGCTGTAACAGAAAGGAAGAATGACTATAAACACAAACAAAATGCACAAATTTTTGCAAGTTCTCTTTTATGGGGGAAGGATTGTGTTTATGACTGGTTCAAATTGAAAGCATTAGCTGGCGCAGGAATAAAATACAAAAAATGATATTTTCATTGCTATAAGGTTAAAACCATAGTTGCAAAAGGTTAATTGCTCTTTTAAGCAATTACAACGTTTGTCAAATTTGCTTTGTGTAACAGGGATTTTCATCACATCAACAGTATTTCAGTTATATTGCAAGGCCTACCACATGGCCATGGGGTTCCCATGAATCATTTCTTGAGTTGTCTGTTGCAGATACATTTAAATGTGATTATATGATTATTTCTAATTAAGAGAATAAAATATTGCATTTTGAGCGAGGGAAGGCTTTGTGAAAAATGTACTGTATTCAAATGAACAAAGGGAAATAATCCAACTCAAATAATCAAACCATGAAAATCTGACAATCTATGCTAGACCATTAGATAACTATTTTGATGTGAAAGTTTCATCTATTTGAAAAGTGTAAGAAGTGTTGCATGTAAGATGAACAAATTGTATTTGATAATATACAAAATCATGTATATATTATATAGAGGATAATCAACTCCTTTCAATTGATATCAAAAATATGTCACGAGAATGGGTTGTTATCAGGTTGAAAAAACGAGTTCGAAGAACGAGTTTTTTCTACATGATAACAACCCATTCAAGTGACATATTTTTTATATCAATTGAAAGGAGTTGATTATTCTTTTTATTTTATTCCACTTTAGTAAATATATTTGCCAAAATACCCCCATAAACGCCAAATGGAATATAAAATGGGAGGAGCAAAGCATAAAATGGGAGGAGCAAAGCAGTTAACAACGCCGATGACGTCATTTTTGTTGTCCTATGACATCACTCACGCGAATTGATACATGTGAGAATACAAACATTTTAGTGCTGTGTGCAAAAGTGCAGCAATGACTTTAATGCAAGGGAATGGTAAAAGAAAGTATTTC
Organism: Cerastoderma edule; assembly: GCA_947846245.1. Taxonomy (NCBI): domain Eukaryota; kingdom Metazoa; phylum Mollusca; class Bivalvia; order Cardiida; family Cardiidae; genus Cerastoderma; species Cerastoderma edule. The sequence goes on along the minus strand of OX401410.1, from coordinate 10,045,161 downwards.
TGTCAAAACTGATATCATCAGTAGTGATGAAATGACTTTTTGATATCATCACTAGTGACAGTATTCACTGTGACAAAATTGAAAATTAATACACTGAGAAATCCCTGTATTTCACTGATTGGAATAAAATAAACTTACTTCTCTAATTCTTTTATCAATTGAACAGCTTCTTTGTTATGTAGTATGATGTCTTGGTCAAAATCAAGGTCATTTTCAAAACTTATTGTATTTCTGGCCTCCAAACTGTGAATAGAAATAAAAATGCATCAACGTATTCTGATCACTCTGCAGCAAACATCGTTTGCAATTCTATTCATATGGGATTTTATGACTCGTAAAAGTTGATAGGAGTCGCAGTTGACAATTAAAAAAAGTTAAGATTTATTATGTGATATTAGATAGACAATATTTTGGTCAAACCTTTTGTTGCAATGAGCAAGTTCTCCTTTTGTTTCAGTTGTTCCTTTTTTCTTTTGTTCATGTGAATTTAAATTTACTTAATAATATTTGTCATATGAACTTAATTTTTGAGGTATGAAAGGTGTCATATGAGAATTCAAACTTTCTTGGATGAGATACAAAAAAAGAAAAGCAATGAAAGCAATCAGTGAACTTTCATGAACTATCCCTTATCATTAGCATATGAAGAATAGGACTATGTCACAATATGCACTAAATTCATTGTTTAAAATAATGATAATGTATGGATGTTTCTGACCAAACCATTGAAAAGTAAAATTCAAATAGACTAACTTGCAGAGTCTTGAATGACAGTAATGTAGGAAGACCCCCGAATCTGCATTGAAATACATCATTCTCTCCCAACTAAACTTGTAGTTGCGCAATCTTTGTTTGTTTAAATCTTGTACTATGATTACACTTCTACCCAGCTCCTCCACTATATCGTCCACCTCATCATCCGACACTTTTGTGGCTGAAAGGAAAAAATGGATAAGAATGTACAATTACTCAACAGATAAGGCTTAAAAGAAATCTCCCACGGATTGGGATTAACTTTTTTAAATAAATTACAGTACGGTTATCAAACTCAGCTGAGTAAAATGTATTGAGCAGTGTTCTTGACATTATTTGTTTCTTTACCTTTTTCACTTTACTTGAAACGTCACATGACTCAAAATCATTGCTTAAACATCAGTTGAGCAAAAATGTTAAGCTCTTTCAAGATCACCACTTAGGTTTGATGCATTTATTTATACACAAAGTTTCCCCTTTTCAAGCTTGTCTCAAGCAATATCTTTTCTTATAACATTTATTTCTGCAGTCTCCTACTGGATGTGAATTAAAAAAGAATATTATAAAAGATAGAATTGATTAATCTAAATATCTTACATTCTTTATTCTGTAAGGTAGTTTTACATTGCTCTCTGGCTCGGTCCATTAATTCCGACAAAAATACCACATTGCCCTTCCGCGTACTCATCCCATTTATTCTTCCAAACTTGATGTGAAGGTCTTCATTTAATCTGGAAAAAAATGAGGAAACAAGACATCTTAATGCAATAAACATATACATTTTTTCTTTAATTATTTTATGATAATTTATAACAAGATGCCAACAAAGTAATCCTGAATGGAAAAACTAGTGATTACAAACAACTTCTAAAAATTCACTATCATTAATCATCAACTAAAACCATATCTTTTTTATATATGGGCTAGTATCCCATCAACATTATTTCAGTTATGTTGCGGCACTCAATTATTTATGATGGGGGGAGAAAGCATACTCAACCACCCATGCTGATCAAGCCAGATAGAACCATTGGCATTCTTTAACCCAGTCAGAGTCTGCCTTTCAAGGATAGAGGCAATGTCATTTCAAGTTCCGTACTCTAAACACTTGGTAACAGAGGCCCAATAATCCGCCATTGCCTTGTTAGTAAATCCCTTACTGTGGTCAAGATCAAACCATAAGTTGTATCATTGTAAGCACCTTATCCTTTTGTCACAATTATTTCCTACAAATATCACAAATGATGTCTCATTATGGGTTCACAAGAATTTTTGTCTGGTGTCTTCAATCAAACTAACCTGTTTTCCCAGCCAGGTATTTGTTCCATGATTTCCTTTATGAAAGAAAAATGTCTTTTTTGACCCTCTTCAACCTGCAATGAAGGATTTCAACATAAAAATATTGTGAGCTCAAGACAAGTCGAGTTTAGGGACCATTGAAATCAGAGAATTCTCCATTTCAATATTCGTTTTGTTGATATTGGATAAATGAGAGAAATATTATGTGTATTTCCAGATGCCCACCACTTGTTCTTCCAAGCGCTCATCCCTATTTTAAGACATAACTCGATTGTAAACAATGAAGTCAAATCATGGGCATGACAACTCTTGAAAAACAATCACTTTGAAACATCGCTAGTAAATAGTCTGGCATTATTATGGTTTAAGAAATTGTTTCATTAATATTGTTTCGTTACTCATAACTCATTTATCCAGGTTCCGCAGTTTTTAAGGCCACATTCCGGCTTTAACAACATGTAAGTCACACTATCATAACCACAAAGTAATAAAACAGAGACTAACCACATAGTGTATTCGATCAAATTTATATTTTTCATATCTGTCCAATATGGCAGCAATGTCTCTGAAAAATCAAAACCATATCACTTAATTCAAAATATTTTCTCATGCTAAGACAATAGTTTTCATAAATGGCAATCCAGAATTCATAAATGATGCTGTTAAAACGTTAAAAAGTAAAACAATTTCTTCCTCCACTCTTCAAACAAGACTTAATCTAATAAAGGCATATCTATTGTAAAATATTTACAATGTAATCCAGAGATACAAAGGCAATCATTACTCCTTGCTAAATCATATCAATGCATAATCAGTCAATGAATCAAAGAACACATCTTAAAATGTAAAAAAGCAGAAAATGCTTGTCACAAAGAACTTCCTTGTATGTCCATGTTTTCTAGAGTTTGAATCAAAAAATAAAGTCCTATTTTCAATACTTGACTGTTGTGTTCTAAAGAAGCCTTCATTTTTTGATAAGACACAGACTTCAATTGATAGAATGGCTTAATCCTTTAGAAAACGCCATCTTTTTCACTGTATTGAAATTTGAAAGAGTTTGAAGACGACATTTCAAAATGTGATGAATTTGGAAAATAATCTTCTGATAGGGCAGAAAACATAGTGGGAAAAGAAAATATTGCTTGTTACAAGCAATTTCTCCTTTTCTCACAATGCTTTCCAGAATCGTCTGCAACAAAGTGGTCTAAAGTTCTTACTGTTTGATAATGGGTTAAACAAGCTCACCTGGTTAAATATAAAGTAGTTCCGTCACTTTTTTGCAGAGGTACAGGCTTTTCACTAACGAACTCATTCACATTAATGACTTTTCTGCCTAAACTGAAAAAGATAACAGCCGATAATGGTAAAAAAGGCCTCCCTCCATGGAAAAATGGGTAATTGGGAAAACCTGTTAAAGATTTAAATAGACTATTTTCCATTGTACTTCTGTTCAGTGTGTGGAATAATGCACAAGAGCAATTCTCCATTACTGATGACAATTTATACATCTTATGTAATGCTCTGGACAAAGTTTCAATCAGGCCAATACTTATACCAAATTGCCTTTATCTTCTGCATTAGATAATGAAAATATTCAACTTGCTGACTTGACCCTTTCTTAAGTACATACTCATTTTCTCAAAATACGGTCAGTACAATAAATTTCTCCCATCTCATTATATCTTGTCATTACATTGGGTACAATCCATTAACAATAAATTTTTTTTTTGATTTTTCGTAGTTCATTATAGTCAAATTCTGTCACTTACAATAAGGACCAGTTAAGGAAAGTCTTAAATTGGAATTGATTATAATTTCTTTTGGATCAAAGAATCTTTTTATTGATGTATTCAGCCATTTCCAGTCACCTAAATCTATAATATATATACTAACCTGTCTGTATGTAACTTTCCCTCCCTATCTAATCGCTCTACAAGTTCTAACGAAGGTTTGGCATACATGGATTCATAATGGTTTTCTGTAAAATGTACTCCTAATCTCTGAAAACATAGAACAGTGATTCACAGTTAGAGACTTTTAATATCGACCCACTGAGTGGTACAAAAGTAGCTTTTACTTAACACACTAATAGATGATGATGTGACAAACATTGATGCATTCAATTCAGATATGATTCTTATTGAATTGCAATTAGTACAGAGTTTACCACAGAAATTTATTAACAAAAAGCAAGGGCATACGTATTTAACTTGACACAGACCAAAATGTAAACCATTTTACATCCAAACAAGGACTTTTTTTATGAAAAAGCAGCGTTTCCCTGACGCTTTACATATTAATCACTAAGTTATAGGAGCTTCCAGTTATAAATTATTGAACAAGCAGTTTTTCTTTGACCACAATTTACTTTCAAAACAATGATATTTTACAATATTATATGCAAGCTGCAACATTTTAAGAAGATAAAAAAATATCAACATTTTGTATCTTTTCTCCATGTGATGCAAAAGTAAATGGGAATTCTGTTATCATACCTACTTTATACATTTTGTCGTATTCTGTCATGCTAATATCCCTGAACCTTCTCCACAATTCTAGATATTTGGGGTCTCCTAGAAAACAAAAAGTTAAGATGACTTATTTTCTTTTAAAGATGCATGTTCACAGAAGAGAAAATTTGAAAATCAAAATAAAATGTCATTGAAACAATAGTTTTTGTATTAACGTTTGATATACAATTAAAAGTTGCTATCATAAGCATATCTTAATTTAGGAAGCGTCACTTTATCTAAGTATATATGGTTTATATGCAGTAGATCTCAAAAGCAAAGATACGCTTTGGGATTAAAATACATGTTAGTTCACTTTAAACACATTATCAAGAATTAAAAACGATTAAGCTTCCAATGATTATTTTATAAGAATAGAATTGTTGAGCAGTTTTTAAATTCCCAATTTCTTCATATCGGTAAACAGGCACCTTTGATGAACTTGAAAACAACAAATTAGGGATCTAACATATTCCCTCCCTAGGGGTTTTGTAACTTATCTAAATTGAAAAATTGGTAGCAGACAAAAATTTTAAATACCCATCTTTTTGTTACAATTTTAACCATGTTCACAGTTGGAGACTAAAAATTATGATAATGACACATGTTGTTAATGTTCCCTGTTTTGTTTTTAATCTCAAAACCTAGATACCTGAACAAACATTTTTCATAGAGAAAACTCAAAGAATACAACAAGATTACAGACCTTCTTCCATCATTTGAAATGCCACCAAACCAGCTTGAAAAGTAGCCTGTTCATTCTGTGATTTTTCTGATTCAACATCTGCATTGACTTTGACATAAACCTGTTAAAGAATTGATAAACAATTACTTCAACCTTTACCCTCATATTGTAAATTTATGACTGATCCATCCCGAAAGCTTCATCAGAAGGCAAATGTAAGTATGAAAAGCGCATTTCTGGATGATATTTAGTAAAGGACATTGTAACAGAAGAAGAAACAGCTTAATGGTAACTTCTCCTTTTGCCACAACTGTTAATAAAGTCTTCTGTCTTTGGTTTGTTCAAACACGTTAATATAAGGGAAGGCTTAAATGCTGCCTTATAACACCCCTTTATTTCCACACATATGTGTAGGAAGAGGTCCTCCAAGGCTAAGTGATTAGACTAGATAACTTAAATCTCAAAGCCCGTCTCTGCATGGGATAAATTACTGGTTCGGGTAGATTTTAATATTCATTAAAGATATACACCAGACTGACCTACAAAACTATGATGGTTCTACCTAATTTGACAGAGCTCTAATGGGAAGATTACTTTGGGGTTTCCTCCATTGATAATGCATTGGGCTTCATAGTATATTTGTTGACTGTTGATTCATGATAAACTTGCCCCTCCCCCCTACAAAAGAATACCTGGTTACCTCAAAAAGATGTTTTAAAGGGTCTTCTGCCAATTTAGTTTCACATCCATATCTCTCGTACCCTACAACTAACAAACCTAAACAAGAAAAGATGAATGATTACTTTTCAGGCTATAAATCTGTTCATTGATTTATTGTCACTTTATACACACTCTAATTAACCCACATGAATATATGAAGTAATTAGTGTAAATTGTAGTTATTCAATCTTGCAAGATGAGGCAATTAATTTGAATAAAACACAAATTTATCGAGTTGTCATTTTAAAATTTGTACAGTTTCTTTCTTTATCTTGGTCTCAATATCTATCATTTGGTAAAGAAGCATAAAAACCTTATTTTCAAACTTTTCTTCTTTAATCAGAATGTTACATTACTTATTTTTCTTGTATATTTCAGCTCTTAAGTCCAATGTCTGTACCAATATCTACTGATTGATGAGCTAGAACACAGCACCTAGTGAATATTGTCTTTAGACTCTTAGGTTTGATTTCAATGTCATGTCCTACCAAAGACCAAAAACATTAGTTGATATTGTTTCATGACATGTTTTCATGGCACTCTCGTTAATGTAGATTGCATCATGATATGAGATTCATGAATTCTGCATTATAACTGGAAAAAAATATAGAAAACAACATCAAACTGCTAGCAAAGAAATCAAATAAAGACTTTACACTCACCAAACTGGGTTCCCCAATCACCCAAGTAATTCAGTCTGACCACATTCCATCCAAGGCGCTCATACAAGTTAGCCACAAAATTACCAAGAATTGTGGACCTCACGTGACCTGTGTGGAATGGCTTTGCTATATTTGGAGAACTGTCAAATAAAAATAATATCAATTAAATATAACTGTGATGCAACCTACCACAATGTTCTATCTACATCAGAGAAAAAAATGATGATTTTATTTTATATTTAAGATATAAATATTTTAACTAACAAATTATCATCTCAACAAACATTTTCCCAAATATAAACACATTTTAGAAACAATTCAAAGAGCAAATTTTCTCTAAAGATGTCAAAATGGACTCTGTACCAATTATCACCAAAGAACCTCAATTGCTCACATTATACAAGCCTAAATAAGTCATACTCTTACCTGTATTCTACTACCACTGTTCTAGGTTTCTTCGAGGGATTTTCCGCGAATTGTAAAAAGCCGTAGCTAGGACCTTGATCATAAACTTGTCGAATCACATCCTGCAAAAACAGATATAATCATTGGGAACATTAATGTTTTAGTAGTTTTCTTTTACAAGTTACAAGTTGTGCAGCTGCAAACCCTTTACACTGCAGACTCATTATACCGCGACCCGTTATAACGCGATACTCATTATAACGCGGGTCTCCTATGGCTCCCAAAATTTCAAGCACATTAGGGCTTAAACAATAGCCTAAATCTCCCCCTTTCTGCAAAATGACGCGGTCGGCATCCTAAATAGAAAGTCTACCTACAAATTGCACTCCGAAGGCGTGAAAATCAACAACTCCCTGGGTAATCCCCATTGTTTGTCACGGTCTTTTAAACAAAGCGCGTGGCCTTTATACGTACACAATCCGTGACCCGAGGGAAGATTTAAATCTATGTGTACATAGTGTTGATAAATTACATAATATCATTAGTTTGTACACGCTTATTCAGGGGAGTGTTTTACACCTAGTTTAATTGGTAAAGCATTAGGTACACATGCTGGGAGAACTTCGATAAAATTTACTCACTCCTAACTTGGAGTTTAAATCTATAAATAGAACATGGGTTAACTGAATCCACCCTCCTTTTTCTGTAGTGTGTATTTAAACTGCACGTGCCTCTATCAATGATCCTTAACTTGAATCGTAATGAAACAAATAAAAAGGAATATATAGTTAAACATGTAAGTTTTGATTATGTTTTTTATTTGCTTTTCTTTTATTCACAATAAATTCAATGATAAGTCCGTAACTCAACACAATCTTGAAATATGAATAGACTACTTCTTGAATCTTATTGTTTCTTAAGTGGTTATGGTCTGGCATATAGCGCATAAGGGACCTCGCGTTATATTTGTCAACCCCACTATTAACGCGGATCTAGCATCATGGCTCCCGACGACCGCGTTATAATGAGTCTGCAGTGTATATCAAATGTTTTTGACAAAGTCACCCAATTCATTGCTAATTCAAAGATTGCAGTGAGAGCTGTGCGAAGCAAATTCTCCACATGACTGGAAGTTGGACAGTTTCAATTCATTTCTACACAATGTTGGCTGTGAATCAAAAGCTCTTACTACTTATGATAGAAAAATGCAAATGCTGGAATGATTATGAGGGGTGGGGTGTTGTTTGACCGCTGTCAACACCTCTTAACCCTATACCAAATTTTTGACTGTCCAAAATTGAAAGCATCTGCAGACGACATTTCAAAATGTGATAAAATTGAAAATTAATCTTTTGTTAGGGCAGAAAACATTGTGGGAAAAGGAGAAATTGCTCGTTCAGAGCTTTTCCCACAAGGTTTTCCAGAGTTGTCTGCAATTAACTGGTCAAATTTCATTATTGTTTGGTAATGGGTTAATGATGTGAAATAAATAGGTAACAGGTTTAAATAACAATAATGAAAAAGGTACGAAGCATCTCGAGAACAAAACACAGGCAAACAAATAGATAAGAACAGATCAAGTGCACACCATTTGCAAAAAATAAATGAAGCGAAATGATTGTCATATGGCAAAGCTGTATACAACTTCTTCATTGGCGACTCAAATAATTCCAATATAAATTACCTTCACTTTCAGTTGACATCGTAACAATCGAGTAATTCTCATTTTGTTCTGGCAAAATCGCAGTGGTTTGGACAGTGATAGGAAACGTTTGGTAGTTTTCATTTTTGGGCTTATTAATCGAACAAAAACAAATCAACGAACCCTCATTAGTATACTATTCATTGAAAGGTCTTGCTTATTCAGAATATAAAAAGAAAATTTAAGTCAATTTTATGACATGTAATTATTTTTAAACCCCGAAGCAAAAAGTTGAAGAGAAATCTAACGGCTGGTGAATATAATTTCACTAATTCATTTAGAGGTCGATGGTTTATAAACAAGTGTGGCTTTCGCAATGAAGTCAACAAAAAGTTAAAACATCAGTTTTGTGTTCATTTAATTACCTTTTAATTTATCGATCTGTTTAAACATTAGGATGAATAGGATTGTTCAGCCGGGGAGTCTGAGCAGACTGCCACTCAGAAAGATTCCTTCATTTAGTTGTCAGCTTGAGTTGAATTTACAGAAACTGGGTTACGTAAATTGTCATGTCAATGACATCAGAAAATTCGCCTCTGTTTCGCATGCTATGAATAAGGTGAGTGCATCAGGATATACGTTGTTATTTTGCTATTGCAAAGATTTCATAATTGCTCTGATGTTGATGTGTTGAAATGTGTGCATTTATGCATAACTGAGGTAGTCAGTCATTCCGTTTTGTGTTTTTTTCTAGTAATGAATAGAACTCAGTCATGAGTGTTTTAAACATATTTGTTTTAAATCAATTGTGACATAAGATTGGAGCTTATTAGATTTTCTCTCGCTGACACCTTCATGGATACTTAACCAGGACTTGTGCTGACTTGAGAGCTGGTCCCAGCAATTTTCACCTACTGAACGGGGATCAAACCCAGGACCCTTGGTACAAGAGGCTGGCACTCTACCTCTGTACAACTGTGGCCCTAAAAAATGTAGAACTCAGTCTTGAATGTTTTGATAACATGTTCTCTGGATGACCTACCAGTACTAAGCTAGGAAATTTATGTGTCTTTCCCCAGGACACTCCACAGCGAAATAGATTGCCACCTTTAGGGATCGAATCAGGGTTGACCGGTCTCTAGTTGCAGATGCTAACTATTACCCAGCCACAGATCCCTAGAACCACCATTCTGTTCTCCCACCAGACATTGTGACCCTGCTTTACACTAGGTTCCGTCTCCACCTAAAGCAACCTGCCCTTTTTTAAACTCCTGGTTTTATAAATTATATTTTACAAATTAAATCTCATTTAATCTTTAATCTATACTTTTCACACATTTTCAGTAGATGCGTCAAAGACTTAGTCCCCAAAATGGGTTTGACTTAGCAGAATTAACTGTCTGGGAGATAGATAGATAGATGGATAGAAAGATCAAGTCTTTTGATAATTTTTTAACCATCCATTATTATTTCTTTGACAGGGTTGGAGTTTCAGCCAGCTAAGACAAGTGAGGAAAGAGCTACATGCATGGAGGGCTCTGTTGGAGAGGTCTGGTCTACAGCTGGAAGGAATTTCATCAGCAGCCTTTAATGGTACTATCTAATACTCTTGTGATACCCATTTTATTTTCTCCCCATGATTTCTACAGTACCTGCTTTCCCATTGTTATTTTAGTAAGCCTTAATGGTACAGTATATCTCAATTATTGTAACAAGCAATTGTTTAATGCTTCTCGAAATGATTTATCCAATTATGAATCAAAGTGATCAATAATATAACTGAATAATATATTTCTAAACACATTCTCCATTTGTCACAATGTTTTAAAATATCATTATGCATATTCAGAATTCTTTGCAAGACAATGCCTTCATTTTTATGGTCTTATATCGTACTTTCTTTATTCTGTATTTGATTCAAGGAACTTCCCTTTCATTTTTATATATACATATTTAAATAAACCTGAAGCAGGTCTCTTAAAAAACTATTATGACAAAGGAAGTTATTGCTCTATTCAAGATGTTTTTCCTTTTGGTATATGGCAAGACTAGAGGTTCTAGGATTTTGAGATACTTGAACTTTTACCCACGTTTCACGGGGTTGTTTTTCCTTACAGAACAAAGAAGAAAATATTCTAATGAAAATAATGAGAAGAAAACTGATGACAAGGAAAAAGAGGAAGACGAGGAAAAGAGAAAAAGGATGAACATCAACTATATTGTTTTCAATATCCTTTCAGGTATGGTTTATAACTTGTCTGTTATGATGGTATTAATTTAGCTATGTCAGATAACATGCCAGTTTGAATATCTTTGTAAACTTTGAGTTTTGTGACTGGTCCAAATTCAAAGGAGAAGACGATCATGGACATTTTTACTTTGATAGCCATATAAACAACTCTGACACTTTGACAAATTTCTTGTCACAAGCAATTGCTCTCATTTTAGTGTGGTATCTAAAGCTTGAATGGGAGGTTCATCAAAATGCGTCTTTTTGAAGTAATATGTAAACCCATGATAGCAATATTTGTATTTGTGACTGGTCCAAATTGAAAGCAGCAGCAGACAGCTGTTAAAAGTTATCTAGCAATATAAATTCCTTTATGAATTTGATGAAACAAACTGCATCTAAAGAAAGGAAAATTCGTTACAAACAAAATCCTCATTTTTTACAATTATTTCTGATGTCTCCTTTTGTAGATTTGTCAAAATGAGTCTGTGATAAATTGTGTTAGGTTGTTAAGAACAGGACTGAACATGTTGGCATTAGAAATAGATGCAAGGATTCATAAGCCTTACAATCAGTTTCTGTGATAAGAACTGCCAGTTGAATTTTACCCAAATAGAATATGCTGACAACCCTGCAGACCACTGAGCTGAAGTATCCCAGATACACATATGTCGGATTTTACATCTATCAAACTGAAGGAATGTTTATACTAATCTTTAACAATAAAAACTTTCAGTTCTTGTCATCCTAACTGTAACAAGGGCACTTATGTCATACAATACAATAGAGATCAGCTGGGCAGATTTTGAAAAGGATGTTCTTTCAAAAGGAATGGTAAGTTTGTTTTCATAATGATATCATCATTTGATATATATTTTGTAATGGTTTTGCATTTAGTTATCAAATTTCATATAATATTGTGACTCCCAGTTCATAAGCAATGGAGGAAGACCCCATTTACTGATCTGACTGTCATTCCTTGATCACACATTTTGGTTCACTTCCTCGAAACTAGTAAGGAGACTTCACCTGACAAACAATGTCCAGCAATAAATTGTTTTTACTCAATGAGGGGCATTGTGATTTCAAGTCTTATTCTCCAATCATTAGGCCACAGGATTATATCAGTGCTCTCTATTTTGTTATGTGGCTATAATGGCATTGAGTGCTAATTATTGGCTATAGCAAAAGAATTATCCACTAGTTATTCCAGCATAAGGAGATCTGTTAAATTTCCAGTTGCAAAATGCAAAATTTGATGTAACCTTATTGGTGTGACTATATCAAACTACAACATTTGATATTGTATCAAATGTATAGGCTTATGTTTAAAATGAAATGTCAAATTATCTATCTGAAGTAATTGGGGATAACAAGAGAAGTTAGACAGTAACTGTTGAGCAACCTCTTCTTTCTTAGAAGAATTTGAAAGGAATATGTACACATTGTAGCAGAAATGGTTAGTTATGTTCTCAACCTAGCAAGGAAAATACTCCTTTAATCATATCCTCTGTCTTTGACATTGTTTTCAGGTCCGAGGAGCCCGTGTTTCTAAGGTGTACTCAGATAAAGGGCAGAAAGAAGTCATTACAATCTTTTGCCATCCCGAAGCAATTATAAAAGGAACAAAAGTAAGCATAATATAAACAACCTGATGATAAATGGCCTATTTCAAGTATAAGAAGTTAATAGACTTTATTTAATGAATGAAGTGCAAGTGAAATTCTTTTGGATTTTTCAACATCTAATTCATTGATGATAATTAGAAACAAGTCTTTTCATAATTCCAGATCAGAAGTATATGTTTAAAAAACTTGATATAAAATTGAATTAGTTTTGACAGGTACTCATCTAAGAAATTTTTCAAAAGAATTGTTAATCTGCATAAAAATTGAGATGTATAATGAAATATACTTTTGGTTAAACATCACTTGTTTACAACAATGCAGTAATTGCCTTGTTTTATCTATTTTATAGTTCATGTTCCCAGGCCAGTTTTATTTAAGTGGACCAGTAGGCTGGTTTGAGAGCAAAGTACAAGAGTTTGAGAGAGTTAACGGAATTATTGCTACAGACAGATTACCAATCAACTATTCAGAGTAAGTATTTAACTATTACGCAATAGTAACAGATTTGTATAGGCAATGCATGAAGAACTGATAAAGATAGGAAACGTTTTAACAAAAGAAAACATTGGTTACAAGAAGTAATGTTCAAGTACATTTACAGATATTATTGAATCTGACTACTACATTACTGCAAAACATTTGAAGGACCAATAATTGTCAAAATACTATGCAGTGTAGTGATCAAAAATAATTTTTAACCTTTTTTATTTCAGTATCGCTTATTTTGCTATTGGTTACTCAGGAACAATGTTAAACCATATATCCTTCTTTATGTTGGTCGACACTCCTTGTAGCCTGTCAATATTTGAAACAATTAGAGGCCATGTTTAATTTATATACTTCTCTACATTGGTCCGTTGGTCAACACCTCTTTTGTGGTGTTTTGAAGTCTGGTAATATTAATATCATCAGAGACCATACCTTTAAGTTTATTCATTATAGTACCTCTTTTGTGCTGTTTTGTAGCCTGGCAACATTGATACAATCAGAATCCATGTTTAAATATATAATTTTCTATGTTGGTCTTTATGTCAACACCCTTTTATGCTGTTTGAAGTTAGGCAATATGGGTGTTATAAATTTTTTGTCTAATCTTACTTATTTCAGCGAGACGGTGTGGGGAAACACCCCCTTCATACTGTTTGCTGCCTTGTTAGCTGGACTGTCACTCTACGCTTTGTTTAAGAATGCAAAACCGCCAAAAATTGGGGGTCCGTCTGGTCAGGGCAAAAAAGAAACTCCAAACTCCATGTCTGATATGGTGAGTTATTGTGTCATGGAATTTCGTATTGGCGTTTAAGACTTGTAAGCCCGTTCGGTAGGGTGTCTGCTTTAGAATGCAAGGTTCTTGAATTTGAGACCTGACTCTGCCAATATTATTTGTGATGTTGATGTTGATTTATTCAGCTCTCACAGATGATCTATTATATCCATTAAGGAAAGCAGTCAGTAGCGTGGACAAATTATTGTACAGTACTGGTTAGGAAATACCAGGAGTATGGTTAGGTGTGATGACCACATAAATGCATACAACAGGGGATTTTTCGAAATAATACGCTTTCTCTATTTAGATCAATGACATGATAAGAGAGCCCATGAAGCTGAATGTGAAGCGTGGTGACCAGATGGTCCAAAATCTCAAGTTCAAGGATGTGGCAGGACTACACGAAGCCAAACAGGAGGTCATTGAGTTTGTTGACTACATCAAATCACCAGATAGGTTCAAGGTAAATTCTTCTTTCTTTTCATAATTCTTAACTAATGACACATTTCATGTACAATTGTGCATGATGAAGAAAGGTCCAAACAGGGAACCATGGAAGTGATCAGGTTGATAAAATCTATAGACAACTTAAGAAAAACTCTTTTTTCCATACTTTCTTATAGATGATCCATTACATGTCAATTACATGTGATGACTTGTCAGGAAATATCATCCCATTGCTATGCTGGATCATACTTTATATGAAAGGGTCTCCATGTGCCCCTCTCCGCAAAGTTTCAAGTTATGATAGTGGTAAACATGATTTTTCATGAGAGGCAAATCCTGACTAACTGATTGTCAATCATTTTACCCCTGTTGACTAGCCTAGTGAACAATTAAGTGAAGGATCTTGTTTTATTCATAAAAGGCAAGGTTTTGCAATATAACTAAAATGAATTATGTAGCAATGTAAAAAACCCAATCATCCAAAACTTAAAAAAGAAATATCAATGACGATAATGGCATCACTCTATGGCATTAGAAAAAGTGACATTGAATCAGAATGGAGAAAGGCACTGTATTGTTTATCCATCAAGGAGTCATAAATTGGTAGCCCTCGTCTCAATCAGAGTAACATTGATATGTGAACTGTTTCCTTGATTTAATTTAAAGATTGTTAAAAAGAACATTCTTAAATGTAAAAAAATGAATAATTAAAAACCACATGTATGAACTATTGTTATTGTAGAGACTGGGGGCGACGGTGCCCAAAGGCGCTTTATTGCTGGGCCCACCAGGCTGTGGGAAAACCCTGCTGGCCAAAGCATTGGCTGCAGAAGCCCAGGTTCCATTCTTTGCCCATGCTGGAACTGAATTTGTGGAGATGATTGGAGGTAAGGTATAGGTTTTACTAAAGTCTTACAATTTAAAGGGTCTGCAATAAAAAATATGGTATCATTTTTCGGAGCAGGTCTCTTTTTTTGGTATATTAGTTTCATAATGATTAGAATACTCAAAATCGATAAAATTTTCGAATTTTCTATAGCTTATGTCTACTAATACTATTCTTAATGGAAACACATCAGAACTGTACAAATGACTGCATGCTGGTAATAAGACTAAAATGACATTGTGAAAGTTGTTTACACAAAGTAAAAGTTTGTCATAGAGACTCCTGACTGACTTTCAGAATGCCGATGGTTCTACTTGGCATGATCAGCTTTTAAGGGCAGTTGAATATAGGGTCTTCGTCCAACATTAAGAGTTGGATATCGCAACACGAGTCAAATAATGTTTAAGCAATGTAAAACCCATATAGATAAATACAAAAACTTGTCAGAGGTTGTATGCATAAAATGTAAAGCATATGACTGTAATGTGTTATTCCGAAAATTCTCGATTCATATACTTGAGACAATAATAAAACTGTCCTTACAAATCCTTGTAAAGTATAATAGCATAATCATCTTTTTAAGAATTGCTGTTGTCTGATGATGCTTCCAATTGGAACTTGTAGTTGTCAAAACAAGTTTATGTATACTATTGATATTGTTGTTCCAATGATTATAGGTTTAGGAGCATCCAGAGTGAGGAGTTTGTTTAAAAGTGCCAGAGAGAACCGGCCTTGTATTGTATTTGTGGATGAGATAGATGCCATTGGATCTCAGAGATCAAAAGGAAACATGTAAGCTCATATTCACTTTGTTGATTTTCATTTGCATAGGTTGAAATAATTGGATTATTTATCTTGCTTACTCATTTATTTCTCTTCTGTCACTAAAACTTAAGGAAATAGCTGAATGGTGTCGTTTGATGCTTACAATGCCATCTTTTTTACAAAGAACTGTTAGTAGGCAATGATTACATATAGAAGAAATTTGTTCAACGGTTAGCCCATTTGCTTAAATAGGATTTTGTATTTTGGTCTAAAATGAAAGAAACAGCAAAACTACTAATATGAATTATGATTTAGGATTTCCTTTGTAACAAAATAAGAGGTCCTTTATTATGAACAGTTACTTTATTTGTTACATTTTTTTTCAAGAAATGGGTAAATACAGTAAACTGTGCTTTAGAAAATATCTGCTCCAAACGTAATGAAGTGATTGTGGACAACTTGCTCGTACTAGAAAGGTGACTTAACATTGAATACTGTCAATTTATGCATTTAAAACTGTTTATTTCTGTAGGACTGAAGGCAACTCTGAGGCAGAACAGACATTAAACCAATTGCTAGTAGAGATGGATGGAATGGGAACAGAGGAGGGGGTTCTCATTCTAGCTGCCACAAACAGATCTGATATCCTAGATAAGGTACAGAATGGTCTTCAGGGTCATGTGTGGCCTAGTGGTTAGGGTGGTTTAAGAATTCTTGGGTTTTGAGTGCTAGCCCCACTTGTAACTCTGGTTTTGTGGAAGTGTATTTTGGCAACACTCTTCAGAGCCCTAATCTAGTACTGCTGAATCCAGGAAAGCTGTAACATAACTGAAAAGTTGTTGAACCGCATTAAATGCCACATGAACAGACAAACGAAGCGTTTTAAGTTCCGGTTTGACACTGGACCCAATGTTGGGTAAAATACTGTGTCTCACCAAGATATATATTCTAGATAAAAACTTTCTCTTTTTGATGAAAATGCTATAAAAAAAATTTCAACTTCATCTATCAAGTTTTATTTTTTAAAAATTTCATTTCAACTTTTTCAGTACCATTGCTGTTTGAAGTCTGATCATCAGATAAATTGCTATTACATTATGACAAAGCAACCATCTTTTAACTATGACGCTTGAAAATAAGAAAGTGTTATATTTTTTTTTCTAATCATTTTGGATCAAAATGGTGATGGAATGTGTCTGTAAAACCACTTTTTTGAGAAACTTCTCTCCAACCTGTTAATACAAAGTCAAAGTTCATCTGTTTACAGGCATTGCTAAGACCAGGCAGGTTTGACCGGCACATTTTGATTGATCTTCCAACAGTGACAGAGAGAGTGGAGCTTTTCGAACTTTACTTGTCCAAACTGAAACTGGAAAAACCTATTTCTGCGTATGCAGTAAAACTAGCGCAGAGGACTCCTGGAATGAGTGGTATGGCAATTTTATCTTTGTGTGATTTAATTTTTACATCACTTCTTGACTTGATAATTTGTTTTGCAATGACAAGCTCCTAAGAGATGGAGTGAGATACCCAACTTTAAATGACCATTAGGGCTGGAAACAATAATTATCATGAATTAGCCAGAAAACTAGCTTTTGTGCGAACCTGTATCTATCTGGGTTGGAACCCATATGGAGAGGAGCAATGTAATTTCAATATCAGTACATTCAAATCCTTGGCCAGAGAGACTTGAAAGGGACAATTACATTCTGAGCGTATTTGTTTTTTCAAGCTTAACTTTTTTCTGTGTGCTAAAGGATCAAATGAAAAATATATTTACATGTTTAATACCTTCTCACATGGCTGATATAATATACTCTTTTTCTGAGTGATTGACATATAAAAGTTATTCCTTCTTAAATGTGATTCCTCCCAATCGAGACTGAAAATGGGTAGTTTTCATTTGGAAAATTATGAAAGACATCATTTTCTTACGTTTTCTTGGATTGATAATTATTTGATGTAAATAGATTATGAAAGTTTACGGTTTATTTCATGTCAACAGGTGCAGATATAGCTAATGTATGCAATGAGGGAGCAATTCATGCTGCTCGGGAACACAAGAAAGTGGTGACTTTAGATGACTTGGAGTATGCTATAGAGAGAGTTGTGGCAGGTTAGGTCATTAACAAGAAATAGATAGTCCTTGATTAACCAATATCCTCATCTAGAGTTGTCAGAATTTCTGGGCTTATAAGCATTTTGGCTTTGCCTGTATCCCTTAAAAGCATATTTAATGCAACTTAAATAATCAATTGTTCATTCTATTATTTCAATCAATCTCACCATCAAAGTAGTCTAAGAAACGCGGAATGAATAAACCTATTTCTATATCAGAAATGTTTCAATGCAGTGATAATTTTTGGGCCAAAAAATCTCATGATATTTCCAAAAAACTCATTACTTTCATTCATTTTAATCATTTTTCTATAGAAAAACCCATTGATTTTTATGTTTTAGTCTAAAAAACCCAATGATTTAATTTAGAAAAAAATCACTGTCAATGTTTAACATCAGTCTTTCGAAAATAATTTGACAAAAAATTGATTTAACCATGAGAAAATTCACTTTTAAGCAAAATGATTTCAGTAATCATAGCTTATTTTTTCACTTTGATGTAAGTGATTTATTTGTTATCTTCTGGAGCAACTCTCTTTCATGTTTTCTTTTTTTTCTTACTTTTTTAAAAGGTGTTGCAAAAACTAACAACACCCTGACAGTTGGTGAGAAGAATATAACTGCTTACCATGAAAGTGGCCATGCCTTAGTCGAGTGGCTTTCAAGCTCCCAGCATAAGCTTCTAAAGGTAAATCTGTTTGTTTAATTTGTTTTACATCGATTGGGAAGGAAGTATGATTAAGCCTATTTAAAGTCACTCTCAATGACTGTGTCCTGAATACTACGCCATTACCTGCAATGATTTTTGGTTTAGTCCTGGCAATTTTCACCTCGCCTAAAGGGGGATGCAACCCAGGACCCTCTGTACAATAGGCCAATGCTCTACCACTGTACCACTGTCACCCACAAACTGTTCCTTCTATTACAAGTTTCATTCTCATTAACCTGTCATAAGTCAAAAGCTGCACTTGGCCAGATACAGATGTTGTAAAAAGAGAAATAATTGCCTATGGGTATTTTCTCTTTTATCCACAATAATCCCACCAATGTATGAAGCATACACATAAAAGAATTGTGAGTTTAACCCTTACAGTGCTGGAACCGACTACATCCTTATGCTAACAGGTTAGATCCAAGCCAGCGACCAACTAAATTGATTGCTGGCCTGTGATCTAACCTGTTTCCTACTCAGAGTAACTTTCCTCCATAGAATTTACAAGATATTTAAGATTTTGGAAATCAGATGACACAAAAATCTATTTTTAGAAAATAACCCAGCCTTTTAAGGGATAAGAAATGTTCTATTAAAAGCATATTAAGAAGAATAAGATTAGATTAATATTATGATGTGTGTAATGTTATTTAATAAATGTTTGCTCTTTTTAGGTCAGCATTGTTCCAAGAACGAGTGCCAAGCTTGGGTTTTCACAATACAGTACCTCTGATCTTCACCTACAAACTAAAGAAGATTTATTTGAGAAAATGTGTGCTCTACTTGCGGGCAGAGTGGCTGAGTCCTTGGTCTTTAATAAAGTAACAACAGGTAAGAAAGGGCTGTACCTCTGTCATATTCCTACATTTCATTTTAAATTATTTGGATCACAGTAGCTTAGTTATTAAACCCTTATAGTCCTGAAACAAACTTCATGCTTATGCAAAGAGGTTAAATCCAAGCCAGCCTCCAAGCAAATTAGCAACTGGCCTGTGATCTAACCTGTTTGCTACTTTGAGTATCTTTCCTCATCAAAATTTAGCAGGTATTTAAGGTTTTTGAAAGCAGACGACACAATAGTCTATTTTTAAAAAATTACCCAGCATTCTAAGGATCAAGGTAATGAACTTTTAAACACCAGGCCCTTCTCTGTGTTGGTTTAGATACCTATTTTGGTAGGTTTGGATTTTCATCAGAGACAGCTTACTCATGGCTGACTGAAGGAACACCTATGCTTGACCAATCTCTTGGAGGTTTTATCTGATAGGTTTGAACATAGTGATTGAAGTATACCAGTAAATGTATGTCTTAAATGTATGTTCTGTCACCGTGGCCTTGTGGTTAAGGCCTCCACCTGTGGAAGAGGAGGTTGAAGGTTCGAGCATAATTAGACGTGTTTGTCTGGGACTTGTTGGACTTATTCCAAAATAGCCGGTTTGGGAGGCGAAAGCTAGTTAGATTAATGGTTACGGTCTATATCCGCATGGAGCCTGGCATATTGATAGAAGTTGGGAGGTACTTTGTATAATCAGTGAACAGTGTCTTTTGAGCCAAACTGGCTGGTCCTTTCACAAGGGGTGACACTATAATAATCAAAACCTTTGTATTATGCATACCTAGATTTAACAATTTTACTGTAGGGCTATTCTAAATAATCCATAAATATCATGAATATATTATATTCTAGGTGCAGAAGATGACCTAAAGAAAGTGACAAACATAGCAAACAGTATGGTGCAAACATTTGGAATGAATGATAAAGTGGGACAACTCTCATTTCCGACTGATGCAGAACAATCAGGTTTAAGCACCAAACCTTATAGTCATCAGTTAAGGAATATAATGGATGAGGAGGCGAGAAAACTGGTACAAGAAGCTTATAAACACACAGAGGAAGTTCTTAGAAAGAATTTAGATAAATTACATAAGGTATGTTAACACAATGGAATATGGCATATAGGATTTTCTTTCTTTACTTTTATTTCTATTTATCCATGTACAGAGCTCACTCTTGAGCATTATAGTACATATTCCCTGGATGATCTACCTGTACTAGGCTAGAAAATACGTCTTGTCAAAGGACACTAAATTGTGAAATAGATTACCGCAATCCAGGACCAATCCCGGGTTGGTCCTTTCCTAGTTCTAGACACTTACCATTACACAACCAAAGATCAGCATTTTGTGACTGTTCTTATTTAGAATCACCTATAGAAGACAATATACGGCTTAGTGCAATACTATAGTAAGTGCTCCAGGACTTGCTACAGTCTTGCACTGAACCCTTCAATGATTATGTTTGGAGAATAACATTGTCTTTGTGATTTTGAAGCAATTTCTCATTTGTTTCAATGACTTATACCCAATTTCATCATTGTCTCTACCTTTGCTTCCAATTTGCATCAGCTCAAAGTGCCAAAATAAGTTTGATGGTTAAAACACTACTTGTGGGCGACAGGGATGCAATGGTTGAACCCTGGCCTCAGTTAATTACCAAGGGTCCTGAGTGCGATCCTGGTTAGTGGTGATGTGAAAATGCCAGGGTAGCCTACAAATCGATGCCAATATTAGTATGAATTAAGCAGTCATCGAAAAAGAAATACAGTAAAACTTGTGTTAAGAGGCCAGCCTATGAGACAGAGTAAATTGGCTGTTAAAGACAGGTTGGCTGCTTAACACAAATTGATGTACACTATAAATCTAACAATGGGACTTTCTGTTGTGGCTGTTTAAGGCAGGTTGGCTGCTTAAAAGGGTGGCTGCTTAACACAAGTTAGACTGTAGATAAGCTTCAAACTTCTGTCACAATCAATGTAAAGATTAAACTAAAGCACTGCTTTTCAGTGCTTTTGAACTTTAACAGTATCTCAATATTATTGATAAAATGAGTAAAAATATTGTGTCACAAAGGGTAATGTGGCATTATAAGTAATTTTTTAAATGAAAAAGGATTTGGGAAAATAGTGCCTTTAGATAGTAATATCTTACTTTCATTTTCTATTTCAGCTAGCAGATGCTTTATTGACTCATGAAACACTAGACTATGTGGAAGTAGAAAAATTGATTGGACCTCCACCCCACCAAAAGTACACCACCATCGAAGATCCAACAGAATTCTTTGGAAAATATTGAAGACTTTTTTATCTCTGTGTCCTGTGTTAAAATAATTAATCCATTCCCTCCAATGGAAAGTTTTTGCTGGTCCAAATAGAAAGCAATATATGACAATAGGTAATGATTGTGATAAAAAGTGTTTTCTTTTGGAAAGTTGTTCAAAATATCTTGACAAAAGAATTTTTTTTAGTAATTTCTCCTTTTGTCAAAGTTGTTCTGAAACCTTTTTGCTGCTGAAGGATTAGAATGAGTATGTTTAAGGAAGATGTTGATTATGAAGGTTCAACAGCAATAACAGAAAATAATTAAGTGAAAAAAATGCAAAACCAATACTTGTATTGGATGGAAAACAAAATAAAGTAACAGCCCTATTTCAGTCCTTGTAAATTGTCTAACTATGTTATAATGAAGTCATCTACTGCAGGTTAAGTTAAGGTAGTACTTATGAATGATAGGGAAAAATATCAAGAAACATTTATCTTGACTTGCTAATATTAGATTCTGCATACTGAATCATTAAGTTATTATCTTCTCAATATCTTCTTCAATAAATCATTAAAGTAGTTTATTATGAACGCAGTAATTATCAATGATTCCTTACAAAAAGTATGGTTTTGTAAGTAACCATTGTGGAAAAGAAAAGGACATTTGCCAAGGGCCTTTTCTGAAATGCGTATCAAGGAATTTGCAGATTTAGGTCAAGAAATGGATTATCCTTTTGAATGAATCTTATCAACTGATGATGCTTATACAAGATTTATCTTTTGTGCATAGAATTATTTCATTAAATATTTGTTTCAATTTTATGTTTAGCTTTTCTTTATTGTCCTTTCTACTAGAGACTTGGAATGATCCATTTGAAAGGACATTCTCATTTTAATTAAATTAGACAGACCATTCAAACACCATCACAGGAATTTGGACCCATGTGAAGAGGGGCCATGCGATATTAGACTATTGAATTTGTGAAGAAGTGACCGTAGTTTTCATAGCATCTATAGTATCCAAGTTATGTTGTGGTGCCTGGCTCATAGTGATGAATATGTAACGGCTTTCCTGGAGCCACCAGTACTAGGCTAGGGCTCGGACGTGACTTGTCAAAGGTCACTCCCACGAAACCAGAGGTGTCGATGGGGCTCAAAGCTTTGGCCCCCAAGTTCCAAGTCTGCTACCGTAACAACGATGGCTGAAGACTCCCCAAATTTGATCAAGCTGGGAACTATCAGCATTCGATAAGTCAAACGGGAGATTATCTCTCATGGCCAAGTAACCATCAGGAAAGCGTTTTACTTTATTTTTATGTTAAGAATTTGAGATAGATAAAAACATTCCCACTTTTTATAATATTGAGAAAAGCAATATTGCCAAGTAACATGTCATTGGAGTTGTCTCTCAAAGACGCCTTCAATGGCATGTTGCATAGCAAAACTAAGTTTGCATGAGATAATATCCATCTATGGTACCTTATGACACTTACCATTTTCAAGTAAGCAGATGCACTAAAACCAAGCTTGCAAAGGTGGAAGTGGGACCATTTATGTGCAGAGGAAGACTGTGTGAGGAGGTTTTACGTTCAATACCCACAAAGGGCAGACTAAAGACCAAATAACAATGGCTTTCCTCCATGGCACTTTCTGTTACTGAGATAACATTGTGATGAATCCAGTTCCAAATAAAAAAAGGAAGTACTAGTTTGCATCCAATTAATGTCCAATTATAACTAAAATATTCTTGAATTTGTTAAGCCGCAAAAAAACAAAGTTTTATCATAATTACCCAGGGAAAAAAAATGACCAAAATGTATTGCACATTAAATGTTTAATATCACAAGTTTCAGACAGAATACAATAATTTACATAATCAACATTTAAATAATATTTGTATAAATGATACAATTATCAGCTATTCATAAAAAACATTTATTTACATTAAGTTGCAACTTATAGATCATTGTTATATTGATGTCATGTAGAAGGATGAGAGCTCCAGATAAGAGGTAAGTTCCCTAGTTATCTCTTAAGGCTTCTATAAACCATAAATTGTGTGTTGACTTGCTGTGACTAATCTAATGAGATGCCACAAAACAAAATTTGTCTCATGGTTGGATTGATTATTGAGTGGTTCTGGTAGAGTAATAAAAATAGAATGGCTAATTACACAATAGCTAAAATACTTTTATAGCTGACAAAAAGCTTCCATTCATATTTATTTCTTAAACCAACTACATCTTCAAACTTGCACACTTTGTTGAACCTTCAGTCATCTAGAAATCATTGTAACAAAAGAAACCAAAAAATATTTGTTGCAATGATTTCTATCAAATATAAGGAAATAAAGCAATATCATGCTCTAGAATAGTCATCTGTTATTGTTCTCCCATGGAACTAGTCTAAAACTACAAAAAGAAGCAATGGGTTTTACTCTTTATATAAAGTAGAAGTCTTTATCCTCACAAACAGATAGAGACTGAGTTGATATACAACAATTGATTGAATGAGGGGTTTAAAGTGTATCAACAGCTATGATCATCAAGCATGATAAAATATTTGAAAAGCACAAACCGATAAGGCTGGAAAGTATTTGTTGGATAAAGAAAAACTGCTCTTGACTTACTTCTCCTTTGCCCTTAATTATTAAAAAATGTGCCTACAGTAAACCTGTAAGATTATGGAACACTTAAAATATCGTAAACCAAATACCAGTACCCTATTTTGTGGATAACAGCAAAACTGCAGGTCCTAGTTTGTCATGAGCAATTTTGCCTTATTTCACAATTTCGCCCTCAAAATCAATAACTTCATTATATGATACTTTCAACCATGGTCTGCTAAAATGTTCAAATTGAACTCATCCCATTATTCCGTCAAGGGTAATGGATTTTTAAAAGTTTTTCATTGCACCATCATGTTGGATTCCCTCAGCCCCAAGCTGATGTCTTGCAGTAGTGGAGCACCAACTTTCCGTCACTTCCAAAACACTGAAATATAATTCAATTTATCTGTTTGAATTTAAATGATCAATTGATTGTAATTGAAAACTTTCTTTTTTATCATATAAGTAATTATTTCATTTTCGATGTGATGTCTATCAATTTAGACACATATCAAGGGTTGAAACCAAGGCTTAAGCAAGTCCTTCACTTTTGTGAAGGATATATCTTGCATTGAACCCTTGATATCTTCAGTGCAACTATATATCAAAAGCTTTTCAGTTATTTTTTTGAAAATGTTATTTATGATTTAATGATTTCAGTATGACACTTTTAGAATGCATAATTATGAACTCCTAGTACCAATTATACATTTTAAACAATGTATTACATTAGGTTAAGTTATGAACTACTTGTGATACTTGAAAACATTTTATAGATATTATATTCATAATCATGAAATGCTAATTATAATTGGTAACATTCATTAACAGGTAAATATAGTGCTCTGTGTTCGACCATATTTCAAATTTTAAAACTTTCTGATGAAGAACAAACTCTACTTTGTCCTAACGTTTGTTGACGTATATCAATTATGTAGTTTTTTATCATTTATATTTTGCTGTAGATCACCAAAATCAGTAAAGGGCTACCCCTATTCCACGCCAGATATTTGTTACAACAACGAACCATTGATAATGACAGTCCAATACAGAAATTCAGTTTATACAATGTTGTATTCAGCAACCATTCTAAGATGATCATATCACTTTAAAAGATTTGATTGGGATATGAATACAATTTTCATCAGTATTTATATTCTGGAAGTCAGTGGACCTATCCATGCTGCTTGCCACTACAGCATAACCCAATGTGAACATAACTGATCATTGGGAAGAGATGAATAAATCATATTGTTAAGGTTTCATTTAATCAATTTTATATTTCAAGTCAATATAAGGTTAAAAAAGGTTTAATTTACAAAATTCTTCGAACTTACGTCATAAACACACCCAACTTCTGTGTCAAGAGCAGGGGAGAACGACTGGTTAACATATAAAAACTGAAAGCATAATAAACATCCTGAAGAAATGACAAAAGTATCAAAATAAAGTTGATTGATCAAAGGTTTATGGTTGCATCAACAATATGTTTAACAAGATGAATTCACAGATAACACCAACAATATACTAGTAGTAAATGTTACAAGGAAGGAACAACTAGTTTTTGTTAACTCTTGTTTATTTTACATTGCTTGTGAAACAAGTTCTAACAACTGTTATCAATCTCTCTTGAATCTTGCAACATGAAATATAAACAGCACTCAGTCCGAAAGTGGATAAATGAAAAGTCCCAAGGTTGACCCTTCTACTCACAGGAATCAAACCAATGACCATTATTGTTATTCAAACATTCATGTTAATGATCTTTCGACACATAAAACATCTGTTATAACAAAGCTCTATAAAAAGAAATGAAAAATCTTCCACATGCCATTTTCTCTTTGGTCTCAATGTTTGTCCTCTTATTTATAAGCTGTATGTTATTATGATCCTTTATGAGATTATTTATATATATCTCTGATAGGGAGTATCAAGTCTTTGATTTTTGCTAGTAAGGCTTAATTTATAACAGCTAGATTATGCAGACTGGATACCCCAATGGGTAGAGTATTTGCACAGTATGCTGAACTGCTGATGTCCCCACCATCCCCCCTTCCATCTGGCAGCATGTTTTTCTCGACTGAGTTTCTTAGTTACACTAAAACCTTTCTACAAAAAGATCATCCCATTTAGTAGCTGTAACATTTAGACATTGGTTGGTTTTTCAACAAATGCAAACTCACCAAAGATTCTGCCTGCTCCATTCTAATGAATTTTTTAATGAAATCTGAGATGTATGAAATTCTTTTGGTTCTTTCTACTGCCCATTTCTTCTTCTTCATAATAGGTGCATCACCGGCAGGTTTCAGCAGCACATCAACTGCAATGAAAATAAAACAAGAGATTACCAAGTTGATAGAGCAGGAATACAATATTATTAAAAGAGAGTTGAAGGTAATATAAGACAGGTTGATAAGCAGGAATACAATATTATTAAAATAGAGTTGAAGGTGATATAAGACAGGTCCAATTGGAAGAGAACTTGACTCAACAATTTTCTTACACTTTAATGCTTTTAAAGGTTTCAACATGTGCAGACACATATCATTTTGTGAATAAGATAAAAAGGATCTTCATAACTCTTCCTTTTTTGGAAAAAAGTGCGGTACTAAACATTTGGTTAAATACTGGTTGGCTCTAATGCAAGTCTTGAAGGCATCAAGCGATGGTGCTGTGATTTTGAATGACGGCATTTCAACCTCGGAAAGAATGATAACTTTTGCATGTTTAGTTAGCTAGAGGGCACAAGGAATCGATTTTTCAAGGCCCTTGTTTATTGCCCCTGTCTGCCTCAGTATGGACATGGATGTAAATAAAACGTTTATAAAATTTTATCATGACTATTCAACCGTAACCTGGGTTCTCTTGAAACAACAGGTACACGTCTAGAAGTAATATAACTACCGTGTCGGTGGCAACCAGACATCAGCCACAAGACGTTACGACATCGTATCTAGTACACTTCATGTCATGTAACACGAATAGAAATATCACATCAATACATAAAGACCGCTTTACTCTTTTCTCATGCTTACACAAACATAAAAAGAAATGAAAAAGACAACAAGGAAAACGAATCCGTTTTCTTTCATTATACGCGAAAACGGATGACAATTGAAATTTAACAGCAAAAGTCGCTACCTTTGGTTTTGACAGCTGAAGGACTTGCAGGTATATTATCATCAGCAGTAGTAACCGGTGCTTCATCACCATCATCTGTCTTTGAAGCTGATGTTTCAGGAACAGCTTCTGTCGTTGTTGACATTTTATCTGTCAAAATAAATGTTTGGACTGGTTTAAAAGTCGTACTCCTGTCTTAAATCAAACACCGGAAATACCGAATAATAAATATACTGTAAGCCAGTCTAGTACATGTCAAGTCGACTTGGACTCTGAACCCTCCTTTGACCACAGGTGACCATGGCTTCAGACGAAGTTTTGAGAGAAGGTAAACTAGGGGAAAGGGCTTTAATATAGAAGATTGATTGATATCATTTTACAAATTGCTGTAGTTTAGGCCAATATCTTGACAATCAACGTGTGATTGGAAGTTGACAATTTTAAAAGAGTGTGCGCTGCTTGACAGTTTAGCTGTGTGTTTACTGTTTAGCAAAAGTAGTCTGCATTCCATGGGTACATTTCAAGTAATTAATAACTCTAAATACAAGCACTGCTAAGTAGCAAACATAAAGGTCAATGATGGATGCTTAAAATACATGTATGTAATTTAAATAATAGTTGAAAACGGCATTAAACCCCACTGTGTTGGATGAGTTGATGATGATGATATGTTTTCTCTTAGGTAACCTGTAATGTTGGCAACAATCAGCTCCAAAGGCCTAGTCAAAATTATTTGATATGAAGATTGCAAAGATTGCCTTTTTTAAATAAAGGTTTTATTTTCTGACGGGAGATATTGCCCAATGAAAGATTTCTCAATATTTCCGGATCAATTGAGTTTGACTACCAAATGAAGACCTTCCTCTAACAGCAGTAAATTCCTGGAGAACCTGAGTCAAATTGGTCTAAAGATTGAAAGGTGCGAGAATACAGGTCTGCATATTTTACAATATGAGTGTTCAATGCAAGACTGAAATAGTAAGTCATGAAAAGAAATGCCACATGAATTGGTTTGTTGGAGGTTTTGTATTCAATTTCATTAATTAAACACTAAAACAGTAATTTCGGTGAATGATCAATACTTTAAGCATGGTTCTTTAGTGTTGATGTGGTTGTTTGTTTGAGCCCTATATTTGATACATTATTCCTCTGAAGATGTCATAAAGCCAATGACGTGTCAAACATGTACTTTGATTCTCCCTGAGACTTTGGCATTTAGAGTTTTAACCCATCCATTCATGGAATTTTGGGTAAAAAAATTGGCCAAAACTAAAAAAAAAAAGCATCAGTTTACACATTCATGGGGATATTTGGCAAAAATCATCATACAAGCAATTTATCCATTAGTCACATTGATTTTCAAAGATTTCTGCGGCAGGTTTGATATTTACCCTTAGAATGCTTGGTTATTTTCTAAGATATGTTTTGTTGTCTGCTTTCCAAAACCTTAAATATCTGCTTAATTTTGATGAGGAAAGATACTCAGAGTAGCAAACAGGTTAGATCATAGGCCAGCTGCCAATTCACTTGGCGGCTGGCCTGGATTTAACCTGTTTGCATAAGCATGAAGTCAGTGCCAGTACTATAAGGGTTAAAGTGTTAAAAGAATTATGAATTAGAAAGATCATTGAACCAAACTGATATGTTAGATGTATTTTGCTTATTTTAACCAGGAGTCAGGTCTGGACTTAAGTCCTGGAGAAATAAACTTGACTGCAATGGCGACCTTGAAAAACAATCCATCTTTAAAAAGAAATTCCTTCGTCGACTTAGGGAGTCCCCTGTTGCCATAGAGACAGAGAAAGCAAATGAACAACATTATGAAGTGCCTACAGATTTTTTTCTGACAGTAAGTTACGAGTTTTATATGTTTGTGGTTTTTAACACTATTGTACTTAAGAACATTTCAGTTATATCAATGTGTTCTCTTGATCAACACATTACAACTTTTTTGTCTTTTAATTGGACTTACAGTTGCTATGCTTTCTGAATTACCCAGAGTACAAGCATGGGCGACAGTGGTATAGTGATAGAGCGATGGTCTCTTGTATTGAGGTTCCTGGGTTCAATGCCCATTAGCGGTGAGGTGAAAATATCTGGAATTAGCACACAAATCTGCACAATCACTGGATTGGTATCCAGGAAGCAATTGTCGAGAGTCAGTTTGATAAGCTTCAACTATTGTGTCAATAGCCAAATCTGTCACAATGAGAAAATTACCCTTCTGTTTGTCTTTTACTGTGCATTTTGAAGTCTTATTGTCTTCTTTACCAGGTGAATTTAAATGAGGATATATCAAGGATTTAGTGCAAGACTAAAGTCCTTGTGAAGGCCTTGCCTATTCTATAGTCTTGCACTGAATCCACCAATTATGAAGCAAGCAAGTCATTACTAGTTAAACATGTATTATTGCCTAATGATTTGAATATTGATTATAGGTTCTTGGAAAGAGGTTGAAATACAGTGGTTGTTATTGGCCAAATGGAGTAAAAACTTTAGAGGAAGGTGAGTCTACTTTAGATAGGTATTTGTCAAACTTTCTACCTTCAGGAGTGGCGAAAGCTGATTTTTATTTACTTGTCTGCAAATGCCTACTAATTTTCTTCACTTGTCCGCATAATCTTTATATTGTTTATTGTAGTAAAAAATCACATGTCTGTAAAGGCTTTTGGACAACCTGAGAAATAAGGCCAATTGAATTTGCCACCACTGAACTGGAATACGCAATTTAACTCAACCCAAAACAACAACATTTTCCACAATACATAATACAGATACAATATTTAAAAAAAAATTCCTTACATGTGACTTTAAGGTGATGGCAAATTAAAAGCACAAACAGAAAATGATTCTTAACTATGCAAAATGAATTATCATTGTGATATAGGGTAGAATCCATTGTGACCAAAAGGAAATATTGAACTTGATGAGCAATTTTATATTTATAACACAGAAACTTTTTCAATGAAACAGTTTCAGAATTGTTTTCTGCCAGAGCTTTCAATATTGATCATTATTTGGAAATTGTATTGATTCTAGTCTAAATAGTTCTGTTGGAAGTGAGGCCAACTTGAGGTACAGGGGTCTTGATTTCAAGATTCAGCTTGACCAATATTCTGATTGAATTTTGATAAGGTCAATGGATCATGATATATCTTTTGACCTTTGATCAATTATTATCATATTAGGAAGCAGCTGCTAGCTGTGAAATAATAGCTTTTAGGTATTGGTTAGAAAATGCTAACAACATTGATAGGTGCACTGACCACTGCAATATTACTGACATACATTTGTAAATGGCTTAAAACGCCCAATTAACATAATATGGTTTTTAATATGATTGCTAGTGATGAAGAGTTAGTATTTCCTCACATGCATGTACCAGTTTGTATAAATAAATATCAAAATGCACCTATAATAGGAAAATTGCTACACTCATAACAGAAGTGTAGGTGTTCACAATGAGCAATTTCTCCTTTAATCTTAATGTTTTCCACCGATTATCATACAGAAAAAGTTATTCATCATAGTGTGCTTTATAATTGTTGTCTGCTGTTGCTTTCAATTTAGGTCAATCACTAAATCACACATGAAGAATTGTGCTAATAGCTTAAGACTGTAAATTTTGTGTTTTTCAGCTGAAGAGAAATCCCTTCAACAGTACTGTGAGAGGGCCGAGATCCAGAATGGACAGACAATACTGGCAAGTATCCATACTCTAGAGTATTTCATGGCTGATAAGTAAGAAAATTGACCTTATTCCTTATTTATAACAGTGTTTTCCGCCTTATTTGAGTTGTCTTACAAAGCTATGTTACCATAACTAGGTTAAAATGCAAACAAAAAGGATATTCAAGAACCAATTTGGCATAATATAAAGTCTTAACCTCAGAATAACTTTAGACCTCTGTGATAATAAGAAGGAAACATTTTGTCAAATTTTTCTTTTTTAAAAAATTGTCTGCTGGAGGCTCATTAAAGAAATTCAATACAAACTATATCATTGGTGAAATACTTTGCTTGCAGGATCTTGGATGTGGATGGGGATCAATGTCGCTTTATATCTGTGAAAAGTTCCCCAAATGTCAGGTGACATGTGTATCGAACTCGAACACGCAGCGACAATTTATCCAAAGTCAGGCGCTTGAGAGGGGTTACCAGGGACAACTGGAATGTATCACAGCAGATGCAAACATCTTTACAACACCAAAACGTTTTGACAGAATTATTTCTATTGAAATGTTCGAGGTGTGTATAAATGGTCAAAATAGACTTGTGTTCTTGTTATCAAAATCTCTGTTTTTAACGTGCCAACTCTAAAAGCTATAGAAAAAAAGTATTTTACAAAATGAGAGATAATGCTGATTATTGGTTGTCTTTCCATCTACCATTTAACACAGAGGAATTGTTATTTTGCATAATTAATAATTCCATCTGTTTTTGCTTTCAATTGTTGCCATTCACATAGATGTAAAAGAAAAAGTAGTCAATGTATGATTTTTGCTAATGAATATTTGTATTTAATTCATCTTTTTTCTGCAACAGGTCACCGGAAAATCAATTTGTTCTTAAGCTTTTATTTTATTGAAGAAACATGACTGGTCATTGTACATTGGTTACCTAATTCAAGAGTTAAAAAGTTAAAAGACCTGAAATTGTTTGGAGTTAACTTATAAAAAGAGCCTGTTAAGCATGGATACAAATCAAATCTTCTAATAGCACATTAGAAAACAAGATTTAATGTAGTTGAAAAAACTTAAATATTAATTGCATGTATCTGAAAATGCAGATACACATTTAAGCAGTTTATCAAATTAAATTAATTATTTTGGTATTTATTTCCTATTTCGTTATAACTATTTCAATCATTCTGATCAGCCCATTTCCATCTGTATTACGGATATTCAAGTATGAAGGGGAAAAATGGCTGTGTGTCAGGTAATTGATTTCTTTCCATGGAAAAGTTTGACTAGACGGATTTTTTCTCCAAGGAAGGACTGGACAAGTCCAAATATTAGGGATAAAACTAAACTGTTTCACATAGATAAAATTCAAACTAATGGTTCCATTCTATTTTAAGCACATGAAGAACTACGAGATACTTATGCAAAGGGTATCGTCTTGGTTGAAACCTTCTGGAAAACTTTTCCTTCAAGTGTTGTGTCACAGACTTCATCCTTATGCATTTGATGCCAAACCAGGATCAGACACAGAATGGATGGCAAAGAACTTCTTCACAGGTGGAACAATGCCCTCGGCAGACTTATTCTTATATTTCCAGGTAATTAACCTTACTATGGCTGTTTTGTGAACGGTTTAGTCATATATGTGGTTAAGGTGGTAGACATTGAACTCAGTCGCCTGGTTGCGAGCCTCACAGACACCTCTGGTTTCATGGGAGCGGCCTTTGGCAAGTCAATCCAGAGTCCTAGCCCAGTACTGGTGGATCTAGAGAAGACTGAAGAATCACAGGGTTATGCCTCTATCCTGTACCAAATATTAAATGGTATCTAAATGATATATCATACTTACTTCTGGTTTTTGATGTATGATTTTAATTTTCATTTCCTTAAGAAAAAATCTTATAAATCTTCTTCAAAGGTTGGCAAACTTAAATCCATTGCCAAAAAAAAATCCGCAATTTGGAAAGAAAACTTTTTTTTATAAACTGTCTACATTTTTGAAGTAGAAGTTTACGAAACCACTGACCAAAAGTGTAGATTCTCTAAATGAGCTGGTACGGTATGAGAGATGTTCTAGGATAATAGGGCAGCAATATATGATATGTTTCAACTATCAGGCCACATATGTCTACATTGATTAAAACTTTAGAGGTGCTTGTTTACAGAAGAAAAAATTTGCTAGTCAAAATAAATGCATATCATATAATTGTAATGCAGTTGTGCAGTGTTAATGAAATTGATTGTTTAACTTCCAAATTTCATAACATCTGTGTACAAGAACCTTTAAATAGCTATATGTCCTTTGATATGAAGAAGAGCATAACAAATTATTTTACAGAATGGTGTGAGGATTGAAAACTATTGGGTCGTCAATGGGGAGCACTATTCAAAAACTCTGGAGGCGTGGCTAGAGCGGCTGGACCAGAACAAGGCCAAAGTCAAACAGATTTTACAGAGGGCCTATGGGAACGATGCAGATCAGCAGCTCTTCAATTGGAGGCTTTTCTTTATATTTTGTTCAGAAGTATTCGGATATGATGGAGGCAATGAATGGATTGTTTCTCAGCACTTATTCAAGAAACAGCAGCTTAGTTCTTTATGAGCCATGTAGTTTGTTAGTAGATGATGTGTTGCTACTTATATACATGTATGCACTAATAACTTAAGATTCAGTTCCTCTCTTTCGCTGCTATAAGTTATATAGTTACAAAATATCTGATGGACTGTCTTAAGATTGGGCACTTTGACAGCCAATTAAACTGTCCTAAACAACGTCATTTGATATACATTCCCAATATACTAGCATTATAGAGAATGTTTGAAACAAAGGATTTCATTGGCCAAAATACAGGCAAGAAATATGCATATAAATTGCCAATGTGAGTTAACTATCAGGTCCTTTTTGACATATTGTAGTCTTAGACAGGAGCTGATTTAAATAAGACTGCTTGTGTATTGAAGGTTCAATGGAAGACTATAGTAAGTGCTTCACAAACATGAAGCACTTACTATTATGTTGCATTAAACCCTCGGTATGCAGGCTGGTTTTATTTATCCCTATGTACCAGTATTACGAGGTATATGGCTTTAATATTTTTACCAACAATTTTGCAAAAAAAAGTTGAGGATGTGACAAAATGTTTCCCGTATACTACTGTAATCACATTGACAGATTTATGGGTAAGGGCCAGGAAACAACCTGGACTTTGCAACTTTGCATACATTTGATTGTTTCATTATCAAAGTAGTTATAATCTGCACAGAGATCAATATGGATTATAGACAAAGATAGATTGTAGAAACTCTAGGATATAGTGTATTATTTACAAATACAGCATATAATATGTTAAAATTTATTTTATTATTAAAGTTCGTCAATTGTAAAAAACAACAACAGTGTTTTAATTGACTTTACTCTCACCCTGTCTTTGTGTCTCGGCTGACTTAAGGAATGCCTGTAGTTCTAGCAGTATTTACTAGCCCTTATGGTCAGTTGATGTATGAGTCTTCTTCAAACAATGATGTGCAGGACATTTCATACAAATAATATATTGTGGACAAGATGTAAAAACCATATACATCAACAAACCCCAAGTCTCTGACCGGAGGACTAAATTCACTTTTATTGAAATTATAACCCATATTTGCAAAACGGGAAAGGAGTTTATTCCATTCTTGCAAAATGGGAACCGGCTCCTCCA
The DNA here is from genome assembly GCA_947846245.1 of Cerastoderma edule. NCBI lineage: Eukaryota > Metazoa > Mollusca > Bivalvia > Cardiida > Cardiidae > Cerastoderma > Cerastoderma edule. Next base: position 10,010,225 of record OX401410.1, on the reverse strand, counting down.
CGATTGGTAAACTTCCGCCTCCACGATTGGTAAACTTCCGTGCACTCTGAAAAAATTAATTGCTTGCAAGAGGACAATGATTTCAAAAGTTATGTGCACTTAACCATTACATCATATGATAATTGATAAAGGCTTGAACCCCTCCTTTTCGCATATGTATTACATCTGCGTCAGGGTTAAGAAATCATTGGGAGAAAAAGATTCAATTCATCCATATGCCGCTATGGATTTTAATCAATATCATAACGGGATAATTTTCATTTTTTTAAAATTTAATGCGACCGCTGCTTCTTCACCCCACCCCTAATTTGAACCAGCCAAAAAGCAGTTTGAGGGAATTGGTTTAAACTAGTGGCATGGTCTATGTTCAAATGACCTTCGTCTGAGAAAAGAATAAGTAAGGAAAAAGGGTGACAAAATCAAGCTAAGATGATATCCAGAAAGTAAGCACTCTGTCTTTTTCTTTCTCCCTTTTTAACCATTTTCTTTTCCAATCCGAATTATTTATCTCTCTTCCCTACTCAACTCACACATCTTGACAACTGATTTTCTTATACGTTATCTCAAGACTCAAAACTATGAATTGCGTCTTCTATTCCTTTGTACAACTATCATTATTTGTCAGCTAAAGTACAAACGAAGACCTATCTTTATGTAAGTTTTCAAAAAGCGAATTACCAAATTTAATGTTATGAGAACTTGTGGCTAGATCCTTATGCCATATCATATATATTGTGTTTGTAATTGTAAACATGTTGGCAATAAAATATGTTTCAAGTAAAAAGTACTCTGTCACAGGTGCGAAACCAACGTTTACATAACACCAATCATGCAGGGACTTGAAGCTAACTCCCTGATAGTATTAACTATTTAAGGAAGTGGTACTCATAGAAGCAGTTTATCTCATATTTGACAACAAAATCTCGTTTGTGTCTTACCGCCTGTCAAATTGACCTACTAACAACTTTTCAATGCAAATACAGCAGACATCTTATGATTGCTTGTTCACATATGTGAGAAAATTTGGAAGTTAAAAATTGATTTTTTTAAAACTGCACAAAAGCTGTTCTGTCATTATGATACTCACTGAATAATCATTGTATCAAAATTAAAACGTTTTCAATTCTTTAAACTCTGTATACAGTGAAATAACGTGTAACTTAATTCAACGGCGTGACAACGCTTTTGGAATCTACCGTATATAAACTGCATATTTAGATAAATTTGCGCTTCCTGAATTAATTATGCTTTCAGTGGCTACTAATTGTATCATACAACAATAGACAACATGTATTGTTTCAACGACATATTATTTTGGCCTGCATTTTTTTTCTTTGAACAAGCACATTTAAGTAACAGCTCTGACAAAAATGCAAACCAGTTTCTACCTCAATCACAGTTGTTTTACTCAAAATGACACTAATTATGGAATATTTCAAACTTCGTATCTAGTGTTTACTTTTGTTTTTGATTTTAACTAGGCACACACTTTAAATGATTATGAAATGGCTTTTAAAATCCAAACATTAACTATTGACTTTTTGGTTGACCAGTCGATAAACATTCTCAACATTGATGTTCATAACTGACCGAAATATTTTTAGGCTTTGGCTTAAACAATAAAAGGTGCACAATTCTCCGAGGAATAAATATGAATGAACATTGATTCCAAATCCACTTTTACTAAACATCGCTAAAATGTGCAGTTCTCATTGCAATTTAGAACGACCGAGCGGGAAAGAGAACAGGAATACGTAGTCCAGATAACTGGTCTCGAAGGCTATTGCTATTTTGACTGACGTAGCGAAGCACGATAAATGTCCAAATGATGAAAAAAAGCTTCGTTTGCGGATCATTATTGAGACTAAGGAATACGTATCCATTCCAAAACATACAGTCAATCTGTTAGTCATTTACATACCTTTCCACCAATCTCGAGTAAATTGGTTCCCGTTTACGCTTCTCATTCTAGTCGTTTCCTTAACCCATAGAATGCTGGGCAGTTTTCTTAAAATGCATTTTTGTGTCGTCTGCTTTCCAAAACCTTAAATATTTGCTTAATTCTAACAGACACATGTTATCTATGTCTCTGATTCTAATTAGGAAAGATACTCAGACTAACGCACAGGTTAGATTACAGGCCAGCCGCCAATTTATTTGGCGGCTGGCCTGGATCTAACCTGTTTGCATAAGCATGAAGCCGGTTTCAGTTGTTTAAATGATAGTTGTTTCATCAAAAAAGAAATGTTGAATTGTTTAATGTACTGACATGTGTAAACGTGTGATTGAACGACAAGGGGTCGTTACGGATAACCAAGATACTTGACATGAACAAAAACAACTTGAAAAGGCAAACTAATCTAGTGTTTACATTTGGTTGTCTTGACGAATTATCATATAAAAGATACTACGCATGCGCGATAAAAGGCTTTTGGCCTTGTGATGAAGACGGAGAATTTTCAATGTCCATTAAAAGTTCAGCATTCCAGCTGAACTCCACTTGTTTATTCTTTTAGCAAAGAAAAATGGAATAACCAGAAATGTTTGTAAAGGCGTTTGTTATACTTGGCATGACAGGTAAATTTATCTTTTACAAGGCAATGCATATATTTTTTTTAAATTCATTGGGGATAATGATCGCATATAACCTCTAAAAGAGAAATAGATATTTTTTTATTAAATTTCCACGAAGGACATTTGTTACACAGAGCAAAAGATAAGTTGTGATAGTTAATGAATATACTTGTATATATTTGTAGGGCTCTGAACATACATCTAGTGCACTATTAAATAACTCTGATAGGTTAATGCATATAGCTAATAGTAGAACAGAAGAACAGCTATTTAATTGCTATGGATAGATTATTGTCACATAAAGCAGCGACATGCCTGTGAAACTGATTTTGGCATCTTTGTGACTTTCTTATTATCTCCATTACCTCTTTTCTTACCATCGTAGTTAACTGTGTTTTGCATTCACAGAGCAATATATTGATATACTTGTAAACGTTTAAATAAGTCGTGTTTTTTTGGTTACTGATGCTACTTTGTATAATGCCTATGCACATGTCTATTTTATGCTAAAATATCATGTTATATTAACGTTATTTGACTAGACTTATTCAATATAAAAATGATAATTAAACCGATAATAATGACGTCTCATTTCATCATTTTATCAGGAGTTTTAATCATTTAGTACTCTCGCGGATTTCATACATGTGCACGAACTTGACGGTCATACAGCATGTAACACCAAACTCTCTATATGACGCTTGTTTGGAAAGGTTTGTATGTATTAGAAAGGAAGAGCCATTTAGGTAATGGTTGTAACTTAATATCAATGCATATACGATCGGTTTTATAAGAATGGTTATCGAAGAAGACTGTGTTCATTAAACCAAGAGTTCTCAATTGATATACGTGTTCATTACGTTAGCACCATTCTTAGGTCGTTATGGTCAAACGTTCATAATGGCCAAACGTTCATAATGGTCAAACGTTCATAATGGTCAAACGAAATTTAATATCATATCTTGCATTTCTCTTTAAATGTCTTATTTGAATGCGGGAAAAGATTACAATGGAAGATATAAAATGAAAATAAGAATAAATAGGACATTGGGTTTTGTATTGACAGAGGGAAAACCGACCTTATATTCCTTCCTCCCTTTTCTCACAATAATTCATTGTGCAGTTGAGTTCAAAGCGAGAAAACCCTTAGTAAACTAGAGTTTTCGGATTGGTTAAATTAAAAGCAGCAACATACGGCAAGAAAAAGTACGCAAATAAGCATTTTCTTCTTGCCATTAGGGATTAATATATTGTGTCAATGGATACGTCTTTATAGAATGCGTTCGTATAAAGGAAATGATCAATGGTTTTCTTAATGCAAAGGCGCTGTTCTAGCCGGTTGCGATTGGTCGTCCTGGTCTAGTTGTTCACACGGATGCGGCGGGGGTACACGGACACGCACGGGCCACTGTGGGGCGTGGTGGGGCAAGCATTCAGACAGTCAACGATCGAACTGTAACGAGTTTTGCTACAACGGTGGTGTGTACACCGGGGGACGATGTTCTTGTCCTGCAAGGAGAACCGGGCGCTGTTGTGAATGTAAGTTGTTGTTTACGGCAATTACGTTCTAACTACCTAGTGAAATATATCTTTTAGTCCTTTTCTGAATTATCGTATGAGATATAGTGCGACATTCTAAATACATGTTTCCAATTTTTTCCTATTCAACCTCTCACAACTTTTTGGGGAAAATCCTTTTCCACATGATGTCAATCACTACTATCGCACAGTGATACTTTGTAATAGGCAGCGATTAATGTTTTAAGTCCAATCTCAAAATATCAGCAGACGGACGGTTAAATGAATGACTTTTCACTTTCAGAGTTGACTACAAATCATTGTGGCCAATGAATGAACTGATTGCCAGCAGTCCTTGTCACATTTAGCTGTATACATTCTGTCCATAGTGTAATAAAACGAGATTTACTTGGACATTGGTTTCGGTTTTTATATCGAAGATGCAAGTTGTATGAACTTTCATTTTGATATCTGAATAAATACCTTGCTCGAACCACAGGCTTTTATAACTGGAAACTTGAGGTTGAAGAAACCATGTACGTTACTTTCACTAATCCATCGTACAGAATTCTGTTGCTGGTTCTAAAAGAAATGTAGTTATATCTTTCCTGAAAATGACAAGTACGAGTTACCTGGAGTCTCTAGTTTTTCCACACTGGCTCTATGCAACCTAAATTACATGCACATCAAACAAGACTGTCTGAAGGAAGAGGTTTATCTACCGAATTACGATTGAAAGCAATTGCATTAACATTTTTCGGTCTGAATTTGTTTTATATACCACAGCTATCAAACGCTGTAGCCAAGGTAACGGCGGATGTGCGGATCGTTGCATAGCGACCTCTCATGGATCCACATGTGCATGTCGAAACCCCGGCTACAAATTGGCATCGGACGGCAGATCGTGTACAGGTAATATGCAGTAGCTGTAAGAAATGCTAAAGGTGACCTGGGCTTGCCTCCTCTACTACTTGTAATTCCATATTCATCAAACCACAACATCCAGACATAGGCGCACGAATCCAAAGCCGAATTGAAAGCAATGTTGCAATCGGGGGAAACCGACAACGAATATGCATTAGAAATGTCAGTTAATTTGTGATAGTTTGGAGAAGCGTTTGTCACAATGATTTCTAAAGTGTCCTTTATCAGTTCGTTAAAACATGTGTATGCAATGCAAAATGGTGAATGCATAGCGCGTGATGCAGAAAGTAAGTATTCGTTTCAAAGATGACACGTTTGACCAGTACTTCATTCTAAAGAAGTGTAATTGTATGTCTTAGGCCGAACTTTTCCAGAAAGAAAGGACAGAAGGAACATTTGTTTATTAAAACAAGTACATTGTACTTAGTCACATTGTACAAAGTATGTTATAACGTGGCTTTCTCTGCATTGTAAATGGTTGACTGTAAAGTGATGTTAATAATGGTGAATATACGTTTGTATCCTATAAAAGTATCTTTAACTTTTCAAGCACCAATGTGCTGAATAGTCGATAAGACAAAATAAGTTATTGTTTCTCAGATCCTCTTTTTGTAACAACGTTTTATTTATCCCCTGTAGATGTGAACGAATGTAGTCTTCACTATTGTGACCAACGGTGTAGGAATACAGTGGGTTCCTATGCTTGTTCGTGTCTGGATGGGTATACTCTTTCGACGAACCATAGAACATGTGTTGGTAAGGCACGCCTTTCTCTCTTTCTTTCTCGCTATGTCCCTATCTCTCTATCTCTCCATTTCCTTTTTCTCTATATATCTACATCTCTAATATCACTATATTCTATCTCGGTCTCGAGCCTTAGAATGCTGGACAATTCGCTTAAAAAAAATTATTGTGTCGCCTGCTTTCCAAAACCTTAAATATCTGCTTAATTTTCACAAGGAAAATTCTCAGAGTAGCTTACAGGTTAGATCAGAGGTCAGCCGCTAATTTATTTGGCGGCTGGCCTGGATCTAACCTGTTTGCATAAGCATGAAGTTGGTTCCAGCACTATAAGGCTAAATAGATAACTGTCTGTCCCCCCCTCAGAGCCTTTTCAGTCCTGGTAAGCCTTCAACTAGGAAGTTTTGTTCGTATAAATTTATTGTAGAATGCAGTCTGTTTTAATGTAGATAAAGTGAATTCATAAATAATTCGGGAGGATATTTAGAAACCCCAATATCTTAATGTATGCTTCGCAATGTAAACAAAATACTGGCATGTTTATGTAATTCATGTCAACTGCATTTATCTGGGGCTGAAGGAACATGCCATATCAAAAGACAAGCCACGCACTTCACAAACACCGATTTGTTTATGTGACAAAGGATATTGAAAATTTCGAACAGTTTTAATCAGGATGTTTTGAAAGTAGGCATGAAGTTGATAGATAGGGTTCAATTGACAGGTTTGCTTATACATATGGCAACATACTCTCAAGTTAGATATGAAGGACCCCCACACAGAACCTAATCTTTTATGATAATATATACCACAAATTTAGATATCAGCCATAAATCAACGGAGTTAAAAAGTAACAAACCGTTTCGATTTTTAAGAATTCTTGAACTATTTAAAGGCTTGTTGATTCTGCCTTTAATAACGGTTGTTTTCACTCTTTCTTTCTTTTTCTTCTTTTTGATGGGGCATTGAGAAGGGCTTGGCGTAATCGTTTGTTTGACTCTTACCTACAACAGTAATTGCCCTTTTTCTCTCCTGTACTGACTTTTCCAGTCGTAATGTTATCCCCATATCCTAGAGTATCATATATAGAAGAAAGTCATATTACCTTTGTACTTTTGTTTGATGTATGATCCTTCTTAGACAACGATCCCACACGCTTTCCCAAAAGAGGCAGATATTTTACAGTTGTCCCATCGCGGCAGTCATCGTTGCTAACCGGACAAACATCAATGCTCAGGTCCAACACGCATATATCAGGTGTTACGCATATATTGTCAAATTATTTAGTCTAAAAGAAAAGATGTCAAGTTTCGTTCAAACAAAGAGGTAAGGTTTCATTCAAATAAATGTAGACAGTGAATATGGGCTTTAAGTATTTCTAAATTGTTCTTGACTGAACGAGACCTTATGGGCTTTTCCCCTTTTGTCGATACGTTTCTTTTAAGCTCCTATTTCCAAACAATACACCCTTATAGGTTTCATATAGTCGATAGTGCATAGGGAAAACATTCAAGATGACAAAAGTGTGAGTTAATTTGGCATCTGACAGCTTACTACAGGAATCTGAAGACTTATGCGCTGTCTTAGGCTGATGGCTTTAATTGTACCTAATGGTTTGACCCTGGTATATATCGTTTTACATGTGCCAAATCGTATGTCTGTCTTTCGGTTTCAGATAACGACGAATGTAAAGCCGACACTGTAAAGTGTTCCCATCTATGTATTAATACCCCGGGGTCCTTTCATTGTGAATGTCGTGAAGGGTACAAGCTTAAACAAGACGGTTATTCCTGCGAGGGTTCGTATTTCTTTTTTTTTTTTTAAATCTTCATCATATCCAGGGTTCATAATCTTACATAAGAGTTTAGTGTACACATAGATTAAACAATAAAGGTAACTGAGCTCTTTCTTTCTTTTTATAGTAATGCATTTTCTTGTCTGTCGATTGATCAAACGATTAAACTCCTTTTCTAATTAATTAATATAGACGTATGCGATTCACTTTATCACAACAATTCATATATGGTCGATTGAACGTAGCTTCCGCGTACCCTGCAAGTCAGAAGTTGCTCGCGTTTTCCATTTAGCACATATGGTACCCTATGACAATGATTCATTAGATATATAGAATTTATAACGCTTTTTTTGTTGCAGATGTTGATGAATGCAAGAAAGGAAACGGAGGTTGTTCCCATGTGTGTAAAAATGAAGCAGGTTCATACACATGTGAGTGCCCGGTCGGGTTTGAGCTTGGCAAGGACAGTAAGACATGTACAGGTAAACTTAGCTAGTAATTTAAAAGTCCAGCGGCCGGTCCCAAAAAGGTTCATAACTTTACGCCTACCTTTACAAATTTGACGTAACCCTTATTCTTTTTGAAAAAAAAAAGAACTTGTTTTTTTGTATACAACAAATAGACATGCAGTAAAAAGTATGATAAAGATTCCACAGGTATGATTCCTAGTCCGTTCGATTTTTTCTGGGATTCCCTTTTCCTTTAAATATGTACGTTTACGAGAATATCTTTCAAAAGAACCTTTGTGAGACCGGCTACCTGGGTACATGAAAAGGCAAAAGAGTCAAGTAGTACTCAATAGATTGTAAACTCTGATTGGCTTATCAAATGCAATAAAAGACAATGTTGGTTATTCAAAGCCTCTCATATTATGGAATGGAAACCGTTTTCGATGACTTTACAAGCCGTTGTGAACAGAATTGAATAAAAACCTTAAAGTGTCAATCAAGCATAAAGCATAATAAATTTACTACATAGGTATTGAATCCGTACAATGTGGATAGCATACTGTATGACATACGTTCGGGCCATACAAATGAACAAAACCGTGATAGCTAAGGCTTCGATCAATCACATTTATAGTTGAAAAAACATTTCGTGAACTGGTTTGAATCAAACATGAAAGAAATGCCACAATTTTGAAACGACAACAGTCGATTCTTGGTAAAAATACTAAAAACAATTATTTTCAGATGTTAATGAATGTGATAAAGTGCCGTCTAGATGTCAGCAAACATGCATAAACACACGTGGAAGTTTTAAATGCGGATGCAGAGAGGGCTTTGTCATTTCAAACGACGGTAGACTTTGTGAAGGTAAATATAATTAAGGCAATGCATATTCCTGCGATTCCAGTTTAATATCAATGCAATTCTTGATAAGAGGACAACAAACAGGCACAAAGTCCTGGTAAAGATAAGTGATATTTCATTAACATCTTAAGTATTTCAATGCGATTTTTATTTTCATGGTAAGAACAAACGACAAATCACACGACACAGGCACGAACTGATGGGAATAACGCTAGCTATTGAAAAAAGAATTCATTTTGGTGAATCGGGAAACTGTTTGGAATTGATAAACCTATATTTGCTTTGTCCTTATACTAATGAAACTGTTGGTAGATCGGGAAACTGTTAGACATTGATAAACCTATCTTTGCTTTGTCTATATACTTATAAAACTGTTGGTAAATCGGGAAACTGTTTGACATTAATAGACTTATTTTTGTTCTGTCCTTATACTAATAAAACTGTTGGTAAATCGGGAAACTGTTTGACATTGATAAACCTATTTTTGCTTTGTCCTTATACTAATAAAACTGTTGGTAAATCGGGAAACTGTTTGACATTAATAGACTTATTTTTGCTGTGTCCTTATACTAATAAAACTGTTGGTAAATCGGGAAACTGTTTGACATTAATAAACCTATTTTTGCTCTGTCCTTATACTTATAAAACTGTTGGTAAATCGGGAAACTGTTTGACATTAATAAACCTATGTTTGCTCTGTCCTTTTACTTATAAAACTGTTGGTAAATCGGGAAACTGTTTGACATTAATAAACTTATTTTTGCTCTGTCCTTATACTTATAAAACTGTTGGTAAATCGGGAAACTGTTTGACATTAATAAACCTATTTTTGCTCTGTCCTTATACTTATAAAACTGTTGGTAAATCGGGAAACTGTTTGACATTAATAAACTTATTTCTGCTGTGTCCTTATACTTATAAAACTGTTGGTAAATCGGGAAACTGTTTGACATTAATAAACCTATTTTTGCTGTGGCCTTATACTAATAAAACTGTTGGTAAATCGGGAAACTGTTTGACATTAATAAACCTATTTCTGCTCTGTCCTTATACTTATAAAACTGTTGGTAAATCGGGAAACTGTTTGACATTAATAAACTTATTTTTGCTGTGTCCTTATACTTATAAAACTGTTGGTAAATCGGGAAACTGTTTGACATTAATAAACTTATTTTTGCTCTGTCCTTATACTTATAAAACTGTTGGTAAATCGGGAAACTGTTTGACATTAATAAACTTATTTTTGCTGTGTCCTTATGCTTATAAAACTATTGGTGAATCAGGAAACTGTTTGACATTAATAAACTTATTTTTGCTGTGTCCTTATACTAATAAAACTGTTGGTAAATCGGGAAACTGTTTGATATTGATAAACCGATTTATGCTTTGTCCATATTCTACTAAAGCTCTCAACATTTTTACGGTGATAATATTATACCTTTCAAACTGTTTAGATATAATTTTACGTTAGATATCGATGACTGTATTGGAGCGAGTTGTTTCCATGGAGGTACATGTAATGATGGCGTCAACTCGTTCACATGCAGCTGCAAGGCGGGATATACCGGAGAGTTGTGCCAAGACGGTATTGCCTATTCTTCTTTGTGTTGTATTGTCATGAGTTGTACCTTTTTACGTTGTTTCTGTTGCCATTTCGTCAAGTGTGGTAGTAGGTGAAAGCTCTAATTGTGCCAGATATTTACTCTTACAAAGGCTGAAGATTCCATGGGTGTCCATACTTGTTGTCTAAAAGGTATCAGAAATAAACGAATCATGTCATCGTTAAATAAATCGGAATTTGGGTTTCCAATGACAATGCGATATTTAATTTTTTTTAATTCATGTGTATTCTGCTTATTTGCTTGAAGTAGAGCTGGAATTTTAACTTGTAATATGGATTATATTACATGCCGAGCCTTGAGCAGTTCATACCAACATTCCAACCAAAACATAATTTTCTAATTCATTTTTTTCTAGTCATTTTCAATCAATGTTAATCTTAGTTATTTTCCTTTATAGTATTTCCATTTTCAGCTTCATCTCATTTTTTATTACATGTTTACACTCAATGTCACGTATCCGCTAAGGGTGCTGGAAAAGAACTTCATAAGCATTGCTTTCGTTCTAATCAATTTCATTTGTATTAAGTAATTTGATATTTATGTATAATGTGTGTATTCTGATGGAATGAAATATGTTTAAACTAAACCAGGAGCAACAAAACTCAGGCAATTGGTAAAGCATACATCCCTATTTTAGACGTAGACGAATGCACGGTGATTAACGGCGGTTGCGAAGACGAATGCATTAACACTTTTGGATCTTACAAGTGCGACTGTACAGGCAACAAAACACTCTCTTCTAATGGAAAACTATGCAGCGGTAATTACTTAAGTAACATCTTTATTCTCTTAGGTACACAAGAAATTTTGAAATTTCAAATCATCTGCGTCTTATAAAGTTGAATCTTGGATCAAATCGATACCCCACAGCCAAATAAAATGCGATTTTCATGATAAGTGTTAACTAGGAACCCTGCAATACTAAAACTAGCACATAGGAGCTGAAAGATATTTAAATACTGCTTTATGAAGTCATACACATTTTCTGATTTGCTATGTTTTATCATAGTATCTCATCTTTTACAACTAACTTTACAGTTTTTTAGTTTTTAATCGATAGCCTTGGTTTAAAAAGGAAAGAAAAAAAATGCACATTTATTTGAATTGAATCTACTAAATGGAAGTAAGGAAAACGTGGTTAAGAAGGTCCATGTAGCCTAATGAAGTACCATTCTAAAGTAGATAAAAGTAACTGTTTCATCCAATAAGCCATGTGCCACCAGTGCATCGCAGTGCAGGGCTAAGCAGTCTTAAGGCAGAATCTTTAGCTTGCTTATAAAACATGCCCTATTATGATTTCTTTGGAGCTCTGTGAAGAATCTTTATTATTCTAGCAATGTTATTTGCTACAGGGGGAGAAAATGAGATGTCAGTTTTTGAAATGGAGAACATATTCCGACAGTTCCTACCGAAGGGATGTTCAACGATCGAAATCACTCGATGTACAGAAGGGACGGACATCAAGCTCTTACTGTCATCAACATCGCCATGGTTCCAACTGAATATAAATAGTTCAATTCAATATACTCTGGGCATTGTGTTCGTTGAGTTAGGAGATCTTGCATTGCCTGTTTCACTGACCGGTGCCCAGGTGTTGATTCAAAGTTCAGATTTTGTTTTGACGATTGGTTCCGTTATGTATAAACCGGAAAATGGTTCTTCGATTGGTATTATGAAAACAGAGCAATGCTGGTCATTTGACATCACACCAAGATATATATACGACTTCCTTGAATCGTTATCGTTTCTGAAGACATTCCTGTCAAATATTGAAACGAGTCTTCCAAACTGGATGTCGTTCAGCATTGAAGGTACGGAACTTTTCGGACTCAATGATTTGAAGATGGAGTTTCTGCATGGGTCAGATATTGCGAAAGACGTTTGGTGTAAAGGTGCTCCAGTAATGGACAACCGCCTTTACAGCGTATTTAAGTTTGCTGCCGACTTTTCTATGACCATTTACGGAGATAATGTCACCCTACCAAAAGGTCTAAAAGGAGAACAGTATTGCTTCATCATAGATATTTGCCAGGACCACGGGGGCTCCATTTTTCTGATGATCCCAAGGGAATCCAGAACGTTTCTTGAAAATTTTCAACTTTTTAAGAATCTGCGTAACACATATGATATCCATATCCGACCTAGAGGAGTTGGTATCTCTGTACAGAAGCACGTGAATGTCAACATGAGATCAACGGAGCTAGAGTTGTGGAATGGAGACGAACTATTTAATTACAAGTAAGAACATGTGTTTTTCATATCTCTGTCCTTTTCTTTTGCTCTTTACTTTTGGTTCGCATTAATTGATGAGCGAATGATAAAACATCCAAAGCCTTGAAAGGTCAAGGCTGCCTAGTACCTGTGATGTTGTTCTAGAGCTTTCCAATTTCGTTTTCATGTATATGAATCCGTATAGCTCAATTGTTCCATGATTAAATGTGCCAATCGTGTTTTCACCATTATGGCACCGTTATTCTACTTTTATTCGCAGCGTTTTCAAACAGGCGAACCTTTGGATAGGGGGAGATGTAAGCCTTGACCACGATCCTTTCTATCTCAACGGAAAAGCTGATGTTTACTTCGCAATGCCGTCAATATCCTCGGTGAGTGAGCACATTTGTTATGTATTGTAATTTATTTTAAGCATGAAGATTATGAGAGTGTAAGGTTAACGTAGCAATGCCAAATATGTCATCATTTATATTCTTACGTAAAAACATAACGTATATTCTTTGATGACATCACATGCACGCCCAGCCTTTAATAAATATTTTCGGGTCAAAAGTGGATTTGAACGAATTATGAATGTCGGAAAACGAATCCGTTTTTGACTAGTGGTGTAACATATGAAGCCAAGTCTTACCGTACGTGGACTCAGCTATGTAAGGGTTTTGTACATGTTATAATTCATAACAAAGTGTCTCTGTGTAGTATAAAAAAAATGGGATTGTGGTCTATTTGTGCGCTCTTTTGCGTTTCAGTTACTAACAAGCCTTTATTTAGAAGAATGGGACCTTCTTGTCCAGACGGATATAGGTGCTGATATGCGCATTTCGTTCATGGTGCTTGGAACACATGTTAACTTGAACTTTAAAGATATAGGAGCTGCCTCTCTCGACGTATACGGGTCTATCGGAGGTGAGCCATTTTCTTTAAAAAAGAGAAAAGAGATGTCAAATTGGTTGCCCAAGGCGCTCAAAGATTAGAGAGTGCTGTTGGAAATTGAACCGTGACGACTGGGTTCAGATCCCCGATTATGATTACTTCAACACAACGCACGGCTTACATTGTTGATGTCTGAAATTATGCAATAGTCGTGTGCTCATTGACCTTTCATGTTGTACCTATTTGAGGCAGACGTTCTGGAAAAAGTAAAAAGCATGATACTAGAAGGCAACCGCGAAACTTGTTCAACATGACCAAACATTTCCCTTGCATTGTTCTTTCAAATGTAATTTTAAATGCTAATGAACCTTTTTTATGATATACTTGCTTGCATATGCATAAACAGAATACACGATTTGGACAGCATTTCGGGAAAAACACACTCTGATATTTGGTTCTCATTGTGATGTCTTTTACTACCAATTTATCAAATTCATCGACTTTTTGAAGAATAAGGAGAGCTATACTACTCACCCGGGCGTCGGCGTCGGCGTCGCTGTCAGTGTCACAACTTGGTTACGTTTTTACGTGCAAGTTTGTATCTCATGAACTACTGTATGGAATGAGTTGATACTTCACACATGTGTTCAGGGTCATACTTTAAGGTCCCTGACTAAATTCATATCTTTAATTTTGAATTTAAGCAAATTATGAAGCTTTTTACTTAGAAAACCTTGGTTAAGTTTTTACATGCAAATTTGTATATCATAAACTACTGTATGGTATGGGTTGATACTTCACACGTGTGTTTCATGGTAATGATCTCAGGTCCCAGGAAAAGTTTCAAATTTCTTGTTTTAAATATAACCAAATTATGCGTCCTTTTGAACTTATCAAATTCCTAGTTAAATTTGTGCGTGCAAGTTTGTATCTCATGAACCACTATAGTGAATCGGTTGATACTTCACACATGTGTTCAGGGTAATAATTTGAGGTCCCTGACCAAGTTTCATATCTTTTGTTTTGAATTCAAGCAAACCATGCATTCTTTTGTACTTAGAAAATCTTGTTTAAAGTTGTGCATGTATGTTCGTTTCTCAACAACTATTGTAAGGAATCATTGTGTGCACCCTAATATTTTAATAACAAGTAATATTTCACTTTACCCCTCTCCGACATTACCAAAATAGTCGAGCATGCTGCCTTACAGACAGCTCTTGTTTTATACGTAGTCATGTTGTTAAAGATAAAGTAGGTTGATTGCGTATACCAAGGTTGGAACATGTTCTTCAAACAGATTTAGAAATATTCAGTTGGGATGCGGAATAAAGACGGAGAACGGACGCGATGCTAAAATAAGAATTAACTTGACTACATATACAAGAAAAATCGTATATTGTAATATATCCAGTGAAACAATGTTTGACACACACAGACTAGCTTAATCGTGTTTGTTTCGCTTCGACTAAGTCTGGTATTTATTATTTGTGATCAAATTAGATCAGTTCTTTCATTTGATATTTCTTTTTTTTCTAAACAGGTCAAAGTTCTCGAAAGTGGTGCGGAGACGGTTCTAATCCACCTGGGATTTTCTTTTCTGCCATGGTTGATGTAAACCCGTTTAGAAATATTCCAATCTTGAAGACTTGGGGCTTCGACTTCAATGCAAGATTACACGTTTTTCTTACAACTGATCAAACCAAACTGATTTCCTCTAACGATAAGATAGATATTCTCTCGGACGTTTTAGAGCTGCAGACATTTTTGAAGAAGTTCCTGAATACCACCATGGATGTTGTTGACAAATATGGCACCCTTCTCCTCAATGAGTCAATTTCGGTGTTGAGTGATTTAGACAAGTCTATCAACAACGCTCTCATCGTAGTAGACCAGACAATCGAGATGGCGACGAGCAATATAATGAATGCTCTAACATATGATTGGGAGGGAGTAGCCAAAACGTTTGAAAGTATTTGGTCGACATTAAAGTATCGAATTTCCAATGACACACTAAGATTTTTCGATTCTGTAGAATTTCAGACACGCATAACAAAGTACAATGTGAGCCAATTATTTCAATCTGAGCTTGACGCGATCCAGGAAAATTTAAAGGCGACTGCTGACAAACTTATCGACCAGGTATGGAGAGCCGTAAGAAGTTATAAAGGCTTCGGTTTTAAATTTAAAGCCGATCTCACTTTAGTTGTACTACGATTTGGACTTGTAGATTTAGAGGCTGTTTATTCTGTTGATCATCTTGGCTCTTGTGGTCGATTTAAAAAGGCATTTGAATTATTTGCCAACGAAAGAGCCTTCCGGTTTATCGGGGTGGCTACAGTTCCTGTTAAGTTAGGACCGTTTCTTCGTGCACAGATAGGTGGGGGAATCGGTATGGCATTCAGTTTGGACAGTAATAAATTTCTCACACAACATCACGTTGAAGCTTCTTTGCTAGGAATACATGCAAGCGTTGATCTCTTTGTCAATAACAAGAGCATATACTACGCCATTGAAGGTAATATGTGGAACGTGTTTAGAGCCCGTGCTACGATTTCTGCCGATCATGGAGTCAATTGGGACATGCTGGTTCTACGTATTCATGGAGAACTTCTCGCAGATAGCGACGGCGATAAGGACTTTAGCGATAGCTACTTGGGAGCTTTACGAAATGCCATAAAGCGCTTAGGAGACGCCGCGACAAAACGTTTGACACAAGCACAAGGTGCGTTAACTACTGCCCAGTCCGGCTTGACATCTGCCCAAAACTGGTTGGAAGCAAAGAAAGCCGATGTTCGGTCCCTTAATAGCAAGTTCGACGATGCTGTTAGGGCATTTGATACGGCAAAGGATGCACTTGAGAGGGCTAAAGGACCTTTTAATGCAGCTATTGCTAAACTTAACAAAGCACAGCGTAATGTTGATCGCTTATGTAGAATTAGAAACTGCCGAAAAGTGTGCATACCTGGTATAAAATGTAAGATATGTCACACTGGTGGGTGGATTCATTTCCCCTATCCATGCTGTCACTTCACAGATTGCATGATTTCTTTTCCTGATCCAATTTGTGTTGCTAAGAACATTGCATGTCGAATAATACGAGCTGCTGCGTATGTTGTTCTTGAGGGTGCAAAACTCTTTGTCAGGGTTCCAATGCTGGCACTTGATGCGGCAAAACTCGGGCTCTCTGTCGCACAAGTTATTGTCGACAAAGCAAGGGTCGTATTAGATATAGCAATAGTAGCTATAGATATTGCTCAAGTTGGACTTGAAGCGGCCAAAGGGGTTTTAGAAGAAGCTAAGCTTGGAATTGAAGCAGTTAAGCTGGTGATGAAACTGGGCTTCAAGGTACTTGATATGATTATAAAATACGAATTACAAAATCTTGTCGATCTGAAGAATTGTCAATTTGATATCGAGTTGAGCACGAAGGATCTCCCAGTCTTTGCAATTGCCTGCGAGGTAAATGTTTTGAGACTAGGGTGGAAGAAAATCAAATTTGGAGTAAATTTCAACCGTCCGATTCAAAGTCTCTGGGAAGCTGCGAAGGCGACAATAACGTCGATAACAGATACTATTGGAGATCGCCTATTTGGCAGGAGGAAGCGTGAATTGCTTCACGAGGGTTTGCTTAGGACTCATGGGGCATTGAGAATAGCGAGAGGAATGGATGTTGATTTGAACCTGACAGACGTTGATATCAATAAGACGATAGACATCGTGTTTGAAACTGGCGGTTTTATGAATGGTTCTGTGGGCGATGACTACGAAAACAGGGTTGGAACATTTAAAGTAAAATGCGATAGGTTTCAGAAAATGTTCTCTTACATTAATGAAGCAATTGGGGTTCTGTATGAGGTCGCAAATGAAACTATGACCACGTTAAGCTCCGCTGCTCGTATGCAGAAAGACATTGAAGCATTTGATATAGACAACATTCGTAACAATTTCACCTTGGAAAACACTGGTATAGACTCTGATGTGGCCATGCATGACTACAACCTTACTCTTCAAGATTTACACACGGCTCTTTCTAATGCAAATTCGACGTTGAAAGACGACCAACTACTCAACGAAGCATCAGAAGCCTCATCACTTTCGAAAGGCTTGATCGAAAACAGTACAGCTTCTCTGACAACAATAAAGATAACAGATCAATGGGTTCTTGCTATGGATAATGTCACCAAGGAATATTTCAACAGCGACACATGTGTGTCCTTTTTGGATTGTGCTCATTATTCCATAACAGAGCTTCTCGATGTTTACTATGCTGAAGACTTTGAAAACATTTCAATCATACTGACAACATTATCGGATATTGAAGATACCTTTTTGGCCCTGGTTGGAAACTCCTCCATTAGGATTCAACAAGTCTACAATATATCGAAAGAATTAGGTTCCCTCCTGAAAAACCTGGAAGACCTAAGCCCTCTTTGCTCGCATGCTCCAGTATTTCTGTCACCATTGGTTAACCAGACTGCAATTCAAGGGAGGGATGCTTCATTATACTGTAATGTATCTGCTGATCCTGAACCCAAAATCTGGTGGTACGAGAATGGCGTCCTAGTTCCAGAAGAACACGAGAAGGTTCTCACCCTGAGAAATGTATCCCATGCAGATAATGTTCAGTATATGTGCATCGCTGGGAATGTTGTTGCCAATCTCTCTTCAGATGTCATGTTTCTCGATGTGAGAGGTATGTAGTCTGTCTATTTTGAATATGCTTTTGTTAAAAGAAAAAATAGACAAAAAGAAAGAAAAAATGCAATTTATCAGGACAATAAGTTAAGGCCAGGTTCGTGTCATTGGTTCATATGTATTTGTTAAGTACAACGTAAGACAATAATCTAACACACTATATAACATGTCAAAGCAAAAATCCGCTTCTCATTACTTTCACAAATGATTAACAATTTATGTCGGTATTTGCTAAAAATGTAACTGTGACACTTGATTTAAAAAGAAACTGCTAACTACTAACTACTATAAGGAAAGAAATCGATTTTTCAACAGTTTTCGAACTCCATACCACACTTCAAACTTCTCTCTAGCCAAGAGCGTAAAATATCCTTTTTTACATAAGTTTCTATAAAATGACCAACATTACAACTTACAGAGTATGACGATGCGGTATTGGATACTGGTGCAGGAAATGAATCAGACTCAAGAGACAAGATTGAGACTTCAGACAAAGAAAGCAATGACCTCAATACAGACGAAGATCGTGGAACAAAAGTTGTTCAACCTCAAAAAGGTAAAGTCATTCTGTGTATTTCTGTCTGTATAGATATATGATAACTCGAATAAACGCGATATGTTTAATAGTCGAAAGACTCTTGATTGATTTACATCATTCGAAATGACAGTGGTGCACAGTGACCATAACAATGTCAAATGGACGTCGCTTTTTTTTAAAATATCGATGATACGTTGTGTTTTCAGACAACGGTGACACGACGAAGATTATAGCTGCAAGCGTTGTTTCCGGATGTGTGATCTGTGTTGCTGCTGGAATTGTGGTATGGCGGGTACATGTGAGGTAAATAAAGAATTGTCAATGTTTGTTATTTTATATAATGCTCAAAATTAATTACTTTCTCAAATTTCGAGAATTGATTAATGACAACAAGGAAGAAGAACAGGTTATCCGTTTACACATATTAATTGGATGACCCGGCTACACACTAAAACTCACCGCTTTAAAGTCTCGTTACATACATCATTTCAATTAGGGTAATACTCCTTTTTCAATAACACTCAATTACATGCAATATGCTGGGATATCATATATGAAATGCTAGGAAATAGTATCTTGTCCATAGACACTCAAGATTGTTGTCAGAAAAGGGTTTTCGCATATACGTGACCTGAGCAGTCTTTATTGCATATCCTATACATGTCCTAACTTCAATCCCAAGCTCCGACCACGACTTAGGCTGAACTGCAGTAGATGATTTATCACAAACACTGTTATTTACAACGACTGTCGTGATAAAGGAGAACGCAATGGTGAAGACGGTGTCCAACTTAAATACAAACAAAAAATGAGCAAAATAAAAAAAAAGAAGAACCCAAACTACCAAGTAGACTGGACGATCAGCCCCTTACTAACATGTATAGAACGCACATAGGAATCTAGGACAGAAGTTTAAGAAGTTTTAAAATTAAGAATGATGGTTAATTTCCTAAAAATAGATTTTTGGGTCGTCTGCTTTCAAAACCTTAAATATCTGCTAAATTTCGATGAGGAAAAAAACAGTATCAAACAGGTTAGATCACAGTTCAGCCGCCAATTTAAATGAAGTCGGTTACATTACTATAAGGATTAAAGTCTTTAAATTTAATTGTTCGCCTATTCTTGAAGATTTATATTTAGAAATGCTCTGTGCTAACAATGTGCATATATAATTTTAGGAATCGATTCAGGAAGTCTCAGAAAATGGGGAGTTTCATGAGCATGAATAT
This sequence comes from Cerastoderma edule, assembly GCA_947846245.1. Classification (NCBI taxonomy): domain Eukaryota; kingdom Metazoa; phylum Mollusca; class Bivalvia; order Cardiida; family Cardiidae; genus Cerastoderma; species Cerastoderma edule. The sequence continues at coordinate 9,990,171 of OX401410.1, read as the reverse complement.
GGTGCGACCTTCAGCAGCAAATATGAGGTTTAATCGTGGTCCTGCGGTTGGCTCGATGACTTCGACTGAAGGGAAGGGCGGACATATTCAATAAAAAAGGCCGTTCGTATCTCTATACGAAATGACAGATTGTCCTATATAGAAATGTGAAAACGAGAGTTTTATTATTGTATGTTTAGATTGATAGCCTTGCCTGTGATGGAAAATACAATTGATTCAAATTGCAGAAATGTCGTAAAAGTATTTAGAATAATGAAAATCATCTGCAGAAGATTAATAATCTTTTTACAATTTTGTGATATTGGAATTATTTTGAACATTATGGTGTGGTTTCTAAAAAAGCAATGTTTTATCTATCAAATATACTTATTCAATGCTTTAAAAATCATCTGCTGTAAGAAAACAAAAAATGAACAGTTTGTTCAATGTTTGTGATTTCACTGCTTTACTTAATGTATTAATCAGATATTTTGTTAGTTTCATTACGTTGTATTGTGTTGTGGGTTTCCTTCTTTATCAAATATGATTTTTCTCTTTTCTAATGTAATCCCAAGTCTCATCATTTCCATCTTAGCACATTTTTGTTTTCATTTCTTGCAGTGTTTATGAATCTCTTTGCTGTGTGATCTAACATCAATATGTTCTTTTCCAAAAAAGGGACTTGTTGAATAAGCTTTTATCCCGACTTGTCATTGAACGGTAGAGGTTTTTAAGATAAGACCTTTTTCTCAGCTCTATTTAACCGTTGAATTCATACAGCCTTCCAATATTCCAGACATACGTTTTTACGCCTCAACAGCCATGTCACGTATAAGCCATGCAATATGGAATGCATAGCAAAACTGGAGCTGCAAGATTAACCTCTTCCAATCAACTAACCAATCCATCAATTTTTAATTGAAGTATCTTGGGGTAAATTAAACTGCATGGTTTTTAGAATTCTTTCTATTGCCCCACCGCCTTATATATAGATCCCTACTAATATGTAAAGGCCCTGCTGTCATCGGTTAAGTCTACCCAAAATATGAATTGTTAAAATCTAGGCATACAATTCAACCCATATCTGCGAGCGAATATCAGTCAATGAATCAGTAAATGTCATGTTTTATTTTTCTTTAATATGTCTGATTTATTTCCTTTCTTATATGCATTGGAATGGTGTTAAAACTGTAAAATAAGGTATTAACAACAATGAACTTTACGTAGAGAAAAATGCCAGATATTTCAATGTTCTTAATGATCAACAATTATCAATCACAAAGCATAAGCAGCACAAAGTGTATGCGTTATATTATTCACAATATGTCGCATTTCTACGGAATTAACTAAGCAAATTTAGTGAAGTCCTTTAATCATTTCTACGGAATTAACTAAGCAAATTTAGTGAAGTCCTTTAATCATTTCTATTGAATTCATATGTAGGCTACGCATAAGGATACATATTCTTATTGCCTCTGTTGACTTAGAATAAGCACTTCGTTATGTTTTCATATCAATCAATAAAATCCCTTGTTATTTGATAAAGTATAATAATCACATGTCATTGTTTGACTTGAATGTGCAAAGTTCCCCACCAAATGACTTTCATATATACACTTCTTTATTTGCTTTCATAATATCATTGCAACTTTTTCAACTATTTCCGATTTATTAAAGTGTGTTTGACAAGCTTATCTATACATTTTTGTTTTAATTATCTAAAGCAAGGTGTACGAAATATCCTTTTTTAACCAATAGACGTCTAATCAAACGATTCATATTGTTTTTATTGTGTGTTTACATCGTGTCAACGATGCTTTATCAATAGTGTGACAAGCTGTTTAGTGGTGGTGGTATACAAGAAGCCTAACGATCCCATAAGGGCTATTGTGGAACAAATGGGGAGAATCGTCAACATTCCATAAATCAGTATGAAGACTACTTTTATCAATCAAAGTATGACACACGGGAAACAAAGTTTCTTTAAACCCCGTTTCATATCGGCCTAAATCATAGGTGGCTATAGTTTTCCAGGGGCCAGTACTAGTATATTACTAAGTACCTACCACAGAATCACTACATCCCCTATAGCCTAAATTACGTTCAAAGCCAAATCTAGGACACTTATACAAATGATTTAGAATTAGTATAAGGATTAACGATGCTTTCTAGACATATTTCATTGTGTCTATTTCTGATACTCGATTTTATGACTCACAAATTACACAAACCGTCAGCAAATACATCAGAGCAGAATTCGGGTACACTTCCCAGCGTCAACCGATGCAGTTTCAATTTCAGTTTGAGTGTGTTTTTCAACAATGTTTCAGGTATATGGGGTTTTCAAAAGTACTAGGCTAGGAATATGTGTCTTGTACAGAAACATCCAATGAACGCTTACCATTACATCATCGCGGATAAAGTGGATTTGACAAAGATGTTTTGGGCACGAATCAATCAATCAAATTAAATAACATATGTTCTAGAATGAGGACCACATTATTTCGAGTCGCTATCAAATATCCTTTGGTATAATTCTTGATCATCGAACCAACCTATCAAATTAAAGAACACTTTTCACGAGAGAAGATCATGGTCATTGTATGTTGTTCTTTGGCATTGCATCAGTTAATCAAATTAAACAACATGCTATGCTAGGATATCCTTTGTCCCGTTTCTACAAATATTTTTCACAGATCATTATTATGTTTTGATTCTGGCAATTGGAAAAAACAATCAAATTAAAGAACATGACTGTGTCCTAAAATGAAGATCCCATGTATTGCACATAGTCATCATACACTGTTCTGTGTTCTTCTTGACCTTTGAATCAGTCAATTAAGTTAAAGAACATGGGTTCTAGAATGATATTCCGTCCAGGCATATAATCACCATTCATTGTTATGTGTTGTTTTTTGGTCGTTGAATCAGCCAATCATTTAAATGGACACGTCTTCTAAAATGAATATCCCGTGTTTGCACATAGTCATCACACAATGTTGTGTGTTGTTCTTGGTCATTGAATCAACCAATCAGATTAAAGAACATGCATTCTAAAATGAAGATACCACCAAGATACCACTTATGCAATTATGTATTATACTTCATTCTTGGTCATTGAATCAACCAATCAGATTGAAGAACATGTGTTCTAGAATAAAGATCCCGTTTATGCAAATTGCTACCATCCGCCCCTCATCCTGACATGGCTGTCGTTCTTTATGCTGACACGGGGAGCAGGGAACCAATAAAACGCATCGTGGGTGTAAGCGGCATTCTGTAGGAAAAATAAAGGAATTATTAGACATTTTTGAAGAAGTTCCTGAATACTACCATGGATGTTGTTGACAAATATAGCACCCTTGTCCTGAATGAATCATTTTCGGTGTTGAGTGATTTAGACAAGTCTATCAACAACGCCCTCATCGTAGTAAACCAAACAATCGAGATGGCGACGAGCAATATAATGAATGCACTAACATATGATTGGGAGGGAGTAGTCAAAACATTTGAAAGTATTTGGTCGACATTAAAGTCTCAAATTTCCAATGACACACTAAGATTTTTCGATTCTGTAAGATCTCAGACACGCATAACAAAGTACAATGTAAGCCAATTATTTCAATCTGAGCTTGAAGCGATCCAGGAAAATTTAAAGGCGACTGCTGACAAACTTATCGACCAGGTATGGAGAGCCGTAAGAAGTTATAACGGCTTCGGGTTTAAATTTAAAGCCGATCTCACTTTAGCTGTCCTACGATTTGGACTTGTAGATTTAGAGGCTGTTTATTCTGTTGATCATCTTGGCTCTTGTGGTCGATTTAAAAAGGCGTTTGGTTTATTTGCCAACGAAAGAGCATTCCGGTTTATCGGGGTGGCTACAGTTCCTGTTAGGTTAGGACCGTTTCTTCGTGCACAGATAGGTGGGGGAATCGGTATGGCATTCAGTTTGGACAGTAATGAATTTCTCACACAACATCACGTTGAAGCTTCTTTGTTTGGAATGCACGCAAGCGTTGATCTCTTTGTCAACAACAAAGGCATATACTACGCCATTGAAGGTAATCTGTGGAACGTGTTTAAAGCCCGTGCTACGATTTCTGCCGATCATGGAGTTAATTGGGACATGCTGGTTCTACATATTCATGGAGAACTTCTCGCAGATAGCGACGGCGATAAGGACTTCAGCGATAGCTACTTGGGAGCTTTACGAAATGCCATAAAGCGCTTAGGAGACGCTGCGACAAAACGTTTGACACAGGCACAAGGTGCGTTAACTACTGCCCAGTCCGGGTTGACATCTGCCCAAAACTGGTTGGAAGCAAAGAAAGTCGATGTTCGATCCCTTAATAACAAGTTCGACGATGCTGTTAGGGCATTTGATACAGCAAAGGATGTACTGGAGAGGGCTAAAGGACCTTTTAATGCAGCTATTGCTAAACTTAACAAAGCACAGCGCAATGTTGATCGCTTATGTAGAATTAGAAACTGCCGAAAAGTGTGCATACCTGGTATAAAATGTAAGATATGTCACACTGGTGGGTGGATTCATTTCCCCTATCCATGCTGTCACTTAACAGATTGCATGATTTCTTTTCCTGATCCAATTTGTCTTGCTAAGAACATTGCATGTCGGATAGTACGAGCTGCTGCGTATGTGTTTCTTGAGGGTGCAAAACTCTTTGTCAGGCTTCCAATGCTGGCACTTGACGCGGCAAAACCCGGGCTTTCTGTCGCACAAGTTATTGTCGACAAAGCATGGGTCGTATTGGATATAGCAATAGTAGCTATAGATATTGCTCAAGTTGGACTTGAGGGGGCCAAAGGGGTTTTAGAAGTAGCTAAGCTTGGAATTGAAGCAGTTAAGCAAGTGATGAAACTGGGCTTCAAGGTGCTTGATATGATTATGAAATACGGTTTACAAAATCTTGTCGATCTGAGGAATTGTCAATTTGATTTCGAGTTGAGCACGAAGGATCTTCCGGTCTTTGCAATTGCCTGTGAGGTAAATGTATTGAGACTAGGGTGGAAGAAAATCAAATTTGCAGTGAATTTCAACCGTCCGATTCAAAGTCTCTGGGAAGCTGCGAAGGCGACAATAACGTCGATAACAGATACTATTGGAGATCGCCTATTTGGCAGGAGGAAGCGTGAATTGCTTCACGAGGGTTTGCTTAGGACTCATGGGGCATTGAGAATAGCGAGAGGAATGGATGTTGATTTGAACCTGACAGACGTTGATATCAATAAGACGATAGACATCGTGTTTGAAACTGCCGGTTTTATGAATGGTTCTGTGGGCGATGACTACGAAATCAGGGTTGGAACATTTAAAGTAAAATGCGATAGGTTTCAGAAAATGTTCTCTTACATTAATGAAGCAATTGGGGTTCTGTATGAGGTCGCAAATGAAACTATGACCACGTTAAGCTCCGCTGCTCGTATGCAGAAAGACATTGAAGCATTTGATATAGACAACATACTTAACAATTTCACCTTGGAAAACACTGGCATAGACCCTGATGTGGCCATGCATGACTACAACCTTACTCTTCAAGATTAACACACGACTCTTTCTAATGTAAATTCGACATTGAAAGACGATCAACTACTCAACGAAGCGTCAGAAGCCTCATCACTCTCGAAAGGCTTGATCGAAAACAGTACAGCTTCTCTGACAACAATAAAGATAACAGATCAATGGGTTCTTGCTATGGATAATGTCACCAAGGAATATTTCAACAGCGACACATGTGTGTCCTTTTTGGATTGTGCTCATTATTCCATAACAGAGCTTCTCGATGTTTACTATGCTGAAGACTTTGAAAACATTTCAATCATACTGACAACATTATCGGATATTGAAGATACCTTTTTGGCCCTGGTTGGAAACTCCTCCATTAGGATTCAACAAGTCTACAATATATCGAAAGAATTAGGTTCCCTCCTGAAAAACCTGGAAGATCTAAGCCCTCTTTGCTCGCATGCTCCAGTATTTCTGTCACCATTGGCTAACCAGACTGCTATTCAAGGGCGGGATGCTTCATTATACTGTAATGTATCTGCTGATCCTGAACCCAAAATCTGGTGGTACGAGAATGGCGTCCTAGTTCCAGAAGAACACGAGAAGGTTCTCACCCTGAGAAATGTATCCCATGCAGATAATGTTCAGTATATGTGCATCGCTGGGAATGTTGTTGCCAATCTCTCTTCAGATGTCATGTTTCTCGATGTGAGAGGTATGTAGTCTGTCTATTTTGAAAATGCTTTGTTAAAAGAAAAATAGACAAAAAGAAAGAAAAAATGCAATTTATCAGGATAATAAGTTAAGGCCAGGTTCGTGTCATTGGTTCATATGTACTTGTTAAGTGCAACGTAAGACAATAATCTAACACACTATATAACATGTCAAAGCAAAAATCCGCTTCTCATTACTTTCACAAATGATTAACAATTTATGTCGGTATTTGCTAAAAATGTAACTGTGACACTTGATTTAAAAAGAAACTGCTAACTACTAACTACTATAAGGAAAGAAATCGATTTTTCAACAGTTTTCGAACTCCATACCACACTTCAAACTTCTCTCTAGCCAAGAGCGTAAAATATCCTTTTTTACATAATTTTCTATAAAATGACCAACATTACAACTTACAGAGTATGACGATGCGGTATTGGATACTGGTGCAGGAAATGAATCAGACTCAAGAGACAAGATTGAGACTTCAGACAAAGAAAGCAATGACCTCAATAGAGACGAAGATCGTGGAACAAAAGTTGTTCAACCTCAAGAAGGTAAAGTCATTCTGTGTATTTCTGTCTGTATAGATATATGATAACTCGAATAAACGCGATATGTTTAATAGTCGAAAGACTCTTGATTGATTTACATCATTCGAAATGACAGTGGTGCACAGTGACCATAACAATGTCAAATGGACGTCGCTTTTTTTTAAAATATCGATGATACGTTGTGTTTTCAGACAACGGTGACACGACGAAGATTATAGCTGCAAGCGTTGTTTCCGGATGTGTGATCTGTGTTGCTGCTGGAATTGTGGTATGGCGGGTACATGTGAGGTAAATTAAAAATTGTCAATGTTTGTTATTTTATATAATGCTCAAAATTAATTACTTTCTCAAATTTCGAGAATTGATTAATGACAACAAGGAAGAAGAACAGGTTATCCGTTTACACATATTAATTGGATGACCCGGCTACACACTAAAACTCACCGCTTTAAAGTCTCGTTACATACATCATTTCAATTAGGGTAATACTCCTTTTTCAATAACACTCAATTACATGCAATATGCTGAGATATCATATATGAAATGCTAGGAAATAGTATCTTGTCCATAGACACTCAAGATTGTTGTCAGAAAAGGGTTTTCGCATATACGTGACCTGAGCAGTCTTTATTGCATATCCTATACATGTCCTAACTTCAATCCCAAGATCCGACCACGACTTAGGCTGAACTGCAGTAGATGATTTATCACAAACACTGTTATTTACAACGACTGTCGTGATAAAGAAGAACGCAATGGTGAAGACGGTGTTCAACTTAAATACAAACAAAAAATGAGCAAAATAAAAAAAAAAGAACCAAAACTACCAAGTAGACTGGACGATCAGCCCCTTACTAACATGAAAAGAACGCACATAGGAATCTAGGACAGAAGTTTAAGAAGTTTTAAAATGAAGAATGATGTTTAATTTCCTAAAAATAGATTTTTGGGTCGTCTGCTTTCAAAACCTTAAATATCTGCTAAATTTCGATGAGGAAAAAACAGTATCAAACAGGTTAGATCACAGACCAGCCGCCAATTTAAATGAAGTCGGTTACATTACTATAAGGATTAAAGTCTTTAAATTTAATTGTTCGCCTATTCTTGAAGATTTATATTTAGAAATGCTCTGTGCTAACAATGTGCATATATAATTTTAGGAATCGATTCAGGAAGTCTCAGAAAATGGGGAGTTTCATGAGCATGAATATGGTGCGACCTTCAGCAGCAAATATGAGGTTTAATCGTGGTCCTGCGGTTGGCTCGATGACTTCGACTGAAGGGAAGGGCGGACATATTCAATAAAAAAGGCCGTTCGTATCTCTATACGAAATGACAGATTGTCCTATATAGAAATGTGAAAACGAGAGTTTTATTATTGTATGTTTAGATTGATAGCCTTGCCTGTGATGGAAAATACAATTGATTCAAATTGCAGAAATGTCGTAAAAGTATTTAGAATAATGAAAATCATCTGCAGAAGATTAATAATCTTTTTACAATTTTGTGATATTGGAATTATTTTGAACATTATGGTGTGGTTTCTAAAAAAGCAATGTTTTATCTATCAAATATACTTATTCAATGCTTTAAAAATCATCTGCTGTAAGAAAGCAAAAAATGAACAGTTTGTTCAATGTTTGTGATTTCACTGCTTTACTTAATGTATTAATCAGATATTTTGTTAGTTTCATTACGTTGTATTGTGTTGTGGGTTTCCTTCTTTATCAAATATGATTTTTCTCTTTTCTAATGTAATCCCAAGTCTCATCATTTCCATCTTAGCACATTTTTGTTTTCATTTCTTGCAGTGTTTATGAATCTCTTTGCTTTGTGATCTAACATCAATATGTTCTTTTCCAAAAAAGGGACTTGTTGAATAAGCTTTTATCCCGACTTGTCATTGAACGGTAGAGGTTTTTAAGATAAGACCTTTTTCTCAGCTCTATTTAACCGTTGAATTCATACAGCCTTCCAATATTCCAGACATACGTTTTTACGCCTCAACAGCCATGTCACGTATCAGCCATGCAATATGGAATGCATAGCAAAACTGGAACTGCAAGATTAACCTCTTCCAATCAACCAATCAATCCATCAATTTTTAATTGAAGTATCTTGGGGTAAATTAAACTGGACGGTTTTTAGAATTCTTTCTATTGCCCCATCGCCTTATATATAGATCCCTACTAATATGTAAAGGCCCTGCTGTCCTCGGTTAAGTCTACCCAAAATATGAATTGTTAAAATCTAGGCATACAATTCAACCCATATCTGCGAGTGAATATCAGTCAATGAATCAGTAAATGTCATGTTTTATTTTTCTTTAATATGTCTGATTTATTTCCATTCTTATATGCATTGGAATGGTGTTAAAACTGTAAAATAAGGTATTAACAACAATGAACTTTACGTAGAGAAAAATGCCAGATATTTCAATGTTCTTAATGATCAACAATTATCAATCACAAAACATAAGCAGCACAAAGTGTATGCGTTATATTATTCACAATATGTCGCATTTTTACGGAATTAACTAAGCAAATTTAGTGAAGTCCTTTAGTCATTTCTATTGAATTCATATGTACGCATGAGGATACATATTCTTATTGCCTCTGTTGACTTAGAATAAGCACTTCGTTATGTTTTCATATCAATCAATAAAATCCCTTGTTATTTGATAAAGTATAATAATCACATGTCATTGTTTGACTTGAATGTGTAAAGTTCCCCACCAAATGACTTTCATATATACACTTCTTTATTTGCTTCCATAATATCATTGCAACTTTTTCAACTATTTCTGATTTATTAAAGTGTGTTTGACAAGCTTATCTATACATTTTTGTTTTAATTATCTAAAGCAAGGTGTACGAAATATCCTTTTTTAACCAATAGAAGTCTAATCAAACGGTTTATATTGTTTTTATTGTGTGTTAACATCGTGTCAACGATGCTTAATCAATAGTATGCCAAGCTTTTTAGTGGTGGTGGTATACAAGAAGCCTAACGATCCCATAAGGGCTATTGTAGAACAAATGGGGAGAATCGTCAACATTCCATAAATCAGTATGAAGACTACTTTCTTATCAATCAAAGTATGACACACGGGAAACAAAGTTTCTAACCCCGTTTCGTATCGGCCTAAATCATAGGTGGCTGTAGTTTTCCAGGGGCCAGTACTAGTATATTACTAAGTACCTACCACAGGATAACTACATCCCCTATAGCCTAAATTACGTTCAAAGCCAAATCTAGGACACTCCTACAAATGATTTAGAATTAGTATAAGGATTAACGATGCTTTCTAGACATATTTTATTGTGTCTATTTCTGATACTCGATTTTATGACTCACAAATTACACAAACCGTCAGCAAATACATCAGAGCAGAATTCGGGTACACTTCCCAGCGTCAACCGATGCAGTTTCAATTTCAGTTTGAGTGTGTCTTTCAACAATGTTTCAGGTATATGGGGTTTTCAAAAGTACTTGGCTAGGAATATGTGTCTTGTACAGAAACATCCAATGATGGCTTACCATTACATCATCGCGGATAAAGTGGATTTGACAAAGATGTTTTGGGCACGAATCAATCAATCAAATTAAATAACATATGTTCTAGAATGAGGACCACATTATTTCGAGTCGCTATCAAATATCCTTTGGTATAATTCTTGATCATCGAACCAACCTATCAAATTAAAGAACACTTTTCACGAGAGAAGATCATGGCCATGTAAATTACTATCAAAGATCACTGTATGTTGTTCTTTGGCATTGCATCAGTCAATCAACTTAAAGGACATGCTATGCTAGGATATCCTTTGTCCCGTTTCTAAAAATAGTTTTCACAGATCATTATTATGTTTTGATTCTGGCAATTGAAAAAAACAATCAAATTAAAGAACATGACTGTGTCCTAAAATGAAGATCCCATGTATTGCACATAGTCATCATACACTGTTCTGTGTTCTTCTTGACCTTTGAATCAGTCAATTAAGTTAAAGAACATGGGTTCTAGAATGATATCCCGTCCAGGCATATAGTCACCATACATTGTTATGTGTTGTTCTTGGTCGTTGAATCAGCCAATCATTTAAATGGACACGTCTTCTAAAATGAATATCCCGTGTATGCACATAGTCATCACACAATGTTGTGTGTTGTTCTTGGTCATTGAATCAACCAATCACATTAAAGAACATGCATTCTAAAATGAAGATACCACAAGATACCACTTATGCAATTATGTATTATACTTCATTTTTGGTCATTGAATCAACCAATCAGATTGAAGAACATGTGTTCTAGAATAAAGATCCCGTTTATGCAAATTGCTACCATCCGCCCCTCATCCTGACATGGATGTCGTTCTTTATGCTGACACGGGGAGCAGGGGACCAATAAAACGCATCGTGGGTGTAAGCGGCATTCTGTAGGAAAAATAAAGGAATTATTAGTCTGATTGCAATATTAAAGTTCATAAACATAACATATGGTACCATTTAGGCGCAATTTGAAACGTAATAGAAAGAAAAATAAAATCTCTAAAATGGCCTATTAAAATAAATCTGTAGTATAAATCAGTAACCTGCAAATAAATCAAGGCAGTATTATTGCTAGCCACTCTGCTTATTAACGTTTTAAAACAACTATGTTAGACAGACAAGTCATAAGAGTGAGTTTTCATAGAGTAAGGTGTTACGGGAAGCCTACCTCGTTGACCTCCCTGAAAGCGGAGCCCGTTTTGCTGATATGACGGCATTTCCTGTCTAAAGAATGTACGCTGAAACAACGGCCTTCTCAACACACCGTCGTTAGAATTATCGCGGACGTAGTTTACGTCTTGGTTGCGTAATTGACGTTGCCGTCGACTCAGGCCGCCATTCTGACGTCGTCGATTTGTTCCAGACCCTGATCTGGCTCTATTCGATTGCACGGGTCTATTTTGGCGGCCGTTATTTCTTGGTCTAGGCATAATGTTTCCTTTTGTCATCGAGACCCCCATTTGAGGAATTTTATTCTTTGCATTTGAGTTCGCTACTTCAGTGTTTGGTCTCCGATTAACGACTTTTACGTCAGGAAGTTTTCTGCTACCTTTCCTTCCCTTTCTTGCCATAGGTATCTTTGGCAGAACAGTCTCTTTGTTCTTGGATTCCTTTTTGGTTTTATTGTTTGGTTTCTTTTTTACTTTACCAGGAGAGTCTTTGTCCCATGGCCAAACCCCAGAGAAATCACAGTAAAACGTCACAAAGCTGTACTGTTCTGTCGTTTTGGGTATACCATCCTGTTTGTCGGCAGTCCAGACGTGGTTGATAGCCTCTGCATAGTCATCTCCGTACATCGCCGGCTCTTCTGTCGTGACTCGGATAACTCCGGAACAAGGTCGGTAATCCGGGGGATCGATGGTCGTGTCGAGACAAAATGGCCGACACGACCTTCCACAATAATCATACGCATACACAATAACGTCTGTGTGATTCGATTCCGGACTTTTGATTCCAAGGTAAGCTGTCGCAGTGGACAGAGCGTGTCTTTGATCTAGCACAGTGAAGTCTTTGTATTTACCGTAATAATTTAAACCATAAGATTCAATAAAAATGTTTCGGGCAACGGAAGACGTCGACTTGCAGTCCGGATATGTTGCCAGCGTCTTGCTTATCGTTTTATTTATAGATATCGTAGAGAATACATCGGACGTTTTGACTGGTTTGTTGTTAAGCACTGGATATGCTTTATAGTTGGTGAACTCCGGCGGCCTCTGGAGCACAATTTTCACCGGTATGTAGGCCCATCGGCGTATATCACAGAACTGATTAATCGCGAACGAATTCTGAACCGATCGAGTCATATGAGACTCGAGACACGTCTCAGTCACTGATTGGTTCTCGCCGCTGTCTAATTCGTCACGTGACAGACTCACACAAACCGGATGTGAGCGCGACAATTCGCACCTCAGATATTTCGAACCACAAGACGGGTGCGCTCGCGAACATACAGGGGACGGATCGTACTTAACCAGATCCGCGAACACATCACTTAAAGCGTCAATGTTTCGAAGGTCACCGAATCCCAGCAGGGCATCTGGGGCGTGGCGATCGGAGCCCCAATCCTCTTTTGGATAGTCTAACTCCGGGTTTATTTTCAACAGTTTCTGGTTGGTCCTGAACTCCTCCCATAGATAGTCGATGAAGGAATGGTGGAGATAGAACACCGGATCTTCTCCACTCTTGCTCAAGTCGTCCATGTTTCCACCGACCCACACGTGTATCATGTTGTGTTGTAGCTCGATATTGTGAGAGTGTGCGGCCTTCGGGTTCGATATGTCCCCGGTACGATTCTTGGATAGGATCTGGTGGATTCCTTCGTTGGTCATTAGGGAGCCGGAAGCGCCAATATTGCGGGTAAGGATCGAGTCCGTAGAATGTACTTTGAAATCCGCGAACGGTCCACTTGTTACGAACCCGTCACCGTTTCCAAGGAATCGTTCGGACCATACGATGGAATTTGTGGGGTCGTCCATTTCATGGTCCAAGTTCGATGCCCAGTATGGAACCGATACGGATGGGTCCTTCAGACGGAGTGCTGTCTCAAAACTGCAAAAAGGTTTGCTATGTGTGAGTTTACATACGATTCAAGTTTTGCATATAGTTTATGCTATTGAATCTGCAAACACCCCTATTTCTTAGACATTATTTAAGCAAAATACATTTTGACTTAATTTTACGCTTATTCAAGTTTTGAAAAACCTTAAGCAGAAACTGTTGTGATGTGAGAATTAAATTGCTGAATGCCATGAATCAAATACTGAATAAAAACACAACAGAGAAAGAGAACTGTTTCTTTCAATCTGCATACATTCCTTTACAGAACAGATGCGCAATTTTTCTTGCCAAAGGTAAATTACAGCATTGCCTTATGATTCAAATCCCGTCCATGCTAAATATCATTGTATCCATATTTATGAAAATAAAAGCCTGGTGTTGTGAGGTATTTGCTAAAAATACAGGGAATGTGGATATGTAAAGTCTGTCAAAACTCTTCTCCTAAGAGAGTATATATAAAAAGAACTTACATGAGTAAGAACACACGATGCCAGCCTAGAAATCCTGCCCCGAAATGCGCCATAGGTATCACATCGCCGGCATGAAGTTCTGCCAGGGCGGAATAAGTGTTCGGCTTCAAGGCCTGTAGAAAAGTAATACATTATTATCTCATGAGACTTATCAATCTTTATCTAAACATCTACGAACTTCCCAAACAAAGAAAATCCTCAACAATATGTACGGAAAAGCGTATTTGGGTCCTCGTTCGGTAATTCCGCTTTTTTTCGGAACCCATCTAGAGGGTCCCAATTATTTCCTTTCATCGATACATAATATACACATATTCTACACCATTTTACATGGAATTAGTGTATTGTCTATCGCTTTTAGTTTAAAATGGCAGACTCGGTGATATGGATTAGATTTTGATTAGAAAAGTAAGTCCAATGTCATAGGCATGGTAATGGTTTGCACCCGGAGATCACGTTATAATCCAAACAGAGAGAGTTTGCTGGTTAATATTGTCAATATTTCTTATACAAGCATTAATGTAAGATAGAAAAAAGAACTATGTCGGCCCTTTCTCGTCTCTTAAACTAACATGTTTCATTGAGCACCCAATGTCCTAATGACTAACCCAATTCGTAACTTATCTAAAAACTGTTATTTTTCTTTCTTTCTCTTCTTTCTTTTAAGAAACAACTCCTCCTACTCGTCGCAAGTCCTCTCTATATATATGAGTTATAATATATTATGACGTCGCCATGTTTTGAATCACTAATGACCAATGACTGTACATACCGTGTCAGATTTCAAAGCTTTAACGGCGTTATGGAATCGGTCAAGTTCCTGATCGGAGAGCATTCGGTACTCTTTGCGGTGACGAAATGGTTGTTTGTTCTGCGGGTCTATCGCGATCTGTAGCAGACGGTCGAGGTAGTCACGTGTCTCCCGCGTGACGTTGTGGCCCATCTGCTCGGCCATTTGCCACATCACCCGCTGCATGCATTCCCAGAATATCTGCTCGCCTGTGGATGGAAATCAACAAATGTGTTTGTTTAACCCATTACCAAACAATGACGACAGTTGACCACTTTGTTGTAGACGACTTAAGAAGACTTTTCTGGAAAAGGAGAAATTGCTCTTAACGAGCAATTTTTCCTATTTGCGCAATGTTTTCTGCCCTATCAGAAGATTGTTTTCCAGTTTCATCACATTTTGAAATGTCGTCTGCAAACTCTTTCAATTTTTGGACAGTCGAGAATTTGGCGTTTGGGAAAGGGTTAATATACATGGATTTAGGAGACCTACAAAGATTAGCCACAACAGATACAACAAAGACCAAATGCACCCGAAAGTGTTGTGCATGAAACTGTAGCACGACAAATTCTGGCACACTGAACTATAAGTCAAGCGATTCCCATTCATAACCGTAATAGATGCATTTTCTAAAAGCAGACGGAAACCCGTTTCCCCTCGGGGAATAAAACCTTATTTGTCAGCCAAAACCAGCGCACCTGTGCAGTTCATCTAATGCGTTAAATTATCATTAATCATATTGCCTGACTCAGGCTGAAATGCTTTAAGAATGATGTCTGACTGTAACAATACGCTGATGTTGCAAATGTGCAGGCAGATAGAGAATATCCTAAGGTTATGTTTGTCAATGCTATAAGTATACATTGGTTCGTGTTCTCATGTATGAAAGGTTGCAGATTCGATACCCGCGCCGAGTCACACACAAGACTACAAAACAATGGCAGCAGTTGCTTTTCTTCATACTGCTTTTGTTCTCTTTTTGCCACAATGGTTTTTGAAAGACGTCTGCTGCAAGACGCAAACATTTGACGTACACTGGAAATGTAATTTTGAAGGATTGTACGAGGGTTGTTCAAAATAAATTACATATATGTTGAAATGTATGTTGATCTGTTTAGTTCTATTTGAATACGCCTATAAATACACTTTTTGACAACACAACATGTTTCCAAACAACCCTCTTATACATAAGAAGGATAAGGTTTAGGGAAATTCGCACCTGGAACATCCGACATGTTGTGTTTAATCTTGGCGCCATCAAAATGGCTCTGTAGGCCATTCGGCATATCTCGCTGGTAGATCATGGCGCTGGATAAGACAAGCAGACTGAATATGGCGACAAGACATGTCGTCTGCACATAGAACATCTGAAATAAAAATAGAATGAAACAGTTTGATGAACTTATAACATGAACGTTTAGAACACATGCGTACTTTTAAGCGCTTACGACTGTTTAGGGGTGATCGTTTGATACAAGTCTGAATGTAGACTATGGAATACGAATATATACAGTAATGTCATCTTTAAAACATGAGTATTTCTTTTATTTGCAGTTCACGCAGTTTTTGACATTTTCCTCTTATATATCTGCTTGGTCTTTCACTTGTTCATTCGTTCTATTGTTTGAACCTTCTAGTACTAGGTTCAGAGAAGTAGTATCTTGTCCATAGACACACGACACTGGGGAATAAGTAGCTGCTAGCGGGGATTCAGCCCTGTACGACAAGTCTCCAGTGACTAACACGTAGTACAACACAAAATTGTATTAAGGATTTACAATTGATTTGTCATATTTCACCTTATGACTAATACATGCTGATTCGGAACAAATGCTTTACGACATGACCTCGTAGACATGACTGAAAGTCACGCCATATGAAATAAGTGGTCAGAATCGTGGATATAACCAGGCACGACAAGTCTCCAGACCACGAATCTACCACTTACAAACAAGCGATACAGAAAGAATAAGCCGAGGCAAATCTTTTACGCCATGATCTTGTGGACATTTCTGAAAGTCACGCCATATGAAATAAGTGGTCTGTTTTACTAAACAAGTAACGGAAAATATTTGTGTAAGTCATAATTGATAAACATGGATAGTATCTTCTACGAAAGTGCAATATTGTAATGTGACACGTCATTGGAAGCGTCTCGGAGAGACGATTCCAATGATGTGTTACTTTGCAATATTGCTTAGCCCAATATTGATTAAAGAGGAATTGTTGTTTTAGACTTAGGCAAATCTTAAGCGTAAACTGTTTAGTAAAACGGTACCCAGACCACGAATCTACCAGTTACACACAACCGATACAGAAAGAATGAGCCGAGGCAAATCTTTTACGCCATGATCTCGTGGACATTTCTGAAAGTCACGCCATATGAAATAAGTGGTCAGAATCGTGGATATAACCAGGCACTATAAGTCTCCAAACCACGAATCTACCAGTTACACACAAGCGATACAGAAAGAATTAGTTGGGTCAAATGTTTTACGCCATGGTCTCGTGGACATTTCTGAACGACACACCATATAATACTGTACCCAAACCCCCTCTATGTCTGTGCGTGAAATAACCAAAGTGACAAGTTACAAATGACCAAGAGTACCTGAATGGTTATTCCGTCCAATTTATCAAAACAGGGATGAGTCTGCGGGTTTTAACAAACAGGAATTTAGTGCAAGGCTAAAGTAAGTTATTTAATTAGTTAAATGACTTACTATAGTTCTGCATTAAACCCGATTCATCTTCTGCAAACAGATGCGTTCGGAGAGTTTGACCCAGTGGAAGTCACGTAACAAACCCATTCGGAACACCTCGGCCATTTCTTAAAATAACCTCGGAGGTAATGGGGAGCCATTTTTGAAAGTAGGTCAGCAACGAAGGGCCAATCGTATCAACTCGGCAATCCCCGTCACAAGCCGGGGATTGCCGGAAAGAGCTGATTGACAAAATATGAAACAAAGATGTGTTCATATGATCATCTTTAATGAAAAGGGTAAAAATACCATTCAATTGTGATATATAACCAATTTGCGTGTATCTAAATACATATTTAGTGCCTGTGTGCATTTTGCGTTATCCGCCGGAAATAAGGCGAATTACCCCAGGATTTCTGGTGTATTCATGTACTGCCTACGAGGTATATCTACCGACTTGTTACGGGGATTGCCGAGTAGATACGATTGGTAACAAACCGTAACGTCTGCGTTGCTTATAAACTATTATACTTCGTCTTGACTTCAGTTTGTCGCACCTGGTGTGAAAGTTTTGTTTTCTGAAACCATTGTGATCATAGGAGGAATTGTTTGTGACAAGCAGTATCTCCCTATATCACCATGGTTTCCGCTCAAGATCATTCAGATATCACTGTACTTTCAAAGTTTATCATTTCTGTCTGTTGATACTTTCGTGTTGGGTCAGTCAAAAATTTCTTAAGATGGATTGGGTTTAACAGACCTCTGTCACATTTACATATCAGACAATTTGTGTAAAATTATTTTATCTCCTTTAGCCAAAATCTAATACCATTGGTTGGGATCTACCATCGTGTTTAGCTCTGAAAGCAGACCAGTTTATTCAATTATTTTTCCAACAAAAAACTAGCTTTAGAAGTCGTAATCATATCGGGGCCATCGTGACCAGGGGCCCGTTTTACTAAACAGTTTACGCTTAAGATTTGCGTAAGTCTAAAATAACAAGTCCTTTTTTTTCAATATTTGGCAAAGCAATATTGCAAAGTAACACATCATTGGAATCGTCTCTCCAAGACGCTTTCAATGACGTGTCACATTGCAATATTGTACTTTCATTGAAGATATTATCCATGTTAATCAATTATGACTTACGCAAACATTTTCCGTAAGTTGTTTAGTGAAACGGGCCCCTGGTAGTCTGAGTGCTAAACTTGAAATCTTGAAATCATATAGTAGCCCTTCTCTACGAGGGTTCAAATTACGGTAGTTCTAAAGTTTTATAAGAACACATCTCCCGACTGACTAACGGAATGCCGATGGTCGTGTCTGTCTTGACACCCCCCACCCCCCTCCCGGACAAGTTTAGTCCGGATTTGCCCTCCATCCACGAGGAGCCTCGAATCGCAATACAAATAAAAGAAAATGTTGATGCAATGTAAACCCTCAACATAGCAAAGTAAAGCAAAACGTAATAATATCCCTTACCATTACTAATAGTACAAAGCTAAACTGCATTAGGTAAAATTATTGTTTATTAGGTCTTTGGTTATAGCGTATTACGTGTGACATAAAACGACGTCAGTAATTCACAATCTTTTGACAATTATCTTCATTCCTTGACTTGAGGTCCCTTCACTTTTCGTCTGATGTGTCAGGTTTACGGGCTTTACGTTGAAAAGATCTCTTCTGTTCATATTCACAAGCACTTTGTCTATGAAAACCGCTCCTCATGCGGGTCAAAAGATCAGAAAATTGAAATAAGTACGTGCTTCCTGAAATCTTGCATACTTATTTCCTGATATCTTGAATTCTGTATACGCATAGTCTTGTAATTGATGTCTTCTTGGTTAACTACTCGTACAAAGTTCTGATCGGATAAAACGCGGATGTTTCATCACCGAATTCTTTATTTTTTGTCTTTACCTTAGACATACTCGACGCATTAATTCCGGGTTCCGAAACGTCGTCTTGGCGACATGATTTACTCTCCAATCCCAACTGCTCTATCAAATTTGAGAAGTGGTATAACAGGAAGAAAAACATAAACGAACGTTTAGGTTGTAAAGGATGCAGAGCTCGACAGAGGTTCACTCAAATCGCGACGGTCATCCCACTGATCCATCCTCATTAATTTGCAATGCTTCCGAATCCACTGATTGCTGTTTCGCATGGATGTCAATGGTCAGGGTGACATGGCTTTTCCCGTTATATGATAGGGGCTGATAAAAGGCACGTTCACCTTTTTTAGATCATAAGGTCATACCGGCTTTTTGGATTCATGCAAGGGAAAAACGCCCTTGGTTCAAGTCAATGTTCAGTGACGGAGCCTTAACAATAACGTAATGGTGACATAGACTTAACTAAATTGCACTTTCCCGGAAAAAAAATCAATTTGGCAAAGGTTTGACAAACACTAAAACTGCTCATACAAGTTTAATGTGATCTAGAATCTTTATATTTACTAGACCGACAAGACTATGTACGATTTTCCGATGGTCTGGTAAACAAGTGAGGTCTTAATTATCTTTTTCTAATTAATTATACACCGGGCCGTGTTAGCAAAAATGGATTTAATGTCTAACGTTGACCTGTTATTTCATTAATTAACTGTTAAACGATGTGAACCCTATATATTACTCCCATTACCCAGACTGCAAATGTAAGAGGGAAAAAATGTTTGCCTCTTCTAATTGTGTGTCGGTGTTTTCGCCTCAACTATTAGCTTAAATCTATTTCCAGCAACGTTCTTCACACGCTTTCAAATTATTCAAGCAGAAGTAGTTCCGACTTGGGCAACAGAACAACGGTTTGATTGTTTTGCAAGCCGCGCATAATTAAACCGATCGTAGAAAAACAATTTCGCCTGAATATAACAGAACAATTGTTTAAAAGGCGTTGTCCAATCCTGTAGTTTCATGATGGAATTGCATCCAATGGTTTAACTGAAGTCTGCTTAAACTTCGTTAATCCCTTTATGCAGAAGGTGTCGTTTTCGCTTGCCGTATGAGAATTAAACATTAACCGTTATAGTGGTGGAACAGCCTTCATTGTAATGCAAACAGGTTGGATCCAGGCCAGCCGCCAAGCAAATTGGCGGCTGACCTGGGATTTTACCTGTTTGCTAACTTTCTTCATCAAATTTAAGCAGATATTTAAGGTTTTCGAAAGCAGACGTCACAAAAAATCTGTTTTTAGAAAATTACCCAACATTCTAAGGGTCCAAACGGGAATTCAGACATGTATCTCGTTAAGCCACTTGTTCTCGCAAAGTCATTCTTTGATATGATCATCGTAACAAGGACACGGTGGCGTAAAAAATACGTTTTTGTCATTTGCACGATTAATGTCGCACCGGATCAGCATGTGCGTTGTGCGAAGACCGATCGGCGACGACATTTTTCCACATGAACGGTGAATCAGCCGAAACCTATTTTAAAACAGGGTAAAACATTTGGGAGTTCGATAAGACTGCTTTAAGTTTGGCCGGCCGATTTAAGTCGGCATTCGGCGCCAGTTCCAGTCAGTGAGCTTGTGCATGTTAAAGCTGGAGTAGTCG
The DNA here is from genome assembly GCA_947846245.1 of Cerastoderma edule. Classification (NCBI taxonomy): domain Eukaryota; kingdom Metazoa; phylum Mollusca; class Bivalvia; order Cardiida; family Cardiidae; genus Cerastoderma; species Cerastoderma edule. The sequence continues at coordinate 9,969,277 of OX401410.1, read as the reverse complement.
GGTTTATAAGCCGAGGGGCGCATTCTTCTCGTGCCTGTCCGTTATTTGGGCGACAGCTCGTCCTTTTCGCCAAACTCGCCTAGTTGTGACATTACAAAAGAAGCAAAGTGTTTTTGATTCAGGATATAGCCCGTTCGTTCTGTCAAAATCGCCTGTTTGCGACATTGTAAATTTAGCAGAGTTCCAGGCAGGTAGTCAGGCACCCCCTTCGGAAAGGTTTTTTGCATCATACCTTCGTCTAAGCTGCTTTCAGCGGCATTAGCAGATAAGATTAAAATGAATAACACAAAGTAGAGTATCCGCCTCGTCCGAGAAAAATGGTGCCCCTCTGTGATACTTTGTGTGATTGGGGGTAACATTTGAAAATCTTGAGGTGGAGCGGGTGTCCCGGGATCGCCCTTATATCACTGCAAAATTCTTGAAACGGGCTTTAATACTTACAATCTAACTAAAGCGGATGTCCACAATCCGTTTTGATTTTGCTCAATTCTTAGATATTGTTTTATATACAATGTACATAAAAGTATAAGACTCCATAACTAAAACTTGGTAGAGAAGTAGTGTGAAGTTTTATTTCTCTATAGTTATCCTGAACTGATCATGGCTTTACCAAGAAATAGTTTGATCCGCCTGAAAAGGTAATATGCATGCACATATCTGTTGGTTATTTGGTTTCTCTATTGCATATATCATTTAAATGACAAAGTTACGTGTCCTACTTACCTATTCATTTGAAGGAAAAAACGAACATTATAATTGATTTTTTCCAATGCAGTTGGTGCATCTTAAATTTACCTAAGAGAAGAATCGCGACAAACGACTGAAGTTTCTAGTTTACAATTAATCACATAATACAGGACAAACAATGAATATGTGAATGTAGATCTTAACTATTCAAAAGACATCTTGCGCGGAAATGGTGTAACATATTTGGGTCGGAACATATCAGCTAGACTATACCTTTCATCAATCATTGACTAGCTCTGGTATATTTAATTCACATTGCATTTACCAATTTCTATGTGAATCCTTTTCCTTTTTTGGTGGAATGTTTCGTCTTCGTCTTTGACTTGAATGCACAAAGGATCGCACACAAAAATGCATAGTAAGATAGAACAACAAAAAACGTGTTTTTGTTTTTTCTCAAAAAGGGTCCCTAATCTTTATCATACGACGTTTAGTATTATGCCAAATTTGAAAATTTGCAGACACCAAACAAACTCCATTACTTAACTCATCTCATTGGATAGAAAAGGCCATTGCTGGAAAATGAAAAAATCGTTTCCCCACAATTATCTCAAACGTTTTCAGTACGAGACCTGATATCGAAGCTTTCAAAATCTGACAAATTACGAAATTCACACATCTAAACAAGACACAAGGTTCGGTTTGTGAAAAAATACCAATAACGTCTCACCTTGTACGATTAAGGACTGGTTCCCAATATTTGTCACGTGGGTCAGGTCCCGGCATTGGTTCTCACTTCATGAGTCATCTAACACAAGTGGTAAAAGAAAGAAAACGTTAATAATGATGTCTGGCTGTGGAGATGCACTAATGGTGTTATTGTGCAGGAAACATAGAATCTACTGCGAGGATGTTTGTCAATCTTATAGTTATACATTGGTTCGTGTCCCCTGTAAAAAAGGTTGAAGGTTCGATGCCCGCGCAGAGTCCCAAACAAGACTACAAAAACAATGACAGCAGTAAAAAGAAAGAGAAATCTGTATTGTCTCTTGATGTAAAAGAATTAGAATCATACAATATGTTTTCTTTTTCATTTAAGTAAAGTTTCATTGAAAATTACTCCAACAGGATTTGTGCTATACATTAATTCTGGAATAAAGCACACAGAGATATCCGTTCAAGACAGGAATGAGAAAAATGTGAAGGAAATGCATAATGCTGGAACCGACTTCATGCTAAAGCAAACAGGTTAGATCCCGGCCAGCCGCCGAGTAAATTGGCGGCTAGCCTGTGATCAAACTTGATTGCTACTCTGAGTCTCTTTCCTCATCAAAGTAGAGCAGATATTTAAGGGCTTGGAAAGCAGATGACACAACAATCTATTTTTAGATTTCTAATTACCCAGCATTCTAAGGGTTAAACTAGTTATGTTGTCAGCACAATCGTAATGCTCACCGACATATCGTCACTAAAAAACTAAACGGTCATATCGTACATTTTTGGCAAGTTAAAAACGCCGTCTTTATGGATAACCTTATATTATAACGACTGACAGCATAGTTATGAGTAACGTTAAATGATGTGAATAATATTTGTTAACTTATCAATTTACATCGATTGTAAAACAAGTTCTTACAACTTATATAAGTTTCTCTCGATTCTGCTTCCTGGATAAATAACCGGTACTTGCGCCGAATGTGGATTAATAAAAGTTCACAATGCAGATCCCGCTATTCACGGGATTCGAACCCACGTCCCCCGTATCGATATAATCAACATTTACTAACCTACTAAAATTGAAGTAATTATTATGATAATGATGACGTGGATGATCATTATGACGGTGATGCGGCTGCTGATAATGATAATGATAATAGTATGCTAATTATTGTAATGGGAATACCACTGATAGAAATAATAATACTGGCAAGGATAATGATAATGATGATAATAATAACGATAATGATATTTGAAATAACTAATAAAAAAATAATGATAATCAAACCAACAAACCTAATAGTAATAAAAAATCAATAGCAATAGTGATAATTGAAATAACTAATGAAAAAATGATGATAATCAAACCAACAATACTAATAGTAATAAAAATCAATAGCAATAGTGATAATTGAAATAACAATACTGACATAACGATACCAATAGTGATAATTGAAATAACAATACTGACATAACGATACCAATAGTGATAATTGAAATAACAATACTGACATAACGATACCAATAGTGATAATTGAAATAACAATACTGACATAACGATACCAATTGTGATAATTGAAATAACAATACTGACATAACGATACCAATTAGTGATAATTGAAATAACAATACTGACATAACGATACCAATAGTGATAATTGAAATAACAATACTGACATAACGATACCAATAGTGATAATTGAAATAACAATACTGACATAACGATACCAATAGTGATGTTTTTCTATCAATACCACTGATGTAAATGTTATTAACAATAATGATGGTAATGATAATGATAATTAAATGCACATAATGAGTATAGTTAATTGAGTTTTATTCTCCTTTCCAAACCAAATGTGAAAACGAAAACATACCATTTGATTAGTCCAAATGAATTATAACAAATCCATTTCAAATACTGGCTTATCTACGAAAACGAAAACTTGAATGCGAAATGTCTCAGAAGTCCATAGCTTTATACGCGTGTAATAAAGAGATTCTCTCCTCTCATTGCAACAGACGTGTATCGAAGCAGACGACAGGTACCTCATGTAATATCAACCACAATAAAGCGACTCTCTGTACAACCACAGCCATGACAAAATCTGTCATATGTCGTCTGCGTTAGGTTGAAAATGTTGAGCTTATAAATTATTACAGCCTGAAATAATCTACCCTGTTGTCCTGGCCCGTGCGTTTACCCCAATGCGGGTATGCATGGGCCAGGACCTCGGGCTAGGAATACTCACTCTCCATTCTGCTTCCTCGATCTATATCCAGTACTCGCGCCGATTATGTAATAATGAAAGGTCGCAAAGAAGATGCATCTACTCGCGCGACTCGAATCCACGACCCTCGTGTCTCAAGGCCGACGAACTGTCGTTCCTTGAGTACAATATTACGATTGGAAACGCAAGTTTCACGTCAAAAAGGGAGATTGGAACTTTCGATCCAAGAAATCCTGCGATATAACTAAAGTCTGGTCTGTCTCATATACATGAAAGAACGAAAACACACGCCGTTCGTACTTCTAGATACGTTCGCTTGTATTCTAACCCCTAATTTGTTTGTAGTTGACTGTGAGACAGTGTACAAAGTGTATTGGAGACATTCGTTAAACGGAAAGTTATGAAATTATCAGAATAAAAAAAGAATTCGATTGAACTAAACGTACAAGCATGTTTCGTAACACAAACGCTTTCTTAAAGTGTAATCATTCCAATACTAGCAATGTGGATATGACCATAGCTACATTGTGCATTCTTGTTTGCCAAATATACGTCTTCCAATGATAAGTTGTATGTGACGAAGAGGAAATCTTTTATTAAGATACCTTGTCTATCGGCATATTGTCACCCAAACCCCACTTGTTTATGACTTTTACTGCAATATCCAAATAGCGCTGGATAACATAGTTGTTGCGAAATGGATACATTTCAAATTACTCTCTTAAATCCATTACCAAACAATAACAACATTTGGCCAGTTTGTTGCAGAATACTCTGGAAAACATTGAGGGAAAGGAAGAAATTGCTCGTGACGAGCAATTTCTTATTTTCCCACAATGTTTTCTACCCTTTCAGAAGATTATTTTCCAATTTCATAAAAATTCGAAATGTCTGCAAACTCTTTCAATTTAGGACAGTCGAAAAGTTGGCGTTTGGTAAAAGGTTAAAGAGACATTTCTCCCATTGTCGATATTGTTTTTAACTAATACTACGAAAATAAATACTTGTACCATACTTCACCATTGTCGCCTTTAGCCGCTTTTATTGTGTAGACCATCTCAAGCGTTCCAGTGGGGGACACGGTTAAGAATGTTGTTATGAAATCGGTTCCGTCATCTATTTGAACTAATTATGAGAATAACAGAAGGGCATTGTCTCTAGGTGGCATTTCCTTGTCTTGCCGTCGCGTCTTCTCAAAGATCGTATGCGAAATATGTCAGTTTCTAGACCCTTGTAGACATTTCGTTTGTGTGGGGTTGACTTTATTTCATGAAAAAGGTGAGAAACTGTTTGAGTAAGCGCATTCTTGTCCCGTGTAAGTGAAGAGTCCGTGGAATATTTATGGAGTGTATAAGCAGTTGTTCCGGGTTATTCGATACTATTTATTTCACTTTTGATTTCAATCGGAGAGGAGTGTATAAGCGTAGAGTATCATCTTCTGCGAAAGGTGGTGGGTTTGAAGCCAGAAGAGCGGGGCTTTTTCCCTTTTTTTTCTTTTAAAGATTTTTGTTGTAACATTAGTTACATTAATATTAGTTAGCCACGAACTTATTAGTTCAGTTTAAAATTCAAACCAAGGGACTAAATTCACGACTAACTATCTTTTAAAACACATATCAGATCGTATTCAAAGCTAATGGCCTCCCTCTGGTATCACTGAAACATTGTTTAAACCTTTACCAAACGCAAAATTTTCGACTATCCCAAATTGGACGAGTTTGCTGACGACATTTCAAAACGTGATGAAGCTGAAAAATAATCTTCTGATAGGACAGAAAGCATTGAGGGAAAAGGAGAATTTGCTCGCAATGTTTTCAAGAGTTGTCTGCGAAAAACTGGTCAAATGTCGTTATTGTTTGGTAATGGGTGACATGATCTTAAGTACTTCATTTGTCAAAGCGCGGCTTCGCGTGAATAATAATAAACCTTTTGTTACATTCATTTCAGATCAACATATCGTTGCATCAGTCAGGGAGGGTCACAATGCGTTATCACAGAACCAGTTTGAAACATTTAATATAGATACGAACATTTTAACAGAAAAGCAGTAAATATCTGTGGATAATGAATAAGTTTTGTTCTTAATCATTTCCGTAGCAGCCCCGAATTTAACAGGTCTGTAGCAGACACTATGTTGGAAATATTCTAGGAAAAAAACCTCTCTTTTTTAGCAGCAAGGTTTTCCAAGGAATCCGAGTACAACTTAGTTATTTTACATCGACGGTGAAACAAGCTCGTTCAACTTACAAATAAACGAATATAAATCTCTCTAGATTCTGATTCCTACATACATAACATTAACGAGAGACTAACTAACATTTCTAAGATGTGCATTTTCAAATAGCACTTGTCCAATACCTGAGTCAAAGGGTTGGTTAACCTAGGAACGGCACGGTTTTATTTCGACATTTATTTAAACAAAAGCAGGTCTTGTCTGTTCGAACAAATGTTCCATTTTTAATTACCATTTATGAGTATAAGGCATGTCAACGGGAGACTTACGCTTACCAATTTCCGTGTAGACTGTCTCTAAAAAAGTGTGCCTCCAAGTGAATGAAATACTAAACATGACATTGCTGTTTTTTGTTTGTTTGTTTGTTTGTTTTTGGGGGTTTTTTTGGGGAAGATATTTGGTTTATACGTTGTATCAATAGTATTTCACTTTTTAGTGTGATGCCAGGCTCATCTTGGATGGATAAATATCCCTAACTTGACAGCCTATTATGTATTAACCCTTTACCAAACGCCTAATTTTCGACTGTCCCAAATTGAAACAGTTTGCAGACGACATTTCAAAATGTGATAAATACATTTAGAAATAATCTTATGATATGGCAGAAAACATTGTGGGAAAAGGAGAAATTGCTCTTAACGAGCAACTTATCCTTTTCCCACTATGTTTTCCAGAGCCGTCCGCAACAAACTCGTTAAATGTCGTTATTGTTTGGTAATGGATTAAGAAGAGTTGTGTCCTCGCCATTCCGTTAGTCAACCGGTGAACTATATCCCATGGAAATCAGAAGCAAGGACTTGAACTGATGTAGGAAGGGGCTTGGTGATTTCAAGTTATGAGCTCTAACCACCATTAGGCCATTGAAGCTCCTGGTATTAGTAGTTACCTTTCCACGTAAGTTGGAATCATGGTACTGGTAAATTTAGATTTTCATACGATACAGTCTTTCTGGCTGACAAACGGAATATCGATGGTACTGACCAGCTTTTAAAGTCCAGTGCTTATAGATAGTTTATCTGGGGGGTCTTACTCCATTGACTTTGATCCGGGAATCGCAATTGAATTGAAAAAGCCAACGATTAAGCAAAAAGATAACATAAACAAAATGTCACACAAAAAACATATTGGACGCAAGAATCCGATCAAAGAAAGGCCTATACAGTTTAGATGCTGTCATAATGTGTGAGTATAACATATGTCAGATAAGACTGAAGTCTAACCACAGCTCATTGTAATTCAGTTATACAATGATGAGTGTACATAATCATGTTCCTGTGATGTTCTTATCATACACCAGTCGTTCTCAAATAAGTACATGCATCAACTCGTGAACACGAGAAAATTACTACAAAATTAGCATCAACTCCATTAACCCATTACCAAGCAATAACGACATTTGACCACTTTGTTGCAGATGATTCTGCAAAAGACACTGTGGGAAAAGGAGAAATTGCTCGTGACGAGCAATTTCTCCTTTTCCCACAGTGTTTTCTTCCCTATTAGAAGTTTATTTGTCAATCTCATAACGACTTGAAATGTAGTCTGCAAACTCTTTCAATTTGGAACAGTCGAAAATTTGGCGTTTGGTAAGGGTTAAACAACCGCCGAGAAAGAATTGTTCGAGCCAGGATTCGAACTTATAAACCTTTATTCGAAACAAAGCTTCCCACCATGCAGTTCAGCTCATAAACCTACAGTGATTATGCGTTCTTATAGGCGTGCGTATAGATATCTAGGCCAACTCGTTGCCATAGTATAAAACTTATGTATAAATGAAAATGAGTACAAAATAAAAGCCGAAACGTTGCCGGATATTCACATGCTCAATAGAACACGGCTGAATTTTCTATATAGCCCTAGATATGCACTTATGATGCTTTGCACCCCATAAGACCAAAGAATAGTGTCGACAAGCAAAACGCAATTACTAAATGATGCCTTATGTTTAACGTACATGTATCTGCTACAGAAATTTCTATAATATATTGTGACAAAATGGGATAAATTGCTATTCGTGAGTAATTTATTCTCTTGACACAATTAGTTATACCCATCTAATCAGTATCATGGAGAAAACGCATTTTTATTTATTGCTTGGTTTAGTCGTCTGTGTTTTGCTTTTTATTTGGACCGGTCAAATTTATATATTTGAGGATTGGCTTAAACACCATTCGTTGTTTCAAATCAAACAAGTGTTCCCATTTATAGCTGCCCCATTTGACAAGTACGTTTAACCCATCTGTTTTAACATTTAAAAAGCCGCAACTTTCACTGCGGTGACACTATCTCTTCTAACGAGTTTTCTAGCTCTCTCCTTCTCTTTGTATGTACGCATTCAAACATGCCTATCGCATATGCTTCGAATGATATCGAGATGAAAGGGAAAGTTACTTGTGACGCGCATTGTCAGCTTTTATCACGAGATCTTCTACATAATGATCGTAAGGCTAGAGTGATCATACTTTGCTTCTCTTTCTTTATCTTTTCTTTTGCTGCAACGATTTCAATTTAAATACGCAAATGGTATTCATTTGGGGGAATGAATTAACCAATATCCACAGCTGCAATTTTGCTATTGGACCAGATTGAATTCAACAGTAGACGACTTTTACATTGATTGAAAAAAAAAAATAGTATGATTTAATTGATAGAAGTCATTTTGAAAATAAAAAGACAGAAAATGAATTTGCACGTGTAATCTCTCCTGTCGTTTCAATGATCGTTTAGCTGTATATGCGTTGTATATATTGAGTGTTGGGTTGTATTGTATTTATTATGTTGCATCGAATCTACAACTACAAGTATCCATTCTTTTATCATATAAGTTGTAATGCAATCTATTTCATTATTTCGTTTTGAATTGTGTTGTGGTGTCGTATAGTAAGGTATGATATCATTTTGTATAAATAGTTTACATTTTCGTTACATAGCAGCTTCTTACGTCGCGTTATCTCTTATCAAGGGACATAACTTGGACAATTTTGAATTATTTATAAGTAGGAGTTGTCTTTCTTAGACTATTTTGAAAATATGATAGCTACAAAGTCTCATTCGTTTGATGATCGTATTTTCAAGTTCACCTTTGCTGTTATATACATTATATTTTAGGAGAATTATAAACTAGAAGATCAGTTTCTATATTCGATCAAAAAAGCGTGTACAGAAATGGATCATGTTTGTATTGTATTATTCAAAGACATAATAAACATTAATTTACTATAAGAAAGGCTGTATCAGTCACGTGCACCACATGGCATACTAATGTACAATGCATAAAGAAAAAGCACCAACAAACCAGAAAACCAAGGTAGCTATAGATTGAATTGTCTACAACTTATGTTTTCTTTCACTGGTGACATCATTTCTACCCAAACACAATACCACCAAGGAAAACTGATTTTGGATACTGTCGCCTTATGTTGATTATAACTTGAACTTTTTAAAATAACACTGAAGATGTGCTGAAGATTAGGTATGCTGTATTGTATTAATCTATGATAGAACCAGTGTGATGTATAATATTCTAAAATGTTTTAGATAGTTTTATTGTTCAAAAAGCAATTTACTCAGAAATATGACAGACAACATACCATTTGAAATTATATTTCATTTTCAGGTACATACGGTTCAGAAGTATAAATATCTTGTGATAAAGACAAATATCATCTTTTGACTAATAAATAAATAAATCAGCGCATATTTCATGACAAGAATACAACTAAGAGTATTTATCTAGAGACGACAATGGTCATCTGACTATCTGGGTTTTAGTCTATTTCACTTTTCCAGGGTAAATTACGTAAACCCGACTGTGTTGACCCGCAGGTAAGAGTCATCACGGAGTTATTTACGCGAAATCAAGGTAAGTTGTTAATTGACCCAATCAAGAGGATTGATGGTTTAATTGGTTTTGATTAGGAGTATATTCCGTATAACGCCTTTCCATTGTCAGTTTAACGGCACATGACAAGTATAATCTCCGTAGTTATCATTCTAGCGGCCATTTACCTGTTTTCGCACCTGTACAAAATGGCGGATGTTTTTGAATTGAAATCGCGGAAGTGATTCATTGCTTGATTTCTTAGCGATCAAGCGTCAATAACTTTTAACAATTGAAAATGTATTGTCCTGAAACCTTCAGAAAACTTATTTCACTGAATAACCTGTATCAATTACACAATTGAAAACACCAAAACTATTGTTACCTGAGCGAAACGTTGGCGACATAAGATCTAGTTTCATAATGAAGAAAATACATATTTGATTCATAACAGACAGTTTGTAAGCAACATGAAAAAAAATGTAAGGTTAAACACTTTTTAAGTTATCATTAGAATGTCCTATGTTCAATGTCCTTTCAAAATTAACATTCCTTTCGCCAGTACTTTTGATGTCTCTGCTGGTAATATTTCAGTTTTTATTTCTCTAACTCACACTAAGCCCTTCACCTGTAACTTACATTATTGTTTTTTAAACACCTTAATTGTTGTACACCTTGGATCTGTCAACGATGGTTTTGTTCAATTGTGGTCAAGTGACTAAGTGAAGTGTAGAAGAACCATCTGGAAAAATTGTTGAAAGTGTCAAAAAGACAAACTCACAAACCAACTAGATATAAGTAAGGGTTCTCAGGTCAATTACTTTTCAACCCGAACAAGATAATGTAGCTGCAGCAGAATCCAATAAGAATCAGTTTCTCAGATTTTCAAAGTCTATGCCCCAACTCACAGGGATATATACCATAATACCTTTATTAACACTATATATACACAAGGGAAACAACTTCAAAGAGAAACCAGTTCTGATGTTCCGCGCTTATCAGTCCGTAATTTTTTATACGATCGCTAGTCTGTCAGTTCTCTATATGTCCCGTTTAGCCAAATGATTTCTGCGTCTAACGGTACCTCTCTCAACAAGATTGGTCCAGTCAACCCAGAGAAATCTGCGACAATACACAATATTTTTTTCAAATTTGGCTCATTGGGAATAGATCGTTGAGAACAGAACCAGCCAATGTTTCGGCAATAAAGGTATTATGATATATATCCCTGTGCTCCAACTAGGGTTAGTCTTAAAGGCAGATAGATATATATATCAATGGACAAATGACTTTAATGACCATTTTCATATTGTTGTATTTTTTGGTAGTCTTAAAGGCAGATAGATATATATCAATGGACAAATGACTTTAATGACCATTTTCATATTGTTGTATTTTTTGGGTTTCTTTACAAAGGTCACAAACCAGTTTTGCCAAAGAATTTACTTTCTTTTTTTTCATTTAATATTGCTTTGAGCTATTTCACTTACACATTTCCATGGGAGTGAAATCGATTTATGCTTTCCTTCATGCAATGAAGAATTAAACCATCGTAACAAAAAGGGTAATGCTTCTGATGCGCATTTTTCCTGCTGTGTCAGTGTTTTTTTTATTATCTATGTGTTGCTATTTAAGCCAAAATCAGTATTCACTACAAAATATGTGTTAATTATCCTTCTTTCAGCACACATTTGAGTTATCTCCCTTGACATGCAGTAAGAGGAAGGAGGCTATGCTACACCTCATATTTGTAGGGCTGTTGTCCTTCACAGCCATATTGATCCCAGTCGAGGCCCAGACAAGGGATGAGATTGTCAACAATGTTGGGGGCTACAAAGTGGAACGGGCCCCGTAAGTGTTCATACTTTTGGAATAGTTTATAACTTCAGGCTTTTGTTCTCACTCTTAGGGGAAGAATTTGATACCATTTTTTATGAAGTAAAATTGGGTAATTAGGGTAAAAAATCATTCAGACTTGCCAAAGGGGAAAGAAAAACACTGAGGTAAACTCATTTTTAGGGAAAAAAACTGCATGATTTTAAAGAAAGTTAAGGGTTTCTGTTGTATAGTGATAAAAAACTCTTTCCTTCTTATTCATATTATTTGGAGTTTGAGAACAGTTTCAGACTTCATTAAAAGAATTGCATATCATGACTGTGTGATCACTTCATTAAAGAAAAAATTTATGATGATTACTAATTGGAAGATAAGGAGGGGGAAAAGGAAAATTAGTTGAATAAGATTGTTCTCCCCTTTTCAGATAGGGGTTTAGTCTATGTAACCTCTGTTGCAGGTTAACGTATACAGTATATATAAAATCAATCGAACCATAACATAAATATTGTCTATTGCTTCTACTTTAAAGTTTGCACATGTATAAAATTCTGGATAAGATAGTTGGTTAAAAGCTTTGTTAACTTTCTCACATCAGTTTAGTTTCAATTTACTTAGTTCTTAAGTTCTCAAATGGTCATTTGAACATAATTAAGGTCTAAATGTTTCATATGAATTCGCCTTTTTGGTTAATTCAGTTAATGTCAGCTAGTTCTTAAGTTCTCAAATGGTCATTTGAACATAAGGGCTGAATGTTTCATATGAATTCTCCTTTTTGGTTTAAATTCAGTTAATGTCAGTTAGTGCTTAAGTTCTCAAATGGTCATTTGAACATAAGGGCTAAATGTTTCATATGAATTCTCCTTTTTGGTTTAAATTCAGTTAATGTCAGTTAGTGCTTAAGTTCTCAAATGGTCATTTGAACATAAGGGCTAAATGTTTCATATGAATTCTCCTTTTTGGTTTAAATTCAGTTAATGTCAGCTAGTTCTTAAGTTCTCAAATGGTCATTTGAACATAAGGGCTGAATGTTTCATATGAATTCTCCTTTTTGGTTTAAATTCAGTTAATGTCAGTTAGTGCTTAAGTTCTCAAATGGTCATTTGAACATAAGGGCTAAATGTTTCATATGAATTCTCCTTTTTGGTTTAAATTCAGTTAATGTCAGTTAGTGCTTAAGTTCTCAAATGGTCATTTGAACATAAGGGCTAAATGTTTCATATGAATTCTCCTTTTTGGTTTAAATTCAGTTAATGTCAGTTAGTGCTTAAGTTCTCAAATGGTCATTTGAACATAAGGGCTAAATGTTTCATATGAATTCTCCTTTTTGGTATAAATTCAGTTAATGTCAGTTAGTGCTTAAGTTCTCAAATGGTCATTTGAACATAAGGGCTAAATGTTTCATATGAGGCCCCCTTTTTGGTTAATGTGTATGAAAGAACATATTTTGTAAATAATATGATTTAATTTTTCAGGACATATATAATCATGACCCCTAGAAAGGTCCGCCCCAATCAGGTTATTCAAATTTTTGCAACCATCCTGCGACTGGAGTATGGAGAAATTAATCTCCGAGTCTCCATTATCAAGGAAAATACAGAGTTTGCTGAGGCGGTGATGAAATTTGACCAGCCTGGTAGTAGAATCATGCAGATGTTGGTGAGTAATGAGATTTTATGCATCACATAAAAAAGGGTTAAAGTGAGTCACAAAATTAAATATAGAATAAGGGGTAAAACCATCACTCATATGTCGTTTAAACTCATTTATTTTAATTGTAAATTGTGAAACAATTTCCTACAACTTAGATTAATCACTCTTGATTTTGCTTCCTGGATCATAACCAGTAATTGTGCCTAATGTGGATTAATGAGCTTTTGCAAGGTGGAACCCGCTACTCAGGGGTGTCAAAGCCGCAATCCTACTGTCCGGAGGAATACTGTACCCCTGGACCACTGGCATCATTCTTAAGGGACTTGATGATGGGTCCAAATTGAGAGCAGCAGTAGACAACGAAAATACCATGAAAAATGGATTATTTAGGATAATTGGTTGAAACCATTCTAACAAACAGATGAATTACTGATTTGGAGGAATAAGTTCTTTTGTAATAATGGTCTTTGACCCTTTACGGTATATAGCGCCGTTCGCCGCCTTATCGATTACCGCATAAAACGCTTTTCGCCGTTATTACCGTATAAAACCCATTTTGACGTGCTATCGATGACCGCATATAACGCTTTTTGACAGCTGAAAATTTGATTCAACTTTAACCCTTAATTACACACATAAACACACACGTCACTTTCTCCAAATTTCATTTTCCTCTTAAATAAATATGTTTTCTTTCATTTCCGATGATAAAATCATAGGGTCAAAGTTTAAACTTTTGCTCTAGAGAGAATCTTTTGATAATGGTCCCATGACACCCTTCTGAAAAAGACGCTATCAAATTGAGATGAAGGGAATTCAAATTACCAACCCAATTAATATGAGAGGCCTTCAATATCCGGTCATAAAAGATCAAAACAATGCTGATTTGTAAAGACTCGATAAGGATTTCATGCAATTCTTTAGAAAATGAACACATTTCTAAAAATACTATCCAATTAAAATGAGAGCGAGCATACGGCACACGACCAGTAAAGGATGTTTATGACACAGAGCTGTTGTTAAAAGTTGAAAGGCGAATGAAAATAAAGCTGTCAAATAACGGACTTTATAAAGACGGCTACTCAAAGAATTAGGTCAATTTTGATGCTTTCGATCACAGGTCAGACATCAATGTAGATTCAGAGCAGTCATTTGATCGGTCTTTTGAGCATGAAGATGATAAAATGCTGATAAATCTTACCAATTTGCGGACAAGCAAATTAGATTATTCCTCGGACTTTGACTACAACAACGAGCTTTTGGTAGATTCACCACCCATGGACTCATATTTTACTGAAATATAAGCATGTTTCGTTGCCATAATGAATTGATTTTTACAGTTTTACAAATATTAGAGGACCCGATTTGACTACTTTATGAATCAATATTGCGTTGAAAAACATTTTTTCAATTTGGAAACGGTTTTAACGGAAAGAGAACGATTCAGTTTTGTTGAGAAATATACAAAGACAAAGCATGTATCTCCGTCATGAATGAAAATTCCTTGCAATTGATGACAAAGCAGAAAAACAAATTAGGGATCTCTCAGGGGGAACACATATGTCATTTTATTACTTTTGAGTTTGTATAATTCACACCGCAATATACAGTTTCATTGTTTGTCTAATTTTCTACACCTAAAAAAAGAAAAAAACATCAACTTAAAGGAAATTTTGTTCTCATCGTCCTTTATTCTCTGTGAAAATCTATTGGATTAACGAAAATTGTATTTATTTTGGTTTGATTAACAGTACCCCCAATCAGTGACAATTATCGGAGATAATCCTTTGCAAATAGGTACCTATGGTGACTGATTATGTATGCGTTAATGATCTCTGATAGTTGGATGGTTTATACCTATGGTGTCACTGATAAGCGTTATCTCTATACCTTAAAGCGTTAAAGTTTTTTGCCACAGATGGATTATATGGAGCATAATGGTGTAAGAGGTAATGATATTTTGGCTGTATACATCCTTATATTTTGTTTCCTTTCCAACTATAGATGCCTGCCAATGCTCAGACTGGGGACTATAAGATGAAGGTGGAAGGGTTGTTGGATAGTGGAGCAGGCTACGCATTCTACAACGAAACAGACATACTGTTTGATCCAAAACAGGCATCTGTGTTCATACAACTTAGCAGACCTATATACAGACAGCAACAAACTGGTAAGGCTTTTAAAATAAGATACAAGGCATGTGTGCAGAGTAACAACAATTTTTCAGGTACTGTTTAAGTACTTATATTCGCGGGGTTTGATTTTTGCGCGATTCACGGTCGGACGGACAGCGCGAATTCTAAACACCGCTAATAAAAGCCTCTTAAACGTTATTCTGTGTGCTATGCCAGATTGCCATTTTACCTAGATGTCACTATGTTATCCCTTCCACAATATATTGTTACGTTATGCGCAGTTATTGTATTTGATTTTGTAGATGAATACATTTCAATTTTGTTGTTTTCATTTATTTCGAAATTTACGTCACGGATAGCACACCTAACAATGTCTCAAAAAACACAAAATTGATATGTTAATTGTTATCCCATTGTCAAACAATGCCCGAGGTGACAATGAGTGTATCAATTGGGGTTTAATTGCAAACAAATCGGCATGATTGGTTGAGCAGTACATATGACACGCTTGTTCCGCGAACTGATTTCTGTTGCAGTATCAATTAAACATTTGTTACCCATATCAATTATTAATGTTGACTTTATATAAAACACAAAGACAGATAAATAAAGAAAACACATTTAACTTAAAAAATTTCAAGCAATGCATTTAATTATATGTATTTTTACATTCATTTGATTCTCATGTCGATCACAAACCAGTGATCCTTGCTGTAAAATAAGCACAGGTATTTCAAATTAGGTTATATGTTGATATGGACGATCTTTTGTGATGGGGTTTCAATTTTGCGGTACCCTCAACCATCACGAAATATAAACCCCGCGAATTTAGGAACCCTTAAAAAACGCGAAATATTGACCCCGCGAATATAAAGAGCAATACAGTATTATGTTTTAGCCTGCAATTAATGAAATATACTTTTATCCAAAGCATCATGATGAAGGCTTAATGACCTTATATGTCGATGTGCTATAAAACATCATCCCTTCAGTCAGTCTTAATGATGATAATGTAATGATATTGCAATGCCTTGCTCATTATAGATGAGACTCATAACCTAAATGCTGATTAGTGCTGGTCAAGAAAATTACTAAAAACGTTGACCTTTTGGTTACATGGACCTTATCTGGAATACCTGTGCTTAAAATTTGAAACATCTTGCTTTCCGTATCATTTCAGTACATTTCCGTGTGATACCTATATTACCAGATATGATGCCCAAATATGGAAGTATGACGATTTATGTCGTTGTAAGTGCCTTATAAATACTTCTATTTTGTGACCTTTCCCTTATACTGATAAATAATATCAGGCAGTTCCTACTTTTATAAAAAAAAAAAAAGTTGTCTTCCCATTTTCATAGCTTTAAGTAAATTGGTCTTTTTAAGTGGTGTCTTCATATAGTACAATTGTCAAAGTTCTTTTAAGGCCAATGTGTTGTATATCAACTCTTACAAGATGTGTATGATGCTCAGTATTTGAATATAGAATGCATCTTCTGTATGATTAGATAGAGTGATTTACTGAGGTTAATATACAAGCTGTATTCAAATTCTTTGTTATATTATTTCAAGACTGTCACACTTCTGTTTATAATCATATGCACCAATCATGTCCAAATGGGTATGTATTAAGACAGGGGTTTACCTGCCTTTGTTGATATTTAATTGGTGACTATTTCAGGATCCAACGGGTTTTCCAGTTCGACGATGGCTCGGTCTTCAGACAAATGCTGGAGGTTTTGTCAGTCAAAATTTCACATTGGCTGATCAACCGAATTATGGAAACTGGTCTATAACGGTGGATGCATATGTAAGTATTTTAATTGAATGTGGCATAATCATAAAGTAGACATATCCCAACATATGGTGGAAATATTTTGTTGGAGAAAATTATTATGTAAATGAAGTTTTATGAACGGAACTTTATGAGAAAGTATCAAATAAGAATAGCAATTGATCTAATGAGGAATTTCTGTTTGTTAACTTCAAGCACAACAGTAATCCAAATACATTGAGATGTCTATATAAATTTCTCAATTTACGATTAGCCATTTTGTAAAAAGATACTACATTGTAATTTGCTTTAAATTGCCTGTTATCTATTCTTTTTTTTGTGTTGAGTCACCATTGCTCTATAATACCATAGGTTCCACAATTTATTTTGTGTTCTATTTCAGGGAGTGACATACCATAAACATTTTCAAGTTGAAGAATATTGTAAGTTTAAAGTTTGAATAAATTTGATTTAATTGTTGGCACTTCTGTTCAATGAATCCAAGTAACTTAAGGTAGATTACCCATAATCTGCCATTTTGAAACCCTTTGTTTAATTGGATCACTTCAGCCGTTCTGGGTTTACATGAGTCTCAGGGCCCGAACTGTTTGCTCTTAACCTGATAGTTCCGGACCAGGGGCCCGTTTCAATGAAAGTACAATGTTGCAATGTGGCTCTTCATTGGAAGCGTCTCGGAGAGATGATTCCAATGATGTGTCACTTTGCAATATTGCTTCGTCCAATATTGAAATAAGAGGAATTGTTGTTTTAGACTTACGCAAATCTTAAACGTAAACTGTTTAGTAAAACAGACCTGATCAATGTATACCGAGGATGACTGAAGTATTCCGACGAACGAATGAGTTTCAAAATGGCGGATTATGGGTATTACTTTTTATTTCCAGTGTGCATTTTGAAATAGGTCCAAATCAAAACATTGTTTTCTTTCACTTTTATGCCGTGTCTATCTTTTTATTTTCTCATTGTCTTCATTTTCTCTTTTCTGTATGGGTTTCATTTGTATCATTCAGATGATATATCATACCCATTATTGAAAACATAATAGATAGGATAAAAAGCAGCTGTCAATGGTTAAAGAACACATGTTGTCAAAAAAGAATTACTCTTAACTGACAATCCCTACTCATAACACACTGCTTTATTCATAATTCCAAAATGAAAATGCAAATTTTTGTGTTTTGATTTGTCTTCTGTTAAAGCTTTTAATTAAAACTATCACACTATCTGCTGCTTACATCCTGAAGTTGTTATTTGGCCTATAAGTTAAATTCTTTTTGTTATTTTCTGTTCTTCTGCACAATGTGTTTTTCAAAAACATTTCAAAACTTCATACAATGTAAAGGATTTGCATAAGTCTTATATTTGCCTCTTTGTTTTATTATTATTATCATTTTTTATATTGGATGAAATGTATTCTACGATGTATATCTGGTTTCTAGGGGATCCTCGGTTTGACCTGAATGTGACGACAGCCCCTTATATCATGGATACCATGGACTATGTGAGAGGAACAGTGAAGGCCAAGTAAGCATTATGGTCATTTTGTAACATCTTAATTAGTAGAATCTCGGGGCCTCCGTGGCCTAGTGGTTAGAGTACAGAACTTGAAATCACATGGCCCCTCTCCGCGTGGGTTCGAATCCTGAGAGGGATATGGATTTTCATGAGAGGCAGTCTCCCGACTGACTTACGGAATGCCGATGGCTCTACCCGCCTTGACCAGCCCTTATGGGCAGTTGAGTATGGGGTCTTCCTCCATCATTAAGAGTCGGGCATCGCTACATAACTGAAATAATGTTGATGTGATGTAAAACCCATATTAAAAAAAAAAAAAGTAGAATCTCACTTTTACATATCTTCAGCAGGTCTTTAAAAATCAGATTGACAAAAGGGTATCTTACTCCTACCAAGCAATTTACCTTTCAGGGTCAAAGGTTTTTATATCTTTGAGAATATTGAATTTCATCTTGGTTTTCTTACTGTTGTCTGCTGTTGCTCTAAATTTGAACCTAATCTAAGTTCTCCTATAGAATAATTGGTGAATAGATAGCAAGAGTGTGGCTTATTGTGAATTCTGGTTATTTGTGAAGAGCATGGGTCTTAAGATATGAGGATCAATAGTTTAATTTGAGTATAAAGAAGGTTCGTCGATGTTTCATTATCCCACTATGGTCTTTAGAACTAGTTCTTTTATAAGTACTCATTCTTTATCAATGAAGCAGGGTATGGAAAACAAGCTAGGTTGTGACTTTAAAAAACAGATTAGTAAACTGGTTGTTATAAGCAATTTCATCTTATTTTACAGTTATTTTATAAATCTAAAACTGCTAGAAGTTCAATCAACAAATTGGAGCTAGTTCTCTTAGGATTGTTTTATAATATGTTACCTTGTCTGATTTCAGCATCACAACTGGAAAGTCAGTGTTGGGGTCCATGGACATTATGATGACAATTATTCCACCTCGTGATATCTACCCATACAATACATTCGCTGCACTGAACGACCCTCTCAGGGATCCCTGGGATTACAGTGCATACCCTAAACTGTATCAAAGTTATGACTATGTAAGTACACTATACCCTTAACTGTATCAAGGTTATGACTATGTAAGTAGATACCAAAGGATGTATATGTTGGCTGATAAGGGAATTCCTTTATGTGGAAAAATGCCATTCTGTGTTTTGTTAAACAATAGAATTGATTTTCTTTTTCTTTGTGGATATGTCTGTGTCAATAGCAATTCCACCTTTAGTGAAAATTCTACCAAATTTCTTGTATAAAATTTTTACTTTAAACCACTGTATGTTTAGGTCAAAGTGATAACTTTAAAGCAAACTTTGACCAATAATGTTTATCTAAAAAGTTTGTTACAAACTAAGACTCAAAGATCCAATTATTCTATTATGTGGGAATTCCTTCTGGAATTAAGTATCTAGAATAACAACACGCACACTTTGTACATTATTCAATCTAAAATCTGATTGAATTTCAGTTCAAAGGAAGGGTGGACTTTGCCTTTTCAAGGGAGGATATTTTGAATGCTGCGAGACAATTCTGGCCCACCACACAAAACCTGATTGACTTTGAATGTGTTTTCAATGTCACAGCAAAAGACTGGTTCTTCAACATGACCCAGACTGGTTATGCCAGTACGATCATCTTCAATCCAAACATTAAGATAATGTTTATCGGAGACAAAGTCAGGACGTTTAAACCAGACTCGGTCATGGTCGTATATGTAAGTACTTCATGAGTTCTTATAGAAGTGTTGTTTAACTAAATTTTCTGTTAAAATTAGGGTTAATGTTTATATCTAATGACAAAGATTGAATATCACAAAATCATCTGAGATTTTTTTTCTTCTGAGATTGATTTATCATAAGTGTAAGACATAAATTCATTCATGAATACATGTCAACATTTCTTCACTCAACTTTAAAAAGTTAATTCATTTAATGAGATGCAAAATAACGTCCAAGGTACTTTGAATAACAATTATATTTTGAATAATAATTATAGTCAGAGGCACTTTTCCAATGTTTACTATCTATATAACTAATACTCAAGTCGAATGAAGATTTATGGTTGCCAATTCGACCAAGCTCTTCATTCGATCCCACAACCCCACTCTCTTGAGGAAGATCCTCAACCTCTGATTTATCGACATCGTAATTATATATCCAGGAAGTAGATTGGAAAATGATTAAATAAAGTTGTATGAACTTGTTTCACAATCAATGTAAAATGAATAGGTTTTAATTCGAAAATTCCTATTTATACAGGTGGCAGCGATGTATTACGATGGTACTCCTGTACCAAGTGATGGTCGAAGGATTGGTATCACAAAAAGCTACAGTTTTCTGGAGGGTGGCGCTTCAGGAACTTTCAACAACTTACCAGAAGAAAAGATGCCTATAAATGGGGTAGCAACATTTGAAATTCCAATTCCATATGGGGCATCATCTGTGGATGTGGCGGTAAGTGCAGTTTCTTTTACTTTTTCTAGATTGAACCCTTTATTCATATGGGTCCTGTGTGGCTCAGTGGATAAGGTGGCTAATTTAGAACTTGGGGGTCCCAGGTTCGAGCCCCACCGACACCTCTGGTTTCTTGGGATTGGCCTTTGGCAAGTCACTTCAGAGCACTAGCCTAGTACTTGTGCATCCAGGAAAGCATTGTTGATACAGCATTTAACTCCATAAACATTCACTTGATATATTTTGTTGAAAAATAGATGTAGCATACAGCTCAAAAATCAAATGCAACAAAAGAAAGAATCGCTTGATGCAAGTATTTTCTCCCTTTTTGACAATGATTTCTTACCAATATTGCAATGAAAATATTGTTTTTCATACTTTCATGAGTGTCATCTATTGATGCTTCTGATATTTGAATTGTGACAAAATCGCATCTCAAGAGGATGATCACTACATCTTTTAATTGATAATGAAATAGCCCTGTTAGGCTGACAAAATTGCTTTTGGTAGTTCTTCAGATAAAATGGGACAATGCAACATTTTAACCCACTTAGAAAACCTTTTTCTTTTCTATGTTTCAGGCGAAATGGGACAACATTTATGCAACAAACATCATTCTGAAGGCGACAAGGTACTATTCTCCCAGCAAGAGCTACATCACTGTGCGCACATCTACAGAAAACCCTAATGTGAATGAGTTCATGATTTTCCATGTCATGACGAGCCATTTTGTATCAAAGATCTATTATCAGGTGAGTTGGAGACAGGAATTTTAATTACAGGGCCAAATCAAAGTGACAACAACCCATATTATCTGACAGTTTGTCGTCCAGGGGTAGAGCAACAGGCGTCCAGACACGTGGGTTCGATTCCTGTGAGAAGCAGGATCTGCCTTGCCACTTTTTATTAACCGACATTCGGCGCGAGTACTGATTATGTATCCAGGAAGTAGAATCAAGCGTGATTAGGCTAAGTTGTAATAAATTGTTCCACAATCAATGTAAATGAAATAGGTTATACTTAAGTTTCAATGATGATGCACTATGAAGTCAGCTAGAAAGCATTGAGGTGTTGTAGAAAATGCTTCACCCCATTGTTATGGCACAATTAGACTGAATGACTGAAATTTCAAAACAAACAACCTAGTCAAACATTATGAGAAGGACAGATAACTGTTACGGGTTATTATGGTTTTTCTATTTTTAGGCATTGTAAAGCCCATTTTAGCTATATTTCAAAACTTGCTTGCATGCATGTACATACATGCTCTCTTCTTTTCAAGGACTTAAAACATAATATTTACCATTGTTCATGATCAATTTATTTGTATCTTTTATAAGATGATGTCTTTTCACTCATTCTCAGATAACCATGACAAAGGTGTTAATTTTTTTCCATTTTTAAGAATGTCGTATTTTTCGTTCTCACCCATGTAAATGTGTTCTTACACCTTTCTTTGACTTATTTTTTTAAGTTTCACCAGTTGGTGAGCTTTTTTCTCTTTTTTATGTCCCCATGCTGTAAGAAGGGTAACACGAATTGATTCGTTTTAAAAAAAGGGGTATGGGTATTTATAAATCACAATAATTAATGAATTATGGTTAATAATACCATACTACTTATAAAAAACGGATGCATACATACCAGGTTGCATAACGCACTTGTTTTTACCAGGAGTAAATCGGATTTGAGAGAATAAAATGAGGTGTAAACATACTATATAACATTTAACTTTTAATGAACAAAACGTGGCTTTTGTTTCAAAGCAGGTGGAAATGAAAGTAATAGATAACTTTAAATGAAACAACAAGATAAAATACCTCCTAGCATATGCGAAATAGGGTAGTTTAACATCAACCTTCTTACTGAACATAGAAAAACTCAAAATCACATCAACTGTTCGTCCCGTGATTTCACAAAATCGTCCCGTAAATTGTTACCTTACGCGGAATTATTAACCCATTACCCGATCTGCAATTTATTGACTGGTCCAAATTGAAAGAAACAGCAGATGACAATATTAACATATGAAAAAACAGATCTTTATTTTGAAATTGATCAGAAACCACTGTGACAAAATGAAAAATTGCACATTATGAGCAATTTTTTTCTTTTGTTACAATTGTTTGTTAAGCCTTTTGCTATAGCTGTGTTAAAGTGAGAGTCTTTGGAGTAATGGGTTAAGCTAACAGAAACTAATACAACTGGTTTTGTTGTGAAATGGAAGTTTTAGACTAGGTGTCATTGTCCCGTAAATGGCCATGAAGATAAACCAACTGGTTTGTCTGGTTTATCTCAAAAACTGGAGGGCACCTTCTGGAATAGTGAAAATGCGTCCTGTTTTCCCAGTTGGCAGAGGAGCTTCGATGATACACACAATATCTTCATTTTCGATCCAGCACTCTTCTCTCTGATTGGGCCACTTGATGCGATCATCCACTTTCCCGCTTGCTACCATGAAGCTAACATAAACAGATGAGTCATCACTGTCTATCTCTTCAACCTTCGCTACATAGGACTTTCCCTCATACATGACTACTAAGAAATTGCCTGTCTGGACGTCAGTTACACTATCATTTCTATTGTCATCTTCCTCTATGGTTGGGTGAGCTGTGTCTTTAACTGTGTCATCTGTCTCAGCATTTTGATCTGATTGCTGTCCCCCTTCTGGTCTCTTTGTTACTATACTAGTCTTCCTCCAGTTACAATCCGATTTTTCATTAAACTTTGAGTCCACGAAACAGTTCTCACAAGCGCAGGATGTATCCCTTATTAATAGTTCACCCTCATTTAACCCAATTACTGCATGTAGTTTCATAGTTCCTTGGATTGGTTTAAGAATATTGTTTCTTGCTTCTATAAGGCTCTTGGTTGTATTGTATTCATCTGAGGTTATCATTTCGTATGCGATGCCTCCCTGACTTTGACTAGCCCATGCAAAGAAGTCTGACGCATCTTGAATTACAGCTTTCCCTTGCTTCACAGCGTTATCTGCATTTCGCTTGGCAGTACCTCCTACTCCGTCACATGGACCTTTGCCATGTCCACATTCAAAATAATGCCAGGTAGCATTAACCCCGAATCTGTTTTGGAAATTCCCAATGGTGTCGAAAATTGTTTTGTTCCTGTATTGGGAGGACGGGCTATCTGTCCATACATGAATTGTCTGAAGATCAGGAACAAGCAACTTTGCATTACGGACTACCTTTTTCAGAATGGCAACTACCATTGAAGCGTTGTGGTGCAACACTTCAGAGACATAGACAAAACTCTTGTGGCACACTTCTTGGTCATCGCTTCTTAAGTAAATTACCACTGGATGAAGGGTTACCATTGAACTGTTCCAATAAGCCGACTGAATTTCCTCCATACTTTGACATGTGTAATTCTCGCTGAAATCCATTTGAACTAATGCATGATTCTGTGGCAGCTTGTTCTTCATATCTCTGATTGCTTTATACTGATCAAACACTCGATCAACATGACCCTCAAAGTCAGTGTAGGCCTTCTTGAACATCTCAATAAACTCTTCCCTAGGTTTTTCTTCATCTACTATGCGCTGCCTTTCCTTTCCATTCATCAACTTCACTCGGCGCCATTGCTGATATTTCACTCTTTCTTGTGCCGCTGGTATCTGAGCTAGTACTGAGTCAACATGGGTCGGTGTGCTCTTAGCAATTTTGACAAAGGAATCAGGACTTGCGCTCATCGTGACTTTCAGATTCTTTACAGCTCTCAACAAGAAACTGAAGTTCTGGTGCTTTGAGCAGAGGCATACACTCCTAGAAGCAAAGTTGACAAGACTGATGTGCTTTGGACGAAATCTATGAAAAGTCGCCAATGAAATATTCGATGAAACCTCTGCTTTAAACTTGAGATACAAGTTGTACATAAAAGCATTCAGGACCCTTCTTTGAACTTTGTCTTTCCCATCTTTGATTGCATCTGCTTTTCCTGGTAGAATGCGAGAATTATCCTCTCTTTTTAAAAAGTCACACACTTTCATTACCATATGGTTTCTCCATGACGTATTCCTGGTTTTCACAGAGACTGAAATATCTTTGACCCTTACATCCTTTCTTCTATTCAAGCTTGTATATGTCTGTAGCGCCGACTTAAGCCTGTACTTTTTCATGATCAGGCCAGACACAATCCTTTGTACTGCACTGAAACGACGACTGTTGCTCTTTTGGGCTTCTTTTATTTCTGCGTTTAAGCATTCAACATAAACCAAACGCTTTCTAATCTCTGGTACTTCCTTTGGATTTATACCGGATGACGAGATTATTCTATCCGCATTACTCCTTGGAGTGTTACATAAGCTTCTTTTCTTGGATTCTGCTCTTTGGACACGTTTTTGCATGGTTTTCAACTTCTTCCGAAGTTCTTCATTTCTATCTTCAAGGTTTCCAATTGCTCTGTATGACTTTGAAAGGGCTCTGGATACTCTCTTTTTTCCTTTTTCTTGACTTGAACATTTGGTAAAAGGCATTCTGACAGTCAAATATGTAGGACTTGTTTGGTTCTCCAGAAGTATTTGCTACTGGATCCCCTCTTCTTGTCTTTTCATGTACTTTCTTTTGCCTATATCTCTTACAACATTCTTTGTTTTTGGCACGTCTTACTGCTTGTTTCTTCTTTGGAAGGCATTCTGTTGGAATATAGTATCCCTTCACACGCATTCGTTCTTGTTTCAACCATTCTTCCCCTAGATTCTTTTTCTTCCTTTCTCTATACTCCTTCATTCTTTGCGACTTTGATTTTGGCATTCTGAAAAGATATTACATACACAATGAATTGGGAATGTCTGAGACCGGTTTAAATTGAAAAATAATAAGTTCAATTCAGCACTGAGAAGAAAACATTGTGTCAAAAATATGAGGTGCTCTCTACGAGAAATATATACTTTTGTCACAATGGTTTCTTCAGTATTCAGAAGCAGTGTGTACAGTGAGCATCCATATGCGTTTAGAATAAACTTATCTTTCATTTAAGTCTAAAGAAACATTTATTTCTGTTAAAATGTACATGCAAAATGAGTCATCATTTATGGGACACGAACATGCAATCTACGGGACAATAAGATACTGGAGTGTTGTATGTATCACTTAAAGATCAAACTGTTGATGTAAATATGTAAACATTTATGCAATAAACTTAACCATGACAAACGAAAAAATATGCGCAATATTTATTGGAGAAATCACTTTATCAATTGTTTAAGTCTGCGTTTCGGTATTGACAAACAATTTGAATAACCATACACAGAAAGCATCAAACACACATGTAAGTATGGGTAGAGGGAACTTCTTTAAACCTTTATAGGCGAGAGAAGTTCAAATACGAACCAGTCTCTACTCATTTCATGAAATGGAAAACATACACAACATACATCAAGCACACAAAATGCCATGTAAAACAAACAATTTACAGGACAAAAACATGAAATCTACGGGACAAAACCATGCCTTATCAAAGTCATGCAAAACAGGAATATGTACCCATTGTTCTACTTTTATTGTGGGGGATGATGTTGACTAAAGCACATTAATACAAAACAACAAGGGTTAGACATTACTAACTTTGCAAATTTTAAATGTTTAATGACTTACCTCAAATTCTCATTTCCAAACACGATTCTTTAAGGTCAAATCTTTCCCGCCAATGAAACGAATAAACATCCGATTGTTTAATATGACGCATACTGTTATATTGAGCAAAATGTAATAAAATGAGTGGACGGATAATCAAATTAATGTAGTTTTCAGATTACTCTGTCTCGTAGATGGTGTCCCGTAAATTGTTTAACTGCAATGTTTCCTTACTTCGAACTCTTTCTATTTCAAATTCATGTAAGCAGATATAAAATGAATCCACAATTCCTTTAAGTGGGCTAAGTGTGTAAGTTGAATTGACATCCAATGGTATTTGCATGCCATTCTACCCAAACTAATCACAGTTCGGTGTTCGTCCCGTAGATGTTGTAATAAAAATTACTGTGTCACCAGGGTTAAATCAATTGCTCTCTTATTAAATGTGGTCTTATAACATCGAAAAAAAATGGTCAATTTAGTACCTTGGTGGTCTAGGGATAGAGTTATCACGGATGGGCGATATAATTGTGCAGTTATGACAGTTCCAGATACATACTATATCTTTCGTCCCGTAGATGTTTGTAATTTGGCGACATCTCGAGTATTGATTTTTTTTCTCTAAGCAATTGTCAGATGCACAGAATTGTTTTTTAAATGAGACAATTGCCTTTTGATCTTATGATTTAAAAGGGACTTTTAACATAATACTGTGAAATTATCATTCAAACTGCAGGCAAGAAAACGCATATTCGCTTGGCGACATTGACTTTTTGAATACCTTACATGTTTGTGGGCTTAAAACAAAAAATATATATTGAACGGACAGGAACGAAAATCCCGTTATTGTGTCAAGTAATGGTATTGATAGGTGGAAAAACATGAAAAATATTTCTCAACGTGCATTTTCATCCACCAGAGATGAATCTATGTTGGAG
Source organism: Cerastoderma edule (assembly GCA_947846245.1). Classification (NCBI taxonomy): domain Eukaryota; kingdom Metazoa; phylum Mollusca; class Bivalvia; order Cardiida; family Cardiidae; genus Cerastoderma; species Cerastoderma edule. Next base: position 9,941,663 of record OX401410.1, on the reverse strand, counting down.
ACATTGTTTGTCGCGCTTAAGTGAGAATGAGTGTTTTTGATCTTTTATTACTTGTCTGTATATGTTTTTGCAAGTTGTAAGATCAAGAATGTTTGTCAATCATTAATTGTCTCTGCACAGATAATTGCCCAGGGTAACATTTTATTTGGAGATGAGCTGGAGATGATATCACGTCACAAGACCTTTGCTGTCGCCCTGTCCAGAGAGATGGTACCGACAGCTCGAGTAGTTGTCTATTACCTTCAGACATCACCAGAGGAAATGGTGGTTGATACCCTTAACTTCTTTGTTAATGGAACACGCTCAAATCCAGTAAGTAGTACACTGTGTTATGGAGCCCCCCACTTCTTTAATGCTTTTGTAGAGTTTGTTTGTAAAGAATTCTCCTGTAAAGCAAACATAAAGTGAGATAGTAAGTTAATGATAAGTGGTCTAACTTTAAAGGTTAGGACTTGTCAATTCTGATAGATGCTTGATATTTTGCTATAAACCTGAACATAAAAAGTTCTGTAGATGACTTTCTATGTTTGGCAATTAAATGTTCATTTCTTATACCATGAAGACAAATGAGTGGTTTAAGGGAAAAACTATATATGGCATATTTCTCTTGTCTTATTTTTTCTAATAGATGAAAATTCCAGCCAATGACTTTCAATGCATTTTCAAACCATTTTCAAAAAACTTATAACCTCATAAGTTTACATAAATATATTTCACAGTTGAGTTTCCCAAATCAATGTCCCCTTAGATTAAGATGTTTAATCTATCTCTTTACTAGGTACATGCTGTGATTAACAAAGGAAAAGACTTCACACTTCATTCTATCGAGATAAACGCCATAGCTGAACCAGGCTCGTATGTTGCCTTTGCTGCTATGCCTAATGATCTCTTCAGTCGTGGTATGACAGATGGACTGACTGAGAATGATGTAAGTATACTCTTCCCTTAAACCTTAGAATGCCGGGTAATTTTCTAAAAGTAGATTTTTGTGTAGCCTGCTTTGCAAAATCTATCTGCTTTATTTTGATGAGGAAAAATACTAAGTAGTAAACAGATTAGATCACAGGCTTAGATCTAACCTGTTAACATAAGCATAAAGATAGTTCCAGCTCTATAAAGGTTAACCTGCTCCCCCGTGTGGACGTTTGTAACTTGTCGAAATTTACAACAACAGAGGAAAATAAAACAGTATAGATACTGCCTTAATTGTTGGTGGTGTATAGAATCTAATAAGGGGGGGGGGGGAGAAGCAATTTCTCATTTTATCACAAAGGTCTCTGTGTTTAATCATACATTAGTAATGTCTTAAAACTATACCACTTATTGCAATGTAATCTCTGAAATTATTACGATGAAAGGTTTTGCTGTGTGATGTGCTCCATTTTCACAAAATGTCTTTGATGTTCAAATCAAATTAAAAGTAATATGGATTTTTATCAGGGGTAGTCTCAAGTTTGTCTTACAGATACTATGTTAAACCCCCCATCCAACCAGCAAAGAGATTGCAGATGAATCTGACTAGCTGGAATAGCTGTTTATTTAGGTTATAAGTTTGTAGAATTTCTTCAGTGAATATGAGCTGTGCAACGGCGATATTGCAGTAAAGTTATTGGTTAAACATGAAACAAAACAAAACAAAACAAAATAACATGAAGACAATGTCCGATGAATTGTTTTTGATTGATAACAGTTGATTGACGAGCTTGTGAGTTATGATCAGCCTGCCAGGGGGAGCTACATGCAGTTATGGAGACTTTCGGAGACCACGTTTGAATACAACTTCTACTCTTCCACTGGGTATGGGATTGATGCAAACTCAACATTCAAGGTAAGTTTGGATTCATATAATCTTACGTGATTGAAAAATGTTGCCATCCACATTAAATGAGCAAGGATTGTCAAGGATAAAAATGTTGTTACAAATGGTAAGAACTTTCATCATTAGAAATTTCTGCTTTTTTTAAAAAAAGTTTTGATAAATTCTTTCAATAAATCTGCCCATTGAAAATCCAATGAAGAGAAATAGATTAAAGACAAGCATCTTAAAAGAAAGAAATTCTCCATTTAACCAATGTTGAAATCAAACACAAGTTTTTTGCCAAATTGTTTGGTACTCAAATTTTCAATTTTGATAATCTTAATTTGTAAACTAGCTACTTTTAAAGATATCCATATACTGAAACCTTTAAACAGGGTTCACGCTGGCCTTCGCAAATGGCGCCATTGGCGACAAAATCAAGAAATTGGCGCAAGAAAAACAAATTTGGCGAAAGTGCCTGGCGCCGACTATTTTCCGCGAGAATTTGATGTTTGTTTACCGCATGGTTGCCGATCTCGAGTCAATATTGATTTGTTTTTACTGTAGAGCCGAGAACCATGTATCGATGGTTCCCGTAATCGCAGTACTTTGAATTAGAACTCGGGAACCAGCTTATTTATCAAATGCGATTTCCGATACGGGATAATCCTGTTTTCACACTTGTTCAGTTCATTATCTGTTGATTGTCAAGTTTGTTGAAGGTGACACTTTCCTGTGTACACCATTTAGTCATTCGCCAGCTTTTACAACTTCAATTATATGGAAATTACGACTTTGATTACTTTAATTGCTTTTCAATCAAAATGTTTGCCCTCGCACTCCTTTTAAAGAAGTTGACATCAAATATCGACGAAGTCAGTTGTGTTGATTGACAAATAAATGAAACTCTTTTATGCGCCGAAGTTTTGGTAAATAAAATCCGCGATTTTAAGTGACACTTAATTCTGATCCAACACAAGAGTGACTATAAATCGATGTTCTCAGTCGTTGAATATGCCTCCCACTAAAAATCAAATAAACATCTGACTAGGAGGCCTGGAGGACAGGAAATAGTTGGTTATAATATGATGCCAATGTGAAAGTCATGTTTCTGATATGTCCTGTTTCAAATGCTGAGTGTGAGAGAGAATGTAATCCATAGAACCTAATGGAAAACAGCACGTACAAATAGATAGAACAAACAAACACTTGAGAACCCCATTAGAACCGTAGGTGACCCTAATGAAGGATTTCCCCTTCTACAAAAGACTATTTTGGCTCCAACTTATTGAATTTGGCTCCAATTTTTTTAATTTGGCTCCAACTTTTTCAATTTGGCGCAAGTGTTGGCGCAAAGAAAATTTTAGCCAGAGAGAACCCTGAAACACATTTTCACAAGACAATATTTTAAGATAGGAAAAAATAAACATTTTCTCTTGATGAGCATTTCTTTTTCACAATTGTTTCATTATCAATTTATATCCATTTTTCATGGAGATTTTGTTTGTTTGATTATAGCTTTTGCTGTAATCAGTCAGATCTAATATGATTGATTGAGAACAAAGAAAGGTCAGAATTCTTAAATTTTGTCTGAAGAACTAATGATTTGTTTTATTATATCCAATTAATTAATACGTGATTAGTAACCATCTTCTCTTTTGTTACAGCATGCTGGGTTATTAGTCCTGTCTGATGCCAACATTCATGATGTCCCAAGTGAGTTCATTTAATTATATATGATTCAAGGGCTCAACGCAAAACTATAGTAAGTGCTTCATAAACACTATAGTATTGCATTGAACCTTTGATATGACTATGATGGATTTCATAAAATCCTGACCTGTTTCAAATACTAAACTTAATAGGAGGACCAAGAGTTTGAAATTCATGTATGATCAGTAATCTATGACCATAATTGAAGTTGTCATTGGCATAATTCATTCAGTCCTGCACCATTTTTTTGTGTGGAGGTGAAATAATATGTGACATTGTTAAGAAAATGCTGGCTGACTGCTGAGAAATTGTTAAAGATGGTGTAAATTACAATACAAAAGGGTTGAAAACACTTCATTCTATTCGAGTTTTAAATGATTTGGGTCTCGTTCTACCATGTATATAGGAAATCATTTACTTACTGCTGCACACGCAAGTGAATTGATTCTGTGCCTGCTCTGATGTGTCAGATTTGTTCCAGATTTCCCTATTTTTGCCCTCTGTGGGGACATTTGGCATCTTCATTCAAAAAGGCTTAAAATTGTTTGTACAAGAAAAATCTAATTTTGAACAGAAAATCAAGTTTTAACCAGCAGATGACTCGTAAAATAATCAAGACAAAAGATGAAAAATTGCTTGTAACAAGCAATTTCTCCTTTTGTCCCATAGGTTATTTTATTCTATTTCCAATAGAATGTTTGGTATCTTCAAGACTCCATAATTGTCTTCTGCTGAACATTTTCAAACTTGAGAAGTTCGAAATATTCTGAAGTCAAAAATGAGTTAAAAATTTTCTATTCACAGCTGCGTGTAACCCTTTGTATGGAGAGCGTCCATGTTTTGATGGCATCACATGTTACAATGTGAACCAGACGTGTGATAACTATTTCAACTGTCCCAATGATTGGGCTGATGAGCAGGGATGTAAGTAGTCACCATTCTTCTTCACTCTTCGAATCTTGGTGGTTTAACCCTTTACCAAACAATAAAGACATTTGACGAGTTTGTTGCAGACGACTCTGGAAAACATTGTGGGAAAAAAGGAGAAATTGCTCATGACGAGCAATTTCTCCTTTTTTCACAATGTTTTCTGCCCTATCAGATGATTATCTTCCAATTTTATCACATTTTGAAATGTCGTCTGCAAACTCTTTCAATTTGGGACAGACAAAAATTTGTTGTTTGGTAAAGGGTTAAGGCGTTGGTAATGGGGGTTTGATATTGGTCGTCCCAGGTTCAAAACCTGGCGGCAGTTAATTATATCATTTTAAGAATGTTCTCTTGAAAGACACTATTTCATAGTGTAGTAATGATAGGTTTCCAAGTGACAATTGATAATTAAACTGTTGTTGCTTATAAGTTATTTGAAAACTGTGTTTAACTCATAACAAGCATTTGAACCGTTTGCCTGAAACAGATCGCAGTGTAGAAAAGATGCCTAATTTCCTTGGCAACTTCTTTATTTCTTCACTAAGCTTAATTCTGTTTTTTTTTTTTCACAATAAACTTCTTTTCTTTCACCTACACTTAGTACACCTTTACTCCTTAGAAGTTATTAATTACAACTTCTTTTTACCAATGAACAATTGTTATCAATGTAAATCTGTTTTCACATGAATTTGTATCTATTGTCCAAATAAGTGTTGTCAGAATTCTGAAACAATACTTGTCTTTTGCTATGATATACTGCTATCATGTAATTGTTTAAAGCACTTTGCCCAGACAAAAATAACCTACCTAGGTAATAGGCTGGTATTACAACTGGCAAAAAGCCTATGTGGCATTGTGGAGAGAGTATAGAATTTGGTATTACACAGCCCCTCTCCACTTTGCTTCAAGTCTCTGTGGCACCCTCATTGACATTTAACTTTCGGGTTCTTACTCCATTTATAATGAGTGGAGCATGGTATATAGAACTAAGATACTGTTAATGCACTGTAAAAACTTCATATACAATCAAACAACTGAAGGAAAAAATCTATTCAAGGGCAAAAAGAGATCTGGCTCAAAAGAAGATTATATTAGACTTAAAACTGTTGAGATTGGTAAACCCATAAGTGTATTGAAGGCTGCAGGATTACACAATAATTTAACCTTTTGTCAGGCCATAGATTTAACCTATAAATCATTCAATATACGTTTATCCACATCATCATATTGCGCACTAAATGACCTTGGATGTTGATGCGCCTTAAAACACCATCCATTCATTCATTGATTAAATCATTGATTCAGGTCAGAGAGAAGACCCCAGATATGACAACAGGACAATGAACACCATTCAAAGGGTCAGCCGAAACCTCAGGTTCTATGAGGACAGTGGCTGGGCGTGGCAGGAACGTTTTGTGAAGTATGTTGAGTTAATTTTGTAACCCATTTATTCATGGAATTTTGTAACTGGTCTAGATTAAAAACAACGACAGAAGAGAAACTATTTTGTGATATTAAGTCATGCAGATAGATAGCTCATTTCAGGCAATTTATTCCTTCTTTGACATGGAGATTTTTAAAGCCTGTTGTAGCACCTGTCCGCTTCTGGTACTAAGGTCCCAGTTTTGATTCCGCTAGTGTCAAGGTGAAAGTACTGGGACTTGCCCGAAAATGGGCAGGGGTACTGGTCATGCATCTAGGAAGCAATCATCAAGAGTGAATTCAATAAGTTTCAAGCTTTTGTCACAATTAAGAATTAATTACCTTGAACAGAGTATTGTTATATATCCTCAACCATTTACATCTTTCAGACCTGACGGTATGGTGCAGTTTAGAGTGACCCCACCCAAGTACCCTCTCTCCTGGGTCATCAATGCCCTATCAGTTAGCAGAGAGAAGGGATTAGGCCTCATGCAGAGACCAGTCATGGTAGGGTTTAACTGCTGTTATATTTACCCAATTGTCAATTCAAATGTATTGTCAAAAAGAGAATATTTGTTGATTTTGCAAGGCAATAGAACTGATGTTGAAAGTGTTATTTTTTTGTAGTCGATCCTAAGTTTCAATTGATAATAAGATTTTAGAATTGACGTAGTTCTAGCATATTTTCATGCAGTATTTTGTGTCTGATTTGAAATTGAAAGCAGGAACAAAACATAATGGCATAGTATAAAGAATAACTTTCTGAACATGTGCTCTAACATATTTTGAGAAAATGAGACAAAAAAGAAATTGGTTGTCCAAAGCAGCTTATCCTTTTTGTCAAACTTGTTTGTTAAAGCTTATACAGTAACTGCAGAATCATTTAACCCTTTACCATATGCCAAATTTTCAACTGTCCCAAATTGAAAGAGTTTGCTTACGGCATATCAAAAATGTAATTAAATTGAAAAACAAGTTTCTGATAGGGCAGAAAACTTTGTGGGAAAAGGAGAAATTGCTTGTTAAGAGCAATTTCTCCTTTTCCCACAATGTCATCCAGTGTCGTCTGAAACAAACTGGTCAACATGTCAAATGGTAATGGGTTAAGTACTTATGTATGAAGGCAAATTATAAATAAAATTTTCTTTTCCAGTATGACGCAACTCGATACATGTACATAATTGTGGAGGCTCCGCAATTGGTGGTGAGAGGAGAACAGATTGGTGTCCGAGTGACAGTTTTCAACTACTGGTATAAGGATGACTACATTGAGGTATGCAATAGCTGTTTTAATTAGTGTTATATTACCTTTGACAACATTAAAACCCATTTCCTCTTGCGCGATTTGTGACTTGAAGTGAAATCAAAACCAGTCTCCTGGCTGACTTATGGAATGTTGATGGTTCTACCCTCGTTTTTGAGGTCTTCCCTCATTGTTATGTGCCAAGCAACATAATAGAAATGATGTTGATGCAATAAGAAAACAAACATTTAGAATAAAATATTCAAAAAGACATTTGGTTTCTTGTATTAGTCTGGTTGGGATATACAGAGGCATTGCAAATAAGTTTTGAATGTGAAATTTTAGTAAAGGGACTCAATAAGCTTCAAGCTTTCTTTCTAATCCATTTGTGAAAGTATTGTTACTATGAAATATGTTCACACTAAAATCAGAAAAAAATTCTTGTCTCAAATGTCCAAATACTTTTCTAATCAAATATGTAGATTTACATTGATTTTGTTGATCTGATTTGTTTTATTATTCTCTGCTGCAAACTACATGAAACAAAAAATCCGTTGACTATATTCTGATATTATAGAAGTATTATCTTTGAACGCTGGTCTTGCATTGAAACCCTTGGTATGTGTTGTATTTTAGGTGCTGATTACTATGGAGGATGGTGGGAGTGAGTATGAGTTTGTCTGGGTAGATGATCTGGGTATAACAAGCGCCTACCAACCAAAAACCTACCCTGGAGATCATCAAACATTAGTATTTGTAAGTGCTTTTAGGTGGTTTAATAAGAAATTTGTTTTTTAAGATTTCTACAGTAACATATAGTGTTGCAATCCCTGAATTAAAACTACCCATTTATTTACCTAGAACTGCGATTTCCTAGCTGTCGTGCTATCCTCATTGTATTGAGAGCAAGAGGGGGAAGCAATTGAAGTCAACCCTGTTTTAGCGATCATATAAGAAATGCAGAATCAAGGTGTATAAGACAACTAACAGCTTGAAACATGCACCAGTCATTCAGAAAGCTCAAGTTGATGTCCAGGATTAAGATTAAATAAGGCCTTTGCTTAGATAACCTTTTCAGCATTATTTAAGAGTGGCTTAAAACCAGATTGCCTGTACTTCCATGGTAAAAATATTTTTATAGTATCACCCAGTGCGTGTATAGATCCTGTGATCTTCTGCAAATAAAGCTTTCAGTCAACCCTTGCATTGTCTTGATGGTTCTTTGTAAATGTAATCCTTGGTAGATGTTGAAAACCCTCAATTTCATATTATTGAACACATTGATCAGAGGTTTTATGAAGAGCCTTGACATTTCTCTGGCGTCGTTGACCAGAAACGATCAGAAACCCCGGCTACTTTGCTCAGTTGTATGATAAATCTATTGATGAGGTCCCCTTAAACCCTCGACTCTTTTTGCCAATTCTCCTCCTCCTACAGATATATAATGGAAACCCCTGATTGATCCACAAGCAATTTCTTTTTTCATAAAACTGATTATTTCTTAACTCTTCTGCTACATGTGCAGTTAAATGATAATATAGATACCAAAAGAATTGTTCACAGAAGTTATGTCTATGCTCTATCTGCTCTGATGTGATACTTATTCTTTTGCAGTTGGAACCTGGTGAGTCAAAGGATATTTTCATGCCAATCGTGTCAAGGAAAGTCCAGGGAGAGTTGACGTTCACTGTAAATGCCTGGTGCTTCATGGAGAGAGATACTGTTACAAGGACCGTCACGATAATGGTAAGTTTAAACACATAACCTCTTCAGCCACATTTTTGTGTCTTGCAGTAGATGACTTTCCAAAAGCATTATGGCAAAAGGAGGAATTGCTTGTCTGGCAAAAGGAGAAATAGCTTGTGACAAGCAATTTCTCCTTTTGCAATAATGCTTTTTCAATCTACTCACACATAATAGCAGCAGAACTGAAAGGTTTTCAACATGTTTGCAAAGTTTTTCTTATGTTGTCTACTTCAAATAAAACAATGTTGTCTGCATTTGATAAAGAGAAAGAAAATAGTGTTTCATAGTAGTACTACATGTGTAGTTTTATCTGAGAATGCCTGGTGTTTCAAAGGGTGAAATGCTATTGTTATACAAGTCTTATTTGATAATACCTGTTGTTCCATAGAGGGAATTTTATTGTATTGATACTTTCTTATCTGAGGAATGCCTGGTGTTTCATAGAATGAAAGGCTATTGTAAAACCACAGTATTATCTGAGAATGCCTGGTGTACAGATGACTGTACAAACTGCATTTCATAAAATGTGATTTCTATTTCATAAGTTTTCGTATGCCTAAGCAAAGCATGTCGTTGGAACTACCGGTAGCCTTCGGAATTAATTAGGAAGCAAACAATCTCTTACTGTAACTTTATAATAAATTGAAAACTAAGTCATTTTTGCCTAATACATTTTTATTCTTCAGAAACCATAATGGTTGAACTATCATCATGTAAATATGATGTGGTATTTTATCCAAAATAATGAATATTTTTATTGTACTGTTAATTTTAAGATGGTTAATGTGAATATTACATTTCTTTTACAGCCAGATGGAGTATTGAACTACTTCCACACACCATATCTTATAGACATGATCAAGTATGGTTCTGAGACAATACCCGATCTTCAAATTGTTATCCCCGATCAATTCAAAGTACCAGAAGTGAGAGAGCATCTTTATGTGCCTGGATCTGGTATTGCAGAAATCAGTTTGTTTGGTATGTGAAAGAAATACAGTGACGTCTCATTAATCCGGACACGCCCGTTCCCAACAAAATTTCCGGATGAACAAGTCCTACACATTAAGACATAAACGGTCTATATGCATGTGTATACTTTTAACCCTTTACCAAAAGCTAAATTTTCTTTCGTTTGCAGACGACATTTCACGCGATGAAATTTAAAAATAATCTTCTGATATGGCAGAAAACATTGTGGGAAAAGGAGAAATTGCTTTTGACGAGCAATTTCTCCTTTACCCACAATGTTTTCAAAAGTTGTCTGCAACAAACTGGTTAAATGTCGTTAGTTTTTGGTAATTGGTTAGGCAAATTACTACAAATAATTCCATTCCCTTACAATTTCATTCAGATTGCGAGACATCTGGATAAACGGGGTCCGGATAAACGAGGTTTCACTGTAGTGTGTAACTTCTATTTACCTTTACTATTCATAATCTCATGGGCCTCCAGGGTCTAGTAAGGGGGCGTATGTAGGTATTTTATGCTTATACATGGAACATGCCATTTAATAGATACCTTGGGCACTTCATTGTGTTGGACAATATTATGTCGCTACAATAATTTTTGTAACAGTGAAACAGTGCAAATAAAATTGATTTCTTTGGGGGAATACATAACTTTGAGGAAAAATTAAAAAAAACAAACATACCTATCTGTGTTTTGCTTAGTAAGAAAAACCCCTTGACGTATGATTGTCCTAAGAAACCTCTATGGCCTAATGGTAATACTGAGCTTGAAAATACAAAGCCCCTCTCTGGAATGGTTTGAATCAAGATGATTTGCAGATTAAGACATTCTGGCGTTTTATTTCTTTGAATATACAAATTAAATCATTTAAAACAGAAGGCGTGTAAAGGATTTTATTTTTGTTCTATTTATTCCTTTGCCGGTCCGGCAATTTCATTTGTATAGATATTCTATAGATAGGTAAACCTTATTTCATTTGTATAGATATATATATATATATATATATATATATAGTGTTTGAAGTTACATTGATCCTTCACTACCCAACTTTATCATCTCTTATTAGCAGTAAAGCTTATGGTTTTACTCTATCAATAATAAGCCTTGCATTGCAATGTAACTGATGTAATGCTTACATGCACTTTAAACCTCCTCCGACCCCAATAACTAAACTGATTTGTTTTACATTGATTGTGAAAGAAGCCTAAAGCTTGTTTAAATCACTCTCTATGACTGCTTCCTGAATACTAAAGCAGTACTCACACCGATGTGTAGGTTAGTCCCGGCAATTTTCACAGCACCTACCGGAAATCAAACCCTGGACCCTCGGTTTAAGAGGTAAACCCTCTACCACTGGTCCAATGTCGTTCCAATGATTTTTTTGTTCTTGATACAGAATGATTCTTTTCTTTTTACAGGGGACGTTGTCACACCAGGATTTTTCAAGAAGTACATGAATTGCGAGGATATTTTCCGAAAGCCCTTTGGAGCAGCGGAGATGAACATGTTTAACTTTGCATACAACCTGCTGACCTTGCAGTTTAAGAAAGCCAATCAGCAACTTTCTCCTGAAACACTGGCCACCTCACTCGAGTACCTGAATATAGGTAAAAACTTATTGATTTTTTAACCTTTTCAGTTCCTTTTACTATAAGCATACACATTGATATGGAACTTTGCTATTTTCTATTCATGATGTATTAAGTAATTGATAAACAAGTTTTCAGATGATAAGATTTATATTGAAACATAAAGACAATAATTCATTACAAGCTATTTTTCCCGTTGTCACATTTGTGACAATTCTTTTTTATTCAACAATATGGCAAAAAAATGGACCAGTGAAACTATCCCATATGAGGTAATATGTATATGATGAGTTTTTTAATCTATTTTCAGGACTTCAAAGACAGTTGAGTTACATGAATATGGACGGATCATTCAAAATGTTCCGTGATGACAATACCACGACCAGCATTTGGCTGTCTGCCTTTGTAGCGAAGACGCTACACGAGGCGAGATTCGGTGAATGGGAAAGAGATCTGTTTATCCCGATTGATTTGATAGACAAGATTGTGGTGTGGTTGTGTGACAAACAGAATGAGACAGGAGCTTGGTACCCGGAAGACATGATCTTTGACAGGAAACTGGTAAGGATTGAATTGGATTGAGGTGTAATGCCATTTTCAGCAATATTTCAGTAAATTTTAGTACAGAAATAGTAATGTTTGAATGGAAAATGTGCCTCACTTTTGCTCCTGCAATTAACTCACTAGTGCTGCTCAATGTTTTAAAACCCTTTACCAAACACCAATATTTTGAATGTCCCAAATTGAAAGAGTTTGCAGACGACATTTCAAGATGTGCTGAAATTGGATAGTAATCCTTCGATAGGGCAGAAAAATTTGTGGGATAAGGAAGAATTGCTCGTGACAAGCTTGCTTGTGACAAGCAATTCTTCCTTATCCCACAATGTTTTCTAGAATAATCTGCATGTATATTTTGACACCTCAGAGCAATAACACAATAACTGACATTTTTCACAAAAGCAGTTCTTTGTATAAAATGTTAAAAAATATTCAGATTTAGATCCCTAAAAGGTCTTCCTCCATCATTAAGAGTTGGGTATCGCTACATAACTATAATAATGTTGATTTGATGTAACACACATACAATAAAAAGATCCCTAAAAATATTTCGTAGTCAAACTCAATTAAAAAAAATGACTTTTAAGACAATGGGACTTAACCCTTTACCAAATGCAAAACTTCTGTCTGTCCTAAATTGAAAGAGTTTGCAGACGACATTTTATTTTAAATTATGACTAAATTGTGACGAAGGGCAGAAAACATTGTGGGAAAAGGAGAAATTGCTTACTCTCACAATGTTTTCCAGATTTGTCTGCAACAAACCAGTCAAATGACGTTATTATTTGGTTATGGGTTAATATGATAACTGTTATTGTGAAAAATATATATTTTAGGCTGGACAAACCGGTGATCCCTCTGAGCGTATGTATGGCCACCCAGTGTCACTCACGGCATATGTACTCATAGCCCTGTACAAAATTGAAACAGATGTGTCTGGGGTAAGTGAGGATAATTCGAATGTCCATTTGTCTGTTATTAGGAACATAAAGAAATGTGATCAAAAACTCAAACATGAATATATACATACATATACATGTATATAAGTAATTCCAAATGTCGATATGTAACCAAGCATCAGCTTAGATTATTCTTGAGTATCCGAATTCTATATTCTATATTCTATAGATATGAGAGAAGACGCCTTAACAAAGACTTCTTTTTATACGCTTTGTAGTTAATGGCCAAGGTACATTTTTACCATGTGGATAAACCAAGAGAAATAAACATCCAATATCTGTCTGTAGTGCTTAATGGTACCAAACTGAGAAAAAAAATATAAATGCATAAGATGGAAAGAGAAAGAAATTCTATGGAAAGGAGAATGGTGGTCACAACCTCAAAATAGTAATTGATAGTGACAAAAAATGATGCATGGAGTTTTTACATTCCATGTTTTATGTGTTTATTCTGTTTTGATGAGTTGATCTAAAGAACAACAGAAAATGAATGTAATGGTTTTTTCCTATGTCTAAAATTCACAGAACAGCAAATTTTTTGTCTTTATTCCTGGTATGGAGGGAAAACATATGTTGAAAGTTTTTTAAATCTTTTTAAAACATGCTCAGAAAATAAATTATAAAAAATGGCAACTTGCATATTCATGATCATGACTATCTTAAAATACATTTATTGGAATCCATGGATCAAATTCAGATATTGGGTAAGAGATTTGAATGACTAATGAATATACGGTGTAATATTTGAACTTTGAACAACTCATTGATATTTATGTATCTTTATATGTATTATTGTATTATATTCCTAAGGTCTGTGTCTACAAATAAAAAAAATATTCTAATCTATTCTATTTTATTTGTAAACAGTCTGCCCTCAGCTGCATTGACAAGGCAAGGCAGCAAGCCTCGGAGTACTTGGTTAGAGAAGCGTTCAATACCCCAGATAGAGAGGTGTTCCAACTTGCAATTACGGCCTACGCTCTATCACTCTCTCAGCAAAAGAGTCGTAGTATCTTTGACAAACTGTGGACACTACGAAGGCAGTGTAAGTACATGTATTGCTTTAAACTTTAAGCATAAGATTTGTCTTAAACATTTTATAAGTTAAAACTTATTTATTTTACATCGATTGTGAAACAAGTTCTTACAATTTAGACAGATCACTCTTGATTCTGCTTCCTGGATACATAACATGAACTCGCTACTCATGGGATTCGAACCCACGACCTTCGTGTCCCGAGGCTGATGCTCTACCCCTAGAAATTTATTTAAAGGTGTATGTACACACATGAGACAATTTGTAATAATATGGAATGTCGTTGAAACAATGCAGTTTTTGTATTACAGTATGCTATTTGATAAAAAGTATCTACTGAGCTCAAACTTTATTCAGAACGTGTCAATATATCAAAGTATGTACCTTAACCCTTTACCAAACGCCAAATTTCGACTGTCCTAAATTGAAAGAGTTTGCAGATGACATTTCAAAATGTGATGAAATTGAAAAATAATCTCTTAATAGAGCAGAAAACATTGTGGGAAAAGGAGAAATTGCTCTTTAAGAGCAATTTCGCCTTTGCCCACAATCTTTTCCAGAGGCGTCTACAACAGACTGGTCTAATGTCGTTATTGTTTGGTAATGGGTTATACAAAATTATTGTTTTCAAACTTTGAATATGACGTCTGCTGTAGCCCTGCATAAAATTGCCTATGAAGGAAAATGTGTCAAGAGAATTCTTACTGTATTTCAACAGCCAATGAGATCTACTTCTCCAACATGGACATGCCAGAGAATCCATCAGACTTCATTAACACGGTTCGATACTTGAAGCCGAGAATGGAGCTGCTTAACGATGGGTACGCTGTCCAGGCAACGGCCTACGCACTGATGGCCCATATCAAGCACAATGGTATGGGTATAGACACCGAGTCCAAGGTACAGCGTGACTCCATGATGAGATGGCTCAACTACATGCGTAATTTCATTGGCGGATTTGCATCAACACAGGTTTGTGTAATCAGTAAAGGTTTTTTATATAGCTTTTAAACTGGAAGAGGCCTATGCATATTGATGTAAGACAGACCATTGGCGGTGTAACTTCGGACTTTTTTATTAAAAAACCTACATCAAGGGTTCAAATTAAGACTTCATTCTTGCATCTAACCCTTGCGTAATTCAGAATTTTTTAATCGAAATGGTTCCTTTAATAGACCCATATTGCCCTCCGTACTAGCTGTTACCAAGCCTGCAGTGAAACAATCAAATACTTATCCTTCAAATGCAGTCATGTTTATGCACTTGTACTAGATCACATAATAAACAATTGCATCAAGAAAGTGTTTTCTTTACATGAACATCAGAAAACTAGTTGTTTTGAAAATATGTCTGCTGAGGAGTTCTTTTTTATTAATTCATTTTCTCCTTCCCAGACCCCAACCCTCACCAAAAGAGAGTTGTAGGTCCTGATAATTTCACTGTTCTATAAATTGAAATCATCTTGTTATAATCAACTGATATTTCTGTGTAATCCACGGAAAGCATAGAAATAAAATAGGCATTCTAATAAAACCCAAACACTGATGAAGCTGTATTGAAATCTTATAAAAACAAGCAAATTATTCTAATTTACAGGATACGCTGGTCGCCATGGAAGCCTTGTTTGAGTTCACCAAGGTGGATCCAAACCGAAATGTCTTCAACACGATTATTCAACTGGAGGCCTCCTCATTGCCAGAGTGGAAGAGTATCATTCGTATGACCAAATCTAACTACACAGAAATGGTGTCCACTTATGTAAGTAGACCTGTCGAGAATTATTGATCGCCCGCCAGAAGGCGGCGATCATATTTGTAGAAGCTTTTGGTAAGTGCACATGGGGAAAGGGAGGCTATATTTATTTTTGTTATCATTTATTTGAAAATAATTCATAACAAAGGCTTTTCTTTTTTTAGTCGTTGACCTTTTCTCCTTTATTCATTGTTTCAAAAAATGTTTTCTGTTTGATTTTGTGTTCTTAAAAGGTTTTTATTTGGAGAAATAGTTTAAAATAAGATCCATCTCAAACAATAACAGGTCCACTTTTCAGCCTGTATCTCTTTTAGTTAGTCTTAAAATTGGTTTTCTTTATCAAAAAGATGGTACCAAAGACCTAATAAACACAGATAAGCAACTTCCCATAGGTAAAGACCGAACTCCCTTATCATCTTGTGGAGGATGAGATTTCGGGAGACTATGCGAGACTTCCTAATCTCGTCGGCACTGAAGTGTGTCTGCAAGCTAGACGATGTAAACGAAGGTTGAATAAAGTGTGAAAACTAACGTTTATTTTATTAATTTTTCGATAGTTTTAACATTCCTTTATTAGTGTTTTGTTTTTATTAATAATTGCATATGAGACAATTGATTTCCTTTTACCACTAGTGCAACACGTGTTTTAAAATGCGTATCATCAATAGAACCGAAAGTGCTGGAATTGGATGGGATGGTAGAGTATTTGTATAACTCCTCGGAAACAAAAACAAAATATGGGTTAATATAGACAAACTTTGATTCATTACACATAGTTTTATCGACCAATTGAAGATCAAGGACTTTTATACATTTTTGTGATGTTGAGAGGCATTTAAATTCTCTAATCTGGTCTTGGGTTTTTGAAAGCGTATGGTTGCATTTTTTAGTAGTAGAGCAATAGTTTTTGTCTAACTCCTCGAAAACAAAAACAAAATATGGCTTGATTTAGACAAACTTTGATTCATTACACATATTTTTATCGACCAATTGAAGATCAAGGACTTTTATACATTTTTGTGATGTTGAGAGGCATTTAAATTCTCTTATCTGGTCTTGGTTTTTTGAAATCATATGGTTGCATATTTTAGTAGTAGAGCAATAGTTTTTGTCTAACTCCTCGGAAACAAAAACAAAATATGGGTTGATTTAGACAAACTTTGATTCATTACACATATTTCTATCGACCAATTGAAGATCAAGGACTTTTATACATTTTTGTGATGTTGAGAGGCATTCAAATTCTCTTATCTGGTCTTGGTTTTTTGAAATCATATGGTTGCATGTTTTAGTAGTAGAGCAATGAATGAATGAATGAATGGTGTTTTAAGGCGCATCGAGTAGTAGAGCAATAGTTTTTGTCTAACTCCTCGGAAACAAAAACAAAATATGGCTTGATTTAGACAAACTTTGATTCATTACACATAGTTTTATCGACCAATTGAAGATCAAGGACTTTTATACATTTTTGTGATGTTGAGAGGCATTTAAAGTTTCTTATCTGGTCTTGGTTTTTTGAAATCATATGGTTGCATGTTTTAGTAGTAGAGCAATAGTTTTTGTCTAACTCCTCGGAAACAAAAACAAAATATGGGTTGATTTAGACAAACTTTGATTCATTACACATATTTTTATCGAACAAGGGAAGTTCAAGAACTTTTTTTCATATGTTTGTGATGTTAAGAGGCATTTAAATTCTCTTAACTGGTCTTTTTTTTAATTTGAATTTATTCTTAGTACTCTCTTATTGTATATAAACTGTATACGTGGAAGATGTAACGATATGTTCTGTTTGGTTCAGCTGGAAATAATTGCCATGCAAAGAAAGTGTAAAATTTGCGGCTAATGACAGCATGTTTGTGTGTGCTGGAAGTGTATGACATCAACATGCTGCAAATCAAGAGATAAAAAGCAG
Source organism: Cerastoderma edule (assembly GCA_947846245.1). Classification (NCBI taxonomy): domain Eukaryota; kingdom Metazoa; phylum Mollusca; class Bivalvia; order Cardiida; family Cardiidae; genus Cerastoderma; species Cerastoderma edule. Next base: position 9,924,030 of record OX401410.1, on the reverse strand, counting down.
ACTCGGGTGCATATTTGTGCGCAGAAGTATATAGCTAGTTGTTGTTTGATATTATAATTCTAACATTGTGATGATGATGATGATGCAGATGGTGATGATGATGGTATAGAGTACATTTTTCAAAGAAAATAGAATGTTCCCCATTACGAATTATTAATTCATAGAATATTGCACATGATATGACGCAAAAAAAGATAATTCCCATTTAGAGACCCATTCCACAAAAGTATAGATTTAAGCTAATATTTTAACAGTAAATTTTGCTGCTGAAATTTTCCTCCGTCATAAAATTTAGCTTGACATTTCAGTTTGACACAGTGCAATATTACAATAAGTTATAATCCCCGGTAATTATCACATCAGGGGAACCCCAGCTGGTGGCCATCTGTTTATTGGTTTTTGGGGTCGGGAGGGTCAATAAAAGGGCTACCATAGCTTATCAGCGACGGCAGACGCTTTGATTAACAAAATAAAGCGTCTGTATTTACAGGAAGGCGAAATCTCGCGAACGAGATGTCAACGCGAGAAAGAACGGTATTTTGCAGAGTTGCTTATCTGTGTTTATTAGGTCTTTGATGGTACCGAGTGCCAGTCCAATGTGTAAAGTCGTCTGACGAGGTCCATTAAACTGTCTCTCTGATAAATATTCTAAAACCGTATATTTTATAATGTAATCTACGAGATGACAGTCAATTAATTTGACCAATGAAATACGTCCGCCTTTGTTAAAATACCGACCTCTCAATTTATTCCCTTTAACATTTATTTTTAACCACTTGAGCATTGATTGTATATAATGGTCTACGATTTAATAATAAGTTATATATGCAGTGATTAAGTCTTTTGTCCCGCGCCTACAAATTCAATTTTGATTGACGAAAAAAAAAAAATGTAGCTGTTACGGTCTTCGTGCCGATAAAAATGCGGTTTTCAGCCTTTAAGCAGAATTATCGTCAATTTTTCCTTTTAATCACTCAATTTCTTTCTGTAAAGAAACGGCCCACAATCAGAAAGTATATATACAGATGATTTTTAGGTTTTATTGATAAGAATAAAAAGGTAATTACCAAAAACACTTCCATCATTTCCATTCGTCCCATATTTCGTTCGTACCGTACATTTAATTATAAGTCACTTAGCTCGATAGTATCAACAACAAGCCTAAATGTGATGCGAAGTCTGTGTTTCAAAAATGCCAGTAGTAAGACATCTGTAAAATGTGAACATGTGAAGATGTGGTCTTTGTGTAGTTCTAATTAGGTCAACATAGAATGTTCCACATCCTGCTCTTTCTTAAAGTTGTTATATGTAATACATGTAGTTTGTTTTGGCATAAGACAAATGTGTCTTCTGTACGAAGTTGGTGCACATCACTTTACTTGATGAAACATTCTTAAAGGCTTAGACTGATTAGTGCTAATACTCACTTAAAAGTTATAGTGTGCTATCAATGCTGCAGAAACATAGATAACTGTTATTTATGTCTGTTTTAACTAACCAATAATGCAATTGAAATATTGTCTTCATATCTTATTATTGCTGCCTGCATTTATTTTCGTCGTTCTTTAAGATTATTGCCTTTTCTCCCCATATTATGCCATGTAAATATATATAAATAACATTCTTAACCCATTACTAAACAATGACGACATTTAACCACTTTGTTGCAGACGACTCTGGAAAATATTGTGGGAAAAGGAGAAATTGCTCGCTAAGAGCAATTTTGCCTTTTCCCACAAGATTTTTCTGCTCTATCTGAAGAATATTTTACAATTTCATCACTTTTTGAAATGTCGTCTACAAACTCTTTCAATTTGGGACAGTTGAAAAGTTGCCGTTTGGGAAAGGGTTAAAAGACATATTTAATTAGTTATCTTTAGTAATTTGCCCTATATTTTATACCTTTTCCTTAGTACTCTATCAATATTGAAAACAAAACTCATCATAAGGTACATCTAAGGTTATGATTAAAATTGATTGTATTATAAAAAAAGAAAAAGGTATCAAGTGTAAATAATTATGGAAGAAATGTGCTGCATTGTAAGGAATTTCTTCTTCCATCACAATGATTTCCCAAATTGTCATATAAATGACAGGTTTCAGGTTTATCTGTTTATTCATTGTTGGTAGACATTTTAACAAAATGAACACAGGTACAGTTTCCATGACCATTTACATTGTGTAGGCTTTTTTGTATATGAGATTATAAGAATAATCAGATTTGTAACTTAAACTGACGACAATTACAATGTATTACAATTGAGACACAGAAATTGTTTGTATTGAACAATTTTTTCTTCTTCCTCCTTAATAGATTCTAGCTTCTACTGCAAGAGTATTATCATGTGTTTGTTTAACATTGGTTTCCAAATTCAATATCATTAAAAAAGCAGTTTTCAATACATACTTTGTGTTGGCGAAAATGGAAACAATTACAGACAACTTTCATTAACGTTTAGAAATACTCAATTTCTATAAATGTTTTTGCAGGTTATATTCTTCTGTTGCATATATCTTTACCCATTTGATCCTATTGGAATAAGATAATTCTCCAAATTGAAAATGCCTGCACAAAATTAATATTGTGAAATTCGGAAGAAGTCAGTGATAAACGGTAAAGATAAGCATCAAAAGTCAAGAAATATATCTTGGTTTGTTACAATGTCTTAAAAGTTCCTGGTTTCAATAGCTTTAAATCAATTAAAAGAACGAAATTTATTAAAGCATGAAAGCAAGATTATAAGAAAAAGTCTCTTAAAAAACAGCGCCTGTCTAACGCTCCTCCAACATATGTTGACTAGATCTGATTGTCTTTCATCATGAGTCGTTTCAGATTAATTTCTTCTACTTTTGGTGAAACAGTCAGCCACAAATCTATGTTTAAACTTTGTGACAGCTATTCCCTCGGCAATTGCTTTCATTAGCCGAGTAACAGGCTCTTTCTAATGAGTTTGAATGACGAGATACGTTTGCACGTTTTAAAAATACATTTCTACTCTATTCTTTTTATGTTATGTTGGAGGTTTTGTTTAGGAAGAGAACTTGAATTTTTTGCGGCGACTTTGAGGCTTGAATCAATTTTCTCTTGTTGTTTTCTTGTTGCAGCAACACTTCACATTAACCCATAGAATGCTTTGTAATTTTCCTAAAATAGATTTTTGTGTTGTCTGCTTTCCAAAACCTTAAATATCTGCTTAAATTTGTTGAGGAAAGATATTCAGAGTAGCAAACAGGTTAGATCACAAGCCAGTCGCCAATTAATCTGTCGGCTGGCCTGGATTTAACCTGTTTGCATAAGCATGGCCAAAACATGATGCATATTTATTTTTAGGTGTTTTGCCGACGGGTATTCTTTTAATCTGTTCCCACACAATTTTTAATTCCTCTAAATAAATATGATTCTTTGATAAAAATATTGACAAAGGAGAAAATTGTTAATTATTATCATATTTCTTCATATTAATTTTTTAATTGAAAACAAAAGCAGAAAACAATAATGATAATAATAAAAAAGGAATTATAATAAAGTTTGTGCAAAAAAACCAAAACTTTAACATGTTGAATAGAAACTAATGTAACAAAAGGAGAAATTGCTGAGTGTGAACAATTTCTGTTTTGTTACAGTATTCTCTTTCACCTTTTGCTGCTCCTGGTGTATCATCAAAGTGATTGCATGTACATGTATATATATGGAGTAAGGGATTGGTTAATTAATGGTTTAATCCATTACAAAACAATAACGACATTTAACCAGCTTGTTGCTGACGACTATGGAAAACATTGTGGGCAAAGGAGAAACTGCTCCTAACAAGCAGATTCTCCTTTTCCCACAATGTTTTCTGCCTTATCAAAAGACTATTTTTCAATTTCATCACATTTTGAAATGTCGTCTGCAAATTTGGGACTGTCGGAAACTTGGTGTTTGGTAAAGGGTTAATTATTGGTAATGTTCTCCCCAGGCAAACAAGGACTTTGTGTATGGTACCATTCGTGTGACAGCCCAGGGTGTTGGGCGATCTATGATGCAGCTGACTACCACAGTCCATGTGGAATACCCGTGGCTTATCAAGAAAACACAGGATGAGATTCAATTCTTTGAGCTGACGGCGGATAACATTAAATTCACAGGGAGAAACTTCTCAGTAATGGAAATGACGCCTTGTATCAAGTAAGTATACATTAGCGTAAGTGAAACATTTACCGAAATGACATTTTGCCATTGAATTGATGTTGATTTGGCTGTCATGGTGACACAAGCAAAACTTCTTTCATGATGAAATAAGTTGTCCAGGTAGAGGGGTATATTGAAAGGAAAATTTAACAAATCTTTGTTATTGCCTTGGTACTGTTCCAAAAGATGGTGTAAAAAAATATTGGACAAAAGGGAATAATTGACCAATATTCAAGTCATTGTGACATAAGGAGATATTATTTATTTGAAGTCACACAGTGTACACAATCATAAAACTAGGAAAGAAGGAGTTTTATTTTTCACCTATAAAAGCGTTAATGCAATTTACACAACTCAACAAGATATGTCAGCTTGTATATAGGGGAAAATGTTATGATATTTTGACTGTCACCATTAACCCTAGTTTCCCTTTAACAGATGGGTGTACCTTGAGAAGAGTTTAGAGTCTGGTCTGACTGTACTAGAGGTGGACATTCCTTCTGGCTTCGTCATTATGAACCATACGCTACGGGATTACGTGAACTCTGGAATGGTGCCAAATCTGAAGCGAGCCGAATTCTACTACAAAAAAGTGGTGTTCTATTTCACTCATGTAAGTCTTTAATTGATGATTTTAATTTTCTATCAATGTTTTGTTTTGTACTTAATGGTATACAAGATTTTTTGCCGTTCCTAGATAACAATCCTACATACAAATATTTATATATCCTCATATGCTGTCAGCGAAAGCCAATTTGTTTTTAGCTCCTTCAGCAGAATATTCACGCTTTGAATGCTGGGTAATTCTCTATATTTAGATTTTTGTATGTCTGCTTTCAAAACCTTAAATATCTCTTTAATTTTGATGAGGAAAGATATCCAGAGTACAAAACAGGTTAGGGATCTAACCTTTTTGCATAAGCATGAAATCAGTTCCAGAACCAAAAGGGTAAAAAAAAAACTATTGTGTAATCAAAGTAATTGTTTGCAACATACCAAGGGTTCAACGCAAGACTAAAGCAAGTGCTTCACAAAAGTGAAAAGGTGAAGCACATACTATAATATTGCTCTGACCCCTCGAATTTTACAAGACCATTAAGAATGAGAAAAATCACATGGTTGTGTAATAACGCTATGACTTTGTTATGTTACAGGTTGACAATAGTAAGACATGTGTGACATTCAGGGCGGACCGTTGGTACCCTATAGCCAACATGACTATACAACATAGGATGAGGGTCTATGATTATTACGAACCAGGTATCTATAGTTTGTCCTAGTTTATTCTGTTTTAATTTCTATAGCTGAGTCTTGATAGGATGTTCTGGCTAAATTTGTATCTCTAATTTGTCTTTATAGTATATTTTGTCAATATGGCTGAGTCCTGGTACTTTATTCTGACTAAATCTTTAGTTTGTCCGATTATACTTTGTCAATATGGCTGAGTCCTGATTGTATATTCTTGCTAAATTCATAACTAAGCACTGATGGTTTGTTCTCTCTAAATCTATAGCGATAAGACATGATGTGAAATATTTTTAATTTCCCACAATCAACACAACCATAGACAACATGGCAGGGGGATTAATTTTTAATTCTGCTTTTATCATAATTATTTCATATTTATCCAAAGATGGTTTCTTTTTATCTATTTTGTAAGCCTTCCCTTAATACGATTTTTGTTTGTTTGTTGTTGTCCCTACAAAAGAAGATTTAGTTAACCACTCCTAATTGAAATGGATCATAAAGAACACTTCCGTTTTATAACAATTTTCTAAACCAAAAAGAAAAGTGTTACTTCTCATACATCATTATTAATCTCAAAATCCGGTTTGAAGGAATCGGAAACTTTGCATTATAATGATTAGCATGATCTAATATTATACTATACAAACTATATCCCCAATACTCAATTTACTTTGTTTTGTTTTCAGGCATGCACAACACCACGATGTACACAACATACAACATGTTTAACCTGAACATTTGCTTTGTGTGTGGGTCATACCAATGTCCTTACTGCCCGTTCTTCAATGTTGCCACGGTGATAAAGGCGAGCTTCACCTTCGTAGCACTGATTCTCGGAGTCATCGCAAAGAAATATGTGCTAAGGACTAGCTAGTGCTGGAGTTCTTTTCTGTGTACGTGGTTGGGTGTGTGTGTGCATGTGTATGTGTGTATGAAGAGAGGAGCTATTTCTCAGGTTTTGATTGGGAGTGAAGGACAGTGAGTGAGTGCAACTATTCAAGATATTATACACTACACAGACTTATTGTTACATTAGACCTAGCAATGCATTTAGCATTGTCTGTAAAGGTTGTTAATTATCAACACAACAGGTTGAGTGTTTATTAAGGACATTTCACGTTTGCGAATAATAAGTCATTTTAAAGTCTAACAATCAAAGCTAGTTACAGATACCATCAACATTGGAGTTTTTAATGTAGTATTTCACTAACTATTTTGTTATTTCTATTGTGGTGATACCCATAAGAATACAAATCTCCTTTTAATTGTCGCAATGTGACAATTTTGGTGAGTATCACCGATATTATAGGATTTAGTGACAAAAATTCAAAAGGAGGTAACAGTCCAAATACTCTTCTTATTTTGCTGATGTTGATTTTCTCACAAATGTAATAGATGACATGACGTTAGAGAAAAAATAAAATTATTTTCTTGTTAGGAAGGGTAAGGAAAATTGATAAACTTAGCAGTATGCTGACTATTCTTTACCAATTTTAAGGACTTTTTAAGTTTAACCCTTTGCTCACTCATGCCAGGGAATGCTCATTTCTTCAAACCCTTGTATGTTGCATTGAGAAAAATGTTCCCGAAAAGGAAACTGCTTGCATTGAGAAGGTTTCTTTGAGTGTCAGAATGATTTTTACACAGATAATTACTCACTCACTCACTCACTATCCTGCCCCACCCTCAAAAGAGGATTAATTGTTGGCCTGAATATAAAAACCCATTAGTAATTATTTGACTGGTGCAATATGGTAATTGCTCGCTATACTTATTGCACCAATAAGCCACATTCCATTATATAAGGATTTAGATTTGTGTGTTAGTATCTACTTCTATGTTATTGACACAAATCTAGATTTTTGACGTAATTCAAGTTAAACAATGAATAGGATTATCATATATTTTAGTTTAAGTTTTAAGCATACGAATGGTTTTCAAAAACAAACAAAAAGTCAAATACTGGTATACATATGAAAATTCTTTTTAATATGGAGGCAACTGATTATGGTGTATTCACTGTAACATAAAAATCAAGTTTCATATCTTTGTATATGATTTTCTGTACATTTTGCAATAGATTTCATATATCATATACTTTGTAAATAGGTAATTATGTTGTAACAGCAAACCATTTTCCTGATTTTGTATATAATTCGAATCAAAGTGCTGATTATGTGTTGTGTAGTAATAAATCCATCACTTTCATGTATACTTAATAAATTGCATGCTGCAAAGAATCAAGAAATTAATATGACAAAAGGAGGAATGACTCAATTACAGTTGTTTTAGTTTTAGAGGTCATCTATTGTTACTTTTCAGACAACAAACAAAACCTTTTATTGGTTATTAGGAAATCAGTTATGGTTTCAAGTTATCAAGTAACTCAGCATTTAAGCATTTAAGCCTAAATAGCCTTGATATTTCTTGTAAAGTCTTAACTTGAAACCATTGTTAAAGGAGGTTTTACTGACTGTTGCCCAACGAATACAATGAGTTGCCATAGGGTTTGCTTGACGGATGTCATTAAGCTTTTTTGCAGAAGGATGATAAGAATCTTCAAACCTATATTACATATCATACCATTGCAACAACTTACCTCATTTGAGCATGTGTTTTGTAATGTGAAAGAGTACAACCCTAACATTTTGTGGCAACTTTAAAGTTCATATCTGCTTCTTTGTCACTTTGTAGCTTGACCTGTAACTTCATAATTTCCTATACTTGCAGCAATTTGTGAAAGAAAACAAATGATGTGACAAAAACAGTATTTGTCATTGGTAATTTCTCCTTTAGTCACAATTTTGTTTTACCCAAGTTCATTAACAATTGTTTGTTTTATTATACTTAATAGTTCTCTGTCTTCTGTTGCTTTGAATTTGTATGTGTTTTGGGGAAAATATATGTATATAGGGCTATTTGTTGATACACAGGTTTCTTTGCAAACTCTGTACAGCATTACTTCCTTTTGCTTTCCTGCAGCACATCTTTATTGAAAGGGCAGATCTCTGCATTGTAGAATCATTTCTTTGTTTAAGTGTCAAATGAACTATTTCTTATTCATATTATATTACTCTTGTTCCTCCATTTTCATGCATGTAACCATTTTGTAATTAACTTCTTTACCTTGATTGTTGGTTTTTGTTTAATCATGACAATGGCATCAAATGTTTGCCGTTGCTTGTGTGAGAGTCAGAGCAATAGCTTTCATATGAAAGAGTCTATGTATTAAAAAATGATTCTCTTAATCTTGAGCAATGGTTTTAAACAAATTCTGAATAACACTGTCGGCAAACGAGGCCTCTAAGACATGTGCACGGATTGGAGTAATATGATTTACTCTAAATGATCTGAATTCTTTTGAAAAAAATATCTCTTAATAAGTAAGGGACTTGTCATCAACATTGTGCACAAGATTGTACTTGGGTATGCAACTCATTACAAGAGAAATGGATGATTGGTTTTGAATAGTTAAGCAAATCTAAATATGTTGAAAACACTCCTTGTGCTTTATTCAAACACTTCCCTTATACATGATCTTTTGAAAAGTTTGCAGGAGAAGACTTAAGAACATTTACCCATTCATAATAAAATTGCTCATATAACAGAATGTTCTCACCTTTGGGCCGATATTTATAAGATTTAATCTATTATTCTTTGGAATTAATGACTTCTACCCATGCCATCCTAGGTAACAGGGATATAAAAAAAGACTAGAATGCCTTTTACAGTTCCTAAAAGGCTAGAATATTGGTTTGATCCAGGAAAAGCCCAAATGACCGTAATGTTGAAAATGGCGTTAAATCAATAAACAAATCTTGCTTTGGTATCATTTGATGGATCAATGTTGAACATACTACTGTTGTTCCTTTGGTGAATGTTTGAAGATAGAAACTGCATCATAAACTTATTATTTCCTGCTGAAGACAGTTTGTAGCAAGGGAAAGATTTCTCTTGAGTTTTAGAAAAAAGATAAAACATGAACAATACTTGGTCGATAAATGACTTCTGCTGCTCAGGCTTATCACAATTTTGTTGGAAGTGGTAATGTAATATTTTGTAAATACACAGTTGCCATTGTCTATTGTAAATATTTATAAACCATATTTTCTTTATATCTGCAATATTTTGTATGCCTTATCTTGTATATATAAATAAATATTTTCTACTAATATTTGCCACTACATTGTTATGATTTGTGCCATCAGCTGATGCGGTCAGTAATGCTTTTTAATTTCTTATCCAAGCAGAGTGTTTTTTTACCAATATTACAAGCAGCCATTAGACCAACATGGTCCCTTGCCTTCTGTGGGGCAATAATTTGCCTACATTGATTTGTGATACTCGGTCAATTCTGTTGGTGTATTTGCATGCACTGAAACTTTTTGAAAATGATACACCTCTGCTGCTTTGCAATATTTCACTACTTTCTATTCTATCATAGCTAGGTTATGAACTTATTTGGCCTTTCTTTTTTGTTTTTTCTGTTTGACTCTCCTTTGCATGGATGACATACTCTACGTAAGGTGTGAGTATTTATCAAACCCTTTACATTTATAATTTGATATTTATCAACGACTTATGAGGTTAAATTGATAATTCATGTATTAAAGAAAGTGCAGATATTAAGGTGTTACTAGTGGCTGTAACAGGCTTTGAACCATTCAATGTAGTAAAGATCAGATATAAGCCAGTGTGTGACCGTTTATCTATTACCCACCAGCACAGTATCTGCATTCTTAAAACTTGGGGTCCTGGGTTCAAGCCCCAATCGTAGCTCTGGCCCCAATTGTACCTCTGTTACTTTTGTGGAGTGTCCTTTGGTACATGTAATACACTTCAGACACTCCGAGTTCAGGTGAGTGAAGGAAAGCTGTAACATAACTGAAAAATTGTTGACAAGATTTAAGACAAAAATATCTAAATGTACTCATTGTCATTATTTCACAGAAATGTGTCACTGTAAAAGTGGCCCAACTTCAATGATGGGCTCATGTTTCTTATACTATCCATGCACTGCAACAAAACTGAGTTGAGCTGATTATGTTCCCGTGAGAACCAAACTTGTGCATTATTTGGATAATAAGAAAATGTGTTTATTTGTTTGTTAATGAGAGGTTTACATAACATCAACAGTATCTCATTTATATTGCTTTGCCCGGTTCACAATCGATGGAGGAAGACGCCAAGCATAACTGCCAACAATTTCAAGAGCTGGTCAAGATGGGAAGGACCATCAACTTTCCCTAAATTAACCTAGATACTACCTCGTATGAAAAGAACATCTTTCAATACATGTTTTAAGAGTTTTTGCCCGACTGTTGCTTTGACCAAATAAAAGGGGTGAAGAGAAAGCCATTTCTTCAAAATTAAAAACATCATGAAGAACAATTTCGCAAAAATGTACATCGTGCTGGTGGATAAATCATGGAAGACCAGATCGTCAATAAAAAAAATCGCTTGTAACGATATATATATGTGGTGTTGGTAGGTAACTTGGCTCAGTAATTTTTTATAGAAAGATTGACTGATGGTCAGAGCCATACATCACTGGTGATTGACGGTTGACTTATAAACCAGTTGTATGATGTTACCATTTCCTCAGGAACGTTTGATCTAGAAGTTATACAGAATGTATGACATCAAAACAAAAGTATGAATCTCGAACTCATCTACTTCGAATCAAAAGTGAAAGTAGAAATCACATGGTGGTCACGTGATTATCATATGACACCAGTGGTTTAAAGTAGCCGTCAAAATTGCGTTTAAACTGATCGCCGGGATCTTGATATGTGGATTGTTTGTTAATTCTACGAGTGCATGGGTACCGCGACTGATAAATGGTCGACACAAGGGAGGGATGTTGGGTGCCCCTGCCAATCCACGTCACTTGACACCACCCCCGAAACAATATTTCCAGCATCAGAGGCTTAATCACTTTGTCGGTTCCGAAATTCGGACTTGGAAACAGGTTTGTTTACATGACGGTATTTAGAGTGTGTGAATAGATGTAATACCCTTTTGCAAGACACACAAGAGTCCTAGCGTAGTACTTGTGAATCCAGGAAATCTGTATTATAGTAGAAATATTGTTGACACTACGTTAAACCCCAATTAAAACATGCAATTCCACTTTTCTTGTAAGTTGTTTAATCATTTCCCTTAAGGTATTTTTTTTCCTGGTCCAAACAGCAAAAGCAGACAATATAATTTCATAAAATACCAAAAGCAACCTTCAAAATTTTGTTTTGAAAAGAAATCTATTGTGGAAAATGAAAAAGTTGTGCATTATCGTAAACAATTGTTTCCATTTATCAAAATGAATTCTTAAGACTGAAAATCAAATAGTGTTTCTTGAGAAGTAGGAAATTAATTGTTTCATATTGATGTAACATATGTATGGTCAAATTAAACAAATATTAGAGTTGTCACGTTTATTAAATTAGCTCACTTGTAGAAGTCTTTAGAAATCATTGATTTAAAAGGAAAGTTCATTAGGAAAAATCTATGTCCCCATTGTCCTAATGAATTCTTCCAAATGTCCCCAAATGTTGTTATATCTCAGTTAGATTATATTCACACTTTAATTCTTAGCTTGACCAATCATGTCAAGCTATTTCTTCTTTTATCCAAAGCATTGTCTTGCCTGTGAAAAAAGAAAACAAATGTAAGTTAGCAAGGGATGTATGCATCTTAACCAGAGATTTGATATCACTTCATGATGAAATTCATATTTTGGCTAGCCTCTTTAAATGCAGAAGAAATTGATATGATATTCCTTCAATTTGTTTATTTCTCTATAGAGATATTTCGTGAATGATGAATATTTCAAACCAGGAGGTCCCATATTTGTGATGATTGGAGGGGAAGGTCCAGCAAACGACACTTGGATGGTTGAGGGATCCTGGACTGAGTATGCCAAACAGTACAATGCAATTTGTGTACAGTTGGAACACATTTATTATGGGAAAAGCCACCCTGTTGAGTAAGAACTTTTTTCAAATACCGGTAGTTTAAAAATGCTTATGACTTTTAACTGAATATTTGGGAAAACGCTTTATGCAAGTATAAAGGAAACATATTTTCAACAGTTCTCGGTGACTTGAAAGCGGGGAATAGCTCTGTGTCATAGACACTAATGTTAGTGCCAATGCTAAACGCCGTACACACTTCAACCTTTTCGCCGTACACTATTTCTCAGACACAGACCTATTCGCCGTCCACCCGCCACTTTTTTCTAATGGAGTTTACAGGCGTTTTCGCTCGTAATATCCATCTTGAGCGACAAAATATGGAATAAACAGTTAGCAACTAGTTAAGCTCGTAGTTTAATGATTAAATGCTATCAGCATTTCGTAACGGATAATGTGTTCTGTTCTCTGCAATTGAGGAGAATACTTGTGATAAATGATTTGGTGCTTGTCAATTTTGAATTTTGTACGGCAAAACTGGTTTTCGATATTTCCGTCTATCAGCAAGTGATAAACAACATTTTTCAGTCCAGAACACATTTTGGGGAGTAACGGACCTTGTAAGACCAGTTACTATACGCACATAATCGTGTTGTATTCTTTCGTTAAAAAAAAACCTTTTCATAACGGTACAATAATCCCAATGCAATACAAAAAAAAAACGATGCATACCTGATCTCAAGAACGATATATAGACTTGGTTTGAAGAGTTTTGCCGGATTTTACATTTCACCTTCCCCACCATTCCTAAAAAAAATAGGCGCAGTAACTGAAATATCGTTGAAATGATTTCTCCGATTCCCATTACTATATAAGGTCAAACATAATTTTTTGGACGATTCTGCAAAATGAAAATAAACATTATTTAAGAGTAAATCGGTATGAAAGCAAATTCTATTTGAAAAATAAAAACCATAGCTCCTGTCTTGATTTGGTGATGTTTTTGTTAAAGAAAAATATGTAACTGGCCATTGGTAGCTAAACTAAGTCGCCAGGGTTTGAAGACACGGTCAACTTTCAGCTTTAGAAATATCACATTTTAGCCTTGGGTCCTGGTCTGCACGTATACCCCACACTAGGTGCGGGGTATACGCGCGGCTAAAGACCTCAGGCAAAAAAGACCATTCAAAAATTTCTTTGTAGAAGTAACTTGATCATAATTGTAAATCACTAGAGACACGATAGAATGGCTCCATAAACATACAGATTATTGTTCATGTATGAGATTATCCGAAATAAAGTAAGTGTAGGACTATCAGTATCTGTAGACAACTCTTTCCATTAATTTGCCAACGTAACTAAGAGTGATACGGGCGAAAGACCGTCCCTTTGGCACGGTCTGAAGACCGCCTATATGTTACACGTACGTACAAAACGAAAGAAGGTACCTACAAAAACCAAGGATTTCCAAATGACTCAGAACCCTAAGGACTTTTTTCGGCCATGTTGGTTGCAACCTTTTTTCCGCCTCCATATGGCGCCATCTTGTCCAACAAATTATTTTTATTCAGCTTTTTTGGTAGCAATGATGTGGAAAAATCAAAGTTAACAATAAAAAAAGAGAAGGATTTTCCTCCGAATATTTTTTTAAAAGTCTTAAACAATAAATTATTTTGTAAAATTTAGACCGCATTTCATTCCTTTCCGTTTATTTGGTGAAGGTGGCGTCTCTCATCCTAAAACCAGTCAATTCTACCCATGTTGACATGGTGAATACACCAAGAACTGTTACGTATTACACTTTCCGTTTTTGTGTATCACGTGACGAGTCGTTTTCTTTACAAATCATCATTCTTCTGATCACCGCTTCACATTTTAAATCGAATGAAATGATCGCCTTGTTTAACGCACATCAACAACGTTGACGTGAGGTAAGATAACTTTTTGTACACTTTCATTTTCGTATAAATGACACATATTTTTACTGTCTATTTTGTATAAAACGACCTGAATAAATCGAAGACAACCGTTGGGCCGTCATTCAATGTTTACAAACAAGATGCACACGTTACGAGCACCGTCTTACTCCGAATATTGATTTTATGTTACCGCATCTTTGTGTCGAGGTAGTATTTAGTACACTTCCCAGTGTTAAAAGTTTAGGGCGTCAATCTGAACATACATTTTAGGAGCGAAAAAAGGTTTGTTTACATTGAGATCGTTTCTAGGCTGAGTAACTTTGATCCGTATTGGATTGTTGTTTTTGAATTAACGATGTGATTGTTTTTGAATTAACGATGTGACTGTTTCTGTAATTCAAACGTTCTTTGCTATTTGAATCTTCCTATCATGACTTCCAAAACAACTGTTTTTTCAGGTAGACATAGTCGGGAAACATAGTAAATACTTTTCAGTAAATTCCATTTTTCTTTTTTCCAGAATCAGCCATAATTCAGAATATGTGAAGTGTGTCAAAGAGAGAATATATCAAATGTGAACCGACCTCCAAAGAAAAGAATGGTGTGATACTGCACAAACGAAGATTCCTTTATATATAAGCACATGTATTGTAAGTACGTACAACTTATCTTTTTCATGAGTTATTATGTTAGGAATAATACCTTGCAAATAAATATCAGACGAATAAGGAAAATTTGCTCAGAAGACCTTTTTACTTTAGAAAGAAGGGTTTGCCTGACATGTGTTTTATACTGTTTTCAACACTATATCAAAACATGACTTTCAGTTTGTACACATATCAATACATCCTCCTAAGTTGGTTTTTCTAGAGAAAAGCTGCACTGCAATATTTTACAATAACATTACTTTATCTTCCTTTCATTCATAATTTGATGAAAAATATTAATAACCAATGATTTAAAAGCATGCATAATGACTTATGAATTTCAAACAAGTGGCTAGAATACATGTTTTTTTGCATTAATGTACATGGCTCAGTCTTGAGCATTATGGTACATGTTACCTGGAAAACCTACCAGTATAAGGCTAGAAAATGTTTATTGCCAAAAGACACTACACAGCAATATAGATGAATGCCATTGAAGATCAAAAGCCAGGTCCATGTTGCTAACCATTATGCCACTTTAACACCAAACCATGTATATTTAAGCCTTGCTATGGCATGAACCAAATCTACTGACCTTTTCAAATGGGATTCATCTAAAGATTACAACTAAATGCACAAAGGTCTACATCATAAGGAATTCATTAACAAGATTTTGGCAAACATGTTGACAATTAAAGGATATTTACAACAAAGTTTGGGAATACCAAAAAGACTACAGTATAGTTTTGAAATAATATCTAATCAACATCCATGTTTTATGTACATATACACATCAAAACAATTCTGCTATGTACAATGCACAGTGACAAAGAAAGAACCGTTTTAACATGAATTTTGTTTTTAACTTACGTTTTTCCATTATCTCTTTTTAACAGAAATATTTGTGCCTGACAGTGGAGTAACCGTACAAATGCTGACATGAAAGGAGGCATGAAAGATACCCTAAAGATACCCTTGCCAAGAAGAGAACAGATGAAGATGTGTATTTCCCTGCATTTTTTCTCTAAACTTTAAAATGTTAAAAATGTGTGAAATCTATGTTTTGTAGGGCAACACAAACAAGACTGACAGAAACGCATGTATTTCCCATACTAACAGATAGTTGTAGCTATACTGTCTCAATTTATGAGATGATAGAAACTTTCCCCATAATGTTTAAGAACATTCAATAACCAAGGTTAAAAGTAAAATCATGGGACAGTAGGAGTTTTTAATCATTATTTTGTACAATGTAAGGCAGCAGGTAGCATTTAAAACCGAGATACATATTGATTGCAAATTACCATTCAATAATAAAAGCTCTGGTTTATTGCATACTCTGCGACTGATTTGAAGGACATATTTACTGCAAATGTGCAATAGGGTGAATTATTGTTAATTACAATAAAATAATAATATCTGCTTTAGTTTCAATTGTAAACCATTTGACTCATATAAACACATTTTGAAGCAAGTGGAGTATAACCAATTTGAGTAAAACCACCATTGCGACTAAATTATTTTTACAGCAAGTAATCCTTTTTATCACAATGATTTTATTCCCTTGCAAAAACGCTCTCTTTTTTGTTCTGATTACAGAGACTTTTGATTGCAAATACTTTCTATTTCAAACAATGAAGACTTCACATTTTGAAATCATTTGGGAATTTGTAGAAATAAAGCATAAAGAATAATTTCTAAAAGTTATTGGGTAAAAGATATTGTTATTAATAGAAACATTGTTCTGAAAGATTTCCTTACATCACATTGGCTTCTTATCCTCTGGTAAAGATATGTTAAATTCTTACTACCTTTTGAAACGCTTTGTACGTTGCAGGAGTCTTCTAGAAAACACTGACAAAATCATAAATTGAGTCAAATGACTAAATGGGCTGTTATCCTTTTTTCTCATCATAGTTTTAATCAAATGTCATAGTTAAAATATGCAACTTTCGTGTGATGTGCTATTGCTTTCATTGGTAACAGTCACAAATAAAGTTTAAATGAAGTTTTAAGGATAAATGATGAAATGGTGTGGTATGTTTACTTTCAATAGAATAGGTAATAGTTATTTGAATAATATACAAAGATTATGTGCTTTGTTCTCAAATTGGACTCATTTTTGTAAATTATTCAATAAATATAGATATTGCACCCTGAAGATGATGTTTGAAAAGTATATTTTAATCAATAGTATGTTAAAACGAATAACAGCTTATTGACACAACATTGTAGCAAAAGTAATGTTTAAATGTTGTAAACATGCAATCTTGTATAGTATAAGATTTTGTTTTTAACTTATGTTTCTTCCATTTTCTCTTTAAAACAGAAATATGTGTGCCTGACAGAGGAGTAACTGTACAAATGCTGACATTAAAGATACCCTTGAGTAGAAGAGAACAGATGAAGATGTGTATGAACGTTTTCCCTGCATTTTTTCTAAACTTTTACATCTGAAAAATGTGTGAAACCTATATTCCCATACGGATAGATAGTTGTAGCAAAACTGTCTCATTTTATGAGATGATAGAATCTTTTCCCATAATGTTAAAGAACCTTCAATAACCAAGGTTAAAAGTAAAAACATGGGACAGTAAGAGTTATTATTCATTATTTTGTACAATATAAGACAGCAGTTAGCATTTAAAACTAAGATACATATTGATTGAAAATTGCCATTCAATGATAATCTCTGGTTTATTGCATATTCTGCCACTGATTTGAGGGACATATTTACTACAAAATGTGCTATAGGGTGAATTATTGTTCAATACAATAAAAAAATAATATCTGCTTTAGTTTCAACAGTGATTTTATTCCCTTTCAAAAATGCTCTCTTTTTTGTTCTGATTACAGAGACTTTTTATTGCAAATACTTTTTATTTCAAACAATGAAGGCTCTACATTTTTAAATCATTTAGAAATTTGTAGAAATAAAGCATATAGAATAATAATTTCTAAAGTTATTGGGTAAAAGATATTGTTATTAATAGAAACATTGCTTTAAAAGATTTCCTTACATCACATTGGCTTCTTATTCTATGGTAAAGATATGTTAAATTCTTACTACCTTTTGAAACGCTTTGCATGTTGCAGGAGTCTTTTAGAAAACAATTTGACAAAATCATAAATTGAGTCAAATGACTAAATGAGCTGTTATCCTTTTCCTCATCATAGTTTTAATCAAATGTCATAGTTAAAATATGCAATTTTCTTGTGCTCTGCTTTTACTTTCATTGGAAAGAGTCACAAATAAAGCTTGAATGAAGTTTTAAGAATAAATGATGAAATGTTGTCTGTTTACTTTCAATAGAAGATGTAATAGTTATTTGAATATTATACAAAGATTCTGTGCTTTGTTCTCAAATAGGACTCCTTTTTGTAAATTATTCAAGAAATATAGATATTACACCCTGAAGATGACATTTGATAAGTATACTTTAATCAATAATTCTTTAAAAGGAGTGACAGCTTATTGACACAGCATTGTAGCACAAGTTATGTTCAAATGTGGTAAATATGCAAATTTGTATAACTACTTTCTTTTTTCTGACTACATAATGTAAATTATTCATTGCATTTTGAGAAGGTTTAATCAAATAAAGACTAACACTATGGCTTATCATTTGAACAAGTTGTATAGATCTGTACATATTCTATTGGGAAAAGTGTTTGTTATTACGAAAAAACATTAAATGTTTTTTTCGTTCATAGGTAACACGCGTGACCGCGAAAAATTAGAAAATAGAAAAATATAGATTTCAATCCTATACTGTACAACCTGAGCAGAATGTCCCACTCCAGGGCGCCGCCATTTTGTTATTTTTCGAGTCCGCCATTTTGAGTGTGATCGAAAAAGATAAGCAGACGCTTGCTTTCATCTAGAAAAGCTTCAGATTGACTCATTTGCCAATCAATGAAGCGCGAAATCGCGCGTGCGTTCGCACGAATGTCACCAGCATGCTAGTTTGTCACCCAAAGCAGAAAAGCTCGGAGGTTTATTTTTTGGTATACTCGATATCATTCTTCCTTTTCGTAATGACCTTTGATTTGGAACCAAACAAAAGAAATGTTTTTAAAATAAATCAGCATTTTTGCACTGACATTTTAACTAGAGTTGGTGTGAGATTTGAAGGAACACATTACAGTGACCCGGATGTGATCGGGTATAAAAATATAGACGCATGATTTACACAAAAAGCGCCTAGGAGATTGGATTCACGGAGATTCTTATTAAATTCAATCGTTACTAATCGGACATTTCCGTAACTTTAGAAATACCCTATGAGTTCAGATTTGATTTCTAGATTGATTGATAATTTATTTTAATGCCAATTGAATGGCAGTTTTAAGCGATTTGTTACTTTAAGAAAATTAATTGACTCACTCTCATATCAGTTATGTAACATATATGTTCTGTTAAATCCAAATGACAATGCATTGATTCCATGAAATGGGGGGGGGGAGCGAGAGAGAGAGAGAGAAAAAGTAAAGAACAAATTAAATTACACATTGAAATACTATTTAAAAAGTCTGTCAACTGGTTTAGTGGGTTAGAAAGCTTGACAAAGCAGGATATTTGCACATTAGAAAATCAACACTGTTATGTTCTAGGATAATACTTTGGGATCCCTTGATAAAAGATACCACAGCTATGAAGATTTTAATAGTTTGACTTGAAACATAGACATTCATTCCCAATTAATAGAATATTCAAGTTGAGAAGGTTAAAAGCGATAGAGACGAACTATTGACAACCTTTGAGTATGATATTTGCCTTATTACTCGTTTGCTTGATTGAATGTACATGTATATTTTCTAAATTGTTATGGCAATAAAAATGTTTAAACTAAAGTATGAAATTTGGTTCCTATAAAGAATGATTTTCTGCATCAACTTCATAGAGTAAACAGCCACAATTAATGTTATCACAAATATAGACTGCAGAAACATCTGCATGGAAATTACTTCAGTTATTCCTAGTCGAGCATGAGTAACAAACAATCTCCGCTCACCAAAGCTACGGTGCGTTGGTTATTGAGCAAAGAATTGCAATTGAAACATGAAAAGAGATGAGATCATTTTGAGCTCATTGTGTAGGTCGAGCGACAGAAGATGGGATAAAAGACATGGCAACTAGCTTAGCTCGTCGTTCAATGAGTAAACGCCATTAGCATTTCGTAACGGATAATGTGTTCATTCCATTTTGAATTTTGTATGGCAAAACTGGTTTTCGGTATTTCCGTCTATCAGTAAGTGATAACCAACCTTTTTCAGTTCAGAACAAATTTTGAGGAGTAGCAGACCTTGTAAGACCAGTTACTATAATGATGCACATCCTTGTGTTGTATTCTTTCGATTAAAACCCTTTTCATAACAGTACAATTATCTAATGCAGAAAAACGATGCATACTCAATAACTGATCTCAAGAAAGATATAGAGATCTGATTTGGAGAGTATTTCTGGATTTTATTTTTTACCTTCCTCACCATTCCTAAACAATTAGGTGCAGTGGCTGAAATACGGTTGAGATGATTTCTCAATTTCCCATTACTACATATGGTCAAACATAAATCGGTATGAAGGCAAATTATATTTGAAAAATAAAAAAAGCATCTACTGTCTTGTTTTAGTCTTGTTTTGGTAAAAAAAAATATGTAACTAGCCATTGGTACCTAATCCAAGTCAGCAGGGTTTGAAGACAAGTTCAAAAGCTTCGGAAATATTAAAAGAGACCATGGCCTGGGGTCCTAGTCCGCGCGTATACCCCACACTAGGTGTACCTGGTATACGCGCGGCCAAGGACTCCAAGCTTAAAAGACCATTCAAAAATTTCTTTATGGGAGAAGTAACTTGATCATAATTGTCAATCAATGGATACACAGTAGAATGTAAACATCCATATTAGTGTTCATGTATAAGAGTATCCGAAATAAAGTAAAATTTTGCAGGACTACCAGTATCTGTACACAACTCTTTCCATTAATTTGCCTACATAACTGAGAGGGATAATTCCCTACATATGATTAAGTAAGCCCGGTCGTTGTACCAAATTCTTCGTTTACTATATGTCTCGACGGCTCTACAGAAATCTATGAATCTACGAATCTGAAATAAGAAATGTAGAACAATATATGGTTTTGAAACTGCATTTTGCAAAGAAAGTACAGTAGTAACAGTACATTGTTTTTTCGTCAATAGGTAGCACCTATATATATTATATTTAACATATCTGATATGAATCGTGACAATGGCTATCTGTTTAACATTGGAGTGCCTTCTGACAAGACACTGCTTCCTTGCCTATTACTGATGCATTACAAAGGGAACATATGTAATACAAATCCAGAATTAGCACTGTTAATAAATTGAAGGAAAAAATCTCTTTCGCCCGGTTTAGGCTTTGCCTATTTTCATATTAGGTAACACGCGTGATCGCGAAAAGTAAGAAAATAGAAAAATATAGATTTAAATCCTATGCTGTACAACCTGAGCAGAATGTCCCACTCCAGGGCGCCGCCATTTTGTTATTTTTCGAATCCGCCATTTTGAATGTGATCGAAAAAGATAAGCAGACGCTTGCTTTCAACTAAAAAAGCGTCAGGTTGACTCATTTGCCACTCAATTAAGCGCGAAATCGCGCGTGCGTTCACATGAACGTCAACAGCACGTGAGTAACGTCATTCAAAACCGAAACGATCGGAGGTTTATTTTTTGCTTTACTCAATATCATTCTTCTTTTTTGTAATAAGCTCTTTCACTGTTTGATTTGGAACCAAACAAAGGAAATATTTTTAAAAAAAATCGGTATTTTTGCACTGACATTTTAGCGAGAGTTGGTGTGAGATTTGAAAGAAGGAACACATTACAGTGACCCGGATGTGATCGGGTATAAAAATACAGACGCATGATTTAACACAAAAAGCGCCTAGGTGATTGGATTCACGGAGATTTTCAATCGTATCTACTCGACAATCCCCGTAACAAGTCGGTAGATATGCCTCGTAGGCAGTACATGAATACACCAGAAATCCTGGGGTAATTCGCCTTAATTCCGACGGATAGCGCAAAATGCACACAGGCACTAAATATGTATTTAAATACACAAATTGGTTATATATCACAATTGTATGGTTTTTTTTTATCCTTTTCATTAAAGATGATCATATCAACACATCTTTGTTTCATATTTTGTCAATCGGCTCTTTTCGGCAATCCCCGGCTTGTGCCGGGGATTCCGAGTTGATACGATTGCAAACGGACATGCCCTTCGTTGCTGACCTACTTTCAAAAATGGCTCCCCTATTACCTCCGAGGTTATTTTAAGAAATGGCCGAGGTGTTCCGAATGGGAGATTTTATTAAATTCAATCGTTACTAATCGGATATTTCCGTACCTTTAGAAATTTGTCTTAATGCCAATTGAATGGCAGTATAAGCGATTTGTAACTTTAAGAAAATGAATTGACTCACTCTCATATTAGTTATGTAACATATATGTTCTGTTTAATCCAAATGACAATGCATTGATTCCATGAAATGAGAGAGAGAGAGAGAGAGAGAGAGAGAGAGAGAGAGAGAGAGAGAGAGAGAGAGAGAGAGAGAGAGAGAGAGAGAGAGAGAGAGAGAGAGAGAGAGAGAGAGAGAGAGAGAGAGAGAGAGAGAGAGAGAGAGAGAGAGAGAGAGAGAGAGAGAGAGAGAGAGAGAGAGAGAGAGAGAGAGAGAGAGAGAGAGAGAGAGAGAGAGAGAGAGAGAGAGAGAGAGAGAGAGAGAGAGAGAGAGAGAGAGAGAGAGAGAGAGAGAGAGAGAGAGAGAGAGAGAGAGAGAGAGAGAGAGAGAGAGAGAGAGAGAGAGAGAGAGAGAGAGAGAGAGAGAGAGAGAGAGAGAGAGAAGGAAAAAACAAATTACACATTGAAATACTATTTAAATAGTCTGTCAACTGGTTTAGTGGGTTAGAAAGCTTGACAAAGCAGGATATTTGCACATAGGAAAATCAACACTGTTATATTCTAGGATAATACTTTGGGATCCCTTGATAAAAGATACGACAACTAGGAAGATTTTAATAGTTTGACTTGAAACATAGACATTGATTTCCAGTTATTAGCATATTCAATTTGAAGGGATAGAGACGAAATATTGACAACCTTTGGGTATGATATTTGCCTTACTACTCGTTTGCTTGATTGAATGTACATGTATATTTTGTAAATTGTTATGGCAATAAATCTGCATCTACTTCATAGAGTCGAATGTCACAAATAATATTATCAGAAATATAGATTGCAGAAACATCTGCATGGAAATTACTTTAGTTATTCCTAGTCGAGCATGAGTAACCAAGAATCTCCACTCACCAATGCTATAGTGCGTTGGTTATTGAGCAAGGAATTGCAATTAAAACATGAAAAGAGATGGGATCATTTTGATTTCATTGTGTAGGTAGAGCGATGGGATAAAAGACTTAGCAACTAGTTTAGCTCGTCGTTCAATGAATAAATGTCATTAGCATTTCGTAACGGATAATGTGTTCTGTTCTCTACAATAAAGGGGAATTGATTTGGTGCTTGTCCATTTTGAATCGTGTATGGCAAAACTGGTTTTCGGTATTTCCTTCTATTAGTAAGTGATAACAAACCTATTTCAGTTCAGAACAAAGTTTGAGGAGTAACAGATCTTGTAAGACCAGTTACTATATGCACATCCTTGTGTTGTATTCTTTCGATAAAAACCCTTTTCATAACGGTACAATTATCTAATGCAGAAAAACGATGCATACGCAATAACTGATCTCAAGAAAGATATAAATAAAGATTTGGAGAATATTTCTGGATTTTACTTTTTACCTTCCTCACCACTCTTAAAAGATTAGGTTCAGTAGCTAAATTTTCTACAAAAGGAATATAAACTTTATTTAAGAGTAAATCGGTATGAAGGCAAATTATATTTTAAAAAAATCTACTGCAGGCCATTGGTACCTAAACCAAGTCGGCAGGGTTGGAAGACACGTTCAAAAGCTTTGGTTATATCACAAAAGACCGTAGCCTGGGGTCCTAGTACGCGCGTATAACCCACACTAGGTGTAAGGTTTACGCGCGGCCAAGGACCCCAGGCTAAAAAGACCATTCAAAAATGTCTTTATGGGAGAAGTAACTTGATCATAATTGTCAATCAATAGATACAAGGTAGAATGGCCCCGTAAACATCAAGATTAAGGGTACCGCCAGATTAGTGTTCATGTATAAGAGTATCCGAAATAAAGCAAAGTTTTGCAGGACTACCAGTATCTGTACACAACTCTTTCCATTAAAACTCTTTAACTGAGAGCGATAATATTCCCTGCATATGATTAAGTAAGCCCGGTCGTAGTACCAAATTCTTCGTTTACTACATGCCTCGACGGCTTTACAGAAATATATGAGTCTGAAATAAGAAATGTAGAACAATATATGGTTTTGAAACTACATTTTGCAAAGATAGTACATTGTTGTTTTTTCGTCAATAGGTAGCACCTATATATATTACAGTGGTATGGGTAAATTGAGTGTTTACCTGTTTATTGGACCGTGTAACATAACCCAAAGCGAGACCCTTACCTCAACGTTTGTAAGCACGTTTTATGTGTGTGATTTAAATCAAAGTTTGGGATATTTATACAATAGTGACACTTTTGAGACTTCACACATCGACAGATGAAAGGTTGAGCTCCAAATCGGTATGTTTGATTTCATAATTCATTGCATAGTTATGGAGTCATAGGTGGTCAAACGTGCTCAGAAAATATGTGCGCAAAGATCTAACGTAAAGATCACGGTTGACTACTCGAAGGCGTCAGTCAAAATAGCAATAGCCTTCGAGACCAGTTATCTGGACTAATATACACACAAACATATACACACATATACACAGTATTTTGTTAAAATATAATAACTTTAGAATTGATTCAAAATAGTTTTGATGAATTTACAGAGTCGAATTTGTTCGTCTTTAGATTTGCAGTTTATCAATGATTCAAATGTAAAAATGCTTTTTCTGTTTATAAATCTTTTCGGAATTAGATATATTCTTTGATTCAATATAAATGTACATTCGAGAAGATAGTGAAATTCGTCTCCAATTGTGTAATTGTTGCATAGTGTACATTTTCTTTCATTTAGATCCACATTTGACCATCTTCCATGCTCAATTGGTAATTTGTGGTTATTTGTTCGAAACTTAATCATGTATGTTAGTAGTGGCTGGGGGATTTCTATAAGATAATATTCAAAGCCAAATTTCTTTCTTATGAGTTTATTAGTGTAGCAACTGTTATTATTTCCTATCATTCGATAAGGAGTATATTCCGTATAACGCCTTTCCATTGTCAGTTTAAGGGCACATGACAAGTATAATCTCCGTAATTATCATTCTAACGGCCATTTATCTGTTTTCGCACCTGTGCAAAATGGCGGATGTTTTTTAATTGAAATCACGGAAGTGATTCATTGCTTGATTTCTTAGTGATCAAGCGTCAATAACTTTTAACAATTGAAAATGTATTGCCCTGAAACCTTGAAAATGCTTATTTTATTGAATAGCCTGTATCAATTACACAATTGAAAACACCAAAACTATTTTTACCTAAGCGAAACGTTAGCGACATAAGATCTAGTTTCATAATGAAGAAAATACATATTTGATTCATAACAGACAGTTTGTAAGCAACATGAAAAAACTGCAAGGTTAAACACTTTTTAAGTTATCATTAGAATGTCCTATTTTCAATGTCCTTTCAAAATTAACATTCCTTTCGCCAGTTGCTTTGCTTTCTCTACTGGTAATAATTCAGTTTTTATTTCTCTACTCACACTAAGCCCTTCACCTGTAACTTACATTCTTGTTTTTTAAACACCTTAAATTGTTGTACACTTTGGATCTGCTGCTGATAGTTTTGTTCAATTGTGGTCAAGTGAAGTGTAGAAGATCTTTAAGAACCATCTGGAAAAATTGTTGAAAGTGTCAAAAAGACAAACTCATAAACCAACTAGATATCAGTAAGTGTTCTCATGTCAATAACTTTTTAACCAGTACAAGATAATGTAGCTGCAGCAGAATCTAATAAGACTCAATGTTTCTCAGATTTTAAAAGTCAACTATAGGGTTTGTCTTAAAGGCAGATAGATATATATCAATGGACAAATTACTTTAATGACCATTTTTCTATTGTTGTATGTTAGGTTTTCTTTACAAAGATCACAACCCAGTTTTGCCAAAGAATTACTTTCTTTTTTTTTCATCTAATATTGCTTTGAGCTATTTCACTTACACGAGTCCATGGGAGAGAAATCATTTTATCCTTTCCTTCATGAAAATATGTGTGACTTGTCCTTCATCAAAGCATCTTTAAGCAGAAACTGTTTGTGGAAGAATTAAACCATCGTAACAAATAGGGTGATGCTTCTGGTGTGCATTTTTCCTGCTGTGTCCGTGTTTTTTTTCATTATTTATGTGTTGCTTTTTAAGCCAAAATAAGTATTTATGACAAAATATGTGTTAATTATCCTTCTTTCAGCACACATTTGAGCTGTCTCCTTTGACATGCAGTAAGAGGTAAGAGGCTATGCTGCACCTCATATTTGTAGGGCTGTTGTCCTTCACAGCCATATTGATCCCAGTCGAGGCCCAGACGAGGGATGAGATTGTCAACAATGTTGGGGGCTACAAAGTGGAACGGGCCCCGTAAGTGTTCATACTTTTGGAATAGTTTATAACTTCAGGCCTTTTCCCACTCTTAGGGGAAGAATTTGATACCATTTTTTATGAAGTAAAATTGGGTAATTAGGGTAAAAAATCATTCAGACTTTGCCAAAGGGGAAAGAAAAACACTGAGGTAAACTCATTTTTAGGGAAAAAAATGCATGATTTTAAAGAAAGTTAAGGGTTTCTGTTGTATAGTAATAAAAAAACCCTCTCCTTCGTTTTCATATTATTTGGAGTTTGAGAAAGGTTTCAGACTTCAATAAAAGAATTGCATATCATGATATCACTTCATTAAAGAAAAACTTTATGATGGTTCCTAATTGAAAGATAAGGAGGAGAAAATGAAAACTAGTTGAATAAGACTGTTCTCCCCTTTTTTGATAGGGGTTTAGTCTATGTAACCTCTGTTGCAGGTTACAGTATATATAAAATCAATCAAACCATAACATAAATACTGTCTATTGCTTCTACTTTAAAGTTTGCACTTGTATAAAATTCTGGATAAGGTAGTTGGTTAAAATCTTTGTTAACTTTCTCACATCAGTTTAGTTTCAACTTACTTAGTTCTTAAGTTCTCAAATGGTCATTTGAACATTATTAAGGTCTAAATGTTTCATATGAATTCGCCTTTTTGGTTAATTCAGTTAATGTCAGCTGGTTCTTAAGTTCTCAAATGGTCATTTGAACATAAGGGCTAAATTGTTCATATGAATTCTCCTTTTTGGTTAATTCTGTTAAATTGTCAGTTAGTGCTTAAGTTTTAAAATGGTCATTTGAACATAAGGGCTAAATGTTTCATATGAAGTCGCCTTTTTGGTTAATGTGTATGAAAGAACAAGGAACATATTTTGTAAATAATATGATTTAATTTTTCAGGACATATATAATCATTACCCCTAGAAAGGTCCGCCCCAATGAGGTTATCCAAATTTTTGCAACCATCCTGCGACTGGAGTATGGAGAAATTAATCTCCGAGTCTCCATTATCAAGGAAAATACAGAGTTTGCTGAGGCGGTGATGAAATTTGACCAGCCTGGTAGTAGAATCATGCAGATGTTGGTGAGTAATGAGATTTTATGCATCACATAAAAAAGGGTTAAAGTGAGTCACAAAATTAGATATAGAATAAGGGGTAAAACCATCACTCATATGTCGTTTAAACTCATTTATTTTAATTGTCAATTCTATTATTGTGAAACAATTTCTTACAACTTAATCACTCTTGATTTTGCTTCCTGAATCATAACCAGTAATTGCGCCAAATGTGGATTAAGGACATTCTCGGTAGTTTTATCTGCGCACTTCATCTGCGCATCCAAGGGAGATAATAATCTGTTACCGAAGAGATACTTGCATAGTAGTCGAATATACGTTTCTATTCGGATGAAATTTACTGTATGTAATTTTTTTCAAAGAATAATCATACTATCCATAAAACGTTTAAAGGTTATTAACATTATTATATATTTCCCATGCATATTAAGCCATCAGCTTCTATTTTTCAAGTTATTTTAACCATTTTTATAAATGTATTTCAAATACAGTTACCATTGAAACTGTCATTTTACAGAAAAACTAATTCGTCAACATATCCTTTTTTTGGCATTTTGTATTTCAAGATTAAATTGTTCTTCACATACTGAAAAATAAGAAAATTATATGATATAAATTTTCAAATATCTTCATTTATTTGTAATATACATATCAACTTTCATTGTTTTTTGTCGAATAAAAGAATTTGAAAGACTGATTTGGATTACAAGAGTTGTTCAGGTTGTAATAATTTGAAATAACATTGAATTATAAAGTATTGAATGGATGAATTCATGTCTTTTCGTGTTAATAAACCTTCAAGAAATTGTTCTATTACCTTTGAAGATGGTATGGTCATTTTAACATCTTTGCCCTAAACGGTTACCATGGAAACTGTCACTTTACGAAAAAACTAACTCGTCGACCTGCATTTTTCTTTTCATTTTTGAATTCACAATAGAATTTTGAATAACATATCAAAAATTTGGAAATTCCATGAAAGGATTATTTTCTTATAGAACTGTAGAACATATCCTTAATGAACGTTTGCAAGGTGGAACCCGCTACTCAGGTGTGTTAGGATAATTGGTTGAAACCATTCTCACAAACAGAGGAATTACTGATTTGGAGGAATAAGCTCTTTTGTAATAATGGCCTTTAAAGTTATTTGCCACAGATGGATTATATGGAGCATAATGGTGTAAGAGGTAATGATATTTTGGCTGTATACATCCTTATATTTTGTTTCCTTTCCAACTATAGATGCCTGCCAATGCTCAGACTGGGGACTATAAGATGAAGGTGGAAGGGTTGTTGGATAGTGGAGCAGGCTACGCATTCTACAACGAAACTGACATACTGTTTGATCCAAAACAGGCATCTGTGTTCATACAACTTAGCAGACCTATATACAGACAGCAACAAACTGGTAAGGTTTTTAAAATAAAATACAAGGCAAGTGTTCTAGACAGTTTGTTTGTTCTAGGTTTTGCAGAGCATCAACAATTTTTCAGGTACTAGTATTATGTTTTAGCCTGCAAATAATGAAATATACTTTTATCCAAAGTATCATAATGAAGGCTTAATGACCTTATATGTCGATGTGCTATAAAACATCATCCCTTCAGTCAGTCTTAATGATGATGGTGTAATGATATTGCAATGCCTTGCTCATTATAGATGAGTCTCATAACCTAAATACTGCTAAGTGCTGGTCAAGAAACTTACCAAAAACGTTGACCTTTTGGTTCCATGGACCTTATCTGAAATACTTGTGCTTAAAATTTGAAACATTTTCCATCTTGCTTTCCATATCATTTCAGTACATTTCCGTGTGATACCTATATTACCAGATATGATGCCCAAATATGGAAGTATGACGATTTATGTCGTTGTAAGTGCCTTATAAATACTTCTATTTTGTGACCTTTTCCCTTATACTGATAAATAATATCATGCAGTTTCTACTTTAAAAAGAAAAAAATGTCTCTTCCCATTGTCATAGCTTTAAGTAAATTGGTCTTTCTTTTTAATTGGTTTCTTCATATAGAACATTTGTCAAAGTTCTTTTAAAGCGAATGTGTTGTATATCAACTCTTATAAGATGTGTATGATGCTCAGTATTTGAATATAAAATGCATCTTCTGTATGATTAGATAGAATGATTTACTGAGGTTCATATACAAGCTGTATTCAAATTCTTTGTTATATTATTTCAAGCCTGTCACACTTCTGTTTATAATCATATGCACCAATCATGTCGAAATGGGTATGTATTAAGACAGGGGTTTACCTGCCTTTGTTGATATTTAATTGGTGACTATTTCAGGATCCAACGGGTTTTCCAGTTCGACGATGGCTCGGTCTACAGACAAATGCTGGAGGTTTTGTTAGTCAGAATTTCACATTGGCTGATCAACCGAATTATGGAAACTGGTCTATAATGGTGGATGCATACGTAAGTATTTTAATTGAATGTGGCATAATCATAAAGTAAGAATATCCCAACATATGGTGGAAATATTTTGTTGGAGAAAATTATTATGTAAATGAAGTTTTATGAACGGAACTTTATGAGAAAGTATCAAATAAGAATAGCAATTGATCTAATGATGAATTTCTGTTTGTTAATTTCAAGCACAACAGTAATCCAAATACATTAGGATGTCTATATAAATTTCTCAATTTACGATAAGCCATTTTGTAAAAAAGATACTACATTGTAATTTGCTTTAAATTGCCTGTTATCTATTCTTTTTTTTTCTTTTGAGTCACCATTGCTCTATAATACCATAGGTTCCACAATTTATTTTGTGTTCTATTTCAGGGAGTGACATACCATAAACATTTTCAAGTTGAAGAATATTGTAAGTTAAAAGTTTGAATAAATTTGATTTAATTGTTGGCACTTCTGTTCAATGAACCCAAGTAACTTAAGGTAGATTACCCATAATCTGCCATTTTGAAACCCTTTGTTTAATTGGATCACTTCAGCCGTTCTCGGTTTACATGAGTCTCAGGGCCCGAACCGTTTGCTCTTAACCTGATAGTTCCGGACCTGACCAATGTATACCGAGCATGACCGAAGTATTCCGACGGACGAATGAGTTTCAAAATGACGGGTTATGGGTATTGCTTTTTTTCCCAGTGTGCATTTTGAGATGGGTCCAAATTAAAACATTGTTTACTTTCACTCTTATGCTGTGTCTATCTTTTTATTTTCTCATTGTCTTCATTTCCTCTTTTCTGTATGGGTTCCATTTGTATCATTCAGTTGATATAGCATACCCACTATTGAATACATAATAGATAGGATAAAGAGCAGCTGTCAATGGTTAACGAACACATGTTGTCAAAAAAGAATTACTCTTAAGTGACAATTTCTACTCATAACACACTGCTTTATTCATAATTCCAAAAAGAAAATGCAAATTTTTGTATTCTGATTTGTCTTCTGTTAAAGCTTTTAATTAAAACTATCACACTATCTGCTGCTAACATCCTGAAATTGTTATTTGTCTTATAAGTTTAATTCTTTTTGTTATTTTCTGTTCTTCTTCACAATGTGTTTTTCAAAAACATTTCAAAACTACTGCCTCTTTGTTTTATTATTATTATCATTTTTTATATTGGATGAAATGTATTCCACGATGTATATCTGGTTTCTAGGGGATCCTCGGTTTGACCTGAATGTGACGACAGCCCCTTATATCATGGATACCATGGACTATGTGAGAGGAACAGTGAAGGCCAAGTAAGCATTATGGTCATTTTGTAACATCTTAATTAGTACAATCTCACTTTTACATATCTTCAGCAGGTCTTTAAAAATCAGATTGACAAAAGGGTATCTTACTCCTAACAAGCAATTTACCCTTCAGGGTCAAAGGTTTTTACTGAATATCTTTGAGAATATTGAATTTCATCTTGGTTTTCTTACTGTTGTCTGCTGTTGCTTTCAATTTGAACCTAATCTAAGTTCTCCTATAGAAAAATTGGTGAATAGATAGCAAGAGTGTGGCTTATTGTGAGTTCTATTTGTGAAGAGCATGGGTCTTAAGATATGAGGATCAATAGTTTAATTTGAGTATAAAGAAGGTTCGTCGATGTTTCATTATCCCACTATGGTCTTTAGAACTAGTTCTTTTATAAGTACTCATTCTTTATCAATGAAGCAGGGTATGGAAAACAAGCTAGGTTGTGACTTTAAAAAACAAATTAGTAAACTGGTTGTTATAAGCAATTTCATCTTATTTTACAGTTATTTTATAAATCTAAAACTGCTAGAAGTTCAATCAACAAATTGGAGCTAGTTCTCTTAGGATTGTATTATAATACGTTACCTTGTCTGATTTCAGCATCACAACTGGAAAGCCAGTGTTGGGGTCCATGGACATTATAATAACAATTATTCCACCTCGCGATATCTACCCATACAATACATTCGCTGCACTGAACGACCCTCTCAGGGATCCCTGGGACTACAGTGCATACCCTAAACTGTATCAAAGTTACGATTATGTAAGCACACTGTACCCTTAACTGTATCAAGGTTATGGCTATGTAAGTAGATACCAAAGGATGTATATGATAAGGGAATTCCTTTATGTGGAAAAATGCCATTCTGTGCTTGTTGTTAAACAATAGAATTGATTTTCTTTTTTTTTTGTGGATATGGCTGTGTCAATAGCAATTCCACCTTTAGTGAAAATTCTACCAAATTTCTTGCATAGAATTTTTACTTTAAACCACTGTATGTTTAGGTCAAATTGATAACTTTAAAGCAAACTTTGACCAATAATGTTTATCTAAAAAGTGTGTTACAAACTATGATTCAAAGATCCAATTATTCTATTATGTGGGAATTCCTTCTGGAATTAAGTATCTAGAATAACACACACTTTGTACATTATTCAAACTAAAATCTGATTAAATTTCAGTTCAAAGGAAGGGTGGACTTTGCCTTTTCAAGGGAGGATATTTTGAATGCTGCGAGACAATTCTGGCCCACCACACAAAACCTGATTGACTTTGAATGTGTTTTCAATGTCACAGCAAAAGACTGGTTCTTCAACATGACCCAGACTGGTTACGCCAGTACGATAATCTTCAATCCAAACATTAAGATAATGTTTATCGGAGACAAAGTCAGGACGTTTAAACCAGACTCGGTCATGGTCGTATATGTAAGTACTTCATGAGTTCTTATGGAAGTGTTGTTTAAATCAATTTTCTGTTAAAATTAGGGTTAATGTTTATATCTAATGACAAAGATTGAATATCCAAAATCATCTGAGATTTTTTTTCTTCTGAGATTGATTTATCATAAGTGTAAGACATTTATTCATTCATGAATACATGTCAACATTTTTTCACTCAACTTTAAAGGTTAATTCATTTAATGAGATGCAAAATAACGTCCAAGGTACTTTGAATAACAATTATATTTTGAATAATAATTATAGTCAAAGGCACTTTTCCAATGTTTACTATCTATATAACTAGCGCTCAAGCCGAATAAAGATTTATGGTTGCCAATTCGAATAAGCTCTTCATTCGATCCCACAACCCCACTCTCTTGAGGACGATCCTCAACCTCTGAATTTTTGACATCGTAATTATATATCCAGGAAGTAAAATGAAAAATGATTAATTAAAGTTGTATGAACTTGTTTCACAATCAATGTAAAATGAATAGGTTTTAATTTGAAAATTCCTATTTATATAGGTTGCAGCGATGTATTACGATGGTACTCCTGTACCAAGTGATGGTCGAAGGATTGGTATCACAAAAAGTTACAGTTTTCTGGAGGGTGACGTTTCGGGGACTTTCAACAACTTACCAGAAGAAAAGATGCCTATAAATGGGGTAGCAACATTTGAAATTCCAATTCCATATGGGGCATCATCTGTGGATGTGGCGGTAAGTGCAGTTTCTTTTATTTTTTCTAGATTGAACCCTTTATTCATCTGGGTCCTGTGTGGCTCAGTGGTTAAGGTGGCTAATATAGAACTTTGGGGTCCCAGGTTCGAGCCCCACCGACACCTCTGGTTTCTTTGGATTGGCCTTTGGCAAGTCACTTCAGAGCCCTAGCCTAGTACTTGTGCATCCAGGAATTCCGTTATACGAGGTGCAGTCAAAACGTTCCCGGACTGCATCTGCTTCAAGTATACTTGACGTCCGATTGAGCTAAAAATATTTTTAAATTGTTAGATAGATAAGGTTACGGAGCACGTTGGAAACATTAGAACAGCACACTTTCATTCAGTTGTGAATCACGAAAAATATTCCTTAAATGGCGCCTTATCGAAACGAAACTTCACATGATGTTATTTCCACATTATCTCAAAACAACTTTGAAAAATCAAGAATATCGTCATGAAGAACGCAATTATTCAGAGTTTTAAAAAGAAATGGATAAAATTAGTGGAGAAAAAATGCCGACGTCATATTGACATACGGAGCAGCGGGCGGTCATTAAATTCTGTGTAAGGGTGGATATGACACAGACGGACACTTGAAGGTTCATGAAAAAGAAAGAAGGTTTAAAGAAAGTAACCAGAACTCTTGTGTGTGACTGACATAAGCGTATTAAAGAGGGTGGAGATGATATTAACGATAATCCACATAGCGGGAGACCAAAGACAGACAGCGGGAAAGGACTAGTCTATAGTGTTTTAGTGTTTAACCTACATTTTCATCCAATGAGAATGCGTCAATTTGAAATTTTTTGTTGGTTTATTTTCCATAAACTACTATTCGAGTGTTCTATCTGGGCTCTATGAGACTATTACTCTGGTATCACGCATGCGCATAAATAGGTAGTTTTAGGCTCCACCTCCAAATCAATGACACGTGTAAGCCTAGCCTACGGTAGCGATTGAAAGATCGCTGTGACGTCGCGGGGGAGAAATAAACACATAAATAAATAAAAAGGAATTACAATTAACTGGGTTATATGGTTAAATCCTTTATCCTAACATCGTTGAGAAAAAAGAAACTGAACTATATTAACCTTTTACCCCATTAGGAATAATGTGACGGGTACAAATTGAAAGCATCAACAGACAACACATAAATACTTCATGAAAAAACAGTTTCTTTTTGTAATTGAAAAGAAAATATTGTGACAAAAAGAGAAATTGCTCGTTACAAGCAATTTCTTCATTTGTCACAAGGGATTCTCAGGTTTTTTGCTGTAGGTGAGGAACAAATTATGGAGTAACAGGTTAAACTCAAAACTACATTGCAATCTACATCACTGGGTAGTGCAGTTTTCTTCTTACAAATATGGTATGGCAGATTCTTGGCATGCAATTGACAGCCGCGGAAGGCGTGGTTTATGTCGAATTTCAAAATACTGAGCAGCAGTTTTATGCCATTCGCAGATCATACCCGTAGAGGCGTGGTTTGCCAGCGTCAAATAGAGCGCTCTATGGAAATGTAGGTTAAACACTAAATTATTTAGAGGCTATATAGTGAAATTTAAACGACATAGAAACCCCGTCAGTCGCTATCGCTCCTTCCTTGGGGTTTCTATATCGTTTAATTTCACTATCTAGCCTCTAACCTATATGTAATGTAGGATATATGAAAATCCATAGATGATATTTCGGATACAGTGGGGCTTAGTCATTGATCTGTCCATAGAATATTAATATCTCAATACCTAGGAATGTGCACGATGGATCCATCGGCTATCATATATAGGTTAGAGGCTAGATAGTGAAATTTAAACGATATAGAAACCCCAAGGAAGGAGCGATAGCGACTGACGGGGTTTCTATGTCGTTTAAATTTCACTATATAGCCTCTAAACAATTTAGTGTTTAACCTACATTTCCATAGAGCGCTCTATTTGACGCTGGCAAACCACGCCCTACGGGTATGATCTGCGAATGGCATAAAACTGCTGCTCAGTATTTTGAAATTCGACATAAACCACGCC
Source organism: Cerastoderma edule (assembly GCA_947846245.1). Taxonomy (NCBI): domain Eukaryota; kingdom Metazoa; phylum Mollusca; class Bivalvia; order Cardiida; family Cardiidae; genus Cerastoderma; species Cerastoderma edule. Next base: position 9,888,413 of record OX401410.1, on the reverse strand, counting down.
TTCCGCGGCTGTCAATTGCATGCCAAGAATCTGCCATACCATATTTGGAAGAAGAAAACTGCACTACCCAGTGATGTAGATTGCAATGTAGTTTTGAGTTTAACCCGTTACTCCATAATTTATTCCTCACCTACAGCAGAAAACTTGAGAAGCCCTTGTGACAAAAGAAGAAATTGCTTGTAACGAGCAATTTCTCCTTTTGTCACAATATTTTCTTTTCAATTTCAAAAAGAAACTGTGTTTTTTCATAATGTATATATGTGTTGTCTGTTGATGCTTTCAATTTGTACCCGTCACATTATTCCTAATGGGGTAAAAGGTTAATATAGTTCAGTTTCTTTTTTTTCTCAACGATGTCAGGATACCTAGTTAATTGTAATTCCTTTTTATTTATTTCTGTGTTTATTTCTCCCCGCGACGTCACAGCGATCTTTCAATCGCTACCGTAGGCTAGGCTTACACGTGTCATTGATTTGGAGGTGGAGCCTAAAACTACACATTTATGCGCATGCGTGATACCAGAGTAATAGTCTCATAGAGCCCATATAGAACACTCGAATAGTAGTTTATGGAAAATAAACCAACAAAAAAATTCAAATTGACGCATTCTCATTGGATGAAAATGTAGGTTAAACACTAAACGCGGATAAAATGCAGAAGAGGATTGAAGCGTCTGAAACCTTTTTATGATGATTGAGGAAAGATGGTACTGAAACCGTATCGTCACAACAGATGAAAGCGTAATCAACTTTTATAACCTTGAAACAAAGAAGGACAATACTGTATGGTCTATGAGAAAAATCCTGTATATTTTCTTAATGGACAGTAAAGGGATGCTCCTCCAACACGCCATACCTAGTGGTCAGACAGTGAATAAAGAGTCAGCTGAGTCGATCCAAAGAGGAACTAACATTCGCTGTGAGATCGGCAATACGCAGCTCCCCAAAAGGAGTGGTATGCTACAATTTATGGTAGCTGGTTGAAACAACATGAAAAGTGTATTTTATGCAATGGGGAATTCTTTGAAAAGCAGTAATGATTTTAAGTTATCAAATTTGACGTCGGATCTGTGTATAACGTTACATCTTAACGTCAATGTGCTCCGTATGGTATAAGTTGTGCTTGTTTAGAATGTAATATATTTTCCAGTATTTCATTTACCCCGCCCCATGTTACATCATTGTTTAGGAAAATGATTTCCTATCATTGACGTATAATTATTAGGGAGCTATCCCATACCACACTGAAATATCAGACGCAGTCCGGGAACTTTTTGACTGTACCTCGTATAACTGCATTTAACACCATAAACATTCACTTGATATATTTTTGTTGAAAAATAACTGTAGCCTACAGTTCAAAAATCAAATGCAATAAAAGAAAGAATAGCTTGATGCAAGTATTTTCTCCCTTTTTGACAATGATTTCTTACCAATATTGCAATGAAAATATTGTTTTTCATACTTTCATAAGTGTCATCTATTGATGCTTCTGATATTTGAATTGTGACAAATCGCATCTCAAGAGGATGGTCACTACATCTTTTAATTGATAATGAAATAGCCCTGTTAGGCTGACAAACAATCATTACTATTTGGTAGTTCTTCAGATAAAATGGGACAATGCAACATTTTAACCAACTTAAAAAACCTTTTTCTTTTCTATGTTTCAGGCGAAATGGGACAACATTTATGCAACAAACATCATTCTGAAGGCGACAAGGTACTATTCTCCCAGCAAGAGCTACATCACTGTGCGCACATCTACAGAAAACCTTAATGTGAATGAGTTCATGATTTTCCATGTCATGACGAGCCATTTTGTATCAAAGATCTATTATCAGGTGAGTTGGAGACAGGAATTTTAATTACAGGGCCAAACCAAAGTGACAACAACCCATATTATCTGACAGTTTGTCGTCCAGGGGTAGAGCAACAGACGTCCAGACACGTGGGTTCGAATCCTATGAGAAGCAGGATCTGCCTTGCCACTTTTTATTAACCGGCATTCGGCGTGAGTACTGATTATGTATCCAGGAAGAAGAATCAAGCGTGATTAGGCTAAGTTGTAATAAATTGTTCCACAATCAGTGTAAATGAAATAGGTTCTACCTAAGTTTCAATGATGATGCACTATGAAGTCTGCTAGAAAGTATTGATATGTTGTAGAAAATGCTTCACCCCATTGTGGTGACTGACTGGAATTTCAAAACAAACAACCTAGTCAATCATTATGAGAATGGCAGATAAGTATTACGGGTTATTATGGTTTTTCTATTTTCAGGCATTGTAAAAACCATTATAGCTAATTAGCTATACATGTATTTCAAAACTTGCATTCATGTACGTACATGCTCTCTTCTTTTCAAGGACTTAAAACATAATATTTACTATTGTTCATAATCAGTTTATTTGTATCTTTTATAAGATGATGTCTTTTTGATCTTTAATTGCTTGTCTGTATATGTTTTTGCAAGTTGTAAGATCAAGAAACTTTGTCAATTATTAATTGTCTCTGCACAGATAATTGCCCAGGGTAACATCTTATTTGGAGATGAGCTGGAGATGATATCACGTCACAAGACCTTTGCTGTTGCCCTGTCCAGAGAGATGGTACCGACAGCCCGAATGGTTGTCTATTACCTTCAGACATCACCAGAGGAAATGGTGGTTGATACCCTTAACTTCTTTGTTAATGGAACACGCTCAAATCCAGTAAGTATTACACTGTGTTATGGAGCCCCCCACTTCTTTAATGCTTTTGTAGAGTTTGTTTGTAAAGAATTCTCCTGTAAAGCAAACATAAAGTGAGATAGTAAGTTAATGATTAGTGGTCTTATTTTAAAGGTAAGGACTTGTCAATTCTGATAGATGCTTGATATTTTGCTATAAACCTGAACATTAAAGTTTCTGTAGATGACGTTCTATGTTTGGCAATTAAATGTTCAGTTCTTATACCATGAAGACAAATGAGTGGTTTAAGGGAAAAACTATATATGGCAAATTTCTCTTGTCTTATATTTTCTAATAGATGAAAATTCCAGCCAATGAGTTTCAATGCATTTTCAAACCATTTTCACGAAACTTATAACCTCATAAGTTTACATCAATATATTTCACAGTTGAGTTTTCCAAATCAATATCCCCTTAGATTAAGATGTTTAATCTATCTCTTTACTAGGTACATGCTGTGATCAACAAAGGTAAAGACTTCACGCTTCATTCTATCGAGATAAACGCCATAGCAGAACCAGGCTCGTATGTTGCCTTTGCTGCTATGCCTAATGATCTCTTCAGTCGTGGTATGACAGATGGACTGACTGAGAATGATGCAAGTATAGTCTTCCCTTAAACCTTAGAATGCTGGGTAATTTTCTAAAAGTAGACTTTTGTGTAGCCTGCTTTGCAAAATCTATCTGCTTTATTTTGATGGGGAAAGACACTCAGAGTTGTAAACAGATTAGATCACAGGCCTGGATCTAACCTGTAAACATAAGCATAAAGACAGTTCCAGCTCTTTAAGGGTTAACCTGCTCCCTCGTGTGGACGTTTGTAACTTGTCGAAATTTACAACAACAGAGGAAAATAAAACAGTATAGATACTGCCTTAATTGTTGGTGGTGTATAGAATCTAATAAGGGGGTTAAAGAGAAGCAATTTCTCATTTTATCACAAAGGTCTCTGTGTTTAATAATACATTAGTAATGTCTTAAAACTATACCACTTATTGCAATGTAATCTTTGAAATTATTACGATGAAAGGTTTTGCTGTGTGATTCATAATGGTAATATCAACAAAGTTTGACAGAGATGTGATGCGCTCCATTTTCACAAAATGTCTTTGATGTTCAAATCGAATTAAAAGTAATATGGATTTTTATCAGGGGTAGTCTCAAGTTTGTCTTACAGATACTATGTTAAACCCCAAATTCAACCAACAAAGAGATTGCAGATGAATCTGACTAGCTGGAATAGCTGTTTATTTAGGTTATAAGTTTGTAGAATTTCTTCAGTGAATATGAGCTGTGCAACTGCAATATAGCAGTAAAGTTAATGGCTAAACATGAAAACACATTAAAGCAAAACAAAACAAAATAACATGAAGAAAATGTCTGATGAATTGTTTTTGATTGATAACAGTTGATTGACGAGCTTGTGAGTTATGATCAGCCTGCCAGGGGGAGCTACATGCAGTTATGGAGACTTTCGGAGACCACGTTTGAATACAACTTCTACTCTTCCACTGGGTATGGGATTGATGCAAACTCAACATTCAAGGTAAGTTTGGATTCATATGATCTTACGTGATTGAAATATGTTACCATCCACATTAAATGAGCAAGGATTGTCAAGAATAAAAATGTTGTTACAAATGGTAAGAACTTTCATCATTAGAAATTTCTGCTTTTTTAAAAAAAGTTTTGAAAAATTCTTTCAATAAATCTGCCCATTGAAAATCCAATGAAGAGAAATAGATTAAAGACAAGCATCTTAAAAGAAAGAAATTCACCATTTAACCAATGTTGAAATCAAACACAAGTTTTTTGTCAAATTGTTTGGTACTCAAATTTTCAATTTTGATAATCTTAATGTGTAAACTAACTAAGATTTCCCATATACTGAAACCTTTAAACACCTTTTCACAGGACAACATTTTAATATATGAAAAAGTAAGCATTTGCTCTTGATGAGCATTTCTTTTTCACAATTTTTTCATTATCAATTTATATTAATTTTTTCATGGAGATTTTGGTTTGTTTGATTATAGCTTTTGCTGTAATCAGTCAGATCTAATACGATTGATTGAGAACAAAGAAAGGTCAGAATTCTTAAATTTTGTCTGAAGAACTAATGATTTGTTTTATTATATCCAATTAATTCAAACGTGATTAGTAACCATTTTCTCTTTTGTTACAGCATGCTGGGTTATTAGTCCTGTCTGATGCCAACATTCATGATGTCCCAAGTGAGTTCATTTAATTATATATGATTCAAGGACTCAATGCTAGACTATACTATGGACTTTATAAACATGACTATGATGGATTTCATAAAATCCTGACCTGTTTCAAATACTAAACTTAATAGGAGGACCAAGAGTTTGAAACTCATTTATGATCAGTATTCTATGACCATAATTGTCATTGGCATAATTCATTCAGTCCTGCACCATTTTTTTGTGTGGAGGTGAAATAATATGTGACATTGTTAAGAAAATGCTGGCTGACTGCTGAGAAATTGTTAAAGATGGTGTAAATTACAATACAAAAGGGTTGAAAACACTTCATTCTATTCCACTTTTAAATGATTTGGGTCTCGTTCTACCATGTATATAGGAAATCATTTACTTACTGCTGCACACACAAGTGAATTGATTCTGTGCCTGCTCTGATGTGTCAGATTTGTTCCAGATTTCCCTATTTTTGCCCTCTGTGAGGACATTTGGCATCTTCATTCAAAAAGGCTTAAATTTGTTTGTACAAGAAGAATCTAATTTTGAACAGAAAATCAAGTTTTAACCAGCAGATGACTCGTAAAATAATCAAGACAAAAGATAAAAAATTGCTTGTGACAAGCAATTTCTCCTTTTGTCCCATGGGTTATTTTATTCTATTTCCAATAGAATGTTTAGTATTTACAAGACTCCATAATTGTCTTCTGCTGAACATTTTCAAATTTGAGAACTTCGAAAAATTCTGAAGTCAAAAATGAGTTAAAAATTTTCTATTCACAGCTGCGTGTAACCCTTTGTATGGAGAGCGTCCATGTTTTGATGGCATCACATGTTACAATGTGAACCAGACGTGTGATAACTATTTCAACTGTCCCAATGATTGGGCTGATGAGCAGGGATGTAAGTAGTCACCATTCTTTTTCACTCTTCGAATCTTGGTGGTTTAACCCTTTACCAAACAATAAAGATATTTGACGAGTTTGTTGCAGACGACACTGGAAAACATTGTGGGGAAAAAGGAGAAATTGCTCGTGACGAGCAATTTCTCCTTTTTTCACAATGTTTTCTGCCCTATCAGAAGATTATCTTTCAATTTTATCACATTTTGAAATGTCGTCTGCAAACTCTTTCAATTTGGGATAGACGAAAATTTGTCGTTTGGTAAAGGGTTAAGGCGTTGGTAATGGGGATTTGATATTGGTCATCCCAGGTTAAAAACCTTTAAGCAGTTATTTCTTTATGAGAATGTGTGTCCTTTTGAAAGACACTTTTTCCTGGTATAGGCTTCCAAAGAACAACTTACAAGTGAATTGTTGTTGCTTTGTAACTGGAATATTTTCGAAAGCTGTATTAAATCCTAACAAGCAAAATGAACCTATTGCCTGATACAGAAGTCCAGATATGTTACCTTAGGTAACTAGACAACATATAATGGTAACATGTAAATTTCTTAACTAAACTTGTTCCTGTTTTTTCCCACAATCAACTTTTTTTTTCACCTACACTAATTACACCTTCACTCCTTAGAAGGTAATTGATTACTTCGTTTTACCAATGAACAATTGTTGCCAATGGATATGGTTTTCACATAAAATTTTATCTTTTGTCCAAATTAGTGTTGTCTGAATTCTGTACCAACAAATTCATTTGCTATGATATACTGCTATCATGTACTTGTTTAAAGCACTTTGCCCAGACAAAAAATAACCTACCTAGGTAATAGGCTGGTATTACAAGTGGCAAAAACGAGCTTATGTGGCTTTGTAGAGAGAGTACAGAATTTGGTATTACGCAGCTTCTCTCCACTTTGCTTCAAGTCTCTGTGGCACGCTCATTGACATTTAACTTTCGGGTTCTTACTCCATTTATAATGAGTGGAGCATGGTATATAGAACTAAGATACTGTTGATGCACTGTAAAAACTTCATATACAATCAAACAACTAAAGGAAAAAACATGTTCAAGGGCAAAAGGAGATCATGCTCAATAGAAGATTATATTAGACTCAAAACTGTTGAGATTGGAAAACCCATTAATGTATTGAAGGCTGCAGGATTACACAATAATTTAACCTTTCTTCAGGCCATAGATTTAATCTATAAATCATTCAATATACGTTTATCCACATCATCATAATGCGCGCTAAATGACCTTGGATGTTGATGCGCCTTAAAACACCATTCATTCATTCATTCATTAATTCAGGTCAGAGAGAAGACCCCAGATATGACAACAGGACAATGAACACCATTCACAGGGTCAGCCGAAACCTCAGGTTCTATGAGGACAGTGGCTGGGCGTGGCAGGAACGTTTTGTGAAGTATGTTGAGTTAATTCTGTAACCCATTTATTCATGGAATTTTGTAACTGGTCTAGATTAAAAACATTGACAGAAGAGAAACTTTTTTGTGATATTAAGGCATGCAGATAAATAGCTCATTTCAGGCAATTTATTCCTTCTTTGACATGGAGACTTTTAAAGCCTGTTGTAGCACCTGTCCGCTTCTGGTACTAAGGTCCCAGTTTTGATTCCGCTACTGTCGAGGTGAAAGTACTGGGACTTGCCCGAAAATGGACGGGGGTACTGGTCATGCGTCTAGGAAGCAATCATCAAGAGTGAATTCAATAAGTTTCAAGCTTTTGTCACAATTAGGAATTACCTTGAACAGAGTATTATATATCCTCAACTATTTTCATCTTTCAGACCTGACGGTATGGTGCAGTTTAGAGTGACCCCACCCAAGTACCCTCTCTCCTGGGTCATTAATGGCCTATCAGTTAGCAGAGAGAAGGGATTAGGCCTCATGCAGAGACCAGTCATGGTAGGGTTTTACTGCTGTTATATTTACCCAATTGTCAATTCAAATGTATTGTCAAAAAGAGAATATTTGTTGATTTTGCAAGGCAATAAAACTGATGTTAAAAGTGTTATTTTTTGTAGTCGATCCTAAATTTCAATTGATAATAAGATTTTAGAATTGACGTAGTTCTAGCAGATTTTCATGCAGTATTTTGTGTCTGATTTGAAATTGAAAGTAGGAACAAAACATAATGACAAAGTATAAAGAATAATTTTCTGAACATGTGCTCTAACATATTTTGAGAAAATGAGACAAAAAAGAAATTGGTTGTCCAAAGCAGCTTATCCTTTTTATCACAATGGTTTGTTAAAGCTTATACAGTAACTGCAGAATCATTTAACCCTTTACCATCTTGCCAAATTTTCAACTGTCCCAAATTGAAAGAGTTTGCTTACAGCATTTCAAAATGTTATTAAATTGAAAAACAAATTTCTGATAGGGCAGAACACATTGTGGGAAAAGGAGAAATTCCTTGTTAAGAGCAATTTCTCCTTTTCCCACAATGTCTTCCAGTGTCGTCTGAAACAAACTGGTCAACATGTCAAATGGTAATGGGTTAAATACTTATGTATGAAGGCAAATTATAAATGACATTTTCTTTTCCAGTATGACGCAACTCGATACATGTACATAATTGTGGAGGCTCCGCAATTGGTGGTGAGAGGAGAACAGATTGGTGTCCGAGTGACAGTCTTCAACTACTGGTATAACGATGACTACGTTGAGGTATGCAATAGCTGTTTTAATTAGCGTTATATTACCTTTGACAACATTAAAAACCATTTCCTCTTGCGCGATCTGTTACTTGAAGTGAAATCAAAACCAGTCTCCTGGCTGACTTATGGAATGTTCATGGTTCTTCCCTGGTTTTTGAGGTCTTCCCTCATTGTAATGTGCCAAGCAACATAATAGAAATGATGTTGATCCAATAAGAAAACAAAAATTTAAAATAAAATATTCAAAAAGACATTTCGTTTCTTGTATTAGTCTGGTTGGGATATACAGGGGCATTGCAAATAAGTTTTGAACGTGAAATTTTAGTAAAGGGACTCAATAAGCTTCAAACTTTCTTTCTAATCCATTTGTGAAAGTATTGTTACTATGAATAAACACTAAAAGCAGAAAGAAATTAATGTCACAAAAGTCCAAATGCTTTTCCGATCAAATATGTAGATTTACATTGATTTTGTTGATCTGATTTGTTTTATTATTCTCTGCTGCAAACTACATGAAACAAAAAATCCGTTGAATATATTCTGATATTATAGAAGTATTATCTTTGAACGCTGGTCTTGCATTGAAACCCTTGGTATGTGTTATATTTTAGGTGCTGATTACTATGGAGGATGGTGGGAGTGAGTATGAGTTTGTCTTGGTAGATGATCTGGGTATAACAAGCGCCTACCAACCAAAAACCTACCCTGGAGATCATCAAACATTAGTATTTGTAAGTGCTTTTAGGTGGTTTGATAAGAAATTTGTTTTTTAAGATTCCTACAGTTATAGTGTTGCAATCCCTGAATTAAAACTTCCCATTTATTTACTTAGAACTGCGATTTCCTAGCTGTCGTCAATGCTATCCTCATTGTATTGAGAGCAAGAGGGGAAAGCAATTGAAGTCAACCTTGTTTTAGCGATCATATTGAAAAGAAATGCAGAATTAAGGTGTGTAAGACAACTAGCAGCTTGAAACATGCACCAGTCATTCAGAAAGCTCAAGTTGATGTCCAGGATTAAGATTATATTAGGCCTTTGCCTAGATAACCTTTCCAGCATTATTCAAAAGTGGCTTAAAACCAGATTGCCTGTACTTCCATGGTAAAAATGTTTTATAGTATCACCCAGTGTGTGTATAAATCCTGTGATCTTCTGCAAATAAAGCTTTCAGTCAACCCTTGCATTGTCTTGATGGTTCTTTGTAAATGTAATCCTTGGTAGATGTTGAAAACCCTCAATTTCATATTATTGAACACATTGATCAGAGGTTTTTATGAAGAGCCTTGACATTTCCCTGGCGTCGTTGACCAGAAACCCCGGCTACTTTGAACAGTTTTATGATAAATCTATTAATGAGGTCCCCTTAAACCCTTGCCTCTTTTTGCCAATTCTCCTCCTACTACAGATATTTAAAGGAAACCCCTGATTGATCCACAAGTAATCTTTTTCTTAAACTGATTATTTCTTAACTCTTCTGCTACATGTGCAGTTAAATGATAATATGGATACCAAAAGAATTGTTCACAGAAGTTATGTCTATGGTCTATCTGTTCTGATGTGATACTTATTCTTTTGCAGTTGGAACCTGGTGAGTCAAAGGATATTTTCATGCCAATCGTGTCAAAGAAAGTCCAGGGAGAGTTGACGTTCACTGTAAATGCCTGGTGCTTCATGGGGAGAGATACTGTTACAAGGACCGTCACGATAATGGTAAGTTTTAACACATAACCTCTTCAGCCATATTTTTGCGTCTTGCAGTAGATGACTTTCCAAAAGCAATGTGGCTAAAGGAGAAATTGCTTGTGACAAGCAATTTCTCTTTTTGTCACAATACTTTTTCAGTCTATTCACATACCACAGCAGTAGAACTGAAAGGTTTTTCACATGTTTACAAATCTTTTCTTAAGTCTTCTGCTTCAAATAGAAAATGTTGTCCGAAGGTGGTAAAGAGTTAACCAAGAAAAAAACAGTGTTTCATAGTAGTACTAGTTTAAACTGAGAATTCCTGGTGTTCCAAAGGTTGAAATGCTATTGTAATACCAGTTTTATCTGAGAATGCCTATTGTTTCAGATGGTGAAATACTATTGTAAAACCATAGTTATATCTGAATATGCCTAGCGTTTCAAAGGGTGATATTCAAAAGTAATGCTACAGTTTAAAATGAGAATGCCTGATGCACAGATGACTACAAACTGCATTTCACATAATGCGATTTCTATTTCATAAGTTTTCTTAAGCCTGAGCTTAGCATAGCCTTGGAACTACCGGTAGCCTTTGAAATTAACTAGGAAGCAAACAATATCTTACTGTAACTTTATAATAAATTGAAAACTAAGTCATTTTTGTCTAATACATTTTTATTCTTCAGAAACTATAATGGTTGAACTATCATCATGTAAATTTGATGTGGTAAGTTATCCAAAATAATGAATATTTTATTGTACTGTTAATTTTAAGATGTTTATTGTGAATGTTACATTTTATTTACAGCCAGATGGAGTATTGAACTACTTCCACACACCATATCTTATAGACATGATCAAGTATGGTTCTGAGACAATACCCGATTTTCAGATTGTTATCCCCGATCGGTTTAAAGTACCGGAATGGCGAGGGCATCTTTATGTGCCTGAATCTGGTAGTGCAGAAATGAGTTTGTTTGGTATGTGAAAGAAATAATGTGTAACTGCTATTTACCTTTACTTTTCATAATCACATGGGCCTCTAGAGCCTAGGAAGGGGGCGTATGTAGGTCTTGTATGCTTATACATGGAACATACCATTTAATAGATACTTTGGCTATTACATTGTGTCAGACAATATTATGTCGCTACAATGTTTTTTGCAACAGTGAAACAGTGCAAATAAAATTGATTTCTTTGGGGAAATACATAACTTTGAGGAAAAAATCATACGTATCTGTGTTTTTCTTAGTAAGAAAAACCCTTGATGTATGATTGTCCTTAGAAACCTCTATGGCCTAATGGTAATACTGAGCTTGAAAATACAAAGCCCCTGGAATGGTTTGAATCAAGATAATTTACAGATTAAGACATTCATGAGAGCTTGTCATCCAGCTTAGTGTTTGAATTTACATTGATCCTACACTACCCAACTTTATCATCTCTTATTAGCAGTAAAGCTTATGGTATAAATAATGAGCCTTGCACTGCAATGTAACTGATGTCATGCTTTCATGCACTGTAAACCTCCTCCGACCCCCAATAACTTACTTAACTGATTTGTTTTACATTGATTGTGAAAGAAGCCTAAAGCTTGTTTAAATCACTCTCTATGACTGCTTCCTGAATACTAAAGCAGTACTCACACTGATGTGTAGGTTAGTCCCGGCAATTTTCACAGCACCTGCCGGAAATCAAACCCGGGACCCTCGGTATAAGAGGTCAAGCCTCTACCACTGGTCCAATTTTGTTCCAATGATTTTTTTGTTCTTGATACAGAATGATTCTTTTCTTTTCTTTTTACAGGGGACGTTGTCACACCAGGATTTTTCAAGAAGTACATGAATTGCGAGGATATTTTCCGAAAGCCCTTTGGAGCAGCGGAGATGAACATGTTTAACTTTGCGTACAACCTGCTGACCTTGCAGTTTAAGAAATCCAATCAGCAACTTTCTCCTGAAACACTGGCCACCTCACTCGAGTACCTGAATATAGGTAAAAACTTATTGATTTTTTAACCTTTTCAGTACCTTTTACTATAAGCATACGCATTGATATGGAACTTTGCCAAATTTTCTATTCATGATGTATTCTATTATCGATAAACAAGTTTTCAGATGATAAACTTTATATTGAAACAATAATTCATTACAAGCTATTTTCCCGTTGTCACATTTGTCACATTTGTGACAATTCTTTTTTATTTAACAATATGGCAAAAAAAATGATAGTGTTCATACCATATGATGACTGTCTGCTGTTAAATTGGACCAGTCAAACTATCCTATATGAGGTAATATGTATATGATGAGTTTTTTAATCTATTTTCAGGACTTCAAAGACAGTTGAGTTACATGAATATGGACGGATCATTCAAAATGTTCCGTGATGACAATACCACAACCAGCATTTGGCTGTCTGCCTTTGTAGCGAAGACGCTACACGAGGCGAGATTCGGTGAATGGGAAAGAGATCTGTTTATCCCGATTGATTTGATAGACAAGATTGTGGTGTGGTTGTGTGACAAACAGAATGAGACAGGAGCTTGGTACCCGGAAGACATGATCTTTGACAGGAAATTGGTAAGATTTAGTTGGATTGGTATTTATTGCCATATTCACAAAATCCGTCACTGTGGCCTAGTGGTTTAGGTGTCCGCCTCGGTATGGAGAGGTCGAAAGTTCGAGCCCCACGGGGGCATTGGTCTTGGGAATGTTTCTCGTGGTCTTTGTTCCGAAATGGTTGGTTCTTGCGCCGCGAGCTATTTAAACTTAATGGTTACCGACTAATATCCGCTAGGTGACTGCTATAGTAATAAAAGAAGTTGGGTGGTACTTGGTATAATCAGTGAAAAGTGTCTCATAAGCCAAAACTGGCTGACCCTTTCAATAGGGGTGACACTATAATAAAATAGCTGTTACCTTTATTCAGTAATATTTCAGTATAGAAATAGTTATGTTTGAATGGATAATGTGCCTCACCTTCACTCTTGCATGTCACTAGTGCTGCACAATGTTTATTATTCCTTTACCAAACACCAATATTTTTACCGTCCTAAATTGAAAGAGTTTGCAGACGACATTTCAAAATGTGCTGAAATTGGAAAGTTATCCTTCGTTAGGACAGAAAATATTGTCGACAAAGGAAAAATGGCTCATAATGAGCCATTCTTCCTTATCCCACAACGTTTTCTAGAATCGTCTGCAGTAAAGTGGTTAAATGTCATTATTGTGTGGTAATGGGTTAAGCCAGTTACTGATCAGAGGTGAAACACAAACAGATCATATTACATTGACTTGAATGATATTGATTGAGGTGGATGGTAAAACGTCAAAGCTCTGGAAATCAGGAATTATAACCTGTTTTTCATTTGTGATTTTGTAATGACCCAATATCCTTGCCTGGTCTCGTAAAAAGACAACATTAGACACATGAATATGTTGACACCTCAGAGCCATAACACAATAACTGACATTTTCCACAAAAGCATTTCTTTGTATAAAATGTTAAGAAATGTATAGATCCCTAAAAGGTCTTCCTCCATCATTAAGATTTGGGCATCGCAACATAACTGAAATAATGTTGATTTGATGTAACACCCATATAAGAAATATTTCAGTGTTGAACTCAATTTAAAAATCGATTTTTAAGAGAATGGGGATTAACCTTTTAACCCTACCAAATGCCAAATTTTTGACTGTTCTAAATTGAAAGAGTTTGCAGTCAACATTTTAAATTGTGATGAAACTGAAAAACAATCTCCTGATAGGGCAGAAATCATTGTGGGAAAAGGAGAAATTTCTCGTGAAGAGCAATTTCTCCTTTTCTCATAATGTTTTTCCAGAGTCGTCTGCAACAAACTGGTCAAATGACGCTATTGTTTGGAATTGGGTTGATGTGATAACTATAATTGTGATAAATGATATATTTTAGGCTGGACAAACCGGTGATCCCTCCGAGCGTATGTATGGCCACCCAGTGTCACTCACAGCTTATGTACTTATAGCCCTGTATAAAATTGAAGCAGATGTGTCTGGGGTTAGTGAGGATGATTTAAATATTCATTTGTCTGTTATTAGGAACATAAACAAATGTGATCAAAAACTCAAACATGAATATATACATACATATACATGTATATAAGTAATTCCAAATGTCGATATGTAACCAAGCATCAGCTTAGATTATTCTTGAGTATCCGAATTCTATATTCTATATTCTATAGATATGAGAGACCACGCCTTAACAAAGACTTCTTTTTATACACTTTGTAGTTAATGGCCAAGGTACATTTTTACCATGTGGATAAACCTAGAGAAATAAACATCCAAAATCTGTCTGTAGTGCTTAATGGTACCAAACTGAGACAAAAAATAATAAATGCATAAGATGGAGAGAGAAAGAAATTCTATGGAAAGGAAAATGGTGGTCACAACCTCAAAATATCGATTGATAGTGACAAAAATAGATGCATGAAGTTTTTGCATTCCATGATTTATTTGTTTATTCTGTTTTGATGAGTTGATCTAAGGAACAACAGAAAATGAATACAATGTTTTTTTCCTATTCCTAAAATTCACAGAACAGCAAATATTTTGTCTTTATTCCTGGTATGGAGGAAATACATATGTTGAAAGCTTTTTAAAACATGCTCAGAAAATGAATTATGAAAAATGGCAACTTGCATATTCACGATCATGTAACTATCTTAAAATACATTTATTGGAATCCATGGATCAAAATTAGATATTGGGTAAGAGATTTGAATGACTAATGAAAATAAGGTGTAATATTTGAACTTTGAACAACTCATTGATATTTATGTATCTTTTTATGTAGTATAGTCCTAAGGTCTGTGTCTACAAATAAAAAACTTTTCTAATCTATTCTATTTCATTTGTAAACAGTCTGCCCTCAGCTGCATTGACAATGCTAGGCAGCAAGCCTCGGAGTACTTGGTTAGAGAAGGGTTCAATACCCCAGATAGAGAGGTGTTCCAACTTGCAATTACGGCCTACGCTCTATCACTCTCTCAGCAAAAGAGTCGTAGTATCTTTGACAAACTGTGGACATTACGAAAGCAGTGTAAGTACATGTATTGCTTCAAACTTTAAGCATAAGATTTGTCTTAAACATTTTATAAGTTAAAACTTATTTATTTTACATCGATTGTGAAAAAAGTTCTTACAACGTAGACAGATCACTCCCGATTCTGCTTCCTGGATACATAACCTGTACTCGCTACTCGTGGGATTCAAACCCACGACTGACGCTATACCCCTAGAAATTCATTTAAAGTTGTATGTACACACATGAGACAATTTGTTATAATATGGAATGTCGTTGAAACAATACCGTTTTTGTATTACAGTATGCTTTTTGATAAAAAGTACCTACTGAACTCAAACTTTATTCAGAATGTGTCAATATATCAAAGTATGTACCTTAACCCTTTACCAAACGCCAAATTTTCGACTGTCCTAAATTGAAAGAGTTTGCAGGCGACACTTCAAAATGTGATGAAATTGAAAAATAATCTGCTAATAGAGCAGAAAACATTGTGGGAAAAGGAGAAATTGCTCGTTAAGAGCAATTTCGCCTTTTCCCCCAATCTTTTCCAGAGGCGTCTGCAACAGACTGGTCTAATATCGTTATTGTTCGGTAATGGGTTATACAAAATTATTATTTTCAAACTTTGAAAATGACGTCTGCTGTAGCCCTACATAAAATTGCCTACGAAGGAAAATGTGTCAAGAGAATTCTTACTGTATTTCAACAGCCAATGAGATCTACTTCTCCAACACGGAAATGCCAGAGAATCCATCAGACTTCATTAACACGGTCCGATACTTGAAGCCGAGAATGGAGCTGCTTAACGACGGGTACGCTGTCCAGGCAACAGCCTACGCACTGATGGCCCATATCAAGCACAATGGTATGGGTATAGACACCGAGTCCAAGGTACAGCGTGACTCCATGATGAAATGGCTCAACTACATGCGTAATTTCATTGGCGGATTTGCATCAACACAGGTTTGTGTAATCAGTAAAGGTTTTTTATATAGCTTTTAAACTGGAAGAGGCCTATGCATATTGATGTAAGACAGACCATTGGCGGTGGAACTTCGGACTTATTTTATTAAAAACCTACATCAAGGGTTCAAATTAAGACTTCATTCTTGCATCATACCCTTGCGTAATTCAGAATTTTTTAATCGAAATGGTTCCTTTAATAGACCCATATTGCCCTCCGTACTAGCTGTTACCAAGCCTGCAGTGAAACAATCAAATATTTATCCTTCAAATGTAGTCATGTTTATGCACTTGTACTATATCACATAATAAACAATTGCATCAAGAAAGTGAACATCAGAAAACTAGTTGTTTTGAAAATATGTCTGCTGAGGAGTTCTTTTTTATTAATTCCTTTTCTCCTTCCCAGACCCCAACCCTCACCAAAAGAGAGTTGCAGGTCCTGATAATTTCACCGTTCTATAAATTGAAATCATCTTGTTATAATCAACTGATATTTCTGTGTAATCCACGGAAAGCATAGAATTGAAATGGACATTCTAATAAAACCCAAACACTGATGAAGCTGTGTTGAAATCTTATAAAAACAAGCAAATTATTCTCATTTACAGGATACGCTGGTCGCCATGGAAGCCTTGTTTGAGTTCACCAAGGTGGATCCAAACCGAAATGTCTTCAATACGATTATTCAACTGGAGGCCTCCGTATTGCCAGAGTGGGGGAGAACCATTCGTATGACCAAATCTAACTACACAGAAATGGTGTCCACTTATGTGAGTAGACCTGCCGGGAATTATTGTGTTTTCTTGTTGCAGCAACACTTCACATTAACCCATAGAATGCTTGGTAATTTCCCAAAACTATATTTTTGTGTTGTCTGCTTTGCAAAACCTTAAATATCTGCTTAAATTTGACGAGGAAAGATAGTCAGAGTAATAAACAGGTTAGATCACAAGCCAGCCGCCAATTTATCTGTCGGCTGGCCTGGATTTAACCTGTTTGCATAAGCAAGAAGTCGGTTACAGCACTATAGGTTATAATTGACCGCCAACAAATCCATATGCCAATGTTTATTAGGGTTTTACACTTGTTTGTCCGAGGTTTGTACCATTTTTCATTGGCCAAAACATAATGAATATTTATTTTAACCAGCTTGTTGCTTATGGAAAACATTGTGGGCAAAGGAGAAACTGTTCTTAACAAGCAGTTTCTCCTTTTCCCACAATGTTTTCTGCCTTATCAAAAGACTGTTTTTCAATTTTATCACATTTTGAAATGTCGTCTGCAAATTTGGGACAACTAAACCTGGTGTTTGGTAAAGGGTTAATTATTGTTAATGTTCTCCCCCAGGCAAACAAGGACTTTGTGTATGGTACCATTCGTGTGACAGCCAAGGGTGTTGGGCGATCTATGTTGCAGCTGACTACCACAAACAGTGTGGAATACCCGTGGCTTATCAAGAAAACACAGGATGAAATTCAATTCTTTGAGCTGACGGCAGATAACATTGAATTCACAGGGAGAAACTTCTCAGTAATGGAAATGACGCCTTGTATCAAGTAAGTATATATCAGCGTGAGTGAAATATTTACCGAAATGACATTTTGCTATTGAATTGATGTTGATTTGGCTGTCATGGTGACTCAAGCAAAACTTCTTTCATGATGAAATAAGTTTTCCAGGTAGAGGGGTATATTGAAAGGGTTTTGTATGGAGTATTAAGGAAAATATGGCAAATCTTTGTTATTGCCTTGGTACAATTCCAAAAGATGGTGTAAAAAGATATTGGGCAAAAGGGAATAATTGATCAATATTCAAGTCATTGTGACATAAGGAGATATTATTTATTTGAAGTCACACAGTGTACACAATCATTATACTAGGAAAGATGGAGTTTTATTTTTCACCTATAAAAGCGTTAATGCAATTTACACAACTCAACAAAATATGTCAGCTTGTATATAGGGGAAAATGTTATGATATTTTGACTGTCACCATTAACCCTAGTTTCCCTTTAACAGATGGGTGTACCTTGAGAAGAGTTTAGAGTCTGGTCTGACTGTACTAGAGGTGGACATTCCTTCTGGCTTCGTCATTATGAACCATACGCTACGGGATTACGTGAACTCTGGAATGGTGCCAAATCTGAAGCGAGCCGAATTCTACTACAAAAAAGTGGTGTTCTATTTCACTCATGTAAGTCTTTAATTGATAATTTTAATTTTCTATCATAGTTTTGTTTTGTACTTTATGGTATACAAGATTTTTTTTTGCTGTTCCTATATAACGATCCTACATACAAATATTTATATATCCTCATATGCTGTCAGCGAAAGCCAATTTGTTTTTAGGTATCTCCTTCAGCAGATGATTAACCCTTTGAATGCTGGGTAATTTTCTAAATTTAGATTTTTGTGTCTGCTTTCCAAAACCTTAAATATCTGCTTAATTTTGATGAGGAAAAATACCCAGAGTACCAAACAGGTTAGATCACAGGCCAGCCGCCAATTTACTTGGCGACCTACCTGGATCTAACCTGTTTGCATAAACATGAAATCGGTTCTAGCACCATAAGGGTTAAAGGAACTATTGTGTAATCAAAGTAATTGTTTGCCACATACCGAGGGTTCAACGCAAGCTAAAGCAAGTACTTCACAAAGGTGAAAAGGTGATGCACATACTATAGCATTGCTCTGACCCCTCGAATTTTACAAGACCATTAAGAATGAGAAAAATCACATGGTTGTGTAATAACGCTATGACTTTGTAATGTTACAGGTTGACAATAGTAAGACATGTGTGACATTCAGGGCGGACCGTTGGTACCCTATAGCCAACATGACTATACAACATAGGATGAGGGTCTATGATTATTACGAACCAGGTATCTATAGTTTGTCCTAGGTCATTCTGTTTTAATTTCTATAGCTGAGTCTTGATAGGATGTTCTGGCTAAATTTGTATCTATAATTTGTCTTTATAGTATATTTTGTCAATATGGCTGAGTCCTGGTGCTTTATTCTGACTAAATCTTTAGTTTGTCCTATTATATTTTGTCAATATAGCTGAGTCCTGATAGTATATTCTTGCTAAATTCATAACTAAGCACTGATGGTTCGTTCTCTCTAAATCTATTGCGATGAGACATGATGTGAAATAGTTTTGATTTCTCACAATCCACACAACCATAAAAACATGACAGGGGGATTATTTTTTAATTCTGCTTTTATCATAATTATTTCATGTTTATCCAAAGATGGTTTCTTTTTATCTATTTTGTAAGCCTTTCCTTAATACGATTTTTTTTTGTCCCTACAAAAGAAGATTTAGTAAACCACTGCTAATTGAAATGGATCATAAATAGCACTTCCGTTTTATAACATTTTTTTAAACCAAAAAGAAAAGTGTTACTTCTCATGCATCATTATTAATCTCAAAATCCGGTTTGTAGGAATCGGAAACTTTGCATTATAATGATTAGCATGATCTAATATTATACTATACAAATTATATCCCCAATACTCAATTTACTTTGTTTTGTTTTCAGGCATGCACAACACCACGATGTACACAACATACAACATGTTTAACCTGAACATTTGCTTTGTGTGTGGGTCATATCAATGTCCTTACTGCCCGTTCTTCAATGTTGCCACGGTGATAAAGGCGAGTTTCACCTTCGTAGCACTGATTCTCGGAGTCATCGCAAAGAAATATGTGCTAAGGACCAGCTACTGCTAGTTCTTTTCTGTGTACGTGGTTGGGTGTGTGTGTGCATGTGTATGTGTGTATGAAGAGAGGGGGTATTTGTCAGGTTTTTATTGAGAGTGAAGGACAGTGAGTGAGTGCAACTATTCAAGATATTATACACTTCACAGACTAATTGTTACATTAGACCTAGCAATGCATTTAGCATCGTCTGTAAAGGTTGTTAATTATTAACACAACAGGTTGAGTGGTTATAAAGGAAATTTCATGTTTGCGAATAATAAGTCATTTTAAAGTCTAACAGTCAAAGCTAGTTACAGATACCATCAACATTGGAGTTTTTAATGTAGTATTTCAGTAACTATTTTGTTAATTCTATTTTGTTAATACCCATAAGAATTCAATTCTCCTTTTAATTGTCGCAATGTGACAATTTTGGTGAGTATCACCGATTTAAAAGGATTTAGTGACTAAAATTCAAAAGGAAGTAACAGTCCAAACACTCTTCTTATTTGGCTGATGTTGATTTTCTCACAAATGTAATAGATGACTTTAGAGGAAAAATAAAATTCTATTTTTGTTAGGAAGGATAAGGAAAATTGATTAACCTAGCAGTATGCTGACTATTCTTTAATAATTGTAAGGACTTTTTAAGTTTAACCCTTTGCTCACTCATGCCAGGGAATGCTCATTTCTTCAAACCCTTGTATGTTGCATTGAAAATCAAAGCGCTGAAAGCGCTGAAGGACTAAGGTGCGTTTAAAGCAAGATGATGGAGGATACATTTGAAAATTTCTTTGGGCAACATTATTCTTGTGAACAGAGAATGAACGATAGTCTATTTTTCGAACATCTGGACATTTTAAGATTTCCCTTGAGGCAACCGTAAAAAGGGATACAAACGTCATTTATTAACATAATTAGAACAGCCTATCACTTGATGTCGCATTGAATACACTTTAATACAGGATGCACTTGGGTATATTGTGCGATTGATTGAATTTATAAACTATTTTAGTATAAATGCATTTTCCTTTCAAACATTTCAAAATGATTCTGTGTCTGTGCGAAGATAATGATTGTTAAAACTGCGAAAAGAATTGAAGTTGAAGGAAGAAAATTGACTGAACGTTTCTTACGTGTTTGCAATGTTCACGAAATTGTATCTCATAAAGAGTAAAACAAAGATAGAAAGTGAGATTGGTTTCATATTTAAGTTTAGAAAATCTATTGATGGATCGCAGTGTGTCTCTTTTGGGTTATTCAAAGCACAAACTGCATTAAAAGCAGACTTCACTTCTACCACTATTGTTTTTTTATACACTGTATACCTTTTCTCTTTTTCCTGCGTTAGTAAAAGAAAGTGACGACGACATTCGAAGCAACTTCGCCAGAAAGAAAATTTGCTCTTAAAGAGACTTTCTCAAAGAATAAGATTTTAACTTTTTAAAATAAATTGGCTTTTACCGTAAAAGTAATTGCATGCATTTCTAAAGTTTCATAGAACTAGATTATTTGGAACATTCTAAATAACATCAAAATCGCCGATATTGCAGACTGTTTAAATGGGTTCATTGTGTAAACAACATGCTAATCGTAGAGTTAATGGTAGTCCGAATGATCCAGACGTAGATATTTCATGTCACGCAGTTACAGCTTGGATCATCCGAGTTAAGTAAATGGTGGTATTTATAGATATTATCGTCACATGGGTCTTCGGAAACAATTTAACGCGTATTTCCATGGAAGCATCGTTTCTGTCAAGCGAATGTGTGTCGAACAAGGACGAAAACGAACAACGAAAAACCTTTTTTTTATTGCTCAATTCGATAAGGATTTAATATAAATAAATAAATAAGAAATATTCGCAGTTTCTACATTGGTGTAACGTGTTTCCACCCCTTACATCGTGTTATTTATTTGATATCATTTACTTCACCTTAATTTTGGATTTTCACATTGAAATAAACATTACATCAACGTAGTTGGGAAATAAGAATTCTAATCCAGGAAAGATTCTTCTAATATGAAACTTGACCTTAAAATGGCATTAAATTGTGTTCTGTTAAACATTTAATTTTATTGTTCTGACTTTTCTAATTTTTCGCCTTCAGAAGATTTACGTCACGGGTGGGTGTAGTACCTTTAAAAGTGCGTGAGAAATAATTCCCGCGTTAATTTATTAACTCACATTCCAAAAGAAGAACATACATATGCGAATGCTCAATTCATATTAATTAATGAATGCACAGGTTTTTAGCAGCTTAATTGTAAAGAAATTAAAAGCGATCTTTGGCTTAGTGACAAGGATTATGAATATCAAATTTTTAATGTTTATTCCTCTCAAAGCACACATCTCTGATAGTATTTTTAAGATGAAATTGATACCAAATGTCAATATAAATGCTTATGTCCATGGTTCTACCAAAAACCGGGAGAAAACGGTTTTCCTTGTTATTGTCGTTATCTTTATTTGCTTTCATTTAGACCAGTCACATTTAGTTGAATGGTAGTAAACATTAGGCCGCGGAGTTAGTGACCCCTAGTGCGGGGTATACCTACGGGCCCGGAGCCCAGGCTAGGTAGGTTATTTATATTTTTATTGTTTCCTTTTTTCTTTTAAAAAAGCAATGGTAATAGCTCTTATTCCTAACTCTTACATGCATTGATTTAATAATTATACAAAAGGACATTGAGAGATAGTATTTTTCAGCCTCGCATAATAGTGTTTTGATTTCGGGGGAAGTCCGAATAATCCAGACGTAGATATTTCATTCTACAGTTAAAGCTTGGATCATCCGAGTTAGGGAGGGGGTGTAGTCCATCTCAATCAACCTCAATATTAACTTCAAACGATTCATTTGGGGCACCAGATGAACGGCACGTGTATAATACATATCGATGTACCGCCGCCGGACGAACAGTTAGCCTTCCCTTTCTCCTTAAGTACGCTCTGGCTTTGGTCATCTTTGCTATATTTTCGACTTTAGTAATTGTTTCTTGTCTGATTTTGCTTCAATTGTAACAAGTCACATTAACCCATTTGAGGAATAGGTTTACTAATGTTAATCACGTTGCCCCTCTCTGTGAGGTTTCACATTCCAGTGATGGCATTTGGACTTTTTATGAGATATATACATTCTCCCAATGCAGATTATATGGCAAGGGATTTCATATTGTGACGAAAAAGCAGATTTAGTCTTTAACCATACAATCTCTTCCTTTGCACCGTGTTATGCAAAGTGTCACTTCTTCGGCGATTTCCAACATATAATACATCTGACTTGTTTGTTGCAGGCTACTCTGGAACACATTGTGGGAAAAGGAGAAATCTCTCTCAACGGGCAATTTCTCCTTTTCCCGCAATTTTTTCTGTCCTATCAGAAGATTATTTTTACATTTCACATATTTTGAAATGCCATCTGCAAACTCTTTAAATTGGGGACATTCTAAATTTGGCAATTAAGAGTAATATATCCTTTTCACACAATGCTTTCTGTCCTATCAGAAGATATTTTTTCAATTTCATCACATTTTGAAATGCCGTTTGCAAACATTTTCAATTTGGAACATTCTGAAAGTTGGTGGTTAAGAGCAATTTCTCCTTTTCCCGCAATGTTTTCTGCCCTATCAGAAGATTGTCTTTCAAGTTCATCACATTTTGAAATGTCGTCTGCAAACTCTTTCAATTTGAAACAGTTTTTAAAATTTGCATTTGGAAGCTTTTTTTTCTCGATCAACCAAGACACTTATAACGCTCACACAAAATCTAACAGTCGGTCTTAACCCATTTCCAAAAAAAAGGTAAATATGTAAAGGGAGCTATAATGAAAATTGTAGAAAATCGATAATTTTAATCGACCGATTGTTCTGTTCATTAGATCTACCTATCTACGATATAAAGTGACCGAGTCCATAATTGAGCGGAATAGAGAGGATAGGTGGTACTTTTCAGGGTTTGTTGGTACCTATTTTTAGACCAAGCCATTCTGATGTGTTTATGTTTACTTGACGTTATAGCCGTGATATAACTGTAGTTGTGGGTTTAACCGTCTAACAGCTCAATATGCTACGTACGTCTTGGAGAAGCGAGTGAATCCGGACTACATTCTTGGTTCAAAGAAGGTATAAGTCCGCAAAGTGAAGGCGGATGGATAATGAGTAATTCGTGTCAGACCACAGTTTGTAAAGTACCGTCCCTCAGAAAGTGGTATGTAACTTCAATGGACTAAGGTGCTAACGCACCCTAGTCCAAAAATGTGCCTAAAAGGAAACTGCTTGCATTGAGCAGGGTTTTTTGAGTGTCAGAATGATTTTTACACAGATAATTACTCACTCACTCACTCACTATCCTGCCCCACCCTCAGAAGAGGATTAATTGTTGGCCTGAATATAAACACTCATTAGTAATCATTTTACTGGTGCCATATGAATCATATAAGGATTAAGATTTGTGTGTTAGCATCGACTTTTATGTTATTTACACAAATCTAGATTTCTGACCTAATTCAAGTTAACGATGAATAGGATTATCATATATTTTAGTTTAAGTTTTAAGTATACAAATGGTTTTCAAAAACAAACAAAAAATCATATATACATATGAAAATTCCATTTGATATGGAGACAAGTGATTATGGTGTATTCACCAACAATTTTTTTTTATGTCTTTGTGTATGATTTTCTGTACATTTTGCAATAGATTTCATATATCATATACTTTGTAAATAAGTTATTATGTTGCTACAGCAAACCATTTTCCTGATTTTGTATATATATATAGTTCGAATTAAAGTGATGATTATGTGTTGTGTAATAATAAATCCATCACGTTTATGTATACTCAATAAATTGCATGCTGCAAAGAATCAAGAAATTAATATGACAAAAGGAGAAAGGACTCAAGTTCAGTTGTTTTTAGTTAGAAGCAGTCTGTTATTACTATAGTTAGAAGTCGTCTGTTATTACTTTTCAGACAACCCACATAACCTTTTATTATTTATTAGGAAAAGAGTTAAGGTTTCAAGTTATCAAGTAACTGAGCATTTAAGCATTTAAGCCTAAATAGCCTTGATATTTCTTGCAAAGTCTTAACTTCAAACCATTGTTTTAATGTGGTTTTACTGAATAATGCCCAGTGAATACAGTGAGTGTCATTTCTCCAAGGAGTTGCTACATTCTGGCATACATGTTATGTAAACTGTTGCCATAGGGTTTGCTTGACAGATGTCATTAAGCTCTCTTGCAGAAGGACGATAAGAATCTTCAAACCTATATTAGATATCATACCATTGCAACAACTTACGTCATTTGAGCATGTGTCATGTAATGTGAAATCCACAGGGAAGGAGTAAAACCCTAATATTTTGTGGCAACTCTGCAGTTCATATCTGCTACTTTGTCACTTTGTAGCTTGACCTGTAACTTCATAATTTCCTATACTTGCAGCAATTTGTGAGAAAAAAAATGATGTGACAAAAAAGTACTTGTCATTGGTAATTTCTCCTATAGTCACAATTTTGTTTTTCCCAAGATCAATTAAGAATTGTTTGTTTTATTATACTTAATAGTTCTCTGTCTTCTGTTGCTTTGAATTTGTATGTGTTTTGGGGAAAATATAATATGACGTCCATATGTATATAGGGCTATTTGTTGATACACATGTTTCTTTGCAAACTGTACAGCATTACTTCATTTTGCTTTCCTGCAGCACATCTTTATTGAAAGGGCAGATTGTTGCATTGTAGAATCAGTTCTTTATTTAAGTGTCAAATGAACTAATTTCTTATTCATATTATATTACTCTTGTTCTTCCATTTTCATGCATGTAACCATTTTGTAATTAACTTACCTTGATTGTTGGTTTTTGTTTAATCATGGCAATAGCATCAAATGTTTGTCGTTGCTTGTGTGAGAGTC
The DNA here is from genome assembly GCA_947846245.1 of Cerastoderma edule. Lineage (NCBI taxonomy): Eukaryota > Metazoa > Mollusca > Bivalvia > Cardiida > Cardiidae > Cerastoderma > Cerastoderma edule. The sequence goes on along the minus strand of OX401410.1, from coordinate 9,862,539 downwards.
AGAGCAATAGCTTTCATATGTAAGAGTCTATGTATTACAAAATGATTTTCTTAATCTTGAGCAATAAAAGGTTTTAAACAAATTTTGAATATCAGCAATAAAAGGTTTCAAACGAATTTTGAATAACACTGTCGGCAAATGAAGCCTCTAAGACATGTGAACAGATTGGAGTAATATGATTTACTCTAAATGATCTGAATTCTTTTGAAAAAAATATCTCTTAATAAGTAAGGGACTTGTCATCAACATTGTGCACCAGATTGTACTTTGGTATGCAACTCATAACAAGAGAAATGGATGATTGGTTTTGAAAAGTTAAGCAAATCTAAATATGTTGAAATTAATCCTTGTGCTTCATTCAAACACTTCCCTTATACATGATCTTTTGAGGAGTTTGCAGGAGAAGACTAAGAACATTTACCCATTCATAATAAAATTGCTCATATATCAGAATGTTCTCACCGTTGGGCCGATATTTATAAAATTTAATCTATTATGCTTTGGAATTAATGACTTCTTCCCATGCCATCCTGGGTAACAGGCATAACAAAAAAGCTTAGAATGCCTTTTACAGGTCCAAAAAGGCAAGAATATTGGTTTGATCCAGGAAAAGCCAAAATGACCGTAATGTTGAAAAAAAAATGGCGTTAAAACAATAAACAAATCTTGCTTTGGTATCATTTGATGGATCAATGGTTGAACATACTACTGTTGTTCCTTTGGGGAATGTTTGAAGATAGAAACTGCAACATAAACTTATTATTGCCTGCTGAAGACAGTTTGTAGCAAGGGAAATATTTCTCTTGAGTTTTAAAAAAAGATAAAACATGAACAATACTTGGTCGATAAATGACTTCTGCCGCTCAGGCTTAACACGATTTTGTTGGAAGTGGTAAATGTAATATTTGTAAATACACAAATGCCATTGTCTATTGTAAATATTTATAAACCATATCTTTTTATATCTACAATATTTTGTATGCCTTATCTTGTATAAATAAATAAATATTTTCTACTAGTATTTGCCACTGCATTGTTATGATTTGTGCCATCAGCTGATGCGGTCAGTAATGCTTTTTAATTTTTTATCCAAGCAGCGTGTTTTTTTTTTACCTATATAAAAACAGCCATTAGAACTTGCCTTCTCTGGGGCAATTATTTGCCTACACTGATTTGTGATTGTGTGTGAGCATTTATAAAACCCTTTACATTTATAATTCAATATTTATCAACGACTTATGAGGTTAAATTGATAATTCATATATTAAAGAAAGTGCAGATATTAAGGTGTTACAAGTGGCTATAACAGGTTTTGAACCATTCAATGTAGTAAAAAGTAGATATAAGCCAGTGTGTGACCGTTTATCTATTACTCACGAGCACAGTATCTGCGAATGCAGTCATAAAACTTGGGGTCCTGGGTTCAAGCCCCAATCGTAGCTCTGGCCCCAATTGTAGCTCTGTTACTTTTGTGGAGTGTCTTTTGGTACATGTAATACACTTCAGACACTCCGAGTTCAGGTGAGTGAAGGAAAGCTGTAACATAACTGAAAGATTGTTGACAAGATTTAAGACAAAAATATCTAATTGTAGTCATTGTCATTATTTCACAGAAATGTGTCACTGTAAAAGTGGCCCAACTTCAATGATGGGCTCATGTTTCTTATAATATCCATGCACTGCAACAAAACTGAGTTGAGCTGATTATGTTCCCGTGAGAACCAAACTTGTGCATATTTGGAAAATAAGAAAATGTGTTCATTTGTTTGTTAATGAGGGGTTTACATAACATCAACACTATCTCATTTATATTGCTTTGCCCGGTTCACAATCGATGGAGGAAGACGCCAAGCATAACTGCCAACAATTTCAAGAGCTGGTCAAGATGGAAACCCATCAACTTTCCCTAAATTAACCTAGATACTACCTCGTGTGAAAAGAACATCTTTCAATACATGTTTTAAGAGTTTTTGCCCGACTGTTGCTTAACAAATAAAAGGGGTGGAGAGAAAGCCATTTCTTCAAAATTAAAAACATCATGAAGAACAATTTCGCAGAAATGCACATCGTGCTGGTGGATAAATCATGGAAGACCAGATCGTCAATAAAACAATCGCTTGTAACGATATATATAAGTGGTTTTGGTAGGTAAGTTGGCTCAATAATTTTTTATAGAAAGATTGACTGAAGGTCAGAGCCATACATCACTGATGATTGACAATTGACTTAGTAACCAGTTGTATGATGTTACCATTTCCTCAGAAACGTTTGATCTAGAAGTTATACAGAATGTATGTCATCAAAACAAAAGTATGAACCTCGTACTCATCTACTTCGAATCAAAAGTGAAAGTAGAAATCACATGGTGGTCACGTGATTATCATATGACACCAGTGGTTTTAAGTAGCCGTCAAAATGGCGTTTAAACTGAGCGCCGGGATCTTGATATGTGGATTGTTTGTTAATTTTACGAGTGCATGGGTACCGCGACTGATAAATGGTCGACCCAAGGGAGGGATGTTGGGTGGTCCTGCCAATCCACGTCACTTGACACCACCCCCGGAACAATATTTCCAGCATCAGAGGCTTGATCACTTTGACGGTTCCGAAGTTCGGACTTGGAAACAGGTTTGTTTTCATGACAGTATTTAGAGTGTGTGAATAGATGTAATACCCTTTTGCAAGACACACAAGAGACCTAGCGTAGTACTGGTGAATCCAGGAAATCTGTATTATAGCAGAAATATTGTTGACACTGCGTTAAACCCCAATTAAACATAACATGCAATTCCAGTTTTTCTTGTAAGTTGTTTAATCATTTCCCTTACGATATTTTTTTACTGGTCCAAATTTGCAGCAAAAGCAGACATAATTTCATAAAATACCAAAAGCAACCTTCAAAATTTTGTTTTGTAAAGAAATCATTGTGGCAAATGAAAAAGTTGTGCATTATCGTAAACAATGTTTTCCATTTATCAAAATGAATTCTTAGGACCGAAAATCAAATAGTGTTTCTTGAGAAGTAGGAAATTAATTGTTTCATATTGATGTAACATATGTATGGTCAAATTAAACAAATCTTAGAGTTGTCACGTTTATTAAATTAGATCACTTGTAGAAGACTTTAGAAATCATTGAGTTAAAAGGAAATTTTATTAGGAAAAATCTATGTCCCCATTGTCCCAATGAATTCTTCCAAATGTCCCCAAATGTTGTTGTATCTCAGTTAGATTATATGCACACTTTAACTCTAAGCTTGACCAATCATGTCAAGCTATTTCTTCTTTCATCCAAAGAAATTGTCTTGTCTGTGAAAAAAGAAAACAAATGTAAGTAAGCAAGGGATGTATGCATCCTAACCAGAAATTTGATATCACTTCATGATGAAATTTTGGCTTCCCTCTTAGAATACAGAAGAAATAGAAATGATACTCCTTCAATTTGTTTATTTCTCTACAGAGATATTTTGTGAATGATGAATATTTCAAACCAGGAGGTCCCATATTTGTGATGATTGGAGGGGAAGGTCCAGCAAATGACATTTGGATGGTCGAGGGATCCTGGATTGAGTATGCCAAACAGTACAATGCAATTTGTGTACAGTTGGAACACAGATATTATGGGAAAAGCCACCCTGTTGAGTAAGACTTTTTTTCAAATACCAGTAGTATAAAAATGCTTATATAGAAATTGCCTTTACTTGTTATTAATATCTATATGATTACCAAAATTTGAATGTGTTGTCACATATAAAAGTCAGATAGCATGATATTGCTTATTTTGCAATTAAACTGTTATAGATATAACAAAGATATAACTGTGTTTGTCACCATTGAAAATCAGATACAATACAGTATGATATGACTTTTACCTACTTTGCCATTTATTGTTATTATACTCTAAATATGATATTGTGTTGTCACAGATGAAAATCAGATAGCATGATATGGCTAATTTTGCCATTTGTCATTATATAAGAAACATATTACCGAAATATAACTCAGTCATTAACTCAGTGATGTATATTTACATAGAAGTTGTGTATAACAGGCTGAGGTCTTCATTATGAACATAGTATAATCATTGCTTTTTCAGAGACCTCTCCTTGAAGAATTTAAAGTATCTTAGTAGCAGGCAAGCTCTTGCCGATTTGGCTTACTTCATTGATATGTTTAGACTTGACAGAAATCTTACAGAGAACAAATTGATCACATTCGGAGGATCTTACCCAGGTAGGCAATCAACAATTGTTTAACCCTTTACCAAACGCAAAATTTTCGACTGTCCCAAACTGAAAAGGTTTTTCAGACAACATTTCAATATGTGATGAAATTGAAAAATAATCTTCTGGTAGGGCAGAAATCATTGTGGGAAAAGGAGGAATTGCTTGTTAAGAGCAACTTCTCCTTTTCCCACAATGTTTTCCAGAGTCTTCTGCAACAACCTGGTCAAATGTCATTATTGTTTGGTAATGGTTTAACCTCTTACTCCATAATAATTTGGGCCGCGTCACGCGAAAAGGGGCACTCGGACATATAAAAAAAGCGCTGACTCAGCTCTATCTTAGCGCTATTATTCCAGCATCTAGTCACGAAAGTTATCATTTGTATTTATTTAAAGGTATAACTGGATGTCCTCTAAGATGGCAAACAGTGTAGCCCCAGACCAGCCGCCACGTCAGTGACATGGCGGCTGATCTGGGGCTACACTGTTTGCTATGTCTGAGTGCCCCTTTTCGCATGACGTGGCCCATTTACTCTATGATGCCCTACTTTCATGCATCTGATGAAGATGTTCAGAAACCTGTGACTAAAGAATATTGATTTATCCTTTTGTCACATTGGTTTCTACATAGTATCTTGTATCAAATTTTAATTTCCAAACTTTTTAATTGTCATCTTAAGTGGTAAATTTTGGAAGCTTACACAATACAGTGTATCATAAGAGGGAATGGAATAATCAATTATGCTGTTTTTTAATGGATGTTTTTTGTATATTTGACATTTGATTTCTGTATGGTCTGCTTGCTTAGTAACTTTGGCAGTTTAAGATGTGTTTTACTGTGTTATATGTTTCAGGCTCACTGTCTGCATGGTTTAGATCTAAATACCCATACAAGGTGGACGGAGCAGTGGCCACAAGTGCCCCTATATTCGCCAAGGTGGCATTCTATGGTAGGTATAATGTTCATTTCATTGTGGGAAATCTAAAGATGTTTTACCTAGAACTAGACTATTTTATACCAAACTGTTGGGGACTTTCATGGCCTAGTGGTTACCGAGTAGAACATGTTATCAAACGGCTCCTCTCGTTGTAGGTTCATATCATGGTTGCGCTAGATTTGGACTATAAGAAGGTTAAGTTAAGCTCAGGGATTTCCTCCCTCATTAGTTACCAGGCATCGTCATAACATTACATAACAAACAAATATACCAATGGTACATATACGATGAACAGCAACACTTCAATCCTAAAATAAAATTGTTACATCCCTCTACTCGTGATTTCAATTACAGGTAAGGGGGTTTATGATGGGTTCATCACCCATCTAATAAATACATATTATGTTTTCATAATTTAAAAGCATCTCAAAATGTTGATCATTTGTGTTCTATGGATGGGGTTTACATGCTTTTATGTTTTTCAAAAAAACAATAGGGGTTAATGTTGACATAATGCAGGTATAAGAGTGTAATTCCATTATTGTTATCCAGAAGAAAAGTCAGCAGGTATGATATAGTCTATGAGTAAGTTTGTGTGGGGTTTTATAATGCTTTCAACAGTATTTCAGTCACTTGATGGGGTTAGTGCATCTTTTCAAGCTCTTGGAATTGCCTAACCGGTACTCAAAACTCGTTTCAAGCTTCTAACTGCTTCCAATTATAAACATAATTGATCAATTATCAGATACAAAACAAATCATTAACTGTTTAAAAGAATATTGGCTGAGCAGGGTCTCAAATCTAGGACCTGTGAATTTAAAATAAGACATGCTTTAGGCTATGTTAATGAAGCTCTGCCACAAAGTCTATGCATAGCTGGTTAGTCTTCACTTTTTTATTAAACATTTTCTTTTCCAGAATACCTTGAGGTTGTAGATAAGTCCCTTGCATCCGTGAGTCCAAAGTGTAACGATGAAATCCGGAATGCAACACAAACAATGTATGAATGGTTGGGACAGCCAGAAAAACGACCAGTCTTGGAGAAAATGTTCAAGTAAATTTCTTTTTCTAATGTTTGTATCTAGATGTTAAGATTTCTTGAGTTTCATAAGCTTAGTTTTATATTGCGGCAACAGTATTTCTGTTATGTTGTAAGGGGATGTTTGGCTTATAAGCCATGGAGGAAAAACATCTAGCTGAATATTTCAAGTTGGGTAAAACCATCATCATTCTTTAAGTCAGGCTAAAGACTACCTCTCATGAAATTCCAAATAAAATCTCAATTGTTGTTTTTTTGTTTATTTTTGTCATACTTAAATGTGAAATGAAAAACATTTTGTGTTGATGTTAATTTAAAGAAAGCGTGACTAAAAATAAGAATTAGTTGCTACATGCCATTTCTCCTTTTTTCAAACTGTTTCTTTTGTTTCCATGGTTTGATGTAAAAATGTCAAAGTAAGGAAATATTTAGCAAGGATACACTCCTTTTGAACATATATTTACAGGTTATGTGAACCAATCAACCATACCAATATACTAGACTTGGCTGGACTCTTCAGCAATACCGCAGGCAACTTTGAGAATGTTGTACAATATAACAGAGATAATAGAGAATTTGAGGTAAATATTGTTGTAGGTTTCTTTTGGTTTAAACTTATGTATTTTAAATTTATTGTCAGTATTGAAAGAATATTTTGAAGTACTGGAGAGGAAATATGACTGAAATATTGTTGAAATTGCACAAAACCCCATTCCAACCAATTAGCATCTGTATCTAACTTCCGTGTCCTGTTTTTCCATCTATGATTTTATATGTCTAATTTCAATATGTGTCCATCCTACTTTAAATGACTAATTTCATGTTTGTAAGATACATAAAATCAAACATTTAGAGTATGATATAGACATATATAACAGTAGACATAATACAATCATATATATAAAACATTTCTCTTTCTTTTTTACTATGTGTACATCTCATTTCTTGACTACATAATAAATAGAAAATAGATGCTCGGTGACTTTGAATAGGACAAGTTATCAGATTCAACTTTCAGATATTATCAGATTTGCCTTCGGTCCACCGGATAATATCCCTATGCCCTGCCCGATAGCATTTCCAATTCAAGATACCAACTTTCTTTTTTTTTTTTTTAATTTATCTCATTTCCTGATTACAGGGTGCCATAGGGACCAACATCACAATGACTGACCTGTGTGAAATGATGACAGACTTTACACAGGGACCTCCCATACAGCGCTATGCCGATGTTAATACACTGATGCTAAAGACCTACTCCCAAACCTGCCTAGATTACTCCTACAAGAAGTTGATTGCTGATATGAAGAAAGTGGAATGGTCCAGTGCTGCAGGGGAGGGAGGTAATATGGGATTTTAATAGGGATGTATACTGATATAAGAATATCCTGATATTTAGACATCTCATTGTTGTCCGATACAACAATTGGTAATTGAATAGCTACATATGTTTTTCAAAATATTATATTAAGACAAGTTATTGAATTTAGCAAACTAGTATCATTTTACTTTATTTTTATAAAGATCTTCCATGCGTTTACAACCCTAGATATATTCATCTTTGATGTGGTATTTTATAACTGGTTCGTTTGAGAACAACTTCAGAAGGACAATTATAAATTGTGTTAAATAGCGTTTTCTTAGGGATTTTGAGTCTAACCAATGTGTGTAAAAATAAGTAAATATGATGGAAATTATGAGAAATTTGTCAAATGGTTTCAGATGTCTTCTGCTACTTTTCCTTTGAAATGAGTACATGTCTGTACACAGGGGCTTGAATCATTGCATACCTCCCATATCCATGTATATAAACTATGTAAGATGTATACAATCCAGGGTCTTCCCCAGGATTTTTTTCAGGCGCTGGGGTGGAGGGGGGAGGGTCAAGGGAGGGGGTCAACCCCCTCCTTTTTCGATTTTTTTTTATATATGTGTACCAAAATGGTGAGTTTTAAGGTATGTTGTGAAAATAAAATACAAAAGAAAGTGTCCCATAACATATCTAAATCAACACATTTGCTAGACAAAAAAAATGAGTGATAGTCTACAAAATTTAATTTTCAAAACTCCATATATTTCACTGTGCATTTCTATTTTGAATACTCTACTTCTCATTGGTTTTGCTTTGAACCATTCATCCTGAGCTTTTTTAAATTGGAAATTCTGTAAGTCTAGAGGACATGCATGCTGAATCCCTTTAACAGTCTGAAATGAAAATGTGAACCTGTATTATTATTATTATCTTTCAGACACATCTTGAATCAGAAGTATATAGAAGTGTTGAGCAACATCCCATTTAAACAAAATATGTCCAATTGGTGTCACAGCCTCCCCCTCACATTTAATAGATTTATTCAAGGACATGTATCCATCTGGTCAATATGGAGTACCAATGTGATTCTCATAGCAAAGAGCGTATGGGCTCTCGAGAACCATAGTCCCCATTCAGCATAGATCTTTGTTGACATATAAATTAAATCACGAACATAATTTATTATTTATTGTATTCTTCATGTCAGAGTACTGTGAAGGTTGCAAGAAGACTACATTAAAATGAATAGTGTTTTCATAGGTGCAAAGCAAAACAAAATTATGAATAACTAGATCAATCATAGAAGCATCCAACTATTTTACAAAATTAAAAATGTTTCCATGACAAGCAAAAGGTTTTCCTTCGTTAAAGTTTATAACAAACTTTTTTTCTGACATCCTGTGTTACTTCATGTCAGTTGTTAATTCTAAAGAACCATAACATCATACTACATGTATATTATTTAAGTATTGAGTATTGCAGGCAGTTTTTATCCTTTATCAAATATCATCTGATGGCTTGCAAGTGAAAAGTCTCCATCAGTATAATTACTACAGCTTTACTTCAACAGAACTGTTCTTTTTAAACAACTCACACAAATCCATAAGTGGCATGCAACTAATGGTTTGAGTGAGTTATCTTCATCAACCAGTGAAGATTCCTAAAGGCAGCCATACGGCTTGGAGGATCAAGCTTATTTGAACTTTGATACAGGATTCCTATGTCTGGAAGCTGGTTTAAGTCTTTTTGCTTCTTTGTGCTTGCGTCTTTTCATGTCAGGTAACAGAGTCATGACTAGCCAAATACATAGCAACCTGCATGTCTACCCGAAATGCCTTTTACAATTGGGCATCACTTGGAATTTGTTAAATTATTTCTCACTAGTCTATTCATTAAAAAAAGACAAGTTCATAGATAATCATGGTGTTACAAATTATTATTTTGTATGCAACATTTGACTCTCTGTCAACAGTATTTTATGTATTGTATACGGGTTTCCTGGGATTCACAGTACGAGACTAGGGCTCTGTCATGTCTTGCCTGAAGGATCAAACCAAAACTCCAAGTTACAATTCCTTCACCTTAACCACTTGGAGGTTTGTTCATTAACAAAGTGAACATGACTATAGCTGCAGTGTCAATACCTGTAGACATTTTTGCATACAAGAGGCACTTAACACATAGTCTTCATATTATAAAATCGTTCGTAAGAAATTCCAGAAATGAGGAGCTTGCTCAGGTTCACTTGGTGTATTTGTCACATTGAACTCAACAAATATTTTGACGTTTGAAAAATGATGTTATGCCTGAGCCCACCAGATGATCATTTCATCTCAGCAGTTTATGTATACAGATACTACAAAACCGGTTTTGGGCATATTCATAGTGAAACTAAGTTGCCGAGGAACTGAATTTTATAACTTACCCGGTCAAAATAATTCGATGTGAAGAAAGATATTGCCGGATGCAAAACTTTCTCAATATTTCCTGATCACGTCATATTAGTTTGACTAATAACTTACCATGACAAACCAAGGAAATCGGCGATGTGGAGATGGATGTCTGAATCAGGTGTTTTCACATAAAGTTCCCGTCTATAGTATCATAGAAAGTGATAGAAGCCATGTCAATTAAGTAAAGTCTATTTCTCACTCCAAGTGCGATCTTTTAACACGCATCATAGATCTTTCCTTTTAGGACAAAGCACGTGCCGTAACACCAATTACACACGCTCATGTCTGTACCTATGACGACGTCGCATAAATCGACTGTGTAAACGCCTATCGACTTTTTTATCAGCTGTTAGTTACTCCTTTATAGACTGGCGGTTTATCTAGAATATACTGCCATTGACGTTGACTCTATTTTGGGTCAATTTTAAGCGCTGCGGACACATTTAGAGCGCCGCGGGAGTCGGCTAAGGCGCCGCGGGAGTGCTTATTTTGAAAGTCAAGCGCAGCGGAGCCGCGGCGCTTTACGGGGCTGGGGAAGACCCTGCAACCTTTTATAGTATATACATTAATCTAGGAGTTATTCATTGATTGAAGTCCCTTAGAAGTATGTGAGGAAGAAAAAGGATAAGTTTGCCAGTCAATAAGTCTGAAGAGCTAAACATATTGGATGAATTGCACATTTGTTTTTACCGGCATTTTAGTCCAGGTTACTTATAAGTATTCCCGCCCTTATATTCTTTCTTTGGTAATGTACTGTACATTCTCTCATCTATTGCAACAAAAGGAGAACATAAGTGTCCCAGCTTGGGATCTGCGGTGGATTAATGGTTAATGTTGGGGATTAGAGACTGGCCAACCCAGGTCTGATCCCTGAAGGGAGATATTACCTAGCCTTGTACTGGCAGGTCATCCAGGGAACATGTACTATAATGCTCAAAAGTGAGCACTGTACTGAGTAAGAAGAAAAAGTAAGGGGTTCAATGCAAGACTATTATTCACATATGTGAAGCATTTACTATAGTCTTGCAATGAACCCTTGAATTTTACTGTCATGTTGAATGGATAAATTTCATTTTTAGGCAGACAGTGGATGTATCAAACATGTGCTGAATTTGGATGGTTCCAGGGATCAGAATCTGCCAATCAACCATTTGGAAGCTGGTTCCTCTTCCCTTCTAAGTAGGTGAACAGTGATCAAGTTAGTTGGTTTTAGTTAATGGCGTTTTCAACAATATTTATATTATATTGCAAAATTACACATGTTACAATGGAAGCATGGACTCATTTATTGTGAAGAACCGGATAGACTCACTGATTAACAAAACTGACTGTTGTATCTATTATAACCCTGATCATATCGGAAATATTCAAGTAGGTGTAATTACCCATTTGATGGTGGCAGTGTTAATGTATCTTTTTTATTTTATATGGAAATACATTTAACACACACACAGTAGGGGACTATGAATGCACTTTGACTCTGTAAAAAATGACTCCAACTCAACTTAAGGAAATGCAGGTTGACATAGTATCTATATGATTTCCATTCTGTGTGGGTATTCTCCTGATTGACTTGACTGGTTCTACCTGTATAGGAATGACACAGCCTTGCAATATAATTGAACTACTGTTGATGAGATGTTAAAACCCAACAAAACAAATGCTTTAATGAAGACAAGTTCCAAATCCCAAAGAGAGGGGTTTGTTTGAAATTAAAACTAAACTGATTTCTCTCATTTCAGCTACTCCATTCTGCAATGCATGGACATTTACGAACAAGAATTTGAGGAGGTGATTTTCCAGAATGTTGCAGACACAAACCGTTATTACGGAGGATATGACATAGCCATTGATAAAGTTGTCTTCCCTAATGGGGCAGTAGACCCTTGGCATGCCATGGGAGTTACAAAGGATCTTTCCACAGATGCTACAGCCATTTATATACCAGGTATAACCAAACAATTGCAATTTATCTCTCAAAAATGTGATTTAATATACCTGTAGTAGAAGTTGAAGGACCCACTTTGACAAATAGAAAAGTTATTAACAAGCACATCCATTTTAGTTCTTAATGTTTTAATCCAATAATAAAGATGATTTTTAGTTATCTTGGATTAACCTTATATAATGTCATAATGTGACCTCTGAAAAACAGCTAGGTGATAAAAGGTGTATTTCCCTTGTTCATTTCTTCTTTAGATCCTTAAATATGGATTCTCATAAGAATGTCATTTGATACAGCTTCGAGTTATCATTTGATACACCTTCAAATTGTCATTTGATACACCTTCAAATTGTCATTTCATACACCCTAATATCTAAATATGGATTCTCATAAGAATGTCATTTGATACAGCTTCGAGTTGTCATTTGATACACCTTCAAATTGTCATTTAATACACCTTCAAATTGTCATTTCATACACCCTAATATCTAGGCCTCTGTGACCTTATGAAAACCAGGCACTGTTAAGGGATAAAAGCTGTAGTCTCTTTGTCTCTTTCTATATGCAATCTTTGTTGTGGGTGGACACTAGAACATCCCTTACAAGACTCCTTATCTCTGTGTGTTTTTGTTATTCAGGTACAGCTCACTGCGCCAACATGTATCCAGCAATAGACAGTGATCCCCCAGAGCTGGTGAATGCACGGAAAACCATCGCAAAGCTGATAGGGAAATGGATCAGTTAGCAGCAACCTGATGCTTAGTCTATGTGTGTACCAAGACATTTCCAGCAGAGGGCATTAAGAATGTTTATTATAGTTTGAATATTATACTTGAAAATTTGATGAAATGAGATTTTCATTGCTTAACTGATAGAAAAGTGGATGAATAAGGAGCAACATGGTGTCCGAGTGAAAAATTATTGATTGGAAAGCGTGCTTAATAGGGATTTGTCATCCCTGTTAATTATTTTTTATATATTATCACCTAAATCGCTAATCAAACAAGAACATTTAAAATTGATAGGGAAGATGTTAATTGTTCATGACCAACACTCTCTATATAGGCACTCAGCCACAGGATAACTTTTATCAAACAGTCTCAGGGTTTAAATGCTTTGTTTTAATATCATTGATTGAGAAGGAAAATACAACTATGGAATACTTTTTCCTCTTATCCTTTCAGTTTCAAATGGTAACAAATTAGAATGCCATGTTCCAAGCCTTTTGAATGAAGTTTAAATCAAGGTTGTTTTGTTGCGACGATGCAAACATCTTTTTATTCTTATTAGATGTTTACCGGTATATAATATATGTAAAGTACAGTAAAGATAAATATATAAATAGATGTAAATTGAAAAGAATTATAATTTCATATAAACTGATTAACTGTTAATTTAATTATTGGTGCCTTTAGTCAATGCATGGCCAACAATTTTACCCTTTCCTCATGCATGCTTTAAGAAATTATATAATGAATAGAAGAGAAATTGCTCATAAAAAGCAATTTCTTTTTTTCCACAATGCTTTCTTCAAGATATTTCATAGCCATCTGTTGTCAAAAGTAGTCTCCCCTCCCAATCAAATGGCTTTAAAGCTCACATTGCAAAGCACAAATCAGTTATTTTAGGGCTTTCCTGCATTTATCAGTAGTAGGCTCTGAGGTTGATTTACAAGTACTAGGGCAAGGCTCTTAAGTGTCTTGCCAAAGGACTACTAACTAGACTTTTACCAAACTACAGGAATGAATCTTTTCCCATCCTCTAAAACATTTATTCTAAAGTTCTAATAGGTCATTGGGTTCTTAAAGTCTCCTCGTCTGAAACTGCATTATCTAGGGCCTGTATATTTAGCATGTAGTATCATCTAGATCTTCTACAAAGCTTATTCAACTAATGCCCCTAGGTTTGAAATCCCAGGGGTCCCAAGATTTCGAGGCTTATGTAAGGGAGACCTTGAATCTTCTTGGCTGAGATTAGGCCTAATGATTTCATATTTGGTGTAGAGCATCATCAAGAGGTTCTCTTCAACAATTTGTCTGCCCCATTTGATGATGAACTGGGATGTAACAATAGTTTTATAATAAATTTGTGGCAGATAAAACAACAACTAGTCATGTTTTACTAATACTGTATGTTTATTCATTTTATGTTGAACAATATTCTAGAATCCTTTCAGTTAAAAACTTTCCCTTGAAATCCAGTACATGTAGTGATGCAAGATCTCAAAAAGCAGTTAAAACTCTCCTAGTAAAGCCGGGTAACAATGCAGCTAAATTGATCTTAAAGACGCAGTTAGAACTCTGCTAGTGATATCTAAGCTCTTCTAAATGGATCTTAAAAAGGCGTTTATCTTTGCTAGTAATTTATAGCAAAAACACAACTAAATTGGTGTCAAGAAGCTATTACTCTTAGCTTATAATTTTTGAGAAATAACACAAATAAATTCTGCTATTGATGCTTTAACAATAAAACAGCTAAATCGATCTCAAGAAGCTGTTAAACTCTGCAATTGAAGCTTTAGCAACATCACAACTAAACTCCACATCATCTGTCAATAATAAATGCCACAATGACACATAATTGGGCAATGTTGGGTCATACTGGGCCCGTCCCTGTTTCACCAGGAACTCGTGTCTGCTCATTAATACTGTCTTAGAGACGCCCAGGGCCTGTGGGCATGCTATGATCTGACTGTGAGGTATCCCCATTTCATCCTGGAGGTAGTAAAATGACCCAGCTAGTTTATCGACACCTGAAAACAATCGTATTTATACATTTATTATTGTTTTACAACACATCAACAAAATTTCAGTTATGTTGCATGCACAGTGAGAAAGACCCAAAACTTTATTGCCCTTAACCCATTACCAAACAATAACGACATTTTGTTGCAGACAACTCTGGAAAACATTGTAGGAAAACAAGTTATGTAATTCCTTTATACTGGTTGGTAAGTGAAGTTTAAAACATAGAGTAAATACTTACTGTATTTGGTGAGTACTCTACCAGAGTTGAGTACAAGCTGCTTTACTTCCCTTTTTGTAAATCCAAGCTCGTCCTGGAGTACATGCAATGAGCTCTGAAAGAATAAACAGGGTGCATTAACCTTTTACCCATCAATCCTGGGTGTTTGACTAATTGCTGCAGACAACATTTGAACATAGTGAAAAAACAAAAAGCATTGTTGAAGAATGTGTTAAGTTATTGACTGCTTAATCCTTAGTCCATTTCAATTTCTTTCGATAAAGTTTCATGCAAGTTGATTAACATACATTTATACAGTGTTTAATGTCATGTCAACACTTTTTCTGTTATTTTACAGCTCTCCTGGAATTCACCAGGATCTGAAGTGTTTTTCAAAAGGACACTCCCACCAGTGGGCTTAAACCCCTGTCCCCAACACTTTAAATCATCCACCTTAACCATTGATCTATGTAGGACCCTGTATGTAGTTTTTCAAGAATATTGCGACACAGAGCCTACCTTTCCATCCTCGAAATCAATTTTCACCAGTATTGCACAACATTCTTTTCCAAGAAACAAACTGCTTTCTTAAACTCTAAGACAATTATGATTATTCAGTTGGTAAGAGATGAATAGATCATCTTTGCTCTGTTTTCATTTCTGTCTCATTCTATTCAATGTGTCACCATCTAACATGCAGTAGTTCAAGGATTTTAGCAATCAATTTAAGTAGCAGAAATTACAACAGTTATCCAAATATTACCTGTATCAAATATGGGTCCTTTGTTATCAACTTTGGTGCCTGGCTTACAAGGCTTCTTAATTCCTCACCTGAAAAATGTTTACATTGAACATTCTAAATGCATTGTTTAAATGAAATGTGTATTGGAACTCTTACTTTAGAAGAAATGTGTATTGAAACTCAATCAAGCAGTGTATTCAGGAAAGATATGAAACTCTTCATATATTGAGGGTTAAGTACAAGACTTTAGCAAGTTCTTCACAAAAGACTCTTAACAGAAAAGTCTAAACCCTTTCCCAAACAACAAATTTTCGGCTGTCCCAAATTGAAAGAGTTTGCAGAGGACATTTCAAAATATGATGAAATTGAAAACTATTCTTCAGATAGAGCAGAAAACCTTGTGGAAAAAGGAAAAATTGCTCATTACAAGCAATTTCTCCTTTTTTCACAATGTTTTTTAAAGTTGTCTGCAACAAAGTGGTCAAATGTCGTCAATGTTTGGGAAAGGGTTAAGTTTAAATCCTAAGATGAGCAAGGACAAACTTGTATTTTCATAAACCTTAATACCAACTGTAAACATCATTGGTGATGATTAATGAGTAAGAAGTAAATATTTGTTTCAAAATAGATGGTAAGAAAACAATGGTGTGAAAGTAGTATTTAACAAGAGTAAATCATTTACCTGTAAGCCATAATTGTTTTTGAAGGAATCCCAATGCCCTATCTATTTCCATTGTTGATAAATGTAGAAACATTGGGTATCTATCAATCATCTTTACAATATGATCCCTGCTAAACTTCTTTGATCGAAGGTACATAATCTTGGCCTGGAATAACAAACAAAAGCTGAATAAACTCTAGGTATCACTATGTTACAGTCGTTATTTGCGATAAAAACTCAATGAAAGCATCCATAGATGAAAATTGTATTGTAAGCTAATGTGAATTATCATATTGAAATTTATGCATTTCCTTTGGCAGACACCTCTTAATGTTGATGCATAACAGGACATTATTGTTAATTGAATATAATTTGAAAAGAATGAACAAGTTCTTGCATACCTTTAGGTGACTTAAATCCATTGTCAGTAGGCCATTGTATTTGTTAAGAACATGAGCCACTCTGTCACCAGGTACCCCAATGTCATGGAGATACAATAATAAAGGCTTGATATCTCTCTTAAAGTCCATCTGTATCACATCTTTTCCTAGACCGTCCTTCTCTAATTTTGACAAATCTACACCAAGCTTTACCAAATTTCTTAGCATAATATTTTCGTTCACTAGAGGGGCTAGATGGTAGAGTTTGGGGATTTCAACTTTGGCAGGTAAATCTTTCTCTTCCCCTTCTACTTCTAGGTCCTGGAATTGCTCTCTTAGTGCTGGAACCTCACCCTTTTCCTCGACTTCTTTCATGAGACTGCTTATAATAGATTCTGATACTCTTGTGCTATTCACAAGAGAGGATTTATCTTCAGGAACAATTAACTGATTCGTGGAGTCTTTCTGTTGATTTGCCTCTTCTGTCTTCTCTTTCAATCCATAACTCAATGCCATTCCATTTCTATCTGGTCCTTTTGTATGACCAATGTGACTGTCATTTCTTTTTTCTACACTATCAGTACCATTACCAATGTCAATTTTGGTGCTAGAATAAAATGTATCCAATTCATCGTGTGATAAGCTTATTTGGCTAGGTTTGTTATGTTCCGACTTAAATCTTCCATTTGATATATGCAAAGCCCTCAAAGTTGACACATTTGTGACATGGACACTTTGTTGCCCTAGATCTAGACACTGATAGCAGCTAGTGGTTATTGTTGATAAATACCTTTGGCTAGTATCACAATTGACATCACTCACTTTTCCATTAAACCTACATGTTTGTGCTCTAAGAAGCTGTCTGTATATCCCTCTATAGGTGCTATATGAGTGCTTCTGTTGCCATCTTCTCAATAGCTGAATTATCTGCCTTGAATACATGCTTACCTGTAAAATAAAGAACTATATGTAAGAAAAGTAAATTCATTTTTGCCTCTCATGTGATTAAAAATATTGTAGGAAAAAGAATAAAGGTAATTTGAGAGCATTATATATCCTTTACAAACAATAATGTGTGTGTCCAAATCACCATGAGTGACCCTTTGCAGATAAAGACTAGTTACAAGCCTTTTTAAAATTAAAATTGAATTAAAATCATAAGTATGTTTAAGCGCTCAAGACCCCACTGTAATCTAAACCTTGATAAAATCTATTCAGTTCTTCATCCCGAGCTTCAACAGCTCAAGTGACAGTGAGTAAGCAATGGGTTTTGTTAATCTCTCATCTCAGATCAATTATGTTAATGTGGACAAGCAGGTTCTGGCTTCAATAGAATACAAAAAAGTCATTCACCTTTATGAGCTAACAAACTAACAGCAGAATTTCAGATACCCAAAATTAAGCCAACTTTGTTTTAGCTTTTCTAAATCCTTTATCATGTGATCTCATTAGAATCATATTAACATTTATGACTGTTATATTGAATACCAACATGATAAGGTCTATCTGATGATTTTCCAAACAAAAAGATCTTAATGCCCCTCTTATCTAGACTAGTTTGTGACATTGCTGGGCCATAGTTCAAGACGAATTCTGGATTATTGCACCCCCTTAACCTTTGCCACCCCCTACATGTGCCCCCTTCTTTGTATAGGGCGGACTTTTGCCCCCCCCCCAATCTTTTTTATTTGCTTGCATCCTGATCATACTCCTTCATATTTTAACATCAATAACATTTTTATACAGACAAACATGTCAATTTTGCTCTATTACACTGATAAACATATTAATTACGTCTTTAATCTTATTACTAAAGAAGAACATATTTACCCAATTTGTACTTCAAGGCAAACATTTTAATCCAAAACAAAGAAGCCCAAAGGTATAAGTATTTCAGTTTGTGTGGGTAAGACAATCAAAGACAATAACATTTGATTATGAGAGAAATAAATAAGAAAATTGACATTGAATCATCTGAGCCTACCATTTGCAACTATGGAATAATTCGAACGTTTCCCATAACAAAGGGATTACAACAAGATTCCTCGGGCATCGATTGTTATACTGGGTTCTCGGGCATAATCATTTCAAGGTTTGATGAACATAATTGCCCAGTGCCATCGGCGTAAAAGAGCAAAATTGACATGTTTAACTGATACATATATACATATTAAAAATGATAGTGGTAAAATCAATATTTGTCATACAGTTCTTATCCCTGGAGTATAATATATGGACTCTAGAGACATTAAAAATTCCAAAGCAAGTATTCTTTAGTAATTCCCCCAAAAAAAATTGACATTGATGCTAACTGAATCATTTACTGTGCACCTAGTCAAAATAATTTGATGTAAAGATTGCTTTCTATTTTCTGATGGGGCAACCTAATGACAAAATTTCAAACAATCCAAATAATGTCGGACTTTTTTTATTCTAATTTTCTGATTTAAAGCACAATTGGCAATTCTAAGTCAATTGATATGACAAGATATGTTAATAAACTTATATACCACCAAACAATTGGCATCTTTTACAAATAAACAATTAAAAACCGTTGAATAGGTTTTTACCATTCCAGTGCACTTGCGCAGAAAAAAAATATCGGGAGCAAAAAATCGTCAACTAACCTTAATTAGGTAATGTAACGATTCGCCACAAACGACTCACCACAATAAGGATTCGCCACAAATGATAACGATTCGCCACAAACCAATAACGATTCGCAACAAACCAATAACGATTTGCCACAATTATGAAATGTTCTAATTAACAGCCAATTAACGAGTCATCCTTTAGTTATGATTCAATCATAACACTAAAATGTGTTGAATTTGAAAACGGCGATGATTGTCCAACAATATTTAATGATAATACAGTAGCTCAACTGAATTTAATTGTTGTATTTTATAATAACAATCTATTATAAGAGAATATTTAATTACAAGGAAAACACGAATGAATAATGAATTTATTTTATTTTATCAAACATACAATCACACACCAAACATGAAACTAAAATATCTATTCAATAGAGGTTTTTTTAAAGCATTTATACATTTTAAGTGTTATCTAAATTGGCCCGTACATGTGGGAACACCTTTTAAGAGTTCGCTCGTGATGATTTCACCCTGTCTGCAGGGTCCGTCTGCGGTGACTTGCCCATGCTTCGTAGTTTCTAGAAGGCATGCTCGATGTCTCCAGCAGGAATCAGAGGAAGAGCAAACGTCTTCCGAAGAAGAGATATACTTCATCTCTGTTGTTGTAGGCTGTCTGTAGGAAAAAAAACAGAGATATAATTACACTCAAACTTTTATTTAATAGCCACCATCTTGAGCAATTAATTTGTTTTAACCAGCCAATGTAGAAAATTCCGACATATGAATTGTAGTGTAAATCAATGTGTAAAGCAGCCGATCTGTCTGAAGCAGCCGTTTTCCTAGTTCCATAGACATCATAGGACAAGTTTGGAAAATGAGTTCTTGTTAAGGTTTGCTGTGATACCTAATGTTATTATTGTGAGTAATATCACCTTTTCGTAAAAATGGTTCCTGGGTGATTTAAGGAGAACTCAAATTATCACTCACCTGAAGATCAAGTTCCTGCACTTTTCGATGCAAGGCCTGCGAGAAGTGGAACGCACACCCTTGGACACATGGGTTGTCAAACACCTGGCGCAATAAATTCAAAAATAAGAATTGTTAATTTCTGTTTAAAACTATTTTCATCAAAATGTGATAAATGTATACTTTACACCGTTATACACAAAATGAGACACAACATGGATCTTAATAATCATTCATTGGACTGGGTTAATCAAGTTAAGAACTTATTAGTAAGCTGAAGATTCAATGACGTATGGATATTCCCAGGTTCAGTAAACATAAAAACTTTCTCTCCAATCTTAAAGACCAGACTTCTAGACCACTACATGTTTAAATAACTGGAACCAAGATTTGAACGCAAAAGCATCACTAACACTGTTAGGGACTTAAAGCAAACGTTCGAAATGTCATTTTATTACAGAATATTTACAACACGACCTTTAGGAATATATTAGCCAAATTTAGGATGTCTTCTAACCCATTGAATGTCGTAATCGGTAGACATAGAAACAATGATCAATTGATGGAAAATGTACACTTTGTAAATTAAATGATTTGGAGGATGAATACCACTTTATATTTATTTGTCCATACAATAGAGTATTGAGATAAACATCCATACCAACCTTCTATTCCACGAGACCAAGTATGTTTAAATTAATACAACTCCTTAATTTAAGAAACAAAAGAGCAGGGTGTTCCCCAGGAATTTTTTCAGGCGCTGGGGAGGATGGGGGAGGGTCAAGGGAGGGGGTCATCCCCCTCCCTTTTTCGATTTTTTTTATATATGTGTACCAAAATGGTGAGTTTTAAGGTATGTTGTGAAAATAAAAGACAAAAGAAAGTGTCCCATAATATATTTAAATCAACACATTTGCTAGACAAAAAAAATGAGTGATAGTCTAAATTAAATTTTCAAAACTCCATATACAGTACTTCAATGTGCATTTCTATTTTGAATACTCTACTTCTCATTGGTTTTGCTTTGAACCATTCATCCTGAGCTTTTTTAAATTGGAAATTCTGTAAGTCTAGAGGACATGCATGCTGAATCCCTTTAACAGTCTGAAATGAAAATGTGAACCTCTATTATTATTATCTTTCAGACACATCTTGAATCAGAAGTATATAGAAGTGTTGAGCAACATCCCATTTAAACAAAATATGTCCAATTGGTGTCACAGCCTCCCCCTCACATTTAGTAGATTTATTCAAGGACATGTATCCATCTGGTCAATATGGAGTACCAATGTGATTCTCATAGCAAAGAGCGTATGGGCTCTCGAGAACCATTGTCCCCATTCAGCATAGATCTTTGTTGACATATGAATTAAATCACAAACATGATTTATTATTTATCGTATTCTTCATGTCAGAGTACTGTGAAGGTTGCAAGAAGACTACATCAAAATGAATAGTGTTTTCATAGGTGCAAAGCAAAACAAAATTATGAAAAACTAGATCAATCATAGAAGCATCCAACTATTTTACAAAATTAAGAATGTTTCCATGACAAGCTAGATGTTTTCCTTCGTTAAAGTTTATAACAAACTTTTTTTCTGACATCCTGTGTTACTTCATGTCAGTTGTTAATTCTAAAGAACCACAACACCATACTTCATGTATATTATTTAAGTATTGAGTATTGCAGCCAGTTTTTATCCTTTATCGAATATCATCTGATGGCTTGCAAGTGAAAATTCTCCATCAGTACTATTATTACAGCCTTACTTAAACAGAAATGTTCTTTTTAAACAACTCACACAAATCCATAAGTGGCATGCAACTAATGGTTTGAGTGAGTTTTCTTCATCAACCAGTGAAGATTCCTGAAGGCAGCCATACGGCTTGGAGGATCAAGCTTATTTGAACTTTGATACAGGATTCCTATGTCTGGAGGCTGGTCAAAGTCTTTTTCCTTCTTTGTGCTTGCGTCTTTTCATGTCAGGTAACATAGTCATGACTAGCCAAATACATAGCAATCTGCATGTCTACCCGAAATGCCTTTAACAATGGGGCATCACTAGGAATTTGTTAAATTATTTCTCACTAGTCTATTCATTAAAAAAAGACAAGTTCATAGATAATCATGGTGTCACAAATTATTATTTTGTATGCAACATTTGACTCTCTGTCAACAGTATTTTATGTATTGTATACGGGTTTCCTGGGATTCACAGTACGAGACTAGGGCTCTGTCATGTCTTGCCTGAAGGATCAAACCAAAACTCCAAGTTACAATTCCTTCACCTTAACCACTTGGAGGTTTGTTCATTGTTTAACTAGGTGAACATGACTATAGCTGCAGTGTCAATACCTGTAGACATTTTTGCATACAAGAGGCACTTAACACATAGTCCTCATATTATAAAATTGTTCGTAAGAAATTCCAGAAATGAGGAGCTTGCTCAGGTTCACTTGGCGTATTTGTCACATTGAGCTCAACAAGTATTTTGACGTTTGAAAAATTACGTTATGCCTGAGCACACCAGATGATCATTTCATCTCAGCAGTTTATGTATACAGATACTACAAAACCGGTTTGGGGCATATTTATAGTGAAACTAAGTTGCCGAGGAACTGAATTTTATAACTTACCCGGTCAAAATAATTGGATGTGAAGAAAGATATTGCCGGATGCAAAAATTTCTCAATATTTCCCGATCACGTCATATTAGTTTGTCCAATAACTTACCATGACAAACCAAGGAAATCGGCGATGTGGAGATGGATGTCTGAATCAGGTGTTTTCACATAAAACTCCCGTCTATAGTATCATAGAAAGTGACAGAAGCCATGTCAATTAAGTAAAGTCTATTTCTCACTCCAAGTGGGATCTTTTAACACGCATCATAGATCTTTCCTTTTAGGACAAAGCACGTGCCATAACGCCAATACACACGCTCATGTCTGTACCTATGACGACGTCGCATAAACCGAGTGTGTAAACGCCTATCGACTTTTTTATCAGCTGTTAGTTACTACTTTATAGACTGGCGGGTTATCTAGAATATACTGCCATTGACGTTGACTCCATTTGGGGTCAATTTAAAGCGCTGCGGACACATTTAGAGTGCCGCGGGAGTCAGCTAAGGCGCCGCGGGAGTGCTTATTTTGAAAGTCAAGCGCAGCGGAGCCGCGGCGCTTTACGGGGCTGGGGAAGACCCTGAAGAGTACTGCATAACCTTTCATCATATTGCATCAATGCATCGAATGAAAGGAAAAATACATTAAACCTTCAAAATTAATCCGTTACCAAATAAAATGTAAATCCTTACAGTTTTTCTTCATGTTCCCCCATACAAGTGTTTTTACCTGCTCCCGCACGGGACAACTTTTCTAAGGACTATATACAAATAATATTCGTTATTCGATTTGAATGATGATTGTTTATTGATATCAACAACATATACTAAAATACAATACACTATCTATAAACTGTGGCGAGTCGTTATCACTCTGTGGTGAATCGTTATATGAACTTGTGGCGAATCGTTAGTGGCGAGTCGTTATTGTGGCGAATCGTTACATATTCCGTAATTAAACCGTTATTACAAAGTTATTATGCGGAATATAGACATGTAAAGTGTATGGATCGATTAAAAAAGGATTAATTCACAACTGTGTGTAAAATAATTTGATAAAATTTAATAACAATGGAAATCTGGGTCTTCAAACGTTGTCGCATGTGGCCACCATTAAATGAATGGTTCGAAAGTTTGACGTGACGCGAGTAGTTATTGCCAGATACAAACATTTTCTCAAAATTTTCCGACCGCATCAAATTAGTTTGACTACTGCGCACCAGGTATAAAAGCCCTTTATCAGAGGGCAATATTCAAAGGAATATGTAAAGATGACACAAAACCATGTCCACCCATAATTGTTTACAAAGTAAAGTTGGAAGTTTTCAATCTGCATACACATTTTGAGTTTTAGAAGAATGTATGAAACTTACAAATACAAGACACACCAAGTCAACAAATTAGATCATAACATATAATTGCTATACTCTTGTTAACACAAATTACGTAAAATCAGTTAACACTGCAAACAAAACACCCAAAAATATATTTTTATTAGTTTTTCTATCATACACGAAAACATGTGACAGTTTATTATTGTTGTTGTTGTTGTTGTTGTTCGGTGGACCTAAAACGCACACATTTCGCCAAAACGCTTCAGTTAAAAGCATATATTGTGTTTTAATATGTTAATTATATAAAACCAAGTGCAATTTAATTCAAAAGCGTATAGACCGGGTCTATATCGATAAATTCAAGTTCACAATAAAGTGATATAGTTTGAATAAAGACCATAAATGGAGGTGGTTTGCCCAAAGAGCGGACCTAGTTTAGGTCGTTGGTTTGCCTGGTTGGATTTCAAGTGTTCGTTCACACATA
Source organism: Cerastoderma edule (assembly GCA_947846245.1). NCBI lineage: Eukaryota > Metazoa > Mollusca > Bivalvia > Cardiida > Cardiidae > Cerastoderma > Cerastoderma edule. The sequence goes on along the minus strand of OX401410.1, from coordinate 9,837,876 downwards.
TTAGTTCTGAGCTGTTTCCAATGGTTCTTTATCATTTGATGAAGCCTGTTGACTGTTTTCCCCTCGATTGCAAGATAATGAACTTTTTTGTAGGCTTTGAAATAATGTTGTTTTGCGTAGAGTCCAGCAGGCCTACCTAACGCGCGCAGTAATTATATAAGAACATGCTTTCTAGCTTATCACTTTTGAATGTCCGTTGAATAGGTTGTCTTTTCATTTTCTTCGTACATATTTGATTATGTAGCCCACTCATATTACTTGAAAACTTAGAGATATCTATTCATCATGACAGGCTGTCATTTCAGAATCTGCCAAGTTTAAGACCAAATATCTATGTATAGCCTAGTGGGGAAAGCGCCTAGTGCTGCATGCACTTCAAACCCAAATCAAAATATCATCCGCATAAATTATAATAAACGAAGTAAAATACAAATAAGTCAAAAGTTCTGGCAATATATATTTGACAAGCAACCATGCGAATGTAAGACAATGAATTTACCCAGAGACATAGATAACAGAGATTGGCAACTCCGGAGTTATCGCCAAACTCTCGCGTGCCGCGAGGTTCTGCGAGATAAAGAACGTGCGTACCTGTTTATCCGTTGCCACGGGAGATGTCAAGCGAAATTGATACTTCTTTATTACAGTAAAATAGCTATGTTTTGGTTATCTGATTGGTTATCTGAAACAACTTCTGGACATTTTGTTTTATTTTTATTTTATTAAATTGATTTTATGTTAAAAACAAAACAAAAAGTTTCAGTAGGCCTTCTTTTTCAATGACAGGCTTGATTACCATGCAATTGTACTTATAACGACAATGTCTTTCAAGCAAAGGTTAAAATAATATTTTGTAATAAATCAAGTGACTCTATTTAGTTGCAATTAATAACCAAAGCATGAACTTTCCACTAAGACATGATAGTTTTCGTTAATATTAAAAGATTGATTTCTAACTTCATTTCATTTATTTTGTGTCGTAAAACTGTTTACAGTGCTAATTTTGTCAAAACAAAACACGTTTTTCATCATGACATTATTTCAAGCCAAATGTTTCAATTTCAGAAAATTAAAAGTATTTTATGATGTTAAGATGCATGTGATGAGAATTTTTGTAAAAGAGGTTTAAGTAAACGAAAGGACACGTAGGAAAAAACTGACGTGCAAAGTTTCGAATACACCTTTTACCGCAGATTCCTCTCATATTGATTGCAAATCAATAAGTACATAATTATTCTTAAACACGTAACGGTCTGGTCTTATCATGCTGCTGACCGAAATGATTTTAGAAAAAAGAAATGTGGGCTTTTTGAATGTTAAGCTAAAGCAAATAGTGTGTCTTGCACCTCCGTTTTTATCATCATTTCTGAACGAGAAATTACGTCAAAGCACACTACTTTAAACCCAGACAGACGCTTAAAACAGAACGAATCCTCCCTATTTTGTTTTCGGGAGCTTTAGGTCATTAAATTTGAATGAGGTGTCAGAGAGTGGACACAGGGTTAGCGCGACACACTTCTTGTGTAATCGCCCTAGCATCAAAAGGTTTTATGACATCAAACTACATATTTTATGGGGTGGCAATTTACAATCATAGCCTGTATTGTCCACTACCGTGATTGACTCTATCACCCTTCGTTCTTCAAATGACACATTTCACTTGACATATTTGCAAGCGATCGGAATTAAGAAGAAGCACGACGAAAAAGGATATATCGTGGTGTTTCTGATTAGGAAGATCTATCCATTCTTTCGTCTATTAATTGAATGGATTTTCTTCTTCTTATATAGGAATATCACTTTGAAAATACGGGAAACTATAGAACTTAGTCAGCATTTAATACGGGATCAATTCAAACTCATTCAGACGTTTTCAGTAATAACACGTTTGATAAAATCCAAGTCACACAATTTAGGATTTAATTGATGCAAAAATGAAAGATTTTGATTGAAAATAAAATGGCTGAAATCATGATTATGCTTGTGTGGTAAAAGTAAACCTGGTATAACTTCGTTAAAAACACGACAATCACCATGAAAAAGCGGGTAACTATAAAACAAAAATAACACTTTAGGAAAATGTCAAGTATGATATGAACCAGTGTATAGTTTTTTAGTTTTACTGTGTACAACTATACTATATTTTGGTTGGAAATCAAGATGGCTGAACTCATTAAGGTAGTAAATGGGACATATTTAGTACTCAATAACTTCTAAATGACAAGGAATATCAGACTGAAAATTTGGAATTCAACAAAATCATATTAGCCCATTAAAGTGGACATAAATCAGAAATGTTTGAATAAACCTCCATTAAAACATTTTACTTTGTACAAGTATGAAATATTTTGGTTGAAAATAAAATGGCCGAAATCATGATCATGCGTGTGTGGTTCAGTAAACCTGATATTACTTCGTTATGGAAGCGAAGATTACTTTAAAAATGCGGGCAACCATAAAACAAAAATTACACTTCAGGAAAATGTCAAGTATGATATGATCCAGTGCAAAGTTTTTTAGTTTTACTGTGCACAACTTTGTTAATTTTTGGTTGGAAATCAAGATGGCTGAACTCATTAAGGTAGTAAATGGGACATATTTAGTACTCAATAACTTCTAAATGACAAAGAATATCAAACTGAAAATCTGGAAATCGACAAAATCATATTAGCCCATTAAAATGGACATAAATCAGAAATGTTTGAATAAACCTCCATTAAAACAAATTACTTTGTACAAGTATGAAATATTTTGGTTGAAAATAAAATGGCCGAAATCATGATCATGCGTATGTGGTTCAGTAAACCTGATATAACTTCGTTATGGAAGCGAAGATTACTTTAAAAATGCGGGCAACCATAAAACGAAAATAACACTTCAGGAACATGTCAAGTATGATATAATCCAGTACATAGTATTTTAGTTTTACTGTGCACAACTTTGTTAATTTTTGCTTGTAAATCAATATGATTAAACTCATTAGGGTCTTAAAATGGACATATTCAGTACTGAATAACTTCTAAATGACAAGGAATATCAAACTGAAAATTTGGAAATGTAGAAAAACAAACATTTTCTTTAAAATTGACTTGAATTGGAAATGTTTGAAAAATCCTCCTTTAGAACAGTTTGAATCTAAATCTACTCAATTATCACGTTTATCGCACCCAACCACGAAATTGCAAACAATTCAATCAAGTTTGTCGCTGTTTGCCATGTTTATTTCTTTAAGAATCACTTGCTGATTGGTCTTGTTGGATGGAGAAACTTTCTAACAATAACAATATAGTTAATTCGGTAAGAAAATAATTTAATTATGACTTAAAACACGCTTATATGTGTGTTGCCTATTTCGCGTTTAGTTGAAAATAGCGTCGATAGACAGATCTCGAAAGGTCTCGCTAAATAACGCGTCATGCGAGATATCGCAGAAACCGGCTATAGGTAAAGAAGGAGTTGCCAATCTCTGTTATCTATGTCTCTGATTTACCGCAGATAAAGTGGTGTCCAAGAAGACCAAGATAGACCTCGATCTGCATGGAAACGCCTGTTTCGTTATCAATGTAACACGAGATTTACATGCGCAAAATTGGATTTGAAATGGCTTGAATTCATATGATTTACTTGAGGATAATATATAAAGTCATGAGAAGAGAGCGTCGGCCATTGTACACGATGGTTGCGTGTACGATTTCTGCGAATTACTGAATCGACTTTTCACGAATCAATTAACATTCTGTGTGAATAGGCCTACTTCATGGTTATGTATAAAGGAAGTATATCCAAATCCAGCATATCCTGGAATCGAGAGTGGTCAATGTAGCATAACCAAAGCGTGCATTACAATTGAACAAAAATAAATGAGCCGTTTGCAACGTATCTACAGTCAGTATTTCGATTGTATTATGGCGGTCAGTGTATATTCATCTTGTTGGCCTGCTTCATTGATGTCATAACGTATTGTGGCTGATGTTTGTGTGGCGACTGTATCCGAGAGCAGCAAGACACATATAGTAATGTTACTGCTAGCAGAGACATAGATCTATGGTATCTATGTCTCTGCTGCTAGATATAGTTGTGTGTCTATTTTCTAATTTTTTTTTCTTCTTTTCAAATATATGGTTCAAAGACATTTTCAACAATTTTCAGCTTCATCCCGAAAACAGTTAACACTTGTAACAAGTGAAATCCTAAATGATGAGACGTCTTTTTAGACTAAGGGTTGAATAGTGAACTGATAGGTTACCATGCGCGTAGCTGGCTTACCGCACGTGCGTAAATCAGTTTGCAAATCCTTTTACAGGGAAACCCTCAATTTGTATTTTGGTATATTTTGTCTAATAACTTGAGTCACAATTTATTTTTCTTGGATGGTGGAAAACAGCGTGCTCCCTGAAATATAATCATATCTAAACAACGTATTATAGATCCTCCTTTTTATAGAGACAAAGATAACACTTTTTTTTAAATTTCGTGAGATAAGATAGGACAAAGTTGTTCTTGCAGAAGGTGCCCCGAATCCCCTAGATCAACAAAAGTAACTGCAAATAGTCTCGGATACGCCCCTGCTTGACCCATTAGCTATTTTTTTGACAGCAAGTAGTATACGAAGTTTCGTTCAACCTTATTTCACCGATCCTTAAATTTTATTTTTGTGAAATGAAACCGGATGTGATTTCGGCGCCACCTTGTGTGAAGTAAAAGCAACTTCTTCAAAATAAGATACATGTGCACGTTTTCAACTTTGTTGTTTCCCCCCATTTTTCTTCATAACTAGGTGTGTTTGAGACGAAACAACACCGATTGTCCATCGCTTCAACATTAATCCCTGTATAGTATACCTTCTCGACATGTCGCGGTAGTTGAGTCGTTGTTTTATTGATAAATTCGGTAGCTGTAGAAGCCTCATTTGGCAGCTTGTTATCCTTACTGTGGACTAAATATGATGGTAAGTGCTCTAGATTACCTAGATTACGATTAAAAACTGTTTGACATGGTTATTGTTACCGGGTGATGGGATTCTGCCTGTGTTGTGTGGACAGTGGTGCTGATGAACGCCAGTCGTTTCCCCAAACCATTTCACAACAATGTTGTTTCTCCCCCAATCTGTTTCCCCCAAGTTGTTTCTCCCCCAGTTTTTTTGGGAGAAACAACTCAGGGGGAAATGGTTTTGTGAAGATACCACTTACTACCCTGTCAATTGCACTGAAACGGTCGTTGAATCCTTATCGACCTGAAAATGTGTACAAAAGAAAATTGGTGAATGTGGGTTGACTGTGTCGTTTATTTATTTTCTAACATCTGTTGTGAATGATCTATTCTAAGAAGCTGCTGACGAAAGATGAAACTGCTCATGAGAAATTCATTTTATGTCAAATTGTCAGTCTGACAGCGACTCCTTACCATTTATTGAAAGCAGGACTCTTTACAATTCATTGAATGCAGATGTTGCAAATCAATTGTATTTATTGCCCAGCTCGTCCAAAAGCCTAACGGCGAAGTGAATTTTTACTGGAATTTGCCATATGAATACAAACAAGTGCAGGGAAATATCTGCCATTTACAGACAAGGAAATCAAAAAACAGATTTCACCACCCTGGAAAGAAGAGAGATACATATTAATAAAGAGATGAATAATGTTGTCTACTGTTTATTTACATAATCCCTGATGAGGGGATGGGCTCAAAGACCATGGTTTATGAAGGTCTCTTCAATAATTAAATTATGATTAATGAATGATTGTGACACCAAAGTTGCTGAACTAATGGTTATGCCTGGTGATTTTCATTATGGTCTCCATAATCATGTCTGTTCACAAAAGGTCGAGATAAATTATTCTCCAAGCTAAATTCTTGAAAGCTTCTCTCTACAACAAGATGTCGACACTCATAAAGAATCATCTGGTCCTTTTTTTTGTTCCATTCAAAGTACACATATAACCATTAAGCCTGATTTTGAACTTGGTATCTTCATCCCTTTATATTTAATTGTCTATAACTTATAAGACTATGTTACTATGATAAGCTTCAAAAGCACTTTCTATATTAACCAATGTTTGATTTATAATCCCAGATCTACTCAACTTGTTACCATACTAGTGTAAAAAACAGCAGTCTCAAATTTGGTTTTGTCAGATATCAATAATATATTCTTTTCCTATCAGAATATGAGGGGTCCCATGCAACGCCCGATGCAACGCCCACAAGGTCCTCATGGCCACCCAGGACCTGTGCGAGCCCCAATTCCAGGTCGACCACAAGTGGTGGGCGGCCCTGGTCCAGCCAGACATCAAGGTCCTGGAGGACCAGCCAACCTGAGACCTCAAGGTCCTGGCCCTGTTGGTATAGGAGGACCCATGAGGCACCCAGTACAACAAGGCCCCCCGGGTCATTCAAACATGGCTCCAAGAGGTAAGAAACTGCTGATCAGTTTTCAAAGGGATGACCAATAATATTTTTGTATGATGTTGGGAAGAAACTACTTTTGTGACACACAAAGAAATTACTCATTTCAATATTTTTTTATGTCTTCAGATACGATAGTGTTAAATTCCTACTCCATAATACCTAGCATTGTCATATCTGCAGCTGATGAAGAAGTTTTTGAAAACCAAAGTATACTTTGCTTATAATGTCTCAATGATGTCTAACCCTTATAGCACTGGAACTAACTTCATGCTCATGCAAACAGGTTAGATCACAAGCCAGCTGCAAAATAAATTGGCAGCAGGCCTTTGATCTAACCTGTTTGTTACTCTGAGTATCATTCCTCATCAAAATTAAACAGATATTTAAGGTTTTGATAAGCAGACAACACAAACATCTTGTTTTTGAAAATAAGACAGCTTTCTAATGGCTAACAAGTACCATAAAGAAAACTTTTTTTTTAATCTTATAAATTTTCATTGGTTGTTGCTTTCTGTTTGGATTGGTCATAAATTCTAACAAAATAATTATGGATTCCAACAATGCAAAACAGCTTTAATTTCCTATTCGTATGTGATGGAAATGGTTAATTACCTTCTGTTTCTCCACAGGCCCTGGACCTGCTGCTGCAAGACCTCCTCCTGTTATAGTACCACAGGCTTCAAATATCACAAATGATCCGAGAGGCGCTCATTGCAGAATATTCGTAGGAAATCTCAACACAATAGCAATGAAGAAAGAGGATGTAGAAAATATTTTTAGAAGGTATTTCTAAACTTTATTATTGTGAAATTTTTCTGAATTCATTTGCATAAACTGTCATACCAAGTCAGCCATTGCACCCTAGCTTTCATTCCACTTTTGTTTTCAACATTGTTTAAATCATTTATTATAGTTGTATGTTATTTTGATGATTTAAAGATATTTAAACTCATTATAAAAGAATTACCCATTAATTTCCCACTAAGGATAGTTTGTAACAGATGACATAAAAATTTAACAATAAAAAAGACCAAACAATTATCAGTGAGAAAATTTATTAGTTATTATTAATGTACAAAATATGATAAGCAAATTTCCCTTTTGGCACAATTTCAAATCATTTCCTACATGGGTCTTGACACATCTGTTTATGGAAAGGGGAATATGATGATATAATTTATATATTTGAAGAGCATGCTAACACATTCTGTTACAACATTATGACAGCTCCAAATTGAAAACAACAGCAGGCTAGCCGAAAAGTTCAGAAATAGCATTCCCTTTGTGATACATGTATGAAATCCTTTTGACTATAAAAGGCTAAGTTCTTTCTGACTAGGATAAGAAGAAATGCCTTTTTTTTAGTTTTGGAGGGCAGCTTATGATGTTTAGGTATTAATTTTATTTCAGGTATGGTTTAGTCACAGGCATCTCAATGCACAAAGGTTATGCCTTTGTTCAGTATCAGAATCACGAGGAAGCCAAAAGGGCCAGTATTCAGGAAGATGGGAAAACTTATGCAGGACAAACACTAGGTATAGTTGTCACTTTACTTATGATGTCTTCTATAACATTACAATGGTGTTTACTTAACTTCCTTCTAAACAGTGTTGTTGGGTAAGAAAAACATTATCTTGTTAGTGAAAGATTTAATTTATGCTTTAGACGTGCACTTGCTTGTGAGGAAACAATTATATTGAGAGACAGGATTGTGGCAATCCTATGTTATTCTTTTCCAAAGATAAGCATAGAGTAAAATTGTGCTTGTCCTACATAAATTATAACTTTTACAGCTTTCTTATTGGACAAGTATGAATTGGAGGTTGTTGGTTTTTTATTGAACTAGATTTTACCAAATTTAGTTCTTGTTCTGAGCCAATATATGAATATGTTATCTGCTATTACTTTAAATTGAGAAAATTTCCATAATCTCACCTGAAGGAATTGGTCAAATTGAATAGATAAATATTGTCGGCTCTTTGTAAAAAATCCTGTCTTGGTAACAAACAGTACCGAGTTCATGCTATTGAATGAATTTATTCACCCATTGTATTTTGCAGATATAAACATTGCATCAGAACCAAAGAAGAATTCCACTAAACGCGCAGGAAGGTGAGAATTAATTAACATTTTATCTCTACATTCTTCCAAAGGGGACAAATAGATGATTTTTCCCAATAATGAAGGCTTACAGTTGATGGATGAATGAAAAATGGTGGCCTTGGAGACTAGGTTAATTTACCTGGTTGGATCATTGAGCAAGGTTTTACTGTAGTATGATCACATTCAATAATGCTGTACTGATGGCATTTTTTACTCGACTTTAGTGAAATTTATGAAACGAAGCCAAAACTACTGCTTTTTACTTTGTTATGATTCAATCCAGTTCTTTTGGAACAATTCTTTTGAGGAAAAAAAGCATGCTGCAAATGTTGTCACAAGTGAGCATTATGAAGTAAGGGATTAATTCTCTAATGCTTTCTTTAACCGCATACTGAAGAGTGATCAGTAATAAGTCATCAGACAAAGGAACAAAATATTTCATCAAAGCAATTCCCCATTTTGTCACATTGATCCCTCCTTGATTTGAATGATACCATTTTGAGCTAACTGTCAACATGGTGCAATGAAATGTATTAATGTACGTTTTCATTGGAATGATTTTAATTGATGGCCAATAATGATGAAGTTCAATCTCTTTACAGCCAAGATAACACAAGTAGTGGTAATGGACCAATCAAGAAGATAAAGATGGACAGCAATACTACGACTAATTCCAAAACACTGACAGAGGTTGGCTTAAATGCCCAGGCCTCTGCCACCTCCATCACATTGTCACGCCCCACAGGGAAAGCCTTAAAGAAAACCACCATTACAAGTAAGTCCAAATGAGTTAGCCTCTCTAACCCATTTCCCATTATCATGGGAAATGGGGTTCATGATTATTCCTGATTTTCATGATTTGGAGACTTTTTGTGCCTAAATAACGTTATAGATAATGTTACAGCAAACATGCCTTTTCAGGATAAAGAACTAGAGATTTCAGGTTTTGGAAACTCTTAAACTTTCACCCTTGCATTACAAACTTGCTTCATAATTCCCCTTTTTATTTGGAAAAGTGGATCAATCATTTTATATTAGAATGAAAAAATCCAAATAAAAACCAGTGAATGTAGCTTCAAAGAATCATTATGTCGAAGATGTGTCTTCATGGGGAAAGAACATGTGTAACTTCTTGTTTCTATAATGAACAACAAAATATATTATCATTCCCTTGTTTAGTATATTTAGCTCATATGAAGATACTTTTTGAAGTCCCCATTTTCTCCCAAGAAACACTCCAGAATGAAATCTTAAATTTTTATCATTTTCTTATCTTTAATTTTCAGCTGGCAATGATGTCCTCATCTGTGGAAATTGCAAGTCCTTGTATCACAGTCTAGCAACATTTGTCCAACATAAGAAACAAAAGTGTGAACTCAAAACAGTGTGTAAATGTCAAGATAAGGCGGTAGAGAATAACGATAAAGGTAAGTGCAAGTGGTCCAAATAATAAATGTGCTTGCGCCTTGTGCACATAGTATTCCAAAACTTGCATGATAAATCCTTTTTGGTTTGTTACTCACAGGAATTGTGTGTGTTAAGCAATCTTTCTTGCTATCTGAGCTTGTGATACGAATGTGAATGCGAGGTTTTTAAAGGCTATTATAAATTGTAGTATAATTATTTAACTACTTTGAGCAATATGCTATTTTTTGCCCTGAATGACTTGATCTACATTTGACAACTTTGCTTAAGGTGATACCTATTAATTGGTTTATGAAGCTTGTATGGGTCAACAATGTTTAAACAACTTTGCAGTGATATTGCATCAACTGCTGGATTCAAACCAGTGCTACCTTTTATCTTATGAAGAATACATCTTAAACCTGCAACCTTCAATCCCATTAGACACCATATCTCTTAGCCACCTCTCTTGGGGTTTTAGGGACTTGGGAGACTGAGAGGGTGTCATTATTTGTTTTTGTTTGTTATTCCATGAGTTACCAGGACATGTTCCTTAGATAATCTACCAGTGCTAGGTTAGGGAGTGTCTTGCCAAAGGCGACTCTTTTGTGGTTTGTTCAGTTTAGTTGGCTGATTAAGATAATACTAGTTGATTGGTTATGACAGGCTGGTTTTACTTTATGTTTTAGGAACACGGGAACCTGAGCGGATGTTACTCTGTGCCGTCTGTGATGCAGTATTTTCAACAGCTTGGGACCTTTGTCAACATTGCCAGGAAGAACATAGTATCGCAATTTTTAAAGAACAGGTGAAATTCTGCACACATTTTACCATGACAGTATAGCATGTTACAATTTTTATAGAATTGTGTCTATATGAATTCCATTTAATGCTATGCTTCGTACATCTTACATAAATCATTCTGGCTCTGATTTCAATAGAGTGCCTCAAAAGTTAAGACTTATTCTTTCTTCACACATCTAAAGGCTTAAAATCTTAAATGTCTCTAGTAATTGATGTTGAAATAAGCCAATTTTCTCATGTACAATTTTGTGACTGGTCCTCATTTAAAGCAAAAGCAGATAAATAACGGTGATATTATGTACAATAACTGATTCCTGTTTCAAAACGAGAATATGCTTTTACTCTAATAGATTTAAAACTTCATCAAGAAAAGATCTCGAGAAGAGGAAAATAGATATGTGCTTATGATATGAATGGTACCCTTACTTTCATCAATTGTCGTTGCAGGACCTCAAGTCAGAAATCAACGGAGACCAAAACAAGACCAGCCTTTGACTGGGCATGAAATGACTGTTAAAGATGCGAACTAGTGGTGTTCTTGTTTCAGTATTCAGGTGCCCTGAATAATGTTCCTAGTGTTCAATCAAAAATGCTCTACACATTGCCCAGAATTAGACCAACATGTGTTTTAGGTAACACCTATGTAACATGTTGATAAAAAGGACTTTAGTGTTGGTTACTTGAATCGCAATTTGGTCTGAAACAAACTTCATGAGTATGTTGAACATACAAGATTGGAGAATGATATTGCAAACATTCAATTATTTGGTCTTGCATAGAGCTGTTAAATGTATATATTATTGAAAGTTTACAGACCCAGGTTCTTAACGGAAGGGATTAACAGAGGCATTACTAGAAATATCTTAATTTTCAGTCTTATTCAATTAGCAATTCTATTGAGTAGTCACAATGGCGTTTTTAGGAATTATATGAACTCTATTAACGATCCATTGGAGTCTCTAACCCTCAAAAAGATTAGGGTAGTTATTTGCGTTTGTACTCAATAGAAGCATCTTCAGGCAGCTCTCATGGGTTCAAACAATATTTCTTGTTTTGATTTTTGTAACCTTCATGTAGGGGGGTATGGGCCTTGAAAGATCTCAAAAGAATTATTGCATAAGAGGACCTTAATTCCAACAAACAATAGCTATTTTGTGTTTCATTGATTATTGTGCTACATTTAATTTCTAAAAAGCTTATACCTTCCTCATTTTCATGAAATTTAAATTTTTACTTATGGTGAGATTGTTGTTGGCCTATTTAATAAAACATTATTGGCCAAGACAGCATTTTTCTGTATTAAGTTACAGAAATAATTTTGTTTCTGATAGCTTCTCTGAGTCTTTTTTGTCTTATGAAATCTAAAGAGGTCTCAGAAAATATATCTTTGGTTCCTAATGAAGGAAAAGGTGGTAGATATACTATAATTAGAAACATGGATTATAGAAAAATTTCAGTTTGGAAATGCCCTTGGTTGGATAAGCACCTGTAATATAACATGAAAATAGCTTCTTCATATGTATTTCATCGAATAAATATCTTGATCTCCTAACATTTTCATTTTTTCATCGAAATGATTTTGGACTTTACCAAACAACAAATTTCTAATATGATGAAATTTAAGTATGTTTGTCTTGTTAACCTTTTTGGAAGATATTAAATGCTCTTTTTCTGAAAAACGGTCATTTGAAATTTATGTGTGTTTGGTTGGCATGTTTTTATGTGCTAGATTATTAATTTCTTTTTTTAAGTCCAATTTTGTGAGTTTACACAAAAATTGTGTCGAGACGATTTTAATACCCTCACATTGTGTAGGATTTACATACTGGGTAAAGACATACAAAGGACTGATTACGCTTGTACTTTCATTTCTTATTTTACCTAACAAAATCTTACTTCTTGAATGAAAAAGCCCCTTTCTGGCACCCCTCTACACTTTACGAAAGATTTGTAATCTTTACTCATGTTGCTTTGATAAAGGAGCATTTAAGGAAATTTAATAGCTTGTTATAAAAAAGACAAAATGCTCTGTCAATTAAGGACTTTCTCATAAGTTTTTCAAATAAATTTTTATTTTAATTTCAAACAATGCATGTGGACAAAATATTGGCTTTGTCCTTTACAGCAATGAAAGACTTACAGTTGGCTCCAAACAATGATGAATCTAAAATACTTTTCTCTAGAATTTTTTTGTAAATGACTCAAACATGATATTATTGTGTAATGAGTTAATGGGTAGCACAATATGTCTGTCATTATCATTGAATGTCATATTCCATTCTAATGCCTTTTCCATTCAAATGTGTGTGGAGGTGCAGTAAGGATGTTTCAAAAACCTTTGGATTGTTGTGATTTTCAAAATAAAAATGGAAGGCAAGTTTAAAAAAAATCCATTCCTTGATGTTGTTCCAGACCCTCCATACACACTTAAAGGCCCATTAAAGGAGATTAATGATATATCGAACTATATTATTTGGTAAATTTTTGGACAGATTTAAACAGTTATCACCAGAAAACACTGTCAGCACAACTTAAATGTGAAAGTAAACCAGAAATAACCCAGATTAGCAAGTTTTATAATTCAGATTTCGTGATACTTCACCTCTGACCTTGACAGTTGATACACACATTTTTGAACCGACCAATCAATTCGTTATTTTGAATATGTAAACAAACAGGTTGTTGATAAACATGATTGAATTGGAGACAATTATATTTCAAGCACAAAATAACTTATTTTGAATGAGTCTTTAATAGGGTCAATGCATTCGTAAATTAATTCTCATGACTTATGAACATAATAAAAGAACTCCATATATTTGTTCAGTAATTTATTTGTACTCTCCTTTGATGTGCCGTTAAATTGAGAAACTTAAGCATACACTACTGAGATTCAAGGAATAATTTCATTGAGTGCATTTCATCTTTTATAATATCATCTAAAGTGTTTGTATGAATTCGCAAGTAACATTCAAATCTTTAATAACATTCCTTCATGGAATATTTGCATATTTCAAATACTGATTTTTTACAATTTTCTCTGACTTTCATGCCTTTTGAGAAACACAGTGTCAAAAGGTAGCTTTACTAGATGTGAAAATATTTATAATTTGGGCCTACTTTTGGGAAAAAAACACAACATTGGTTTGATTATTGTGGATAGGACATATCATTCTCCTTTGAAACAAAGTGACATGACATAAATTTATTAGACACACATATTTGATTTTTGATCATAAGGTTGTTAGTATTAAATGGACAGTGTTTGTCAAGGTTTTTATGCATGGGAGATGGATTAAAGACAAAAACACTCATGAACATATATTTGTATGTGAGGATGTCATGGAGACCAAATGTTTAGGTTGTTTAAAAAATGTCAGCAAAAGGACTTTTAAAAGGTAGAAAAGACTGATTGAATGATGGAATATGTACATTATTTGGGGGTACAAGGAATAATCAGGGTTTGTGTAGTAACGGTAAAGTGATATGTTACAAAAGATGTGAAGGTCTGATAATGTTATGTCGGAATATCTGCAATTCATTGATGAAATATTAAAATGCAAAAACAATACACACTGGCGTCATTTTTTCATTTCTTAATAGTTCTCAAATTATGCTCTTCCAGGCATTTACTGAACAAAAAAGTAAATAGTTCACTTGAATTCTCTCTTGCTTGGGTAAATCTGAAAAGCTTGGAAGCATCTTGCTGAAGGACAGACTGGATGCTTGAGAAACATTGAACTTGACTATGGCTAGATAGCTGATAGATAGATTTGTGACGATGTTTCAACGAAAGTTCCACTACAATTCATCCAAATATTTACTTAAGGCATCATGATTTGCCTTGCCCATATAAAAAAGAATCCAGTGGCCTTGGAGAGGGGAAAAAACAGTTAAACAGAAGTTTGCTTAGAAAAGGACTTTACATCTGAGGTCATGCTTTGCCTTGTACATATAAAATCAAGTAAAGCAAAAGGATTTCACAGCCGAGATGATTTGCTTTGCCTATAGAAAACCAGATGAGCAAAGGGTTGCTTAGAAAAGGATTTAACTCTGAGGTCATGCTTTGCTTTGCCTGTAAAATAACCAGCTAAGCAAAGGGTTACTTAGAAAAGGATTTTACATTTTTGGTCATAATTTGCAATGCCAATTAGAAATGAAAGAAGCAGAAGATTGCTTAGAAAAATGCTTTACTTATGAGGTTATAATTTGCCTAGCCTATAGAAAACCAGTTAAGAAGAAGGTTGCTTTGGAAAGGATTTCATTTCTGAGGTCATGATTTGAAACCAACAAAACAGAAGCTGCTTAATAAGGGCTTTACCTCAGAGGTCAACATTTGCCTTGCCAATAAAAAAAAACAGTAAAGCAGAAGGTTGATGCTGAGGTCATGATTTATCTTGCCCATTAACAAAGCAGAAGGTTGATGCTGAGGTCATGATTCACCTTGCCCATTAATAAAGCAGAAGGTTGATGCCAAGGTCATGATTCACCTTGCCCATTGATAAAGCAGAAGGTTGATGCTAAGTTCATGATTTTTCTTGCTCATTAATAAAGCAGTAGGTTGATGCTGAGGTCATGATTTGCCTTGCCCATTAATAAAGCAGAAGGTTGATGCCAAGTTCATGGTTCACCTTGCCCATTAATAAAGCAGAAGGTTGATGCTGAGGTCATGATTTGCCTTGACCATTAATAAAGCAGAAGGTTGATGCTGAGGTCATGATTTACCTTGTTCATTAATAAAGCAGAAGGTTGATGCTGGGGTCATGATTTGCCTTGCTCATTAATAAAGCAGAAGATTGATGCTGAGGTCATGATTTACCTTGTTCATTAATAAGGCAGAAGGTTGATGCTGAAGTCATGATTTGTCTTGCTCAATAATAAAGCAAAAGGTTGATGCTGAGGTAATGGTTAAGCTTGTCCATTAATCAAGCAGTTGGTTGATGCCAAGGTCATGATTCACCTTGCCCATTAATAAAGCAGAAGGTTGATGCTGAGGCCATGATTCACCTTGCTAATTGATAAAGCAGAAGGTTGATGCTGAGGCCATGATTTTGCTTGCCCACTGATAAAGCAGAAAGTTGATGCTGAGGTCATGATTCACCTTGCCCATCAATACAGCAGAAGGTTGATGCTGAGTTTGTGATTTACCTTGCCAATTAATAAAGCAGAAGGTTGATGCCAAGGTCATGATTCACCTTGTCTATTAATAAAGCAGTAGGTTGATGCTGAGGTCTTGATTTTCTTTGCCCATTAATAAAGCAGAATGTTGATGCTGAGGTCATGATTTTCCTTATCCATTAATAAAGCAGTAGGTCGATGCTGAGTTCATGATTTAGGTTGCTAATTAGTAAAGCAGAAAGCTGATGATGAGTTCATGATTTTCTTGCCCATTAATAAAGCAGAAGGTTGATGCCATGGTCATGATCTACCTTGACCATTAATAAAGCAGAAGGTTAATGCAGAGGTCATGATTCACCTTGCGAATTGATAAACAGAAGGTTAATGCTAAGGGCATGATTCACCTTGTCCATTGATAAAGCAGAAGGTTGATGGCAAGGTCATGATTTACCTTGCCCTTTAATTAAGCAGAAGGTTGATGCCGAGGTCATGATTCGCCTTGTCCATTAATAATAAAGCAGAAGGTTGATGCTGAGGTCATGATTTACCTTGCCCATTGATAAAGCAGAATGTTGATGCTGATATCATGATTTACCTTGCCAATTGATAAAGCAGAATGTTGATGCTGAGATCATGATTTGTCTTGACCATTTATAAAGCAGAAGATTGATGCTGAGGTCATTATACACATTGCCCATTAATAAAAGGAGAAGGTTAATGCTGAGGTCATGATTTATCTCCCCATTGATAAAGCAGAAGGTTGATGCTGAGGTCATGATTTACCTTGCCTATAGATAAAGCAGAAGGTTGATGCCAAGTTCATGATTCACCTTGCCAATTAACAAAGCAGAAGGTTGATGCTGAGGTCATGATTCACCTTTCCAATTAACAAAGCAGAAAGTTGATGCTGAGGTCATGATTTACCTTGCCCATCAATAAAGCAGAAGGTTGATGCTGAGGTTATGATTTACCTTGCCAATTAACAAAGCAGAGGGTTGATTCTGAGGTCATGATTTACCTTGCCCATCAATAAAGCAGAAGGTAGACGCTGAGGTCATGATTCACCTTGCCCATTAATAAAAGGAGAAGGTTAATGCTGAGGCCATGATTCACCTTGTCCATTAATTAAGCAGTAGGTTGGTGCTGAGGTCATGATTCACCTTGCCCATTAATAAAAGGAGAAGGTTGATGCTGAGGTCATGATTTACCTTGTCCATTAATAAAGCAGAAGGTTGATGTTGAGGTCATGATTCACCTTGCCCATCAATAAAAGGAGAAGGTTGATGCCAAGGTCATTATTCACCTTGCCCATTAATAAAGCAGAAGGTTGATGCTGAGGTCATGATTTACCTTTCCCATTAATAAAGCAGAAGGTTGATGCAGAGGTCATGATTTACCTTGTCCATTAATAATGCATAAGGTTGATGCTAAGGTCATTATTCACCTTGCCCATTAATAAAGCAGAAGGTTGATGCTGAGGTCATGATTCAACTTGCCCATCAATAAAAGGAGAAGGTTGATGCCAAGGTCATTATTCACCTTGCCCATTAATAAAGCAGAAGGTTGATGCTGAGGTCATGATTTACCTTGCCCGTTAATAAAGCAGAAGGTTGATGCAGAGGTCATGATTTACCTTGTCCATTAATAATGCATAAGGTTGATGCTAAGGTCATTATTCACCTTGCCCATTAATAAAGCAGAAGGTTGATGCTGATGTCATGATTCACCTTGCCCATCAATAAAAGAAGGTTGATGCTGAGGTCATTATTCACCTTGCCCATTAATAAAGCAGAAGGTTGATGCTGAGGTCATGATTTACCTTGCCCATTAATAAAGCAGAAGGTTGATGCAGAGGTCATGATTTACCTTGTCCATTAATAATGCATAAGGTTGATGCCAAGATCATTATTCACCTTGCCCATTAATAAAGCAGAAGGTTGATGCTATGGTCATGATTTACCTTGTCAATTAATAAAGCAGAAGGTTGATGCCAAGGTCATGATTTACTTTGTCCATTGATAAAGCAGAAGGTTGATGCCGAGGTCATGATTCACCTTGCTCATTAATAAAGCAGAATGTTGATGCTGAGGTCATGATTCACCTTGCCCATTTATAAAGCAGATGGTTGATGCTGAGGTCATTAGTATATTACACACATTTCTATCACAGAGATTTTTTAAAAAATAATGGTATTGTATGTCTGAATCAATGTATGTGGAATCAAATGGAAAGACAAAGGGAGATAAAGCTTGTCTCAAGCAGTTCCCTTTCATTTAGTCTTCCTCTGATGCACATTGTTTGAAACATCACATAGATGTATTTCAAAAGTATATAAATGTTCCAGAAAACATGTTATAGAGTGAAAATGTGACAGATATAAATGATTTGAGAATTGCACATTATACTTCAGTCAAACATTAATTATAGAAATAAGAATAACAAAAAAGCAATTTGTTTGATAATCAATTTACTTCTTCATATCTCCAAACATCTGTATAAAATATGAACAAACCTAAAGCAATACAGTGATCTACTGATTAAGAAACGGGAATTTTGCTGAATCTATTATTTTAGTCATAATTTGGGTTTTATTTTTGATCTTGACCAATTCATGGACCTAAAGATAAAATTCTCCGTTTTTGCAATCAATGGCCTCAGGCTTAAAAAACATCACATCTTTTTCAGAGAAACAAACTCTGAAACTCTGTAGATAAAAAAGAGTTTATTTGGGCTGTACATGAAATGATTTCATTTGATCAACAATGAATCATATCATATACATCATAATGCATTGCAAGTATATCTCTTTCCATAAAAGATAAGGTGCTTTCTTTTCATAAAAGTATATCAGTTTGAAGGTTTAATGAAACACTTTTGGATGTCCTTTTCCTTTGACAACTCTCCTTTAAACAGAAACATAATCAACAACTGGAACAACTTGTCTAGCAAGCCAATTCCTCTGCACACAATTCCATCCATACATACTTAAGATAAAATCACTAAAGCCTGTATGTAATTCATTGTAGAAAAATATATTCAGGAACAATGTGATCTGGCAAGGTACTTTTCGTGGATAAGAATTAATGATTTTGCTCACAAACCTCACAAGCAAGATACATAAAAGCAGTTCCTTTTTCATCATAACTTTTTTTTAAGACTTGAATATACTTTAGCATAAATCTTTACCCTGTTTATTACATTTAGAAAAATCTACCTAACCCATTTCTTCATATAGATATCTAAATGCAAATAATAGCAGACAACCAATGAAATCTATGGATAAATGTTTTTTTTCCCATTCATTAAAGATAACATCTGTTGTTGCTTTCAATGTTGAAAATACAGTAAAGATAAAATATAGTATGAGGGAATGAGTTAGATCCAATAATAGCTGCTAATTTGTGAGATAGGATTCAAAGCAGTTTTCATAAAACACTTGGGAGTTTCTTTATTTTTTTAATTTTCTTAAATAGTTCTTAAATGATATACAAAACATTGTAACTTTTCACGAAATAAAACCAAACTTAAACAAATAGCACTTTTAATGACAGTTCAAAAGATGTTGCGTTTATTTGTTGTGTAATAATATCTTCCTACAGCAGGTCAATCTGGATAAGAGGGATATATAAACTCTTTTCCTCTACTTGGTGACTTGATGGATAGCATTGGCTAAATAATCCACATTGCCTGAGGAAAGTCCGGCCATGGAAATTCTTCCATCCTTTGTCAGATATACAGAATATTCCTTTGTGAGTCGCTCAACCTGAAATGTTTCAAAATATGATTTTAAACATAAATCTACATCAATTAAGGTCTCCCATAGTCTTTTTTAAGTGGAAGCCTTAACAGCAATTTTCAATAATCAGAGGTCAAGATATGAATGTATGACAAACATCTACACACAAATTTTTAAGGGACAATTAATTTATTACTATTTTGATGGTATCGCTACCAACCATTTCAATGATACAATTCTATTGCTTGAGGTCTCCACACTACAGAACAGTTCAAAGACAGACCCCAAACACATTCTCCCAAATATTGAATCTTGGTACATGCAAAAAAAATCAAATGCTGTACATTACCTGGTCTGGTTTGAGTCCGGTGAAGCAGAACATGCCGATTTGGTCTGTGATATGCTCCCAGTTTCTTGTTGAGCCTTCACGCTTCAGTCCATCCCTCAACAAAGTTCTCATTGTGATGATTCTATCAGCCATCAACTTAACTTCCGTCAACCTGAAATCAGTCAAACACATCTTGTTTGGACTAAAAACTGCTTTCATGAATTTCTCTGTTAAAGACACCAGGCTCAATTTGAAAGCAACAAAAGACGAAAAATAAAAAGTAATAAGCAAGAAAACACACACAATTTTTGTCATGAGCATCGTATTTTTTTGTCACAGTGGTTTCTAAATTGTGTTAAAGCAAGGTATAATTAAGTACGGGGATAAAGCATATATGTTGCTTCATGTGCACAGAATCTACACTGGTTGTGTTTGACTGTCTAGATTGATATTGCCTGCTCATTAAACATAATAAGACGGATCCATTTTGAGGAATCCTACCATTGAGCCCTCAGTTCGGGAGTGTTGAGGACCTTAGAGACAATCAGAGCTCCATGGATTGGGGGATTGGAGTACATTGGGCGGATCAGGATCTTGAGCTGCGACATCACTCGGGCTTGTTCATCCTTGTCTTCACATACAATAGTGAAGGCACCAGCTCTCTCACCTGGATAAAACAGAGTATGTTTAATCATTAATTACTGCTGAACTGTTTTCAACATTTTAAGCTATATTCCAGCAGCTTTCTTATGATCCAAAGTATCAATATCTGTGTTTAGCTGGAACTAGTAAATAAATGCTGTCAAAATAGAGGAGACAGAGTTGGATTCAATTTCATGCCATTTTTCAACAACATCACTATGCACCTTGACTGTTTGTATGGTGTTTAAAGCCATGTCAACAATACTTCAGTTAAGTTACGACTTTCACGGATCCATCAGTTCTAGGCTAGGGTCTGAAGTGACTTGCCAGTAGATAAACCAGAGGTGTTTGTTGGGCTCGAACTTGGGACATCCGAGTTCATAGTCCACCACCTTTACCATTGGGCATTTAAAGAATGACTTAGACAGCAAACAAATAGTCTATCAAAAAATCTTGAAATGTAAATTCTAAATAGAATTATGAAAACTTAAGAGATAACTGCATAGCAGCTTTGACAGAATGAAAAATTACAGAATAAACAGCCTTTTTTCTATAGAAATTTTCAAAAAGAGATCTGTTATATGTGTGCTTATCTGAGTTATTAAGAAGCAGAGGTTAAACAGTTTGCACAAGATGGAGTAAGAAATAAAGTATACAAACCATAAAGTCCCATGTTTTTGGCAAAGGACTGTGCAAGACAGAGTTTGTGACCGTCATCAATAAAGTGTCTGAGAGCTTGAGCATCCCTGTCGATATCCCCGCTAGCAAATCCCTGGTAGGCCATATCGAAGTATGGGTACAACTGCTTCTTCTTAATCAGGGCACTCAGTTCTTTCCATTGTTCTGGCTGAAATATGTACTCATTACATTGAACAAATACACTCATACTGAGCATTCAGGGTCAGCATGCTATATGACATTTTCTATTAATAAATGCAAGATAAAACAGGTCTTTTAATTATGCTGGCTACATTCAAAGTACTTTAAATAATATTCAAATGGTTGTATTTCTTGCTATTACACATTGTTCACCAGTTTATTCAATAAATGATCAAAATGATGTCATTGAATGTTTCTCATTATTTCAAAATCAAATTAATTCTCAATATTGTCTCAAATATCATCTGAAATTGCGGAAACAATAGAAAATAATCCAAATAGTCTTGAATCAAAAAAGAGAAATGAAAATATGCAAAGCTTGGTTTATTTTGAGACTAATGTCATCCTAACTGTTTCGTAGTTGTATAGTTGCATAACAGTAGGATAAGTAGATAAAGACAAACTGACCTTTGGATCAACTCCAGTGGGGTTGTGAGCACAGGCATGCAACAAAATGATGGATTTTGCTGGAATTTTCTGAAACAAAGCAGATTAATACAATTAACTAACTACACATTGAGAGGTGTCGAAATTTTGTTTGTCAAAATAGAGAGTAAAACATCTTTAACCCAAAATGGGATTTATTGACTGGTCCAATTCAAAGGTTACAGAAGGAAATAGTGAAAGAGAAGGAAAAACAACATTTGTGAGTCTGACGGCATTGCTTGATGAATAGCTAACATATAACGCCGAACACCGAAGAATCCTTTAGAACTTACGTTAATTGCATCTAGAGCACCTTTAAAATCGAAACCACAGGTGTTAGGATCATAGTATGTGTAGGACTTGAATGTTAAACCAGCATCTCTGTAAATGTACAAAAACAACATATCAATCTATTTATACTGTAAATGTAAACTGTAACAAACTCCATAAAATACTCCAGAGTTAAATGGGAAAATGTTAGTTTATATGCAGTTTAATGTCATGTCAACAATTTGTCAGTTATGTTACAGTTTTCCTTGATTCAACAATACTAGGCTAGGGCTTTGAAGTGTCATGCCAAAGGACACTTCCACAAAACCTGAGTCATTGGAGGAACTCAAACCAGGGACCCCAGAATGCCAAAGCTTCCACCCTAACCACAAGTCTCTTAGTAAGCTTATTTTTATCCATAATTTAACCAACTACCTGTCTTTAGTAATTTAGAACTGACAGCATTAAAAGTACAATAATTATTGAATTGCTAAGAAAGAATCATTGAATGAAAAATTAAAATTTCTAAATTTTGCTATGTCGTAAAAAGTTTGAGAAATGAAAGAAGTGTGGGGAAGGTATGTTTTTACTCACTTGAAAATTGGCCCATGGTTTCCCCATGTTGGAGCTGGGAAGTATATTTCTTTACTGCCCTGATAAAACCTAGCCTGAAAATGACAGAAATCCTCAATAAGCATTCTCTGATATCATAATGTAGTTTAAGTTAAGACATTTACTCTTTAAATAAGAAATGACGATTATACGGCAAATACACTATCTACTGAATCACACATTCACCATGAAAAGACTTATCAAAGAAAGACTTGAGTTTGAAAGGCAAACATTTGGACACAATGAAGGATTTTTCGTTTAGAGGTATAACTTGTACCTTTCAAATTATTTCTTGTGTAAATAGGTTTCAATGCACCTTAATTGATAAACTTGAGAAAGAATTTGACAAATGAAGATACATTTTGCATAACTTGCAACTTATTCCACCAAATTTCAAAACAGAATCCTTGTTCCCATACTTTATAATCAGGTCTTTTGATACTTTAATGAGATAGATAATTCAATGTTTCTCATTTTCTACCGTTCCTGCAGAGAAACCATTAGTACATACCAGAAAATCTCCACCAATTCTCAATGACCCAGTCCCAGAAATTCCTTGTGTTGTGGCATTCTGTAAATAGATTCATGTTTTGGTTATTAATAAAACATTTTTATCAAACACATTGAATCAAAACTTCTCAAACTGAGGCAAAAGGCAAATATGCTTTTGATACCAGTGAATGACCAATAGTAAGAGGTTAAAACTACATATAACTTTTCAACTCATTTTATGGTTGTAGTCTTAAAGAAAAATATATTACAATTATAGAGGAGAAATAAATCATTAAGAATTTCAGAGAGGATCAAAACAATAATGAAGAATTGTAATAACTGTGAGATAGATACTATCAAAGTTTTCTTTGGTGGCAAATTTTTTGTTATATCTTTTGCTGCAGAGTGATTTGATAAACGTGATAATTAAGTAAATGGGTCAACAGAAGGATGCCAATTCATATATGATGCAAACCTATAAGAGTCTTTACACATTTCTATCCTACAGCATGCAGAGGTGTACATAATTGGTCTTACCAGCCCTTCAGTCACCACAGTACTGTTGTCTCCAAAAGCAAGCTTGGCAGCAGCTGATGTAAACTGTGGGAAGCCAGAGATTGGTCCATACTCATGGTCCAGACCTTCATTTAACATCTGCTTCTCAGCCTGATATGAAAAACATTTATATCATGATCATACAAACTATAATTAATATAAAGTTCCATACATAATTCATGATGAAAACCGCCTTGCTTATTTCTGCATTATCCAAATCCTTTATTTTGTTATGTGATTATATTCCCTCATAAAAATGATTTAAAATAAGAGCAAATAACCGAATACATTAAGAATAAATTTTGAAATACTGAATGCAAATCGCTAAAGATTTATCTAGATTTCATGAACAGTTTTCTTTTTGTCTTCTGTTCCAGGAATGGGTAAAAAATGTTCCTATCAAAAGCCATTTAAACCCATGAAAACAATAAAAAATGTAAAACTTTAATGAATGTTATTTTGAACAAAGGCATTTAATTGATTGAATATCAAAAATGAGGAAATTTAGCCCTTGTGCTTAATACTTTTTGAATATGTCCAAATTGAAAGAAACAGCAGAAGCCACTAAAAAACACTTCCCCAAACTAATATTTTAGGTGTGGTAATGCCTAATTAGATAAAGAACATTGTGACAATAGGAGAAATTTCTTATAAATTTCTTCTTTTGTCACAAACAGTTTTCTTATTCATCTTGCTTAGATGTGTTATACTTGTGTTAACCTTGTCTTGTATATGAAGACAAGATTTAAAAACCATGCATACCTCTTTCACACACTCCAAGATATAGGGCTTTCCATTTTCGTCTCTGTATGCACCAACACCCAAATTGACCTTCTTAGGATTGTTATCCTTCTTGAAGGCTTCAGTTATACCCAGAATGGCATCTGGGGGTCCCATTGGCACATCTGCCCATGCTGACCTATTAAATAACATGACCATTATTTGATATCACTTTCTATGGGTAAATTTATGGGTCTCGCTGTGTGATTCAATTCTGTTCTGTTTCCCCAGTAGTATTGTTAACCCTATAACTTGAGTGCCAATGAAGTAAACTGTTACTATATGTTTTTAGTCTTTGGTCAGACAAAACCCAGTAAAAAACTTTTGCTTATACATGTACTATATTATGACCAACAGATGTCATACGAATTTGTTTCATGAATTGCTTCTTTCAAACACCTATTCTTTGCACACAAAGTATCATAAAGTTTGATACATAAAGTCAATACATCTGAAATCTTCTCAACAGAGAGCAAATACCAATATATCAAATAAATATATAAAGGCATTGTAATTTGCACCCCTTGAACGATTAACACTGTATTTCAATGAATTAACATATGTCATTGTGCCATTTTAAATGATTTAGAGGTCATTTACAAAGGTTTGCAACAATTCTGAGACAGCCAGTGGTTTTGGCACAGCTCTACAAAAGAGTGGCTTAAGGAGTGTTGCTTAATCACATCCAACACGTTGGAACTGTTTAGCTCAAACTGAGACCTCAAAGCATTGTAACAATGGTGCCTGTGGTGGGATGATGATAGACCTTTTTGACTGGTTTGCCTTCCCTTTGCATTTCTCACATGTCAGGCTCAGAATAAATGTTCTCATACAGAGGACTTCTATTACACCCATGGGGAAACATGATGCAAATGTGAAGACTGTGAATTTGAAATGTTGCAGAGAAATGTTGTGCATGAAAAGCATTGTAGATTTACCAGTGATTGACAAGAGTTTTCATGGATATGTGGCCATTATGTGTCTAGAGACTCATTTAGTCCGATTAAAAAATTGTGACTCGAAATGTGGCAGACATAGAAGTCTTCTTGGTTTGTTCGACATTTCGAGACTTGGATTTTAATAAGTGACACGCAAGTCGTACGAAACTTTTGGGGACGACCTGGCAATGTCAAGACCATATATCTCCAAATTGGTATTTGCAATTGATACACACATAAAAATATTTCCAGAAAATACCTGTGTCGTGTTGAGACTGTTGGGGCGACTGTCTGGTTGATTAGGTTCGACAAAAGTCGAGTTTTACCGAGGTTTCGTGCTGCTGCCATGGCCAAGGTCGATTTTCGGAGAGAGCTTTCAAGGGAGCTAACTGAAGCATTAAAAAAGTTATCAAAGTACCGTCAGTATTGAATCTAACAGACTCGATACACGAAAAAAGAGACCGTATCTGTTTGCGATCATAGACTCCCCTAATGCATTTGCTATATAACCCAACATACAGTAGAAAATATAGGAAACAATCTTATGAAACGCGAAAACAGTCACAATCCAATATCAGGGGCATTATCATATGTCCACAAGCCTAAAAGGCTTGTGCTACCCTATGGATGTACATGAATGCACGGGCGTACAGTGCATATGGGTAGACACTTCCTTTATAGTCACCAACTCACCTGTGTTCTATGGTGAAAATGCTTCTTTGTATAGACTAAGAACTTAAACACTTTTGAATTCGGACCAGTGACATGAATATGCTTGGTCAATTATCTTGGAAAATTTCTACCTACTGCCTCTGCATGGATGTGCGTGACCTAGATCTGAATCTTGACCTTTATATATAATATTAAGACCACGCACGTATTACTGTATGTATCTGTAACACGTCATATCAAAACTGGACACAATTTACCCACCTGATAGGCGTTTTTAAAAGTTATATTCTTTCTATTCACCCAGAGAAGTTTTGTGGGTCCGACCTAAGGCTCTTCCTTACATGTGAAAACATGTGGGTTTTCTTTTTCATTAATTTACCACGCAATCTTACCAAGGAAGTGATCAAATAGATCATTCAAATATACTGGATTTGGCAACATTGTTACAATGGTGTATTAACAGGAAAGGTAGAGTACATCTGAAAGGTAACAGTCTGCAATGGTATTGTAAAGTACACCTTACATTGAACTGTAGAGTACATGTATCTAATGGGTAGCATTCTACAATCGTATTGTTGACCACATCTAACATTGAATTTGTACTGCAGAGTACATCTGAAAAGTAACACTCTGTCTACAATGGTATTAAAGAGCACGTAAGTGGCAACAGTCTAAAAATGTGTTGTAGAGCACATCTAACATTGAACTGTAGAGTACATCTGATGGACAACAGTCTACAACTGTGTTGTAGAGCACATCTAACATTGAACTGTGTAGACCATCTGATTGGGTAACAGTCTAAAACTGTGTTGTAGAGCACATTTAACATTAAACTGTAGAGTACATTTGACGGGCAACAGTCTATAACTGTGTTGTAGAGCACATCTAACATTGTACTGTATACTACATCTGATGGGTAACAGTCTACAACTGTGTTGTAGAGCACATCTAACATTGTACTGTATATTACATATGATGGGCAACAGTCTACAACTGTGTTGTAGAGCACATCTAACATTGTACTGTATAATACATATGATGGGTAACAACTTACAGTGGTACAGCCAAGTACACCTTGAATTATATTGTAGAGTATGTCTGATTGAGTACAACTTACACTGGTAATGAAGACTACATCTAAAGGGTTATATATGTAGTCTACAATGGTATTGTTGAGAACATCTGTCTGGTTAACAGTTTATAATGGTATTGCACAATGAATCTGAGTAGCTGCCAGTCTAAAATGAAATTGTAGAGTGCCTCTGGTGGGGAAAACATCTAAAATTGTATTGTAGAATTTATCTAAGGAGGTAACAGTCTAAAAAAGTATCAAAGTGCACTTTCAACAGGGAAACAGTCTCAAGTTTTATTGTAGAAGACCTATGACAGGGTAACATCCTACAATAGTATTGTAGAGTACATCTGACAAAGTTCCATTCAACATTGATATTTTATAGTACATCTGATGGGGTAACAGTCTTCAATAGTGTACCATACATTCAACATGGCAACAGGGATACAGCAATCTATTCAACTTTTTATTACAGTACATGCAATTAACTTCAATATATAAGACAGTACTGAACTGAAGAAAACAACAATGAAATCAATGGAAATGTTAAATATCTTTATTTCTTTTAAACAAATTATATCATAATTTTATTCAGAAAACATCAAATACAAAATAAAAACTATGCATACAAGCTTGGCTTAGTCAATAAATAACTTAACTACATGAATTATGTGTGTGTGTGTGACAAAACAGAGATCTAACAATGACATATCACAGACTGCTACTATTTGAGGTTGGCTGCCCCAAACTTTGTGAAATATAGAATGGTCGACTTAAAAGGTACCAATGTTAACCCATTAACCCAAATAGAATTTTGAGATTGGCCCATCAACATCAGAAAAGTGTCAACTATGTATATTAATATTTGCTTTGTGATTTTTGCTAGAAACCATTGTGACAAAAGGAAAAATTGCTTGTCAATAGTTATTTCTCCTTTTGCCACCGTTTAGCCAAACAATAGCCTTGATTATTCCAACATTTAGCAAAGACTGTGTCTGGTCAAAATTTAGAGCATTAGCATGTGAAAATACTCAAGATTTATAAAATTTCATCAAAAACTTGCTTGAAACCATTTTGATTAAGATTGTTTGTTTCAAACATTTTTCTCCTATTTCTTGATTCATATAAATCGTCTTCTACAAGCAATACATCTAAGAATACCAAGCAATCTATATGGGAATAGAAAGTTGAGAATCCATTCATCAAATGTTTCATTTTGGCCATACTTCGTATTGAGTTTTATGGTTGGTCAAAATTCAAAGCTACAACAAACTTTAATTATAAAGTTGGAAAATAATGTTTTCTTTATGATGTTAGGTACAAACCATCACAGCAAAAGATGAAATTGGTGGTTTCGAGCGGTTTTCCTCCTATTGTAAAAAGACTTTTCAGTGTAGACAGTATGATGATTGTCAACCCTTAGAATGCTGGGTAATTTTCTAAATATAGATTTTTGTGTCATCTGCTTTCCAAAACCTTAAATATCTGCTTAATTTTGTTGTGGAAAGATACTCAGAGTAGCAAACAGGTTAGATTACAGGATCTAACCTGTTTGCATAACCATGAAGTCGGTTCCAGCACTATAAGAGTTAAAATGCGTATAAATGAAAGGAGGGGTTATACACACATTAATGGTTGATTTATCACTATAACATGAACTTTTCCCATGTCTTTTTGATTTGATACCATGCCAATAGGTAGTTGAATCACATCAATTAATTATCTATTTAATCTATGATTTTTTTGATGATCAACCTACACCACGGTTAGTTTCCTGTGCTTTTTCTTTTTATAGATAATCGATAATTACAAGCATAAAACAAATCACATTGCACAGTCTACAATTTATATGTCCACCTAATCATAACACCACTGCAGTCAGAATATAAAATTTTACTATTTCCCTATTTTTTTTAATTTAACATCCTAATTAATTGGTATTTTGGAGGATACATTCCACTTTCTCCAAAGTTCCTTACAAATGAATAACAATTTTACAATCCCAAATTGAAAGAGATTGCAAGCAATGCATGATTCTCCTAATCTCACAGTTGTTTCACCAGGAAACTTAAAAGATGAATACATGAAGGAAATGGGAAACAAAAAGTAATGCTCCTCGTTTCATTCCAAGATTTGCAATGTTAAATACTTTCCACAATATTAGCTTTTGTGACTCAAGTGACAAGAAGTCAATAGCCAGTCACAAAAATAGAATATGAAAAATAGCATTTTCTTTGCAATATTGGATGAGAACTGTGTGTCAAAAGACATAATTGCTAATGATGATTCATTTTCTTTGTCACAACTATTTCTTTGGGTCATCTGCTACAGATGCATTGACATGTTTGTATGAATAAAAGCATGGACAGGCTAGGAAAGCAGCCCCTTTTCCCATTCAAGGTTTGGTGATGTTAAGCATGTCTGGTAGAATCATTTTTCTGTACTTTTTCTCCAACTCTTGCATGTATTTCAAGTTCTGAGACACTTTGAAACCTGAAAGGGGTTCCTCCTGAAAAAAGGAAGTATACATAATTGAAAGTCTGTTTTTTTACCTATCACTAAATGTATTGTTTGTCACTTGAAAAATACAATTGTTAAGGAAAGATTCACTTTATGCAGTAGAAGAATTGAACAAGGCATTGCATAAGGGAAAGTTGTTATCTGTGATTGTTTCATTCATATAGAACAATTGCAGATTAAACACATGGTCAACTCTGTTTGTTTCAAATTAAACCAGTCTTAAGATTCTACATAGGGAATTAGACTTAGGCAGAATAATTGACGAAATATTTTTTTGATGTAAGTATGACAAAGATCAAATAAGCTCATAATTGGTGACCCCTGTATACATCCCCACAATGCTTTAAAGACGACAGAAGAGAGAAATTAAAAAAGGAATAAAGAATGATTACCCTTAGAAACATGAGCAGGTTCTGTGTCTGCATGTGTGTGTTGATCTCTGGCTGTAGATGTTTCAGTATTGACACACACATGTACACCTGGTAGTCTATACCCAGTATCAGACAGATGACGATGTAGTGACAAATATCCAACCAATCAAGGTAGTTCCAGAAACACTGCGTCAACCAATGTAAGGAGATCTGAAACAATGGGATAAAGATAATGAATAGAATGTAATTGACTGGTTGGAAATTTGATAAAGTAAATGTTACAATAACTTAACCTTTAACCAAAAAATTACAGGATTTAACATTGTCAGCTGCAGGCATATGATATTTATGTTGATAAAAAGGGGAAAGGCACACATGAGAAACTTATTCTTTCCCCCCAAAAAATATTCTATATTACCCTTGAAATATTTTCCAATTATATTCTGTTGTCAATGAATCAATCCCAAATGAACTTTGAAACATTTGGGCACCAATCATGCACCATAAAATAAACCAAACAATGCCATAAAAAAGGAGTGTATCAAGACATTGTATGTACCGTAGTCAAAAGTTTAGTTTATGACATGGTCAATGAACAATTATCACAACAGATTTGATCTGCAAATCAAAAACACTTGACTAGAATATGTAATCTTTTGAAGAAAAGGTGTTAGTATTTAGAAATGCATTGTATCCTTCCAGCCCTTGACCATATTTTTCACTTAACAAATGTTATTATGTTTTAAAGACATAAAAAGTTGAATTTTACCTGAGCTGGTGTATAACCAGACATCTTGAAAGCATGTGAGACCTGGGGTAGTTCTATCTGCAGTATAAACTCTATGTTGTGTCCTGTACTTGAGAATATTGGGGGTATGCCACTGGAGCTGAGGGCTATGGGTATATGCACCTGAAACATTGTTTATATTGAAATTTGGAGCATTCAATGCTTGTTTGTTTGAGGTTTACAACTATTTTCAGCAAGTTTTCACTTATACACAATCTAATTTGCCTTACGATGAAGACGCTTTCGGTGGTTTTGGCACGTAGAGCACTCTTCCATCTCCATGCCAAATTCTCAACATGGCCATTCCTGGCGCAAAGAGACGATGAAGACCCACAGTGTCCTGGTCAGACTGCATTGTTTCTGACAGGAAGGAATGCAACCTCGTCAGTGTTAACACATTGAACAGAATTAATTGGAGATTTGGTATTGGAACATCTAGCTGCCTGCTGCCCACCCAAGTGTCTGGGACACCTGCAGCAGATGATTAATGAAATCAGGATTAACTAACTATTCCTTGCTATAAACAAGTACTACCAATTTTTGACATGGAATTAGCCTTCATGTAGTTATACGATATCCCCATAAACAGAGTGCTGTGGAAGGAACACATTGTTTTCAATGCTTTGTGGGCTTTTCCATGACTATACATATCCATATATTTCAACTGCAACCTTCTACACCCAAGGCAAACACTCTACTAGAAAAAAGACATGTATAAGTTTCAAATGAATCAATGCCATTCCTTAATGTCTAAAAGATCAAAGCTCTCAAAAATACACCAATGTTGTGATGTAAGAACAGGTTAAGAAGACTGTGGAAAATTTAAAGTTCATAACTTCTATGTTACTGGTTTTCACTTTAAACTATTTCTCCTTTTCCTACAATGTTTTCCAGAGTCATCAGCAAAAAACTGGTCAAATGTTGTCATTGTTTGGTAATGGGTCAAGCACCTAAAGCTGAAAGCAAATGAAAAATAAAAAAATAATTGAATTACCGAAGCATGAAGTCTGGGTGCCCAGGCATATCCTGAAGCCCCAAGTGCGGAGAAGTTCTGTAAAAACTCCCAGGCCTTGGCATCGTTCCCATGAAAAGCTAGAAATATGGTGGCAGCAAACCAATCAAACCCAGGGTAACCATTCTGTAAATATTCTTGTATTTGGTCAAGGAAAGAAAACTCTAAAACAATAAACACATTTCCACTAACAGGGTTGTCATCAAGAGCCAGCTGCCAGCCAGTTCGACAGTTTCAAATATCTTTTTGGTCATCTCAAATAAAAAAAAAAGATATGTGGTCATAACTAGTAGTAACAACACTTAAGTTTTGTTTGCATCATTGGCCTCCTCAAATCAAAAGTTGGCCTCTTACATAAGAAATTAATGACAACCCTGCACTTATGAGCTTTTGTCACATGTCCAAATCAAAAGAAAAAGTAGATGAGATTTATTATATACCAAAATCTGAAAATCTTTCATGATATTTGGAAAAAATCATTATAACAAAAAAAGTTCCTCATTCCTTGTTTTCTACTACAAGAGCATTACAATAAGTGTATATAAAGCATTGGGTCTGTACATTGCAACGATGAATAATCATAAAACTTTACAATGTGAAGCTGGCTCATATATAAAAGAGGAAGAACACATTAACTGCCCTTAAGTACTAGATGAAGCTAGGTAGAAACAGTGATTTTCTATTTGTCAGCTAGTAGACAATCTATACAAAGGAAGGGTTTAAAGCTTGTGTTCTACTCAACCAAAGAAGAGTAATAAGCTCTTTTTTTATCATAGAAACATTACAACATTGATGTAGGTAATAAAAAGGATACTGAGATCTGTCTCTGGGAATTTCTGTTGTTGGCGCAGGAAGTAAGTCACTTGTTGGATGAGATGGGTCAATCTGTCTGTGGCCTCGTCAGTTGATTTACTCAATACCTTAAGGTGGGTACCATACCTGCAAGTTATCACAATGAGATGAGTTAGTTAACACATTCTTTAAAAGTATACAATAGAGTTATAGGTAGCAATGTATTTCAAAGTCATCTGAACACATTACTTGAAGCAAATATTACCTAAATCATGATGTGGGTTCTTATCGGAATCTTTCCACTGAGACAATTTATGACTTTGGGTTTAATCCTTTGCCAACATTTTTTCAGTTATATGACAGCTTTCCTGGGATTTTGCAATTACTAGGGGAAATCCGAAGAATCTTGGCAAAGGAAACCCCCATAAAACCGCTGTTTGTGACAAGGAATATGTTATTTCATCCTAATGACTTCTGTTTGCGATAGTATTGATATCAAGCAGGGCTTTAATCCTTTCCCAAATGCCAAATTTTCGACCGTCAAAAATTGAAAGACTTTTCAGATGACATTTCAAGATGTGATAAAATTGGAAAATAATCTTCTGATAGGGAAAAAACATTGTGAGAAAAGGAGAAATTGCTTGTTACGAGCAACTTCTCCTTTTCCCACAATGTTTTCCGAGTGGTCTGAAACAGAATCAATAATAATGGTAGATATGATTCAAGGTTCCAAGATCTCACCTGACAGCCATTTTGATTCCTAGGTGTTGAAGAGGGGATATGTTGACGTTCCTCAGAGCACTGTCTGTACCTACAAATCATTCATAAGATAGGTTTATAATATCCTCTTATCGAGGGTTCAATGCAAGACTATAGTAAGTGCTTCACAACTGTTTAGCACATACTATAGTCTTGCATTGAACCCTCGATATACAGTGTGTATGCACTTTAATGGACTTGCAGAAGAGGAAAACAATAAATCACTTACAAAATATGATTACATGTGCTCTTAATATGCCAACCATTAATTCAGTCCTTCGGATGAGACTTTAAACAAAGGTCCTGTCACATGAATGGCCTGAGTTGGCTAATACAAAATGGACATTAAACCAACCGATATAACCATCAATATTAATACCTATTATGACAAAGAACCTTTTGTTTTTCATCCATAACAATTGTCGTCTGCACATGCTTTCATTTTGGATCAGCTTTACAATCTAAAATAGGATACAGGATAACTCATTAACAGCTACAATAGACCACAATGCATTACCTTGAATTATCATTGGAATTATAAATGAACATGTGAATCATCCTTGCTTATTTGTTATGGTTGAAATATAGCTGAAATACTGTTGAAGCCCTGTAAAAACCCAATACAATCCAAACTGATGAATTCAAGAACAACTATGCCTACCTGCATACTGCATCAGTGGAAACACAGACTCTTCTGGCATAGAAGAGAGTACCTTAACGCCAAGCTCTAACAGCTTTTGTATCACTGAAAATAGCAAATATATCAATATCAATGAAAACATGAGTTTTCCAAAGGCTTTTTTGAGGTTATGGTTGCAGCCATTAATTTTCAATTTTTGCACTTTTCTTCATACTAACACATCTGATTTAATAAGATTCAAATAACTGACAAGTACAGTGTATCCCTTCCTGTAATGTTTGTTGGAGACATTTTCAATTTTTGCACATTTCTTCATATTAACTTATCTGATTTATGAGATTCAAATAACTGACAAGTCAGCAAATCCCTTCCTCTAATGTTTGTAGGAGACATTTTCATAAAAGGAGATATTTAGACAATTAGCTTGTTGGAGGTTTGTATAACCTCTCATTTGATAAACCATTATGAAGATTCATTACATGAGCATTATGTCAACTGGTCCATGCACGATATGGGGAAATGTAAAACAATATCCTGCCGAAATAGATCTTTAGGCAGACAACATCAACAACAATTTCCAACAAAAAAGTGTTGAAATCTGTTCAGCTGAGGCAAATAACTTGCCAATGATATGACAATTAAGTCCTCTTAAAAGGGATTTATTCTTATTCAGAATAGAAAATATTTTATATTTCCTGCATACCAGTTCCTTTAACCTGATCCCCTTTAGTAAGTAACACTTTCACTAGTAGAGTCCTGCATTTCTCCAACCATTCTCTGCCCTTTTCTGGCTTCTTAGCATCTAAGAACTCTGTCAGCTCATTATCTGCAAAAGTTTCAGATTTTTCATTTTAGCTTGCAGTTAGTAAATAATCATCGTTGAAAAAAAGAAAGAGATTTCTTGTGACATGCAAGTACCTCTTTGTTAAAAAGAAGTGTCAATGCAGTTTGAACAATAAAATAAAAAAATCTCATTGTTAACTCAATTGTGACTTGCGTTATATTGAATATTGTATAAAAAGCTAGCACCACAAAGAATAATTCACACCACAAACATTACTTGCAGGTATAAAGTCTTGCTAAGAAAGGTAATGTGATTACAGCAGTTTTTGATAAAATAGGAGAAAATACTTTTTTCCTCAGTCAGGCTTAATCAGGTTCGCTTATTATGCAGGGGATAAACTCTAAGAAAATTCATTGATAGACATATTGAAGCTAAACAGTGGATTCATAAAAGAACCTTTTTTTTTTAAATAGATCAATGTATTTAACTTCAAAGTGAATCTGATTGGATGTCATTGCATTATAACTTTTCTTCAATTTGAAATGTATAAAAAAAATAAAAAATAAATGTGACAAATTAAGGTTAAGGACATGTTCTACAGTTTTATAACAAAATAATCCTTTCATATAATTTTCTGAATTTTTGATATGTTATTTAGAATTTTATTGTGAATGCAACAATGAAAATAAAAGTGCAGGTTGACGAGTTAGTTTTTTTTGTAAAATGAGATTTTCCATGGTAACAGTTTGGGGCAAAAATGTCAAATTGACCATACCATCTTCAAAGGTAATAAAAAAAATCTGGAAGATTTTTAAGCACAAAAAACATGAATTCATACATTGAATACTTTATTGTTCAATGTTGTTTTGAATTATTACAATCTGAACAATTTTTGAAATCCAAATCAGTTTTTCAAAATTTTGTATTCAATAAAAAACAATGAAAATTGGTAAGTATATTACAAAGAAATGAAGATATTTCAAAATTCCTTTCATAGAATTTTCTTATTTTTCAGTATGTGAAGTAAAATTCAATCTTGAAATACAAAATGTAAAAAAAGTATATGTTGACCAGTTAGTTTTTCTGTAAAATGACAGTTTCCATGGTAACCGTATTTGAAAAACATTTATAAAAACGACAAAAACAACTTTAAACTTGAAAAATAGAAGCTAGGGGCTTACTATGCTTGAGAAATATATAATAATGTTAATAACCTATTATAATTTTATGGATAATATGATTATTCTTTGAAAAAAATGCATACAGTAAATTTCATCCGAATACAAATGTTTATCCGACTTCTATGCAAGTACCTCTTTGGTAACAGATGTATATACTCCATGGGATGTGCAGATGAAGTGCGCAGTAAAAACTACCAAGAAGGTCCTTAAGTAAAATAGGCAAAAAGGACTGACTGGCATGCAAAGAAAAAAGACCTTGAAAGAAAAAACTTCTAATTAACCTTTGTATCAGGTAGGATTCCATGAAAAAGTTTTATTGGAGTTTTCGAAATCATTCCACAATTACCAGATTTCCAAATAAAAGCTTATTCCTTGGCTAAATGAGCTTGCCAATGTAGTTCTCTATAGCCAGAAGCATACAAAGGTGAGAGTTTTAGGCCGAATTTCTACTTCTACAGGTCACCTTTCATAACAGGTGAGCATAGCTGCCAAAATGAACATTTTCAGTGCTTTTCGATTTGGTTTTAAGTGATTTGTTATGAGTGTGCTTCAATGCCTGAGCCCATGGATTTTGTCATATTACTTGTGCATGTAGTTTCCGCTTATCATTTGATAAAGTGACATCACCTCAAGTTGTGAACAAACTGAAGAACAGTTTAATGATTGATTGAACAAGTGAGTGAAATATAAGAAACAGTGAACGAATGAATCAATTCTACATTGGTACAGCGTGGTTTCATATACATTTAATCCCATTACTCAAAGCAAGACTGAAAAAGGTATTTTATTCATTTCTACTAATATTTATGCTTGCCAAGGCTTTGATTACCCTCAAGGATATTGAAAATTTAACAAACCAAAAACATCATTGAACTTGTCAAAATATTTGCAATCTAATATAAAAGAAATTATAACTAAATAAGTTTTACATTTATATGTCACTATCTGTTTTAGTTTGACACTTAAAAACGTTAAGTATATGTATATAAAATGTACTATCAACATATGTCCGAAATCTTAGTATTGATAACTGAATTGTGGTACATCTATTAACATGTTGATGTTCACAAGAATACTAATAATTGACTTCTGCAAGTTTTTCTATGTTTTCTTAAAATTGATATCTACATATTTCAAGATTATGTTGAATATTTTGAATTAGATCAATATCTGTGAATGCTGGATAACCCCATTAATATCATATCTACAAGTGTAAGAGTTTGTATGTTAGAATCTTCAGGCTGGCATCCTCCAGTTGATAAATGTTTGTCAGCTGTATATTGCTGTAACATGTTGATATCTGCTCTTAGTCATAAGTTTTTATATCATCTGAAACAGACCCAAGCCCTATATATTTAGCCAGGTATTTACTATAAGGGGATAATGATAAGGTTCCAAGAGTATGATTGTTAAAACTCTGTGAAATCTAGCACACAAGAAGGAAATATGAATAGAATTATAATGTAATGTAATAATATATGTTTAAAGACCTGATATCTTAAAAGAGGGTTTACACTAGAAACAAGGGTCATGAAATGGATGAACATTGAAATATCATGTCATGAAAAATGGATATAAGTAGAAACATAATGTCATAAAAGATGTGTATACAGAAATGTGATGTCAAGAAATGCATGTTTATAGAAACATTGTGTCATGAAAGGGGTATATATAGGAACATGATGTCATAAAAGGGTATATATATATATATATATATATATATAGAAACATGATGTCATAAAAGGAGTGTATATAGAAACATGATGTCATAAAAGTGATGTATATAGAAACATGATATCATAAAAGGGGTGTATATTTTGGAACATGATGTCATAAAAGTGGTGTGTATATAGAAACATGATGTCATAAAAGGGGTGTATATTTTAGAAACATGATGTCATAAAAAGCATGTTTATAGAAACATGATGTCATGAAAGGGTGTATATAGAAACATGATGTCATAAAAGGCATGTTTATAGAAACATAATGTCATGAAAGGAGTATGTATACATGTATATAGAAACATGATGTCATAAAAGGGGTGTATATTTTAGAAACATGATGTCATAAAAAGCATGTTTATAGAAACATGATGTCATGAAAGGGTGTATATAGAAACATGATGTCATGAAAGGCATGTTTATAGAAACATAATGTCATGAAAGGAGTATGTATACATGTATATAGAAACATGATGTCATGAAAGGGGTATACATGTATATAGAAACATGATGTCATGTCTGAGTAGCAAATCACAAACTAATACCTGTCTTATCACCTATGCTGGGTGATTGGTGGGTGGGGTAGATAAATCCTGGAAACAATTAGTTAATTATTTGATTATAACTTGATTTTTCCAAATACAAAATGCTGTGACTCAGTAATGCTATTGAAAATTCAAACCTAAAGCAGGTTATATACAATGTAACACAAATAAACCGATGACAAACAACCATGCATCACAAACAGATCTATTTCTTGTCATCTAATGATGTGTTCAATCTAATACAACATTGTTTACAACATTTTGTAGAAGGTATGGGATTAAGCAAAGATCTATGATGGTTTAAAGGTTGAAAAGCAACAAATTCACTTAAAGAAAACAAATTGGGACACATAAAAGAAAATAACAAACACAAAATTTAACGACACATTCAATACCATATATGTTTCTTTATCTATTAATCAAGTATAGAAGTTTATAGAGGGCACAAAAAAGGATTGACAAATACCTTTGAAACAAGATGAATTCTTTATTACCAAAGAGGTTATATAGTTTCATCTACAATGTGACTTTATAAGTAAACTGAAGTTAGTGGGTTCAAACTACAAGAGGCTGTAATTTGTATATTTAAGATAACAAAATGAATTCAAATTAATATACTGTTAAAAGATTATCATGTTCTTTGCTTAAATATAATACATTAGGTATAGTGTTAAGATCTTTTATTTCTATCTATAGTTAAAATGTTTGCCTAACTCTGCCGCTATTCTACAAAGCAGTTGTGACCCAACCCCATTCAATGTCACTTTTACACAGGTGTCTGTGTTTTAACATGTAGAAATTGAGATATTCTACATACATAGGGTAACAAAGAGTGTCTGCTAAAATACAAGTAAACTGTATAAATAATTTTAAAAGCTAGCTTTTGAAAGTTTACTAGTAGAATCCAAATATTTAGTGCAGAAACAGTGAGACAAGACATTGACATATATTTGAAATAAAGAGACAAAATGGGGCCTCCGTGGCCTAGTGGTTAGAGTACAGAACTTGAAATCACATGGCCCCTCTCCGCGTGGGTTCAAATCCTGAGAGGGATATGGATTTTCATGAGAGGCAGTCTCCCGACTGACTTACGGAATGCCGATGGTTCTACCCACCTTGACCAGCCCTTGTGGGCAGTTGAGTATGGGGTCTTCCTCCATCATTAAGAGTCGGGCATCGCTACATAACTGAAATAATGTTGATGTGATGTAAAACCCATATGAAAAAAAAAAAAAAGAGACAAAATAGATATTGTTTGACCCTTCCCTTCATATAAAGTTATGATCATTATTTGTATTAAACTCTTAACGAGCAATTTATGCTATTGTCACAGTGGTTTCTAAAGTCTTCTGTAATAGATGCCAAATTAATGTTAGGTACTATGGAGTAGGGGTTCATAATTTTTCTATTTAGATCTTTCTCTATCAATCCCTCTATTTTTTTGGTATTCAATGTCAGTTGTCTGTTTTGATAAGCATTAAAAAACATTCCCTTATTTGGAAGTATTTGATAGGTTCAAATTGACTTCAACAATAGGCAATGCTTACTAAGTACACAAAGTAGTATTTCCTTTGTGATACGGGTTAGAAAGCATTGAGGCAAATTTCTTGTTTTGAGGCGTTTTAGTCTTACATCACCATCTGACAGACCATCAGACAATAGGATGAGAGGAGTTATATAAAGGATAAGGGTTAATCAACATGTAATTCAAAACAACATTTTACAACATAACAATTCTTTTTTTAAAAAATAAAACCATAAAACCCTTTACCTTGTTTTATGGCACTTCGTCCACCCAGGTTTGGGCTGTATTCTTGAGGGGTGGGGTAAGCAGAGAAGAGTGGGTACGGGTAAGGGTTTCCGCCATCCTGTAATTATAGAATAGAATTGATTCATTGAACTGTTCACAACATCGAATAACAAACAAACTTTGTGAAGAAGTCTTTTCTATCTGTGTTGGAAAAGTATGAAGTCTTACTTTCTGTGTAAAGAAAGACATGGTGAAAAATAAAGTTTCTTATAATATTGGGAGAAAAAAATAACTATAGAAGGAGAAATCAGGCATGTTGAGATATTTTTATTTTTGTCACAATGGTTTATCCTTTCTAATGCAATGTGCCTTATAATGCACATACATGTTAAAGAAAATGGGTAAAAAGAGATGGTTTAATAAATGATTGTCCTTCCTCACCTCAATAGTTCTACTGGGC
Source organism: Cerastoderma edule (assembly GCA_947846245.1). Taxonomy (NCBI): domain Eukaryota; kingdom Metazoa; phylum Mollusca; class Bivalvia; order Cardiida; family Cardiidae; genus Cerastoderma; species Cerastoderma edule. The sequence continues at coordinate 9,797,315 of OX401410.1, read as the reverse complement.
AGATTTCTCTCTGTGGGTCCACCTACCAAAAATGACCGCACCAGTATGTTGTTACGTTCCACAGTCAACATGTCTATGATGATCACCTTTCTGTAAGATAAATGTTGCATAAGATTACCTCTTTAATTAGTAAAATTGTCTGATATGAACATGCTAACTAATGAACTGCTTGATAATGGTTTAACTTCTAACTTCATATCAGAATCAGAAGACTTTAAAAACTACTGTAGTTATAGGAGACATTGCTTGCAACAGTCACCAAAAAAAGGTTAAAAGATGCTGTTTACCATAGAATCTGTTTACCATAGAATCTGTTTACCATAGATACTGTTTACCATAGAATATGTTTACCATAGATACTGTTTACCATAGATACTGTTTACCATAGAATCTGTTTACCATAGATACTGTTTACCATAGATACTGTTCAAGAGAGGCGAGGGACAGTTTGACATAATGAACAAAACTTGTCTTTCTTTTTGTGGGATCCAATCCTGATGGCAGTAAAATGTATTTTCCTGAGAGGTAATCATGCAACTTTTAATCAGAATGCCTACAGTTTCACCAAGCAAAACTTAGCCCTATTGGCACATACATTTTGGACATTCCCCCTTCACTTTCAGTCATGAATAACGATACTGAAATACTTTTGATGGTATGTACAATCCTTTTTTAAGCAAAACAAACAAATTAAGAGATGGAATGACCTTAAGACATTTAAACACTTACTGATCTTTGTTGATATGGTTGTCTGTCTGGGCTGCCAGCAAGTTCTCCTGTATTTTATATTGGGACTGCATTAGGAGTAGGGAGTCAAGACATGATATCATCACACTCAACACCCTGAAAACGTAAACATATCAATCAATTTCTGTATAAACATACTTCTCTAAACATAATCTTTACACAGAGTTCTGTGTTAATTCATTCAACATGGACCTGTTCCTTATTTCTAATTGATAAGAGTTGTTATGATTTTGGGAAGAAAAGCTTTTCAGTAAATTATAAACATCATCTTGATATTTATCTCAAGAATATATCAATAATGAGCAATTTCTTTTCATCTCGCAATATAAGAATTGTGTTTTTTGTGCAAATGTCTAAATGTCTGTAAAGTTGTATTGGGTAAAAGGTTTAAAGTAATGAAACAAACCCACCATGCTTACAGTCAGAGTCTACAACAACAAATCTATTAGATGCCAGCAAGAAAGATTCTCATGGTGCCCTTGAGAAGAACAGTACATTCAAACCAGACTAGTATATAACAAACAAACCTAGTAAAGATATCAATTTAGTGAAAAACACTGTCAATCACTAAATGATTATGGTATCTATCTTAGTTTAAACTTATCTATTTTATATCGATTATGAAGGAAGCTTGATGCTTATTGAATCAACTCACTTTGACTGCTACCTTGATACAAAACCAGTACTTCTGCCGATTTGTGGGGTAGTCCAGGCAATTTCCACCTCGTCTGATAGGGATGGAACCTCCGACCAACGCTCTACCACTCCAGCACTATCTCAATCATTACATATACTCTATAACAATACCCAGGCTTTCATATGGAAATATGTATGCCACAAACCTTACAAGTACTTTATGGATATCTTTGGTGGGACCGGAGACATAAACATGTAACAAACTGTATATCTTACCTCAGACCAAATATATGAGACTGTTCTACATTGAACAGGGAATGAATCTTTGCTGGAGTGTTCAATAACACAATCCTATCAAGCAGGCCCTGAAAAAGATAAACAATCATGACAACATAACTGATCTACAAATGCACCACTACTTAGTGACATGCAGTTTCATCTATTGACACAAAATAAAGATAATGGTAGCAATAGATGCATGCTGTGTAACAAAAATGCTGACTAAATGCAGATCGAAATGCTTATGAGATGAGAAAAGGGTGATAATCCAATTTAGAGCAAAACCAGATAAAGTATGAAAAATCTAATTTCTTCAAGAGATATAGATATTGGGTAAAAACATTATGACCAAACTTGAAAATGCATTTCATGAGCATCTTCTCCTTTAGTTACTGCAATTTTAAAAGCCTTCTGCAGGGGTGTCAAAGTAGCATTAGGAAATGAAGACAAAAGAGGTAAAAGTAATCCATCAAAAATAATACAGTAGTTCAATATCAAATTAAACAGAGTGCTAGGTAAGATCAATTTTATCATCACTTAACACAGATATGCTAATCAATGTCGAACTCAAGAATAAGTTACATCAATTAGACAAGATGGTGAGAAGGAAAACTATATACTTACTGCAAAGGTTTCTGGAATTTCCCTAAAGCTATAGCTCTGTTTGGTTGGTAGCGGATGGTCATACAAGATTTCATATACTGCAGGGAAGGCTGACAAGACATTCAGAAGTCTAAGTAGGTGCTGAAAAATAAATAAAATGAAATAACAACGAAAGAATATGCAATTAACAATGCATTATAACTACCTTATTTTATTAATATATTAATATCTGTATTTCAAGAGTTTGCCAATTCATAATACAATCCAAAATGGAACCAAAAAAGGTGGCAATTTCAAAGAATGAAAAATCAATTACATCTCTTCTCAAAAATATTTCTACCTGACACAAAAAAGGACCTATTAGATTCATAGCTTCATAATTCATCAATTCAAACAGCAACTCATCCCTAGGTCAGTGGACTCTCTTCCAAATTAAAGTGAAAAAAGCTCTGTTCTGCTTGTAGATAAGAAGATTCATGCATGTATTACCTTGTGTAAAGCTCTGTCAATAGGGTCCACAGGCCAAGCCTTGGGTGTAAACAATGTGACATCGCTGGGACCACATTCCACCACAGACCACATCTCAGACACAAGGGACTTGATATACCCTAGAAATGGATGAAAAAAGTATGAATATAATAAAAAAGTATTTATGTAAATTTTGTGGTTGAAAATTATAATTAAGTCATTGTGAACACTTTTCCAAGTGTATTTCGGAAAAATTTTAACATGTTCTCCCTGCTTCAAAGCTAAGAATAATGTATATAAAAGAAAGCTTACAACAAATAACCCTTATTGTATGCTAATTTCTCTTTTTTGATCCTATTCCGTCTGGAGTTGTCTTCTACAGGTGTGTTAATTTTTGTTTATATAAATCAAAAATTGATCAGATGTAAAATGCTTATTTGCATTCCAGAATTGGTTTCCTTATTTTTCAATAACAGTGAAGTAATAACCCATAAAAGACCAAATTCTCTCTCACCTGTTTTCTTTAGCGCTGCCATGCCAGGGGCCGTAGCAGCAACTTGTGTCACCATGTATCCATAACCAAACTTCTCACATTTACTGACCTGAATGATAAACGCAAAATCAACTTAAAGGAAAGGAATGTAAGTGATCAAATAAATCCATCTTGTCCTATACAAAAGTAGTTTGTGAGAGTCAATTGTGAAAGGACCACTGAAGTAGTACAGCCGGAGAGTGCGCTTTCTGTGGGGAAGGTTTAAGGGTTGATTCCCCAACTGGATCATAACGAATTTAAAAAAAGAGACCAACAAATAACAGTGCCTTACACTTCATAAAATGTGAATAAGGACTAAGGCTAAGAAGGGGGCACTAACTTGGGATCACTGTATTCCAACATGTTGTGAAACCTTTTGACTCGGATTCACAGGGCCTTTCACATTCCCCTTTTTCCAGATTCACAATTTTGTCTGCCTTTCAGCTGATTAAATCTGGTCATTATTTCTATCCAAATGCTTCATAATAAACATGACAAATTCCCTTTTTGTCACATGAAACCTTTCCATAATGTGTCTTTATAAGGATACAAGGGGACTGACCTGCAGTTTTTTCTCGTATCTGGAGTGCATGTAGAACATGCATTCATTAAGTGCACCAGTCTGTTGTAGTAATAGTATGCCTTTAGCAGTGCTTGCAAAGTTCAGCAAATTGTCACGCAATGTGTCTTTCCATTGTGCACTGAAATTAAGAAACGGGTAATAGATATTATCATAATAAGTAACTGAGGAAACCCATTCCCTCAAAAGAACTTTAAAATGCATCTTCAGAAGAGCAAAAAACTTAAGACAGTTAAGAGCCTAATGAGCATTTTGCTTTTCAGTATGTTTTATTATCCAATCCTATATATATTTTTGTAAGTATGGTGTACGGGATAGCAGTATATTGTTAACAGTACGTCATTGTATGGCTATACCAGGCTTATATACGCTAGAGAAAGACCCGAAGTTTAACTTGGAAGAACAAGAAGACTTTCATTAGTCCACCGGGTTGGCCTCTCTCATGAAAATCAAAGGCACCGGGACAATGATTTGAACTCATGATTAACATGGTAGTAAGTCTATTTGGATGACCTTGTTTGAGCATAGAGGTAGGTTATATAATGACTCACACATCATAGTACTCGCGGATGGTTACACTTGAATTGTCACTTGAACTATCGTCATCAGGTGTGGGAGTGTTATTAGTCTCCAGTTCCTTGGAAGCCTGAAAAGAGAAATGTCTACAATACAATACCTAGGTGAGATGCAGGTTTAACAGAAATTTACAAAAACCTCATGCACATACAATCCGATAATTCATGTGGGAAAATTCATAAAAATTCAAATTTTTGGTAAATGGTTGATATGAATACACTTGAAATTCCATATAAGTCATAACAATTTCACATTGGTTTAAAACCATTCTCAACTTTGTTTCAGTTATTTTGCAGCAGTTAGTGGATCTATATTAGAAGTACCCTTTTTGGCCTCAAAGCTGCCTATCAATATGTGATAATATCCTAATTACTCTAAGTTCCTTACAGGAAAGCCTCTTTCACAATTGTCTTTTGGTCTTGTGTAAAGCCGGTCCTCGAAGCTAAAACAAGCATGCCTTAGAGGAAGGTAGAGTAGACATCAATTAAACAAGTATATATATCAACATTTACTTTGTGACATTGGTAACAAAAGATTGTGACATAAGATATCATTCTATGGATAAATAAATGTATTGGTTTCCCTTACATCCCTCCATGCCTCTGCCACCACTGTATGCAGTGCATATGGGTAGAGAACAAGTAGTCCCTCGCATGTGTTGTACAGCTGTCTACAAATGTATAAATACGCTCCAATCACAGCTGGACTTGGTGCAGGCCCCGCCTCTCTTGGAAGTTGTCGTAGCAGTGCCTTCTTTGTGAATTCTGCTATGATATGTGCTGCCGATGACCTGAATTGGAATGAAATTATTTTAAGGGCAGCCCCTCACACGGTACACAACTACCTTGGAACACCTTCAAGTGAATGGCAAAATCACTGTGACAAAAATCACAAAACCTCTCCATATATACACATTTTGATGCACATAAAGCAGGGAAAATTAAGAAACATGAGAATCATTTAATTATGAAACAATGGTTTTACAAAAATCATCACAGAAAAGCAGTTCTCTTTCCCTCTGGATGCTTTAAAATGCTGTACGCTAATGCTTTAAGTTTGGACATTCAGAATTTCCCATACAAGTAATGGATTAGATTGGGGATTGTTATAAGGGAACTTAATGTGCCATAAGACTTACTTTGTTCTAGAGAATATGTCTTTTTTCTCTCCATACATCAAGTGTCGTCTACCTTTTGTACTGGAAGCTATCATAGACAATATGTCAGCGACATGAAGAAGAGTTTTCTCCCCTGGAGCTTGATGTTCCTAAACAAAGATAAATAACAAAATCAATAATATTGGAAAAAAAGGAAAGTCAACAGCTTGCTTTCTTCATGAATATTCTTTCATTATTATGCAAATTTATTCTAAAACACCAAGCCATCACATATTTGTCATTTATTTGTTTATATTACCATGTTTATGCACATTTATATGCTGTACTCTTATATGTTCAGCAACAAACTGTGTCTAGTTCATATGTCAATGAACTATTCATAACTCAAGACTCTATATGCTTTTTAACACAGCAGAAGATGCATGCATAAAACAGCTGTAAAAAAAAAAAAACAGAGAAATCTTTTGTGACAGTAAACATCTCTTTTTGTTACAATACTTCCAACCTAACCCCACTAGGAAAATCTAATTTCTCATCTATTGAGAACAAGAATGAAACTAATCAATGATACTAGATTTATTTTGATTGATGAGAAATGATGGAGAATTAGTCAGTGAGATTATCTTAATCAATAATAATTCTACCGCAAAATATACATGTTAATCAGGAACTTAAAGTACCAAATATAAGGAACTGTGAAGTTTTATGAATTACCTAAAAATTGTAAATAAGGCTTCTAGGATCAAACGTATTTCTTAGACACTTGGATTAGCAAAACTAGTCTGTCCTAAATGACGTATAAAAATATGTCTCTAAATGTTTTCTTTATAAATCTAGACATTGCTAAAATTCAATCATTCCCTCAAAAAAAAAAGACTGCTGCAAATGTCATTGAAAACATTTTGACAAAAGGAGACTTTGCTCTGAATGAACATGATCTCCACTTATGAAGATAACTTTCTAATACTTGATAAAGAATCATCACTTTCATTCTTGCTGGGATGTTTTTAAAATGGTTTACTGCAAACATGTTTAAATGGTGATCTATATGAGCAAAAAGGGATGGGTGGAGAATTGGTTTTAAACAAGGTCATTGTTATTGTGCATTTCTGTAGAACAGTATTAAAAGTTAATACCAAAATTAATGTTATCTTCTATGGACATTTTTTCTCCTTATTGCCTGAAACAAAAACTAATTTAGAACCAATTCCACATGTATTTGAAATAAAGTTAGTTAGAAGATTCATTATGATTTGTGACTTGATAAAATAGCTGAAACCTTTTGAAAATAAAAGTGATGATTTCACAAGCCTGTGACAGTCTAAATAACAACACATACTGGCATTCTTCGTCATATTCCTTCCCTCAATAATTGTTGTAAAAGACCATGTTGACGAAGGCAAATATTTTTGTGTTGAGCAAATATCTTTTTGTCAAAGTGGTTCCTAAAAAAAACTTCCACTACATAAACAGGTAATGGAAGGATCATGAAATTGCGATTTCTTTTAATTAATCAGTTTTTTTCCATAAATCAAAATGTGCTATGAGGGCTCCAAACCCTAGGTTAATGGGTCGTTGTAACTTGTTAGACAAAAAGGGAAGAAAACAAATAATTCACCTTAAAGCTGAAATACTGCAAAATTAAATTACACATAGAAAAATAGGCATAAGAAAATATTTTGCTGCAACATGAAAAAACTATTAATCAACAAAAACTACAAAACAAAAAATAGGGATGAATATTAATCTATGCAATGACAACTGTGATGAACCAAAATAATGTATGAAAATGTAATAAATGATTGTCAATTACCAATATAACAGGCATGCCATAACTCATGAAAGCATAAATTCATTATTAGCAAATACAGATTTTCACAATGGTATAATGGTTAGCCATGGGGACAAGAGACAGGCCATTCAGGGTTCGATTCCCGGTGGTGATCAACTTTTTCACCATTGAGTGTCCTTTGGGAAGACACATTTCCCAGCCCAGTACTGGTAGATTATCCAGGGAACATGCACACACTATGGTGCTCAAAAATGGGCCCTGTACATTAACAGAAAAAACAAAAACAAACAAAAACAAACATCTACAAACATAACAATAACACAGTACTTTTCCAATCAACGACAGAAGCAGTATGAAATTAACATTGCTAAATATATGTGACTAGTATACCCTTAAACTTCATACATATTTATCTCAATTCATGTTCATCTTAATACACCTTTATCCAAAAGTAAAATGAAACCACTCTAACAATAGGACTATTTCCTTTAAACAAGCAACGAAATTTCTCCCTTTTTAATAATGGCTTCTTACATACCCGTGGCTATTAAAATGCACCAGTCATAAAAGAGCATATGTTAAAAGAACCAGGGATGCCTAAGTCGTTGGTTATAACCAATTCCCTCAGATCAGATTTTGTGAAATGCTGATATTGAGACCAACAGCAGATTGATACTTCAAAAGTTATAAAAACTTTTTTTTTTTATGGTATTGGGAAGATGCCAAAGTGACAAAAAGATTAATTACTCATATTGAACAATTGTTCTCTATTCACTATTGATTCTGCTATTTTACTTTTAAAAAGGTGTATTAAAATGGGTATATATGAATGGTAGAGTTGAAACTGTTAGTGATATAATGATGGGACATAGCTGTACATTTGCTTTGTTCGTCCAGACATGGATGAGGAATAATACAAAACAGTTAATTCATAACTACATATACTAAGACCAAGCAAGCAACCAACATTGAAAGGTTTACAGTCCCTGCTTTTCATATACAAAGGTAAGCAGTAAAGTCTTTACTCCAAATTTACACAAAAAGCTTTTATTCTGATTTTCTATCAGAGGTTTTATTTTCGATTTGATTGTCTCCAAATACAGCTTTCCATCCCTACATGTGATTATCAATTGATATACAAAGGAAAGCAAAGATTGACATCAGTGAAAACAACATTGCTCATCATCTGTGCCAACTTTACCACGTTCTTTCAAAAAAAACATATTCCTCAAAAGACAAATCATTGTTTGAAACATGAAATATTGCTCATATTAGCAATACCAAATTTTCCCAACAATACTTTCAAAATCCTCATCTAAACCACACAATTAAAACTCTGAGTTAGGTCATTGTGATTATATATGCTAGAAAGGAAGTAGCTTGTGAGCACCCTTTAACCTTTCGATGATGAAAAGGAAAAAAACTGCATGCAATATGGACACAGTGCATGATAAATGGGTGAAGCATACAACTACAATTAATTGATTTGATACCAAAACTCTAGCAAGCAGCCATTTTGTTTATTGTGTTGTTGTTAAATGATGTTTTCAACAGTTCATCAATTATTTATATCACATAATTCCCTTGATTGAACCCAGTACAATCCTATTTTGACCCTGAACTCGCCATGTCCATTACTCAGATCCCTATGGAGTGGAAACAATGCATGTACTTGTACTATCATCGTTCATACCTTTTTGGCATGAACATATTCAAACAAGCAGTTATAAAATTTAACCATATCTTGTAGAGCACAAAAAGCTTGGTTTGTTCAATTCATTCCATCATCATCTAATACTATATCCTACCAAGAAAATAAAACCCTCTTTATTTTGAAGGAAAATGTAGTTGATGTGTTTGTCCGTGGCTGTTGCTCAGAGTTTTAGTATTGGTGAGTTCTATAAACTACTTTGATGTGCAATGGTCTGTTTGGTCTTCCATCTAAACCATCATTTGTGAGATTCATTCATTAGAACTGTCAAAACTCTTGTTGTCATATGTTTTTTCATTTCAATGCAGTTAACAGCATAAGATTTATTAAAAAAAAACACTGACAGAAGTAGTATTTGTTTGTAACAAACAATCTGTCACCATATCACTATGGTTTCTACAGTATATCTTGAATGAAATGTTATTGTTAACCCTTAGAATGCTGGGTAATTTTCTGAAAATAAATATTTGTGTCATCTGCTTTCCAAAACCTTCAATACCTGAGAAGAGAAAAGATATTGAGAGTAGCAAACAGGTTGGATCACAGGTCAGCCGCCAATTTATTTGACCCTTATAAATAAAAAGGAGAAATTGCTTGTTAGTTGCAATTTGCTTTGGCCATAATGCATTCTTGAGCATTCTGCTAATATAAGTGCGTATATGTAAGGCAAACCTATATGCAGAATACATATATGAAGTACATATTATAAAGAAGGATGTGAATACAGGCCTTATCAGTGTTTCGAACCTACCCTGTACCAACTAATATTTTACACACATATATTTCACATACATACATATAATTCACATACATCACATATACACAATGTACATATAAACATGTATATACACTCACCAGCTTAGTGAAATGATGCTCTTTTACTACCTTCACAAAATGAATGGATGAAAAAAAATAATGAATGAATGAAATAATGAATAAATGATAATAATTAAACAAGTGAAGTCATTAAATGAATGAATTTCTGTTATGACATGATCCAAATGAAGTACAAGTAATTGTATAAGAATAGTTGGTCTATCTAGTTAACTCTTTGACAGATATGATAAAGGGACCAATGTCATTTAACCTACATATACAGTGATTTTTTTCTAAATTAAATCAATGGGCCTTTTTGACCAAAACTTAAAAATCAATGGGTTTTTCTATAGAAAAATGATTAAAATGAATGAAAGTTATGAGTTTTTGGGAAATTTTATGAGATATTTTGGGCCAAAAATTATCACTGACCTATATATACAAATAACATCGAATAGAAGAAGACAAATCTCATATGAAAGACCTTCCATTTTCATGAATGTGTGTATTTCTCTAGTTGATCAAAAACTTGCATCTGGATATAATCAATCAAAGGAATTTGCATTTGGCTATATGATAGGAATATTCAACATCGTTTGTGAAAGCTTATACTTAGGAATAATGATATTTGACAAGTTTGTAAGCATTTAGTAAGCGAAAATTCAGGAACAAATTGAAATCCATTTCACTTCACAACTGAATAAAACTTATTAGTCAGCGCATGATCATTCAGTGTTAATTTATATTGCGAAACAATTTGCATCTTATGAAATGAAACTTTAAGCATTTTGTAAGCAAAGAAAATAATTCATCTTCAAATCCACATCACAGGAGAATCAATTCTTCCAAGCACTTACTTCATCCTCAAAACCTATTTCTTCCCAATACTGTAAAGTCAATCAGTAATGTAGAAAAGAACATAACCTGTATTCTATATTAAATGGATACAATATTTTAAAGCATTTTAAGAATAATTCAAGATGGTCATATTATACAAGTCTCAATTTACTTCAAAGGCATTTGAATTAGTCTTTCTTTCATATGACATTTTTACACTCATCCCAATTGAAAGCAACTGTCATCGAACATTATCAAATGTGAAAAATTAAGTATGATTATGATATTGGTAAAAATACATTGTGACAAGAGAAGATATCTAATGCATGTCATTTCTCTTTTAATCACTTAATTTTGTTTCAAACTGTAAAAATGCTAATATACAATGGGTTAAAAAATATTTTACTGCCATATGAAATAATTAGAAGTCATAATTTTCACAGGCTCGTTCATAACAACATTTTCAAAGGTAAATCCATTTCAAGAAAATTAGCTGTTGTTATATTCAGAATATGGTTCAATCAACCCTTTACCAAACAACAAATTTTTGACTTTCCCAAATTGAAATATTTTGCAGACAACATTTCAAAATGTGATGAAATTGGGAAAACAATCTTCTGATAGAGCAGAAAACATTGTGGGGAAAGTAGAAATTGCTTGTTACGAGCAATTTCTCCTTTTCCCACAATGTTTTCCAGAGTCGTCTGCAACAAAGTGGTTAGATCTGGTTATTGTTTGGTAATGGTTTAGATGACTTACTGCCACGTCCAGGAAGTGGGAGATTGGAGAGAGAAGTGTGCTGGTGATCTCATCCTTATAGAGGCATATCTCACAGGCCTGCTCCGAGCTGCACAACCCTTTGAGTACGTCTGTGATCAGCTTAGCTGGATCAAACATATCCGCTAGAAAAGAGGGTGGGATAATAAATTTGGAAATATTGTAGGAAAAAGGAGACCCATGGATTATTTTTAACCCTTTTTACTTATCAAAATGCATTTAAGATTTTTAGGAGGTTTTGGCATTAATATTCGAGAAAATGTCTGAACAATTGCTCACTATTTTACAAGTAGACAATTTTTCAGGAAAGTGAAAACCTACTCACAATACAATTTGTCAAAAACATGATTTATTGAAATTTAAACAACTTTTATTTTATTTAACATTTAAATCCAAACTTTACAATAATGATTTAAAAGTGTCACTGATACCTCTTGAATTTGATAAACTGTTTTACTATCTTGAAAACAGAAGAAGTCAAAATCTGTTAAATGCCTCTACTATTCAAAATCTTGGATCCATCAAAAGCAAAATTTCTTTGTTTTAACACATTGAAACATAGAGTGGCCAAAAACAACTGTATCATGGGTTCAGTGGAAAACTATAGTAAGTACTTTACATCTGTGAGGGACTTGCTATAGTCTTACGATAATTCCTTAATATGAATATGTTTGAGCTTACTCGGTTGTAGAGATATACAGTAGACAATAAACCAACTTACAAGCATTGGCTTTGGGTAGATGAAAGACAGGGCTGGGATCTACTACTATCAATACCATAGCCACCATCAGCTTTTTAATTGAAACTGGATCTGGAAAAATAAATCTTGATTGTCACACAACACGTCTAATGCACATGCAACTTAAGGCAAAAGTAATCTGTCTGTCAGAAGATACCTTCAGTACCATCACTTTTTCTAAGAAGGTTTTCTTCTTTGGTTTGTTTAGATGGGGCTAAATGCTGTTTCAATAATTGTTCAGTTATGTCATGGCTTTTGTTTAATCAACAGTACTAGGCTAGGGTTCTGAAGTGATTTATCAAATTACTTCATATACTCTAATGGAATAAATTAAAAGCAGCAGCACACAACTTGTAAAACATGACATCACATTCAAATTAGCAACCGCATGACAAAAAAAGTAGCTTGTGATGAGAACTTTCTCCTCTCATGAAGGTAGTTTACTTAATCTCTGACAGATGGGTTATATATGGGCCGCGTCACGCGAAAAGGGGCACTCGGACATAAATAAAAAGCACTGACTCAGCTCTTTCTTAGTGCTATTATTCCAGCATTTAGTCACGACAGTTATCATTTGTATTTATTTAAAGGTATAACTGGATGTCCTCTAAGATGGCAAACAGTGTAGCCCCAGACCAACCGCCACTTCACTGACGTGGCGGCTGGTCTGGGGCTACACTGTTTGGTATGTCCGAGTGCCCCTTTTCGCGTGACGTGGCCCATATGTATAAATGAAACAAAAAATGAATCATTATAATAATGTGACAGAAAAATACCTTCAGAGTCTTTCAATTTGATAGGGAAAAACTTCCGACCATTACTGAAGCACAGTATCTTGCCTATAACACAGGCTGAATGGATGAAATAGGCATACTCTAGTTCTGCTCCAGTAAAATACACTCTTCTGATTTCTGAAACAGATGAAGAAATACAAAATTAAGGAAATACTTGAATTGGAAAACTCTAACAACACAGGATTAATGGCCAGGATTACATTGAGTATGTAAATTGTTTTGAATTAAATTTGTGGTAAATTTTTGCACTTGAGTGTTGACAGAAAAAATGGTATCATATAAAACCATTACAGTTTTTATATCAGGATTTACGTTTTGTGTCTGTGTTTAAACAGAGTATGTGCATCATAAATAATTTAACATTACAAAAAAATCTGTTCTATAATTGTAAAATCATAATCAAAACTACTTACCAAAGCTGGACTTTGAAATATTCTCTGATATGTCACTCATAAGATCAAATGGCACTTTTCTAGCAGCTGAAAACTCGAGGCAATGTTTCACAGAATTTTCAACCTATGGTAAAAAAAGAAAAAAATGTAGATAAACAAAACCAAATAAATTTACTAATTTAATTGTACATGCATATAATTATTGTATGAAAAATTAACTTATCTATTATACATTGACTTTAGAACAAATTTTTACAACTTAAATCAAGTACTCTCAATTCTGTTTCCTGAATACAAAACTAGAACTCATTCCAAAAGTTGATGAATGAAAAGTCCAAAAGTTGGCCCCTCTTCTCACAGGGTTTGAACACACAACTCTTGAAACCCGAGGTTGTGCTGCACTACTGGATCACTGTCCTGGACTCTTAAACATTCTTCTAACTCAACTAAAACACAAACTTTTTCAAGAATCCACCTTGTAAAGTATTCCAAACAAGATTGGAATAAAATTGGTGAATATTCATACTGAACGATATTAGTTACCGGTATTGTAGGAAAAAGGAGAAGGTTGCTCTTTAGAATGGAATATTTTGCATTTTAGGACTATTTCAAATCAAAAGCAACAGCAGAAAACAGACAAATAAAAGCATGAGCAATAACTTCATCTTGATGATATCAGATGGAAACTGTTAAGTAAATAGTAAAATGAACAGATTATTGCATCATAATCTATTCTCAGTATTAGAAGGCTCTGTTGCCACGATCAGTAGTGAAAAGTTACTGCATGAGATTCATATAATGTTATAAGCAAGAACCTATGGTATCTGTTTATACTTACAAATGGTCTATACTTTTCAAGAAGATCCAGAAGAAAATTCCTACTGAAATGACCATGCTGTGAAACAAAGAAATGATAGTGGATGTAGTTTGAAATGCTGTCAAATAAAATGCACACCAAATAATATCTTTTGTCTAAGACTTCTTCAGCTGATGATTCAAAAGGCAAAAGAGAGTAATGAGTTTCATCTTGTGAGGGAATTTCAAGATTATATGTGTGTTGTAAGCATCAAGACAATGAGTTTATCAATACAACAAAACAGTTGGTAAGGGGAATATGAAATATGTTGCAACCAAACATATAACTTTTATCTGATTCAAACAAATTTGTTGATAATTTGTGGATGTGCTTTTTAATTTGCTTTTGCTTTATAGGAGTTTTAGCACAGCACTTATTTTGCTATACCTATCCTATAAAAGATGGTTGGTTGCTTTGATTGGGGTTCTACACTGTTAAACAGTATCTCAATCACGTTGAAGCATTCTGCATACCCATCCATACTCATTGTATTTGCTTGGACAGTACTGCACAATATTCTTTCAAGCTGCTGACTATGTCCCCACATGAATATAACTGATTAGTGTTGAGATATCAATCAATCATATTAGATTGACTTCATTTCTAATATTTGCCAGGTTCGGTCTTAAACTTGGGACCTTTTTATTCCAAGTTGGACAAACCTACAACAGTACTACTAATATAATGAGGCTTGACCATTAGATGTTAATCTTAATTGCCCATAAAGATATATTGAGAAAGGGTATTGAACCTATGCAAAGAAGGATCTAGCGGAGTACCTTAACCATTCTGCCCCTAAGGAATTCTCAAGACAATAAAATAACAAAGGCAGCTTAAGAGACACATTTGAAAATAAATGCTATATATCCAAAATGAAAACAATATAGATAATGCATGTTACTTTTATCTTTTCTATACTGTCCTATTTCTTACTCATGCTGTCCTTTGTAGGTAGGTTTATTCTACAAGACCTGCAGCTGACTATAAGTGCAAGATCATACATATAGAATAAAGATATCTCTCATAGACAGCATTAGAAAAATTTGCGACAATATAGATTTATCATAAATTGAGCACCTACCATCCATTTGATGAACCATTGAGCTTTTGTGTCCAGCAGGGCTACAAAGTGTATGGGTGAGAGCTGCTGGGAAGTGCCCATAGGTCCAACATGGTGAATAGACAGAAGGTTCAATGTACTGACCAATATCTCCTCTAAATAACTGGAAAACAGAAACGATTAGAATATCTACATGACAGGTTCTAGTTATTTTATTAATAGACTGATCAATAGCTTTTCTAAATAACTGGGGAACAACAATAACAATTATCAAATTAACTTGTCATCTCATGTAGGTGAGTATTACCACACTTGCAGTACACGCTTGAAGATACAGAAATTATCAAGGATGGTTCTGAATGTATTACTCAGATCCATTAAATTGAAAGCACCTTAAAGGCATATGCAAGGAGATTAATGCTTTATCAAACTACATTAATTGGTAAACTTTGTGTCAGATTCAAATAGTTATCACCTAAAAACCCCAATACAGCACAACTTTAATGTGAAAGCCAATGAGAAATAACCCAGATTAGCCAGTTTAATAATTCAGATTGTGTGATTCTTGACCCCTGACCATGACAGTTGATACACAAATTTCTGAACCGACCAATCAAAATTCGTTATTTTGAATACGTAAACAAACAGGTTGTTGATAAACATGATTGAATTGGAGACAACTGCATTTCAAGCACAAAATAACTTATGTTAAATGAGTCTTCTAAATAGATTCTCAATGCATTCGTAAATTAATTCTCATAACTTATATGAACATAATAAAAGAACTCCATTTATTTTTTTAGTAATATATTTGTACTTGTCTCCTTTTATGTGCCTTTAAGGTTAAGTTAGGAAAAAAGCTGTCACACGGAAATTGAAACTTAGAATTTTGAATTATTACAAAATACTTTAACAAAAATCTGTTCCCTCATATAGGATCATATGTCTGTTCCGAATCAATAACTGCAATAATTATGAAGTATGAGAAAAAAAAACATTTGACATTTGGCAGCACCATTGTAACAACAAGAAGAAATTGACTAAAACAAAGTTGAAGAAAGACAAAGCCAAGAAAGAGAATAACTTACACTTCAGGATATCTTATCCAGTAGTTTGTGGTTTCATGTTGAAATTCATTCAAAAGACGGAACTAAAGAAAAGATAATTAAACATGTTACAAATGTTCTGAGTATAACTAAACACTGAAAACATTTGATATGATTTTCTTTATTAGGAAATAAAATATTGAAGCCTTTAATGATTTTCATCAAAGGTGTTACATTTAATTTTTGCAAACACTGAATCAAAACAGGAAATTGGTTAAACCTTGCGATAAAGGTAGAAATTGCTCACCATAACAAAACAACATTAGTGAAACATTTAACTTAAAGTAAAAAAAATGAAATATGTTTATACTTTCCCTAACATATACATGTACTCAATTTTACACACCTGAAGGAAGAAATTGCTCTTGATGAGCTATTTCTCCTTTTCTCACAATCATTAATACTAATGCAATAAGAAGTTTAGATATTCTCTACCCATAATTATTGTCTTATCCATTGATGTTGCTGTAACCAGGACAAGTTGCAAAGTGAGATACAATATCCTACTTAAATGAATGAGTCAAGCAATTGCATTTATTGTGTAAGTATTGTACTTACTGCCTTTAATATCTTGACAACCTCTGGACGTGAAATGTCAAGGCCATTCTTTATCTTGGGTATTGAACTCTTTCTGTTGTGGAACTGGCTTATCAGATGTTCGGCTGTAAATAATCACATAAATAATCCATGAGATATCGACCTTTTCACAATTGAAGGGCCATCAATCGCTATAAGTCAAATTTTAATCAAAGTTTTCATCGGTGTAAAAGAAAACAAAATGAAAAACAAATCCAATTTTGTCAGCATACAGAAAAGAAGA
Organism: Cerastoderma edule; assembly: GCA_947846245.1. NCBI lineage: Eukaryota > Metazoa > Mollusca > Bivalvia > Cardiida > Cardiidae > Cerastoderma > Cerastoderma edule. Next base: position 9,780,077 of record OX401410.1, on the reverse strand, counting down.
GATAAGGTTGAAGAACAATTTGTAGAACAAAAATTATGAGATATTCAAATACTCAAGGTATGGTAAATAGTCTTACCTAATAGGGCATATATGTCTTTAGTATGATGTGATGTAGTGGTAAATGCCCTTGTCACAAACTTCAGCCCCAAGTTCTGTACAAAACAAAACAAAATAATGATATGCTCTCTTGTAATGAAAATTTTTAGCTCTAACAAACGCTGTCACATTCATTCAAAATATCACTAAGCGAGTACAATGTCTATATATAGATATCACTTTCCTGCAACTTTGCATTAGACTAACAGTAAAAATTAATCCTCGAATATAGTACTCAGAAGTGCTTAATAAATCTTTGAATATCCCAAATTGAAAGAGTTGCAGGCAATATATGGTATTGAAGTGAATTACAATATTCCTTTAATTGAAAATTTGGTTTGAGATTGCTAAATTGCTAATGTACAGAAAAAACTAAATGCAAACCAAACACCACTTTAGCAGTGAACCCTACCACTACTTGTTCATCAGCATCCATCAAGGCATCTAACACATGTTTCTTTATGATCTGGAAGTATTCACAGCTGATCACATCATCCACCCGAACTGTATTCAGATTCTGCAGGGCTTCTTTTCTCATCTAAAAATTAAAACAACAAAATTTTGCTGTGTCTAATTGAAAGAGTTTATATAGATTAGCTGTAATTCATTCATTGCTCACATATAAAATACACTTTATCTTGTTTCAAACACACAGCTAAGGCAGCCATTAAAAGCAGTCATTTAAACATGACGAGCATGTACTTTATTGACTTAAACATACAAAGTGCATCATCTTAAATATAAAACAATCAAGCAATCTAACCATCCAATTATTTGACATACAAACAATTCATTTGAAAAAGGTGCACCTTAGTAAGTAAAAGGGTCACATTTATTTTAGTATTCAAACATATTTTTCAGATAATAATTCAATACATAAAATTGTTGCATAAAGAAATGATATATAAGTTAATAAAAGATTTGATTTGATTGTTTTGTAACGATGTTTGATAAATAAATAGAAACAAACACAGATTCTCCAAACATTTGTATGAAGGGTATATTACATATGGAAAAGGATAGCTTACTGTCTGATCTTTTGTTTTACCAATCTTCTCTGAGATTTGATGAAGGTATTCTGAAGTCATGAACATCAGACTTCCCTGAAATTAATAAAAAATACAGAATATATATGTACTATTGAAATTGATAAAGCGATGATGACCTAAGTGTCATGCTAAACAGGTGTTATAAGTAATCAGATACACATAAACTCTCCCCCTCTAATCTACTCATTTAACATTTACTGCATTTGTTTTAATATTTACGATTTAAGAAACCACTGTGACAAAAGAAGACATCATGCAATGTTTCTTTTTGTGACAGTGGCTTCTATTAATATCACACAGAAAGAAGTTGTTCACATCTTTAAAGATTTTCATCTGGTGATGATTTTGGTTGGGGTTGGACAAGTCATTAAAATTGAATACTTATTAAAAATGGTATTGAATCACAAACAAACAGAACTTACATGGTTAAATGAGCTTCCACAAGACGAGTCCTCCTCATCACTTCCCTGACCCCCGCCTCGCCCCTCCCTTTTGTTAGGGAGTAGGGTACCTTTGTGTTTACCAACTCCAAACTCAGCATCAAAGTTGTGCATAAGCTCGTCTATAGCATCTGTCATATTCTGTTTCAGCTTCTTCTTGAGATCAGTGCAACTAATAAATGAAACAAGTTATCTCAGTCTTAGTTTAAACCCTTTTCCTGATTTAGGCTGGTTCAAATAAAAGGCAACTGCATACCACAATAAGAAAGCACATAATTAAATCTCTTTTTGTTCCCATAGTTTTGGTTTATCATTGCAAAGGAAATATTATTTCTCATACTTAACCATTGGGGTCTACTTGGTTTTTTTTTTCGATTTGGGTTAGTAGGAAAGTTTCAAATGTTGGAATCTGTAAAGGTAGGTTTAACAAATATTGTATTTGATTCTCACAACTAGCAAGTTTAACCTTTTTAAAATGTTTTCTTATTTGTTTTCATACTAGATCATTCTTGTCTAGTTACTTTCTCTTTTGACCAGTTACAAAATTGAACACTTTTGAATAAATTTAAGAGGTACAATATTCAATTTGGATATTGTTAACAGAATGTGATGTCAATGCCCATTTGGAGAGTCATAAAATTCACTATGAGTAAAAGCCCTCACGGTTTTGATTTTGTAATAGTTTCTGTTATCTTTGTGACCAAATTCTCCTGTCCGGCCTCCATATGGATCCCAGTTGCATTCTTCTCTATCTCCTCATCTATCTGCGGGCCCAGCACTTCATCTATCTTCTTCTTTAACTGCTTCACTATCTCATATCTGGGTGAAATAATGTAACAGAATGTTATTCATCGGATGAAAATACATAGACTTGGTAATTAAACATTTCCTCTTTGTATTTTAGATTATATGCCATCACCCTCTCATAATTAATTGTGTTTATTGATGGTTGTCGCATGGCTAAATTTGAGTTTTGAATCAATTTTTAACCAAATTTCAGTCATATTGCAGCATTTTAGAGTAATAATAACTTGTGTTGCTATGATGACATAGTAATGCCTGAAGGAAAATTTTCAGCTTGCTACTCATAATCGTTTCTCAATTTATCCAACTTTTTAGATTGCCTGTTTTAAATGCCTATTAACAAAAAAGCATGAGCAATTTTGTCTTTTCCTGAAAGGATTTTTTTTGTTTTTGACATCACAACTTAAGTCGTATGTGGGATATAAGACACTGTCATTAACTTGCACCACTGGTTTGTTTACTTTCTTGAATAACAAGATGCTCTTTATTTGTGGACCTTTTAAAATTCTTTAATTGCTGTTGCACTGTAAAAATAATTCCCAAGTCCATATTCAATACATGATGGTCTAACTGAACTCAATATGTTGAACAATCATAACACAAACAGTTTATGACCCAGTCACCTTTCATTTAGAGTTTGAACCACTTCCATGAAAAACTAGCAAATGGATTAATCCCTGATGAAAGTTATAAGCCAAAGGTTGACCTACTTGTGGAAATTTTCATCATTCTCCTCCAAGTGTTGGAGAGTTTCCTCAACCTGATCCACAGATTCTGCCTCCCTAATGTGGGGTTCAAAACTGATCACCATCTGACGCAGGTTCTGCACCAAGTCCTCCGTCTCGAGTGAAAGGGAACGCGCAGCCATTCTTGAGCCTCGTGATCTTTGATATGTAAACTTTTAGTGCAAAAACGCTTTAACAAATGGTTTTCTGTCAAAAAAAAAAAAAGGAGTAGTATCTAAAGACTTTGTATTAATCTACATGTACATAATATATCATGTTTCAATTTATGTTGATCGGTTGTTATGCACTTAACCGACAAAACTGGCATCTTCCTGATCCCTTGTATTAGTATGTATATCAATTGAGACAAAATTGCACATAAATTATCAAGTAAAGTTAACAGCAGATCTGTAATCACATAGAGTTGAAAAGCCGACAATCTATCACACTGCACCAGTATACCTGTTGAACATCAATGACAAACCCTTTCATCAATCACCGATAGTGGTATGGTAGTAGAGCGTCGGCCTCTTGTCCTGGGGGTCTCAGGTTTGAATACCCGATAGTGGAGGTAAAATTTGCCAAAACTAACCAGAAATCAGCAAGAGTATCAAGAGTGACTCGAAAGACTAATGTCTGACTTTACTAAGCTTCCTTCACAATCGATGTAAAGCAAATCAATCAAACAAGCAATAATTGTGCCGTTATGCATAAAAGTACATCACATGACAATTGCCGCCTTACGTTGTAGAAACGGTGTTGGTTATACGTATACGGGGGCAAACCCTAAGGGGCACCACCCAGCAGCCCTGTTGGTTGAATTTAGGAGAGAAAATATATGGGGCCCCTAAATCTTAAAATATCCAAGTACCCATGACTTTTCATCGTGTAAAACACAATCCTTGACCTAAAAATTATAAGTTTCGTTTGATAGTAGCTTAATAAAAACATATGAAATTACTTTAAGTTTTGAGAAGGAGTCAATTTATCGAGTAAACCCTAGCAAACATCGAATATGTTCAGACGATCTCTCTCGGTGTTTACATTTTCATCCATCTTAGAAATATTCGAAGATTGGATTTGCAACGTTAAATTTGATTGGTTGAATGGATATCTTTGTCCAATCAAACAATCGCTTTCAAGAAGCTAACGTTGGCAAGCACGCACTCGTCCGGTCCCCAACGGATGTTGCTTGTCCCTCTATCTCGTGCAAGATAGGCAGCTACCCGATATACGGGATTTTGTGACAGATCTATCAAATTTACAAGGAACAACAGACGACAATTAGAAATCATATGATTTGACATTTTTGTTCAGATATCGGAAAAAACACAAGGAAAAATGAATGAAGTTTCCATAATAAGTAATTTCTCTTGTAGTCTAATCCGTTTCAGAGGTTTTCTGCTACTTCTACGGGTATGCATAAGGAAGTAAAAGGATTAATGATTTCCAAACAGTATTTTTTTAACGTTCATAAATGACACCTTTAAGTACAATGTCTTTGTAATGCTTTCCCGGTCAAAAAAAGGACTGTGAGAGTCTAATTAGATTCAGTGCATTCATTAATTTAGAGATGAACAAGTTCTCAACGATTATATCTTTTTTCCACAAGCAAATGCTTCGTCTATAGGAACAGAGACATAGATAACTATCTATGTCTCTGATAGGAAGCACGGTCAGTGAAACTTTCGTTGGGATATATCCCAAATACGTTGTAATGGTGTTAACCCATCCAGAAAAGGTGATATCCGCGACGATTTGTGGTCAAAGAGAGACAACTCTGGTTAGAAAAGAAATCATATCGTTGTTCTAGTTATCTCCCATAAGTGGCACAATTAGAGCGTTGGTTATTGAGTACAAAAAAGGAAACCATCATGGCGGAGTAAGTTATTTTCTATTTTTATTCTTTGTTAATTTCTCAAATAAAATGAACTCTACTTCGTTTTTATGGTGTTTGGTACATTATATAACTAAAGTGTTATTGAAGTATAAAGTTCAGATGCATTTGAAATTCAAAAATAGATGTGAAATACCACTTTATTGGAAAGTTTCATGTCGCTTAGAGAAACTGCTTGATCGGAATCGGCAATATGTATTCAATAAAACTGGTTGATTCTCTCAAATCTGCTGGGAGGGACCGAACCCCTCTTAGTTTTAAGCTTAGGAGTAATGATTAAAACGATGCGACTCTTTTCATTATAAAAATTTGGAATGTCTTGCCAGTCAGCTTTGGGAGAAAATTACAGGATTTCTAGAGCTCTGATATGATATTAAATTAATTTTCTGTGAAATAAAGGTCTATGAAAACCTGCAATATTTTAACTCTCCCCACCGTTGTTCAGACATAATCAAGGTCCCTTCTGTAGCTAATAATTGATTAAAGGGAATAATTTTCTGTGAAATAAAGGTCTATGAAAACCTGCAGTATTTTAACTCTCCCCACATTGTTCAGACATAATCAAGGTGACTGGTCCCTGTTGTAGCTAATAATGGATTAAAGGGAATAATTTTCTGTGAAATAAAGGTCTATGAAAACCTGCAATATTTTAACTCTCCCCCACGTTGTTCAGACATAATCAAGGTCACTGTTGTAGCTAATAATTGATTAAAGGGAAATATGGGGATTACAAATCAATCAGTTCATAATAATTTAATTATTTTGAGACAAAACATTTACTCAGATTCAAAAGCGTCCAATGGTTTTGGAATCCATCACACAATGCTTGTACAGACTCAAGTGTAGTGAAACCATCTTAATCTAGCTTGGGATCAGTAGCCTTTTTCAATTAGATATTACAGGTATACCACAATACAAAAACCTGATTGTTTCAAATATATTTTATTTTAACTTGCAATTTGTCTCATGTGTATACAAGCACCATTGAAAAAGTTGAGGACTTTCACCAAACTGACCTTTCAAATTAGAATCACAAATGTTTATTGGAGATATTGCCCTCTAGTATAAAATATTGATATTTTCCATTTCGCTTCAAATTAGTTTGACTTATAATCATTTATTCGCATTTTGTTTACAGCCTTCAAGACAGAAAGATTAAAGATGCTCAAATGAGGGCAACCATCAATCAAAAGCTTGTTGAAACAGGCGAAAGAGAAAGGTAAAATTAAAGCTTTAATCTTTAATCAAATGAAACTGTCCATTTAGATGGACTAATTTGCAGCAGAATGCATTTTGGATATATAATTACATTTTACAGTTTTTCATCATATATTTCAGATGAGAGCATTGGTTGACCAGTGTTGATAGGTTCTTTTGGAGAATAGTTGATGTTTTGTAGATGAAGAGTCATTGCTATTTTGTACCGCATTGCTTCAAATTTTAAAAAGACATAAAGTCACATTAAAATTTGAACTGAGGGTTTAGCTTTCAAGTCAACAATAAGTGAATCAATAAGATATCTAACATTGACATATAATTGCTTTGTATCTCCTTCCATCATACTCACAAATAAAGTATCATAATTTAGATATCATTGATTCAATGTTAAATCTCTTTTTTATGAAACAAAACTCTTTAATTGTAGACTGAAAGACTTACTGAGAACCAGACTTGTTGAATGTGGATGGAGAGATGAACTCAAGCAGTATTGTAAAGGTAATATCAGAGGTCTAGATAAGAGGCATGTTTCCTCCAGGCTTACTTTTTTCTTAATTCGTTATCTTAATTCTTTGTAGTAGGTTCTAATAAGGGTTGCTGAGAGAATTGTAACAAATATCCAAAAAAAGGAATGTATTGTTGATTTTTTTTAAATGCTCAGGTAACCATAAAGAAATATAATTCAGGTGGATCATGTTAAATATTTGGTTAAATATATCTATAGAGCAAAACTTGCTTGTCAGTTTTGGGTTACTTTTGCCTATTGCAGTGTTGTTCAAATGAAAAATGTTTCATTTTAATTATTAAAGTTCATTTTTGTCCATTGTATGCCTGTTTGAATTGCTTAATTTCCCAGGGTTTTGATAAGCCTCTCTGAGTTATAATGTATTTTGTAAACTAACAAGGAAAAATGTTTGAATGAATGAAAAGTTATAAATACAAAATAAACTCATTTACAAGGTGACACTGTTTATCTTACCATCTTCTCTGTGAGGTTAGAATACATTTTAAGTAAAAAGCAAAACATAAGCTTTCTTGTATGACACAATGGCCGTTTAGTTTTTTGCTTACACATTCATCGACCTGATTATATAGAAGTACTGGCTTGAATTTCATTTCCTTAAATGCCATCTTTGGAGAAGTGATTCCATGCCATGGAGAAGTGATTCCATGCTTCAATTAGTTTTCAGCAGACAAGATAGAAAAGCCAATATCATAGACATAGAACCAAAAGCATAACAAAATCGGAACTAATGACTTTTCTTAATGATGATATCAGAATATTCTAAATGATGAAATTTATGTTACAAAATATGCAATTTTCATTAATGATTATGAATCTGAATCATGTTTGCTTCTGAGTTGTTGGTTTCTTTTTTAATTCAGAAAAGTATAATATAAGTGAACAACATAAATGTATTATGTTTTCAGAGGTTGTCAAACAGAAAGGTCTTGAACATATAACGGTGGATGACCTTGTCGCAGAAATCACTCCTAAAGGCAGAGGTATGATATTTGTTTCATGTGTTTTATTGTTTTGATCATGTGACCTGTTAAAACTATGAAAACATAGTATACATTTGAAATATTTTTTTATTTCCAATTACTCTTGCACATAATGCCTTGTGCAGAGCTGATGCACAATTTATGTTGATTGTTTTGTTTGCTTTGTTTGGAAATTGAATGTGCCCAAACATATAGCATTAGCAAAGGACCACAATTTCTATCTAACAAGTGATAACTTTGTTTCATTTGACAAGAATCTTTTAAAGTTTTGAATGCAGACTTTTATTCAAAGAGAAACATGATCAGGCACATAGAAATTGCGTAATGAGCCATGCTTCTTTTGTCACAGAGGTTTCTAAAGTCGTCTGTATGCGTCGGCCTTATTTTGTTCAAGGAAGCAGTTGAATGTTTTTTATTTTTATTTTCAGCCTTGGTACCTGACAGTGTGAAGAAAGAGTTGTTACAGAGAATTAGGAAGTTCTTGGCACAACAGAATTAAATGTTTTAGAGACTGATTATTTGTGTACATATATATGTTAAAAGGAGATGTCCTATGAATACGCATGTAAATATATATATTTGATATGAAATTATGAAAGCTTCATGAACTGTCATATAAATGTTTCGATAAGTAAACCCCTTCCATGTAATGCTTTAAGCAACACCTTTGTCTTAATCATGGTTTGACCTATCCTTGTTTAATATTTGATGGTCAATTATTTGACACACTTGGCCTTATTCAATGCGCTTCTACATGCTCTTGTGACTAGATGAAATTGAAAGCTACAGAAAGTGACAATAATAGAGTATAAGAGTTATTATTTTCTTTCTTTTATTTAATTTCTGATCTCTAGTACTTTGTATATTAAGCAGTTACCTTTTATCATTTTGTCTTATTTTCAACCTATTATGATTTGTGTTATTTATATGACATGTGTGACTGATCATGAAGATAAAAATCTCAGTTAAATAATGCTTTGTTTTCATCTTAACCCATATACAACATAAATCAACCATATCTCACAACCCATTAGTACAGATGAAAATCTGCTTTTGCTGGAAAGGGTGTACTGGGTTTGAACCCCAATAGTATCTGCGGTTTCGTGAGAGTGTCCATTGGCAAAACCCTTTAAAGCCCTTATCTAGTACTGGTGAATCCTGGAAAGCCATTACATAACTAAAGATTGTTGACACAGCAACAAACCCCATATGAATGATCATTGTATTGCCCCAGACCAAAGAAGATTTGCCTACCTATAAGGAAAACCAATGTTTTCCAGCAAAAAATTACTCAATGTTATGACAAAAAACCTTTACTTACAATATTTAAAATATATTCATCAAATCCTATATAATGGGTATATATTATAATTGTCTCATCAAGATGTTTATGAGAACCTCATAGGTATTAAAAAAGAAATAAGCCAGGGAAATACACCACTAATAAAGTACTTGGCTTTATAACAACTTTTCAATGCATTAACAATATTTTAACATCATTGTATTTTGCAATGACCTATGTTGTGATCAAGGAAAGAAGACTTGCATACTCAAGCAAAAAGGGAAGAATCAATAATTCACTTTGATGTGTCTGTGGCAGGAGTCTATGGAAACCGGTAGAAGCAATTGGTCCTTTTGTCACAATGATTTCTACCAGATATGAAGGAATTTAAAGGCCATGCTTTTTTCAAATTTGTTCACAGTTGCTTTCAATTAAGCCCATAATTATGGTAATTGATTAACTACTTGGCAATTGAAAAATAATTTTTCTATTGATCCACTACCTTATAATGACCTTTCTTCCAGTCCAAGATAATAACATCATTATGCAATAGCCTAATACAAAAGATGATTTGTATTGTGTTTGATTCCATACCAACAGTTTTTCAGTTATTTATCGGCTTTCCTGGATCCACCAGTTCTAGGTAGAGCTCTAAAGTGACTTGCTTAATGGATGGCATCCACCTCTTAGGAAATGAGACAGAAGAAAAAAGTTAAAAAAATAAAAGCAAGTACCTCTTTTTCAAAGGGGTTGCATTCAATTGAAGCAATAGCATTAAGACAGAATTGAGGTCCTCTGCTGTCACAGTAGTTAACCCTTTACCAAACGGCAAATCTATTATTATCCCAAATTCAAAGAGATTCCAGACAATATTTCAAAATGTGGTGAAAATGAAAAATAATCTTCTAATAGGGCAGAAAACATTGTGGCAAAAGGAGACATTGCTCGTAAAGAGCAATTTCATCTTTTCCCACAATGCTTTCCATAGTCACCTGCAACAAACTAGTCAAATGTAATTATTGTTTGGTAATGGGTTAATGAGGCTTCCATTTAGGAATATTTAAAGGGCAGTGAATAGACAATATTTTCTCTCCTAATGTAATTAACAATTAATGATGACCATGGAATCGAAATATGAAAGGGAGATAATGCTTTGGGAAAAATATTGATGGAAGCAATACTCTACAGGGAAAGTCCACCTTCATAATACTAACCCTGGAAATTTTTGTTGAACAATTATTGATAACAAAGCAGTTAACTGTAATGCTATACATTACAGGTATATTTCCAGAATATGAAGACAGACAAAATGTGAAAAGGTGCTTTTCATCAGCAATTTCCGTCTTTTCTATACCCCTCCAAAAAATGGATTCAAGGTTTTCAACAGTTTTATATCATGTCGCATATAATTGCTGCAGAATTAATGTCCTTGTTAATTTATCCTCAATCTGTATATATTCTTTAATGTACCTTCCAATAAGATTGAAGGAACAACTTTTTAAAAAGGAGAAATAGCTTTTAGTAAATGACTGTCACCAATTGTTATTTTGAAGATAATTTGCTGTACTCTTAGATTTATCATCTGCTTTTGCTTGTGTCCCCTATGCCTAAACAGATAAACAAAAATGAAGACTGATTATTTGCCCCCCTCTTCATGGATACTAAAAGAAACAAAAGTAAAATAAGTTTTAATATAAATGTTTATTCAATAAATGGATGGATATGGCATGCCATTCTATAACAATCAGCATATCATGACTTTATCACAAAATACCTCTTTGGGTGTAAGTAATGGATTTGTGTGCTTTTTACATCATATAAAGTTCATAAACAATACTTCAGCTTTTTTACTATATGCTAGGCTGATAATTGAAATGGGTACCTTAGTCAACAAGGGCATGGGTAAGGCCATGCACAGGGATATTTAGTTATCCTTGGGTCAACAAAGTGTAATATATTACATAGTATTAACCCTTGGGTAACTACAGACCCCTTGTGAGGCCATGGCCATTCAAAGTGGGCAGGGAGATGGAATTATGAGATTGAAGACACTATTAGCAATTTTGTTTTACATCACATCAACAATTTTTCTGTTATGATTTTGTAATAGTATTGTGATACCAAGTTCACCATGAATACAGGAAGACCCTTTACTCCCCCTAACCCTTTCCCAAACAATAACGACATTTAACCACTTTGTTGCAGATGACTTTAGAAAACATTGTGGTAAAAGGAGAAATTGCTTGTAAGAGCATTTTTTTCCTTTTCCCACAATGTTTTCTGCCCTATCAGAAGATTACTTTCCATAATTACATTTTGAAATGTCGTCTGCAAACTCTTTCAATTTGAGACAGTTGAAAATTCATTGTTTGGGAAAGGGATAAGAGCAGGTCCAAATGGGTAGAATCATTGGCATTCTGTCACTTGTTCAAAATTGTATGTTGTAGGAAATCATTCTTTAAGTGTCAAACATATAACATATTCTAAATTACCCAATAGATTTTCATGACTTTCAAATTGAAGACATTCAAAACATCTAAAATACAATGGAGTACTAATTATAGATGAAACAAAGTTATGATTTAATACTGTTTAAAAGAATTGTCGAGAAAGAGTGATTACTTATGATATTGCTTTTTACATCAATTTTTATGAGAAAACATTTTACCTGTTATATGAAATAACTTTTGTCTGAGTTTTGAAATATTTTAAGAAAAAACATTTCCTTATCACCATTAAAGACCGAAATACTTATGATGAAAAATATATAAGGACTCTTATACACATTTGATTGCAAAGGTTCCATTACTATATATTTATAATCATAACAATTACATTTATCCTCGGATTTTAGCTTTGGGTTTCAACAGGATTTCAGTCATATTACACCAGTTAGTGCATCTATCCACGCACTTGTCACTGCCTCACCATCACTGAACAATATTCCGTTCAAATCTTCTGACTGCTTTCCCACATTCACAAAAGTTATTAGAGGGGTACTGACTCTTTACCACCTGCAGACAACATCTTTTAAATTGAAGCAGAAGAATAAAGAAAAACTTCGTAAACATGAGAAAAACCTTTCAGATCTGCTGTTGTGATATGTGAATGGATTGAAAAAGCATTGTGGCAAAAGCAGAAATTTCTTGTGACAAGCAATTTCTTCTTTTGCCACAATGCTTTTTAAAAGTCGTCTGCTAAAAGATGCAAAATTGTGGAGTTAGGTGGACATCATGTTGTATTGACTTCATTAAATGTCCAAAAGGATATTGACAGAGCTCGAACTCAAGACCTCTGTATTTTAAAGTAGACAGGCTATCTACAGAGTAAAGAGAAAACAAACATTAGCTTCTTGGGGCACAATTGCAAGGGTCCTGTAGAAAAAAGTTCAAAAACAAACAATACATGATAATTCAGGATTACAGTTCATATAGATGAAGACTATTAATTTCCCATGTCTCAAACTTATCCATGAATTGCACTTATATGAATAAAATAAATCTAAAATGATCCAAACATAGAAGATATGAAAAAGATATTGATGCAATGTTATGTTACTTAAACAAATGAAGATTTTATCATTCTATATGAATAAAATAAATCTAAAAAGATCCAAACCATGTGATGAGATGTGAAAAAGATATTGATGCAATTTTATGTTACTCAAACAAGTGTAGATTTAAAGAGATTAAGCCAAGGTGAATAAACCTAACCAATGGATTACTAGCACAATATTCCCCATCCTGACTTAAACAATTCAACAGTAAAAACTGATCACACGAGACAATCTGGTTTAATACATATACAGTGGACCCTCGTTTATCCGAACACTTTCGTTCCCAGGGGAAATGTTCGTATTAACGAATTTTCCGGAATAAAGAATATGCGAGTTACAGCGAAATGTTTACCTTTACATGGTGTCGGTGTATCATGATCATTACTATGAAGTAAGAAATACACAATTATTTTTTTTTGAAGGGAAATATAAAGTGTGTTAAGGAAGTGTTTATTTGGTCAAAACGGATTTTTAAAAAAAATGACGATTTGAAGCAATGTATTTCGAGAAGTTAAATTTCCTTAAGATAGCTCTGAAAAGAACTGTCTTAGTTTGGCTGTGGGTGTAGACATCTTCAAGTTGTATCTTCTTATTTCAATATCGAGAAATGAGATAGGTAGGGATTGTCGAGAGTTTATTTATAGGGAAAATGAGCATATCGATTGAGTAATAATTGAAAATGATTGCCAGACATTGTCTCCCGATCGCTGTCTAAGCAGCTAATCAGCCAATCAACACCTTTTTTACAAACTCAACTATCGACATGCGACCGTAATTACAATAATGTAAGACCAATCAACTGACAGAATGACCGATTAGCAAACAATCAACACCTTCCAGTAGACTACACTAGGTGACATGTTATGGTCAAGCATATGTGACAGTTTTCAAAACGTGTGAATGCCGTTTACAACAGAAGACCGATCCCTTCATTCGCAACTGAAACAGCAAAATAAACGATTTTACTGGTTTCCGGACTAGCCATACGCATATACTATGAAAAGTGACTGTTGGTTCCCGAATATTTTTGTCCGGTTCCGGAACGCGGATTTTCCGCATTAAACAGTTAAATTGATGAAGGTAAGATCCGTTCCCTCAAAATTCTGTTCGGATGGTGAATATTCCGGATAAACGACGTTCGGATTATCGCGGGTCCACTGTACATGTATATATATAAAGATATGAGCTATAAATATCTAAAAGAATAAAAACAAAAATATTCAGAATTCTCAAAGATATCAGCATAATCCTGGTTTTGTGGTGTTCTTGATGCTCTTTCAACACACGAAATAATCTAGTTTATTACAAATATAAAAAGATATGAGATATAAATATCCAAAACAATCAAGGATTATATAGAATTCTCAAAGATATCAGAATGATCCTGATCTTATGGTGTCTTCAATGCTCTTTCAACACACGAAATAATCCAATTCAAAATGCATGTATACATAAAAAGATGAGATATAAATATCCAAAATAATCAAGGATTATTTAGAATTCTCCAATATATTAGCATGATCCTGATTTTATAATGTTCTCAATGCTCTTTCACACACAAGACAATCTAGTTTCATACAAATATAAAAAGATATGAGCTATACATATCCCAAAGAATCAAGGATTATTCAAAATTCTCTGATGTATCAGCATGTTCCTCATTATATGGTGTTCTAGATGCTCTTTAAACACACAATACAATCTAGTTTAAAACATATATAAAAGATATGAGCTATAAATATCCAAAATAATCAAGGATTATTTAGAATCCTCCAATATATGAGCATGATCCTGGTTTTATGGTGTTCTCAATGCTCTTTCACACATAAGACAATCTAGTTTAATACAAATATAAAAAGATGAGAAATATTTATTTATCCCAAAGACTCGAGGATTATTCAAAATTTTCCGAAATCAACATTATCCTCGTTTTGTGGTGTTCTCGATGCTCTTTCAACCAATCAAAATCACAATTTTAGCTATTTCGATCTGGTCCAAAACTGAAAAAAAAATCATCAGACCATACTTATAAATAATCAGCAATGTCTTTGTGTCTTAAAGACTGAAAGGAAAATGCTACGACATAAAGACATAAAGACATAAATAAAATACCCTTTATAGCTATAATGTTTCGTTGATCATGAATGTGTTACATTTGGAGTAACAGACGAACATGATTCAGGATACAAGTATAGGAAGGCATACCAAATAACTTAAACTGTATCAACGAATTCGAGTATAATATTATCAAAATAGAATACATCTAATAACCAAACAAAAAGGATAAATACAGTCATACTTTATCATTACCCTCATATAAAGGATTTTGTTGTTCAAACTGAAATCAAAATAATACAACAATGTCACACAATAAAAATGTCACTTTCTGTGTGATAGTTGCATGTAACAATGTGTTTGATAAAATGCCTACATATGAGGGAGTGAAGGTAAATAGAGTCCAAAGCACCAACATTTTTACAGAGATTAGATAGAATGGCACAACACAATGATAATAAAAGTATATACAATCTCTCAGTCTTTACTATCTTACCCTGAAAGGAAGAGCAGATGACAATTATAAGATATTCAATATAATATTTCTCTTGTGATTTGGGAAAGAAAACTGTTGTGGCAAAAGGAGAAAGGGTAAAGGGTTACCAAGATCAATAAGCTAAAAAGAAATAGCCAGTTTTCTATAGATGATAACTTTACAAATGAGCCACTGTAATGAAAGAAAATCAATTGCTTTATTATTGTTTGTCAAAACTTTTATCAACCAACCATTATTTATAGAACACATCACTTCAATATGTATAGCAGACGTCTTTCACAAAGACGAGATGAGAATCTTTCAATAGATACATTTTTCGCAAACAATATTGTTTGTTTTTTTAACTTCGATATATAACTACAGCCCTACATTTCTACCAAAAACTTGAGTTAAAGATCTGTTACATTATAACAACTATATAAAAACTAATTCACATCAGATCTATCTTCCTCTCTCTAAAGTTAATAAAAACAAAATAACTACATGTATTTCTGTCAAAAATATGTTATCAATAATATATATTAAAATGGATAAAATTTGTAAATATAAGACTCATCTATCAAAATAAAAAGAATAACAGATCATTTATTGTTCATATCATATCTATGATCTCCCATGCAGTGTTCTAACATACCCTTCACCCACTTACAAATTAACCCTTTCCCAAACAACAAATTTTAGACTGTCCCAAATTGAAAGAGTCTGCAGACGACATTTCAAAATGTGATGAAATTGGAAAATAATCTTCTGATAGGGCAGAAAACATTGTGAGAAAAGTAGAAATTGCTCGCCACGAGCAATTTCTCCTTTTCCCACAATGTTTTCTAAGGTCGTCTGCAACAAAGTGGTCAAATGTCTTTATTGTTTGGGAAAGGGTTAAAGGCTTAGCAGCAGAATACAATCAACCTTCTGTTTAAATCTATAATCGTTGTCTGTCATTTTTATTAATTTGAAACAAAAAAGGGAGAAGGATCTTAATTATATGGAAAATGTTTTAGAAAAGTCATAGAGTAATCTTCAGAACTCTTGCATTTCTATAATAAATGAATAAGCAAGGCAAAAACATTTAAACAAGACAAGCAAAAAACCAAAATTTGGCACACAAGTAAAGATTCAATATCTTAGACTGTATCAAAAAGAAATAAAGATTTACAAACCTATACCATAATACAGTGCTAAAGCCTCATCAACATAAAATAGAAATTAACAGACCAATTTGATCATAGAAAATGCTTGTAAAAATGGCATTTCAAATCACCTGGTGAAGGCTAGTAAAAGAAAACCATCCAATCAAACGAATGGCCATTATATAATATTTAAAGTGTCATAGACTAAACTTTGGTGCTATAAAAGATCAGTATTGAAGGAATAAAAACATTAAGATTTGATCAACGAAGAGAACTGTTGAATCATGATATCATGACATCATGAGATTTAAAGTTACGATTGTTAAAACAAAATACAAAATTGCAAGAGACAAAGACTTAGCTTTGGTTTAAAACACAATGTTGATCAATAAATGCTTTTAAAGATTTGAAAACAAGAGAACTATAATTATGTTTCTAACAATATTATCTATTTGTGTCATGGTATTATTTGTAAATACATATAAACTTTTATATAAAAGAAAACCTGCATATTCTGGTTGAAAAGAAATAATCACTAAACCAGTTATCCTGCAAGATATAAAGAAGTTTGCAGATGATCAATTTAAAAAGAATGGTTATAATCATAGGTTTCTAGAAACTACTAAGCCACCTGTCCAAACTAAATGTTGTGGCCAATAAAAACTACAGTATATAAGGAACAACGAATAACTAACAGCTTAATACAGGCACTTAAGACAAGACTGATTGTTAATTCATATCAATCAAATAAAAATATGCTATGTCTTCATCTTAAGATATATTTATGCAAAAAATCATCAGCTTTTCCTGATATACCACACATAATTCTAATAAGAGCAGGGAGATAATTGCTTCATAGAAATATATTAGTAAAGAATTGGGACATTAGACAGGTGCACCCTGTGCCTTGATAAGCTATGGATGGATTTCATGAGCAAACATTGATAAAAAGTTTGGATTAAAGTAAAAGATTGGATAAATGTCACTGTCAGAAATTCATTTCCATAGATAAACATAATTCTTTATGTCCTACAGACAACCTATCAATATGACAGATTCTTTCAGATTATTCACTTTGGCTAACCAGCGGCAGTAGATGAATGATGAAAATGTTTATGTAGTATGAATGTGGAGTAAATGATTCAAACATCAATAGTTGATTGTGCGCACAAAATATAAAAAAAAATACATCCCCCACCACCCCTACAACCTTTTAATTTTTCTATTGATGGTGCTATCACTAATCCTTTCCCTAACACTATGAAATGAAACAGCTCTTAGTAGATCATAAAAAAGGTACAACGACAAAAGGAGAAATTCCATGAAACAATAATTTGCCCCTTTAAAGGAATAGCTTCTTCCAAATGTCATAAAAGGGAAAGGGTTAATTCTACATCATCACTAACACTTGCAATCACATCTTGTCCAAACAGAACAAAACCTTAAACTTTTTCCTCTTAAAAATGATATATTATTCATGAAGTTTCACATGTAAATATCGCACTTTACAATTTGTTCCAGCAAAACAAAACTTTTCGGAAGTTATTGTTGATGATCAACATAACGATATCACCATCAGTAAAACAAACAAGTTAAACCTTAATAATTCTTCACATAATAATATCACCATCACTAAATTTATCATTAACATCTTGTCCCAGCAAAACAAAATCCTCTATTCTCTCCTCTTTATCCTTTGAGCCTTTTCTGGCAAAAATCCAGGGGGCGCTGAGTCTACTCTTACTACTCTTTGAGCTGGCTCCCGAGAGGCTTTGTCCCGGACTCTGCATTCTCATTGGAGTTCTAGGTGTGCTTGGTGCGGACGGAATGCCAGCTTCAAAACAGTCTTGATTCATTGGTGTGATGAGTTTTAACACAAGGTGGGTACCAGACTTGCGGACAAGGTTAACAACCTCATCATGTTTGGCCCATTTGGTGTTCACATCGCTAACGGCAACCACAAAATCCCCGACATTTAGGTTCCCAAGCTGTATAGGACAAGAATCAATATCAATTTCTTCAAATTTGTTTTAAATAGAATGTTTAAGTGTTTAATAAAGAAATAAGGTAGTTGTTCTACTGAAGATTTTTCAAATTTTATTATTTCCACCTAGCAATAAATTGACATTGTCCAAGTTCCAAAACTGTAAAACATATGAGAATTAAGAATCATTTCAAGGGTTAAAGGCACGAACATAGTAGGATTTAAATTTTGTGATATACTAAAAAGTTGTTCGTAGATGTGAATACATTTGAAAGTTCAAATTCAAATTTCTTCAATACTGTACAACAGCTGTACTATTGTTTAATACGGTCTGGAGAATAGCCATTGGAAGCAAAACTTGTTCATAATTTAGTATTAAGCGGCTTTTTACCGTGAATTAAATATGAACTTAAACCAAAAAGTTTGGCAACGTTTTTGAGATCTACCGCATAAAGACTGTACATAGTTAGATTTTTTGACACTTCTTGAATGTATTATGCTTTCAATTGCTACTTTGAATGGTATATCATAGAGCAATAAAAAACCTGTTGTTGCAAAGACATTTTATTTTGACTTTCAATTCTTCTCATCTGTGAACAATCACCAATGAAGATTTCATTTTTTTTATCACAATAGACAAAAAAAGGAGATATATTTGATAAATTGAATGTCTTTTCTAAATAACATATTTCATTCAATTTCAAGTAGAGAAGTTGATGTTTTCTTTAGGTTGACAAAAGATCATTTAGACATTTAAATACATTTGATTCTTCAATTCTTCATTCAATTATTTTCAGAAGAAAAAAAGTCTTGATGCTATATCCGTTTAAGAAACAATAAATAACTCACCTCTGCCACACTTCCTGGCTCAATATCTGCGACTTTGACAGGAGAGTCCCCTCTCACACTGAATCCAAATCCCTGGACCATTGTTCTGTCCAGTACAACCGTTCTAGGGGCTGTCCAATGATTCTTGGCATTAAATATTGATATCGGACCCTAAAACAAACATGAATGACTGACTATATAACATTTAAAAAGATTTTTCTCATAAATAAAAGGCATTACAATGAAAAATAAAAAAAAAGAATTGTTACATAAATAGCAATTTACCATTCCTTATTATCTTAATTAAATCACCATAAAAGGTTATATTTTCTTTATGGCAACAGATAGAAACAATTTTTAAAAAACTGTAAATGGCCGAACATACTGTTGTGATAGTAATTTCTCAAGTTTCCTGCAGCAAATGCATATATATTCTACCTGATGAATCAAACTGCCAAAGGAATCCAAGAAAGTGAAGCTTACCAACTTATGGAATATTTCCTGAACTTTGACCTTTGTAAATTCTGGGTTGATTGGTGCCACAATCTGCTGAGTGGACGCCTTGATTTTGGGTGCTGTATAAATCTCTGTGAAGTCATCTTCCTCTTCCAGGGTTGAAAACTTTGAGATAGATCTGTAAAATGCAAAAACAACTCAATCTTGTTATCTGTTTGTCCACAGTATTTCTGTAATTTTGTGAAACCTGGATAAACAATAAGTGATAGAGAAACCTGATTTTTTGAAAAATGAAAAAAAGCCTCCCCCATACCAGGACCCTCAATGCATACAAATATAAATGTTACATCAGCAATCAACTCTTGAAAGTATTGTGAAATAGACATACATCTCAAAGTTTCATATGGAGCTATATCAAGAAACAGAATGATCTTACCTCTCATGAGCTCTTTTCAGAATTGCTACAAATGTGTCAATCTTTCGAAGCTGTTTACACATATTGTGCAACCGTAGGCCTTCCTCATGACATATCAAAGCTTCCTTCAGATGGGCTTTTGCTATTGAATATAAGAGAAACATACTGTAATCTTCAATGAGATTGGCACTTAAGTCTAGTCATAATGCTCTTGACTTTCATTATTTCTAAAAAATATGTTCATATTTACCACATAAGTATCTACGTTTTGTAATGATTACATATAATGATAACATTATAATAAGCATCAGTATTGTATCAATACTGTATCTTTTTCAAAAAGAAACAATCAGATGGCATATGACTGAAAAGTTGGTAGAATTTTTTTTATCTTAATTAAATATTGTAAAATAAATACACTGTAAAGAGGGAAACTGCTTAACAAGAATATTTCCTTTGTACAATTTATCATTTAGATCTATTGAAATTTTCAGTTTGGTCTGTGAATCATTTTCATACCCAAAGATTCGTGCAAGAATAAAGATAGTCTAAAGAATGAAATTGACTCTCTTAAATTTGATTCTTATCTCTGTACAAGGATATTTCCGGAATTTCACATTTATATTGTTCCAAACAGTGGACAACAACATCTTATAAAGCTAAATATTCACAACACACAAATCAATCAACAATTTACCCAGCTGTTTCCTATCCTCGAAGGTGACTGGTACCTTGACTGGCAAGTCCTCTTCTCCATCTTCACACAATGACAGGCCAGCAACCAGCTCTTTGACTTTTTCTATATCTATACTATCTATAAAGAAAATGAGTGACATTGGTAGACTTTAATGAGATGAAAAGATAGGTTAACATATTTCTTTTACATTACAGTCAATTTTCTGCAAATATTGTTGTTGAACCATTTTATTGATTCAACCAATCTTTTTTGGATTTTCTTTAGTCTCAATAAGTTTGAGACCACAGTTAGATTAATTGATCACTTCATAGTGACTTGTTTTGTTGCAAATACAGCAACAACTTTCAAAACCAATGTAACAAAAGAAAGGAGAAATTGTTTGTAATAAGCCATCTTACTTCTTCATATATCTTATAGTTATTAATTTCTTTATGTTTTTACGGTTTTTGACCAATATTATCAAAAAAGCATAATTTCTCATGCATCTTCACTATCAATAAGTTAAAAAAAAAGATCCACATTTACACTATTTGATTAACCATAACTTCATTATGTCTCAAATTGATGTACCTACAGTAGAAGGCTTAAGGTATACAACCACATTTGTATTTTGCAGCTGAATTCCATTTGGACTGGTCTCACAACTCTATAATATTATGAGGAAATTCTTAATGGAAGAAACACCATAGAATAATGATAAAATCTTATCCGACACTGACCTGGTTGATCTAGAAGGGCATCTCCAATGTGATGGTTTGCGAGGGCGTTGTAATACTCTGTTTTAACTTGGGCCATACACAGCCAGGAGAACGGGATGTAGTCTTTCACGGGCTCTGCACCCATGAGCTTCTGGGTGTCATGGTACATATGGGATACCTGCAAAGACGTAATTAACTTTTTACTTCTTATGTACAAATGTTCAAAAATGCTTTGCTGAAAGCAAGTCTTAAAACAATTGTTAAAGAAGGGGAAATAGCTTGAAACAAGCAATCTTTTCTTTTGCCACAATTGTTTCAAACAAAAATGACAAAGAAAACAATATTGTAAATATCTTTTTTGGGCATACTTTCAAATTGAGCCAATTATAAATTTGAGTGTTACAAACAGACATATGCCTTTATAGCGTAACATTATGTTTTAACCCTTTACCAAACACCAAATTTTAGACTGTCCAAAATAGAAACAGTTTGCAGAGGACATTTCAAAATGTAATGAGAAAGAATCTTCTGATAGTGCAGAAAACATTGTGGGAAAAGGAAAAATTGATTGTTACGAATTGAAGTACCTTTGGAATCTTTATCAGTTAATATAGATAGTACAACAATGTGGCAATCAAAAGATATGAAAAGGAAAAGTTTATGCTTATTCATGGTGATTTTTATTCCAAATACATATGGCCTATTGACATAAGAAAAGGGGCTTGAAAAACATTGAAGTAGTTCGAAAATTGATCATTAAAATAAATCACTTAATTTTTAAAATAAATCCCTCAATTTGTAACATTTTTTATTCAAAAGAATTGTCTGCTTCAATTTTTACCAAGCATTTCTAATCATTATTGGCAGTTAAATCTTTGATCTTTCTTTATGAATCATATTTGGAATGTCGCAAAGCAGGTAAAAATACTGTTGATGAAATGTGAAGTAGCAATCTGCTTCAATTCGAAAATATATGCTAGACAAATACATTTCAAAGCCTTTTACCATAGATGCTTCCTGAGCAATACAAAAATACTGTAAGATTCCCTGACTGACCCCTCCTAGGGTCAAACTGTGGTACACACACTCCTGGGCTTGAGACTGGAAATAAAAAATCAACAAGATGGGAGAAAGTTAAAAAATTCCAAAAATCTGAAATGTTTGCTACATATATCTCGTTATATAGGGGCAAAAGGTCTCCAAATCCTGAAAAACAGGAATAATCCTGAATATTTTCACCCATGCAACAGTAACAGAAAAACACTAACACTTTAATCTGGGTTGGCAAAAATTCATATTGATTTACTTGGCCATATATGCCAAATACTTTTATGCAATTGTCAATACACATTGTAATGGTTCACTCGAAGATTTCAATAAAACATTCACTTGTCCATTAAGGCTTTTGGACAAGCTGGGCATTAAGGACAATTGATTTGCCACCTGTGAACTTTAACTTTTAACTCAATAAAACCTCACTCAAACACATCTGCAGCTGTAGTCTTCTGAAACAACTGTGACGTAAAGGATAAATTACTCCAAATGAGCAATTTCTCTTTAATCCACAAAGATTAAAAGTATCATTAGGAAAGTGATTTTCTCTTTCTTTTTCTCTTGTCTGTACTTCCATTCCATTTGGACCAGTCCAAAATAACTCATATGATGGCTTGGGTTAATTGAATTTCTAAATTTTTCAATCAAGGGCAGTTACTCTTTTCAAAACCACAGAGGTAAATGATAAATTGTTGCTAACAAGATTTGGTGAATTGCCTTTATTGAGAAATTCATCCGTTGTCACAGTTGTTTAAACCCTATATGTTAATGTCTGATGCCATGATATCTTGCCAAATTCTTATATCTGGCAAGATGGACCCAAAAACTTTTAAAAGCTTGTGTCACCCCATTCCAGCAAACTGCTTACATTTTATTTTACAAACAAACAAGAACAGCATCTCCTTTTGACAAGATCTATTCCACTTAACAAAAAGCACTTTCCAACTTTTACAATTGCATATTATTTGGAACTATCACACAATACAAAATGAGGCAAATTGTTAAATAGTATGAAAGATGAAGAAGGCCCTGAAGCAATCATTGCTAAAGTAAAATATTTATTGATGTTTTTTTACAATGATCTGATAAAAGTTTATCTTTTTTACAGGAACATCAAAATTAGGGATTAGATTACCATCTATTGGATATTTTTCGCCAGTATATTTCTTTTGGTCCACTGTTGCAAAGTTTTTTTTAAAAAAAAAAACACTTTAGGTGATATTTACTGCTTAATTTTTTTTTCTATAATTATAAGACATTTATTCTTGAAATGCATTTATTTGATGTCTAGTCACATGATGGTCTCATGTCACTCAAGCCGTCTAAAGATTCATATCATCCCAAACTGAAGGGTACCCAAAACAATTATTAAATAGGACAGGTCTAGACAAAGGATATGTTTCTAACTTCTTTATTTCTTCTTGAACTTGCTTTCATTCTTTAGAAAGTTAAAAAAGAAAATCTGTAATTCTATATGTCAATATTTAAAATTCTGTATGCTACCATAATAAACAAACCGATGTGTAGCAAACTAAACTTTAGATGTCAATGAAGTCAACATTATTTCAAGCGAGAAAACTGCAATAGCATGGCATTATGTATCAATGAAAATTAATTCAACACTTTGTCTTGATTGAGCAAAGAGTTCCCACCTGCGTATTGTTTGCTAATCAGCTGGAACAAGAAGGTGTGATAATGCATGGAGGGTGGCACAATCAACTATAACTTCTGATTTCATTGTGATATCACTAATGCCACAGGGCCATTCATTTAGATCTTATGGAGAGATTAATAATTCTATCAACGTGTGAAATAGTTGTATAATTTCTGCAAAACTTGCAGATTGGGGCTTAATAAACTGGCTGAATGAAATGATATGTCAGTTGTGAAAAGCATGTTGAGGTGCATTGATAAAAAAAAATTAAAGGGGACTTTAATAGGGTTGAAAGAATACTGTAACTCATCTACCTTTAATTTGGTAAGTTCACTTTTTACATAACAATACAATAACAAGGTATTTAGTAAAACACTTTTTATGGACCAAAGGACTAACTCATCAATCAGACTTTGACTTGTAATGGTTCAATTTCCCTTTTTAGAAAACTTGATTTGAGCTTAGAGCAAACAGTATTTGAAACCATTGTGACTTTATCATATTTTGGGCATCATGAAATTATTTTTTTTTTGTAACAAAGTTTTCTTTGAAAGATGACCAGTTATGCAGTTTTTATGGTATTTTTGGTAGTTACTTTATGTCACCTGCAAAAGTTTGGTTAACAGGGAAAGAGTTTATTGTAAATAAATATAACTATTCAACCTTCAACTTTGGCAAGGAAATGAATTCTCTAATGATTATTCATGGTTATAGTATTTATGAGAAAACCTGTCTAATTAGTAACCATAGCAATACATCATTTAACCCCATTCCCTCTTAATTGGGTTTTATGACAGGTCAAATTGAATTCAACAGCAGATGGCAGTTGTAAAGTATTAACTCTTAGAATACTTGGTAATTTCTATAAAATGATTTTTGTGTCGTCCGCTTTCCAAAACCTATATATCTACTTAATTTTGATGAGGAAAGATACTCAGAGTAGCAAACAGGTTAGATCACAGGCCAGCTGCCAATTAACTTGGCCTCAGGTCTCAAACTAACCTGTTTGCATAAGCATGAAGTTGGTTCCAGTACCATGAGGGTAAAAAATCATATTTTCTCCATTGATAGAAGAATTCAAGTGAAAAGGAGAAATTGTTTCTCACAAACACTCATTTTGCAATATTTTATATCAGTGAAAACAAATTTTGATCTGTCTAACTAAGCATAAATGAGGGAAATGGTTAATGATTTGGTACAAAACAAATCAAAGAAATTTATCACTCACTCATTTCTTCAGTTGGTAGTTGGCAAATGGAAAGATCAAGTGAGGATACAGAATTTAATTTGAAAACAGTTTTTTTAAATAACTTGTGCATGGAATAAGAGTAATTTCACAAAGAATTCAATATGAAGAAATGCCGACTATATGCAATAGAAAATGACTTAACAAGGAAAAACTGAAATAAAAAGTAAACATTTTCTAGATTTGTTTGTGGAAATTGCCAACAATTCTTCTTTAAATACAAATTGTTCATTAATTGCTTTATATTTACTTTAACATATTTTTTAATATGTTATGCAATTGTTGATGTATAACTTGTTTTATTGGATAAAAGAATGAATGAATAAATAGTGTTAAAGTGCATCAACCGATATATTGTGATTTGTGTACATAATGATGATACACATAAAAGTTTATCAAATTATTTATTGACTATCTACAATTCGAAAGGTATATGAAAATAGAAATAAGAATTTGAAATGAGTGATTTATAATAAAGATGTGTAATGTTTTCAATGGAAAACCAGCTGTAATAAATTTCAAGACATCTATTGAATATTTTTTGATAGAAGTTAATTCGCGTTCATTAAGCATGAGTTTTTCATTTTTACTTCTGGTATTAGGTTGATCAGTTTATATGAGCAAAGTAATGATTAACCACAACACTTTAAAATCAAGTAAAACCTTCTGCATTACAGTTTGTCATTTCCGCAGCCCCTTGGAAAGTTACTTTGTTCAAAATACATGTAGATGTAATATACAAAATGTTTATCATTGACTAACACATGTATATCTGCTCTCATTACAGGTTAACAGTCCAATAGATGTCTAGATATTACAAAATTAGTTCCATGGAAAGAAACACAGGACACATCATACAAAGAAAAAGACTATAAGAAACATTCCTGCTTCAACAATACATGTTTTTGTATTCTATTGCTCATAACAAAAGCGTTCTTAATCAAACCTTTACAAATTAATAAATATTCCTCTTTACTGCAAACATAAAAATCTAAGTCAAAATGGATGCTCAAAGGCTCACTGATAACGTAGACTTTTCAGTGAAACACCTCCCATGTAATATTGACCAAGAAACAACTAAGGTGACTTATGTGAAAGTTACAAAGTTTTATTTCAATCTAGAAGAATCCTTCATATCAATAAATGATGAAACTTCCTCCATCAAGGACTTTGGCTATCAGTCTGAGTCCAACAACTCATCATGTACAGAGTCTGGAAATCTATCGGACACGACAATCTCTGATGAATCTTTGAAAGAGGTTTCAAAAGGACAAGATGATGTTAATGATGGTGATGATGAAGCAAAGCAAGAGACTAACAGAAAAACATCAATTGAAGAAAAAGCGGACATCATTGATACTGCCAATGGACAAATTACAAATGAAAAGGACAGCATCCATGAATGCAGAAGAATTGGCAGTATGAACAGTACACATGAAAAGGACAAGGTTTTGCGGAACAAGTCAGAAGAAAATGCTAAGAGTTCTGCTCTGGAAAACGCAAATCTTGCAATGATCCATGATGACAATAAAGAGGAGATGAGAAAAAGCAAAAAGGATGATACAAGTGAGAATAATGTGAAAAAGGTCAACAGGAAATCAAAAGACAAAACTGTGATAGAAAAACAAGGTAAAAAACTGAAGAAAAGTAAAAGTTTTGTTAAACAATTCAGGAGCTGTCTGCCAATGAAGAGGAATTAGATCTAAAATATCTGATCCTTACAAGTCTTGTAAGTTTTATTGCTCGGAGTGAAAAATGTATATTACTAAATGGAACAAAAAGCTTCATGTGATGAAAACTTTGCTTTCATTAATTGATATGAAAATAATCACTAATGTGAGAAAAGTTGTCCAAAAATTATTTTTTCTTCTTCAGTGGAAATAAAAAAGAAATGGTTATATTCATTTGGACATATTTACAAGTCAGCACGATATTTGATCTAAGACATGAACAAAATTCTCTTGTTGTTACATTATTCTTAACTGTGAAATAAAAACCTTTTTTAATGAACTAATGGAGACTTTTTTCTTTCATTCCCATCTAAAGTACAGTCGAGCCTCGTTTATCCGGACATTTCCGTTCCCAGGAGTAATGTCCGTATTAACAAATAATCCAGAATAATCAATCGGCAAGTTTCTAATGTTCACCTATACACCGTTTTTCATAATAATAACTATGAAGTAAAAAATACGTAATAGTTGAAAATGATTGCCAGACACTATCTCCTGATCGCTGTCAAGGCAGCGAGTTATCACCTTTTACAAACTGGACTTTCTGCATGCGATGATGATTACAATTAGGTTAGACCAGTTAACTGAGTAAATGGCTGATTTACAAACAATCAACACCTTTCATTACACTACACTTTGTGACATTTTATGATCAAGCACATGTGCGAATTTGCCAAAGGTGTGAATGTTGGATTACCATATCGTCAATTAATGTAGGTAACCGCAATAAATAATAATCATTATGCTGGTTTCCGGATTAGTCGTACACATATACTATTAGAATTTAGACTTGGTTCCAGACTATTATTGTCAGGAGCCGGAATGCGGATTTTCAGGATTAAACAGTGGAATTAATGAAGGTTAGGACTGTTCCATACAAATTCTGTCCAGATGGCGAATAATCCAGATTAATGACGACCAGATTGTCGATGGTCGACTGTATTCTCAAATCTACAGCTAACTCGCAAAACATCACAGCAGACATGATTTTTAAAAACATTAATTATATTTACCCATTCCCTCATGCAATATTTTACAACTAGTCTCAATTTAAAATAACAGCTGATGATTAATATCAAGCAAAAAGTATAATATTTTTTTTTTTTAATATTGGGTAGATATTGGTGAAATGAACTAAGAAATTGCTCTTTATAAGCAACCTGTTCTTTTGTTTCATTTGTTGGTTAAGATGTCGGTCAAGTAGGAATTCTACTTTTTTTCATGTCACAAAATATCATTGTGTCGCTTTTCATGTATATTTCTTAACACTATTTTCGGTCACGACTTAGATGGTGTCTGTTGGAAGGTAACCAGCATAGGAAATGGCTAAACATTAGATAACCTCAAATGCAATTAAACAAACAATAAGCAGCAAAACTCATAAGAAGTAATTGCGATATAAGGAGAAATGGCCTATCTTGAGAAATTTCTCCATTTATCACAATGATATATCTCCAACTTGTTTCCATATTTTTAATTCCTGTCTGATGATGCTTTCATATTTGATCACAAAACCTGTGTTTTCGGGAATGAGCTATATATTGTATGTTCTTTTAATGATATGGGTTTTACAATGTGCCAACTTTATTACACTTGTATTACAATGCCTGACTCATACTGATGGAGAACGACCCCAAGATTGGCTGGGCTGTTAAAGCCAATAATACAATTGTCATTAGTTAAGTCAGCCATGACACCCTCATGAAATTCCTAATTACATCGCTGAAATTTGAAGCCACACAACAGAGGCTATCTGACTTCCAAATTTTATACAAGGAAAGGGAGGCTTCAATATTTAATGTTACAAAAAACTCTGCACATATTAACCTTATTGTGCTGGAACCGACCTCATGCTCATGCCAACAGGTTGGATCCAGACTAGCCACCAAGTAAATTGGCAGCTGGCCTGTGATCTAACCTGTTTGCTACTTTGAGTATCTTTCCTCATCAAAATTAAGCAGATATTTAAGGTTTTGGAAAGCAGATGACAAAAAAATCTATCTTTATAAAATTACCCAGCATTCTAAGGGTAAGGTTAAAGTTACAGCCTACCATCATGAGTTGTACAAGCATGGTCAATGTTTGAGGCTGCATATCCATTGAGGGGGCATGGCTGAAGTGGTTGTGTAGGTAACGGAAAGCCCCACCGGCCAGTTGAAAATATTGTAATGCCCTGCGTAGGCCATCTTTTGTTGTCCTATCCTGCAATAAAGATAAATCATAGCCATAAGCCTCAGTTTGAAGGTTTTACAGAGTAAATATATATGGGGCACAAGGGTTTTACCCATTACCAAAGATTGACAACATTTAACCACTTTGTTGCAGACAACTCTAGAAAACATTGTGGGAAAATAAGAATTTGCTCGTGATGAGCAAATTCTCCTTTTCCCACGTTTTCAACCCTGTCAGAAGATTATTTTCAAATTTCATAAAATTTTGAAATTCTTCTGGTAACTAATTTAATTTGGGATAGTTTAAAATTTGGCGTTTTGTTAAGGGCTAAGCTATATTCAACTTAAAATGATACTTAAGAAAGTTGTACAGTTTAATGTATCAACAAATCTTATCTAATACATAAATTAATACAGATGGTTAGAAAATTCTGCTTTTGTCACAAATTGCTTGCTTCAGTAATTTCTAAGGCCACCCTTCAAGAGGGTTCTAGTTCAGATGCCAGCATATCAAGAATTCTAACCAAGGAAGTCTTACAGCTGACTAATGTAAAGTTGATTACTCTACCAAGCTTTACCAAAGTCTAATAGACATTTAAGCTTTGGGTCTTCTACGATCACTCAAGAATTGAATATCACAAATTCTCAAAAAAACTATACAGAGTTAAAACCTATGCACAAGTCAAGGACAATGGTCCAAAGAAAGAGCATAGGCCTCTAGACACAAGGTTTGTGGGTTCAAAAGACTAATAATCAAATAAGATATACTTGAATGAAAACATACCTGTTTACAAGCAAGCTGAGTATACAGGGCACCAATATTGAATAAGACACACCCCTTTTCAAAGGTTAAGGTTTTCTGTATATTTGGGACTCCTGTGAGTGAATCATACCTGTGAAGAAAGTATCCACATAAGTCCTCTTTAAGGAACAGTGCTGATCATATATTTGTAAAATATGATACTAATATAAATAAATAATATGCCATTAGAAAGAGAAATTGTGTCTTGAATAGCATCTATATGTCAACATCAAGAACAATTCCTCAAAATCCATCCAAAGATATTTTTTCATTAAACTGTTGATTGATTGTGGTTAAAAAGTACATTGCTATAGCAGGACATATAAAAGAAATAACTTTATGAAACAATAAAGTCAAACAATTATTCTTTTTACTTTTAAAAATGTTGTATCATATGTAACCATATATCAAACCAGGACGTGGTTCTGTCTCTCAACCATTGATTCCAATGAGTACCAAAAAGTTAAGTATTAACAAGCAATTCATAAGTTACAATATCTCTAAATTTTCTAGAAAAGGCTGATGCAGAAGTCTTACAATACAGTATTCAGGAAGTTTGTCTCTACTTGGAAACTTAGTAAAAACTTACCAGTGAAATATCAAAGGAATTCTTCGATCTGGAGGGAAAAATCTCTTTTCTAAGAAGTACATTTGGTTGTAATATTCCATCAACAATTCTACCCCGCTGTCATTTCTCTGTGGTGTTCTTAAGGCCTAGAAAAGTATAGATAGAATAAAGTATCTAGTGGTCTGGATATCCCCGTTTCTGTCTTATTTATTTTTATGCTTTATCTAACAGTATACAGTAGAATTGTCTTTTGAGATAATCCAGCAGGTAACAACAATATTGTTAATGAAAAAAGAATATATAAATATCATACCATCCTCAGTTCATGGAGATCTTGTAATTCTGAGTTGAAATCATCTGCATTTTCACTGTAATGTTCAGATATGAAATCCTGGAAAGATAAATTCATGATGGTCAACATATCTATCCATTAGAAATAAGAGGAACTGTTGTTTTGAACTTGCCCAAATATTTAGCATAAAATGTTTCGTAAAACGGTACCCTGTTTTACAAATGTTTATCAATGAAAGAATGGATCAGTCTTTTTTAACCTATGTCCTAATATAGAGTTTTGAGACTGGTCCAAATTCAAAGCAACATCAATTACAAAGTGTCAAAAATGATATCTCATCTTTGGCTACTAGTATTTTCTTTTCCTTTTTTCTTTTTTTCTTTTTTTTTGGGGGAGGGGGGTATGGTGGAGGGGGGGAGCCTTCTTTTAGTATAATGTTTTTCATAAAAACAAAACCTGTAGAACAACTTCTTTTTTCATCATAAGCTTATAATAAAAACAAACCTTTATAGTCAACTTAAAGTCCACTTCTTTAGTTTCTTTCAGACCAAGTGGTATCATAGGCTCAACATTACAACTGTAAAAGAGAGAAAAAAAAGCTATGATGTAAAACAAGATGAATTGAATACATTCTAACATCCGACTTTTATAAACCTATTTATCATTTGCTTTTTAAGGTCTGAGTGAATTAACAATTATGATAGTAATCTATTGTAACAAAGAAAAGAAATTGTATGAGAAAATAAGAAGCAACGCATATGTTTAAGAAGAAGTCGTCTCCATATAAAATAAAAGTACCGGTAATGACAACAAGAGCTGTCCATAAGACATCATGCTCAAATATTCGATAATGTGGGAGAGGGGTATCTGATGAACTACTGTATGGGATGGGTTGATACTTCACACGTGTTCAGGGTAATAATTTAAGGTCCCTTACCAAGTTTCAAATCTCTTGTATTGAATTTAAGCAAATTATGCGGTCTTTTGTACTTAGAAAATCTCGAAAAAAGTTTTGTGTGTGTGTTAGTTTCTCTACAAATATTGTAAGGAATCATTGTGTGCACCCTCATATTTCAGGAACAAATACTACTTCACTGACATATACCCCTCTCCAACATTATAGAATAGTCAAGCATCTGTCTTATGGACAGCTCTTGTTTTTAATGGTCATCCCTTATAACTGTTGTCCAAATAATTTATCATGTGTGGATGGATAAAATAAAATAAATTGACATCATAAATGTTAACACCATATCTAATTCTACAATCATCGGACCTGAACACTTGAGCATTTTCAAATTTGTATGTTTAACCAAGTTGAAGAAAAACATTTCAAGCAAGACTGGGACTCAAACCTGTGGCCTCAACATACCACGCAAATCCTCTGATGACTGGCCATCCAGGACACTTACACACTGAGCTCTACCTTGTTTAAAAAAAAGTCTTAAAAAAAAAAATATCTGTGAAAAAATTTAAAGGAACATGTAATTACTTACTTATCATGCTGATAGATTTGAACACTGCTGTTGAGCTGAGAAACCTCCTCCTTTAGTAACTGGATATTGGAGTTAAAGAACAACAATTCCACTGACACCAACTCCTTCAACCGCTTATTGTCTGTAGCCCTGAAATTAAATAGAAATGTCTTTTAACTTATTATTGCATAGAGCTTTCTATTGACCAACTTGCATCTAATCAAGTCCAAATTACAAAAGGAAGGATTTGATTCAGTTAGAATTTCAATATTTCTTTCTGTATATAGATAAAAAGCAACAATAGCCTTACCACTTATGGTGTATTAATTAAGTTTGAAAAACATTTTATGAAATTACTTTCAATCTAAAAGATATTATGTGGCATCATTTCAGTCTGCTATGAGTGAAATCTGTTTGAGATACAAAGTAGTTAAATCTTAACACTAAGAATGCTGGGTAATTTTCTAAAAACATATTTTTGTGTTTCATCTGCTTTCCATAAACTTGATGAAGAAAGATACTCAGACTTGTAACCAAACAGCTGGCATGGGTCCAACCTGTTTGTCCGTTCCAGCACTAAACATGAAATGTTGAACATTAACTTACCTGAATAAATTTTCTGCACCATTTCTCATCCTCAGCTCTCTATTTATTTCATCATTAAGTTTTGAGCGTCGTTTCTGGAGTTTGCCCCTTGCTGTGGACACAAGAGGGTCTGAACCCTACAAAGACAAAAACATACAACTCACCACAATTCACCCATGTGAAAAAAAAACTTTTTTCTCATATAAACATATAAACTGATTTCATAATACAAATAATCTAAAAGCACACAGTACTCATGTATCAAAAAAAGTCACTATGAGTCAATGCCAAATTACAATTTAATTCATTCAAATAATGAAACTTATAAAAATTCTGTCTTACACCATTTATCTGTTCCAATTAATCCACAACAAATGCCATTAGTGCAAATTGTCCACCATATGCATATAATGAAACCCAAATATATTGATTAACAATGGATTCATTGCAAACCAAATCTAGGTATTTGCTTGCACTAAGTCTTGCTTCTTTGTGTCATATAACAGGGACCCCAAAAGGCACCTTTCAGATTGGAAATTTCTTTATAATCATGGAGTTTTCCTAAAATATTCAGTCACATATGATTAGCTTTTTGCTTTCCAAAATCAGCGATTTTGCTGACACAATTTGCCAAAATTGGCAGCTATTTGACTCTTCCCATTTCAAGGAAAAACGATCCTGGATTTTGGTTAGCAGGGTTGTCATAAATTTATGGAGTAAGAGGCCAACTTTCGTTTTGAGGAGGCAAATAAAGCTAACTCCTAACAAAAATTAGGTGTTACTCATAACCATCTATCTTGTTTGTTATTTGAGCTGACCAAAAAGTCATTTGAAGCTGTCAAATTGGCCGACAGCAGGCTCTTAATAACGACCCTACGTTAGAAATTGACGTTTGACAGATTATTTTTAACACTTTCAACTACAATTTTTTCGAGTTTTTTTCCTTTCAAAGGGGATCTGCAGTGGTGTAATGGTTAGCATCAGGGTCTAGAGACCGGCTTATCTCAATTCAATGATGGTGATCACCTGTCCAACATGGAGTGTCCTTCGGCAAGACACATTTCCCAGTCTAGTACTGGTAGGTCATCCAGGGAACACATACTATAATGGTAAAGACTTACCGCTGTACATCATTAGAAAATGAGTTCAACCCTTCAGCTTTCTCGGTCTTTCTTTGAAGAAGACAAACAATATATCCGGATACTGGTTACTCCGAATCGTATGAGCACTCTAATCTTACTCGACTGTCAAAACATGAACCGTTAATAAGGGCGTGTCCAATACACTGTTTTGATAAAAGTCTAATTATCTTTCGTAGTCATGTACATGGTTATTTCATAGAGAACAATTCTACCATACCGAAAGTTTTTTAATTCAGAAGCCGTTTATGAAGCGTTTAGATCCGACTAGTCATGGGCATTATTTTGACAGCAAAACAAACCTTTCGATGTGCCGAGTCAGTCTCAACGTTGTTCTCAATATAAACATGGATTTCTTCGTCTGTATCCATTCTGCTGTTTTTAACGTGATCATATCATCGACTCACACAGCCTCACTTTTATTCTAAACTTTCAAAACTTTTTGATTTAGGACCTGTTGACATGTTAAACCTTTTGGAGAAAAGTGTTCATCTAAACATGACGTCATGTAGATAATCCTTATATGTTTACTACATCCGGGAACTTTGAGAGTGAAACAACCGCGAATTTTGAAAATTTGAACTAATGAATGATACTAAACCGGAGTTTCTTTAATCTGGAGTCGTGTGTCCCAGTTTCCCTTAATGTGGTTGGTAAATGTATGATATTTGAAAGAAATAGCTCCTATAGTTGAGGATATATTTGCATGGTGGCACTAGCAAGGAAACAAATACAAGAGCGCTAAATGCACTAATGGGCTATAACCTGGAGTAATGCTGCACTGTTTGGAATACCTGCCACAAGAGTCTCATTAACAAGGTGGAGATGGTCCAGAGGAGGGCAGCACGCTTTGTCACAAACAGGTATCACAATACCAGCAGCATGACAGATATGCTGACTTCACTTCAATGGAGCACCTTGGAAGAACACCGACAAAACAACAACTTACAATGTTGTTCAAATTTATAAAACATTTAGTAGAAATTGACCTAAACAATTTCCTTGTCCCATAGATATATTCTAGAACACAGTCTTCTTATAATACTTAATTCAAACCCTACTCTAAAAAGTCTGATTATTTCAAATACATTTTCTTCCCCAGATGTATGGAATAAACTACCAGCAACAGTGGCTGAGGCCCCCTCTTTTGCATCCTTCAATCCTGTCTTTCTAAAGTAGCCATTCTCCTCCGGCTGTGAGTAGCACTGTGTGATGAGCTAGGGCTGTGTCATCGAAGTTCACACCCTAGTAATGCCACAGAAGCTTGATTGGTCTTTCCCTGATTGTGCAAAAGCAGCCTGGGAAACTTTTCAATTTTTCTTTTATTATTGGCAGGATGATTTTGTCCTCTATTTTTGTTACTGTTCATTACGCTTTCACTTTAATCATTTTCTTAAACGCACCATTGTGTAATTGTCAAATATGACAGAACAACATATCAACATAGAAGTAGAATTAATGTTTTACCAAGGGTGTAGCCATCCTCAAATCAAGGTTACCCACTGATGGGGTTGGTTGCAGGGGGCTGTACCCCTCCATCTTGGGGGGTAGCTCCCCTGCAAATTTTGTAAAATAGAAGTGAAAATGCTGAGATTTGGCTTTATTTGGAGATTAAGGGCAATGTATAATATCAAATTTTTTAACTATTAAAATTGATGCTAGGCATATGCATTATGCAGATATTGCTGGCTGCACCCCTGTTTACTTAACAAAATCATCCAAATGGAAACTAGAAGGCTATATTACAGTAGCTCCTGGTCCACAAGCACCCCTTATGTAAACTTATATGAATCAGTCTCAACAACCCTCCTATAATGGGTAGTAAGCTGATAATAATTGTGAAGCATTAGGAATTACCCTTGAATGGATGCTGACACCACTTGGGGTAAAGAAAAGAACCTGCTTTTTCAATATAAAAAAAAAGACGGGAAAAATGGCAATCCTGTCAACCCTCTAACCCTTATGACTTTACATTCTACATCATTATCCCTTCATTGAGTAAATCAACATCAAATGCTTGCAGCACAAACAGTGACTGATAGGACCCACAACTCGGTTTTCTGCAAATATTTATTTGACGAAGAAAAAAAACAGTTGTATAGTTCACAGATATATATATTATTTATCTTTCTGTTAACATTGTTTCAACAATTCCCCCTTACAGGGATTTGTGATTAGTCAGCATTTGGCAAAATAATTTATATAAGCAAGAAAAAAGAATTTTTATCTATGTAATTGGGCAGAGGCTTTTGTGCCAAAAGGATTAATTTCCCCAACTGACCACAGTGGTTTAGAGTATTACAGCAGACTTGTTGAAGCGAGGTATCATGAGGTAAGGGTTTAGCAATTGGTTTAGGAAACATTATTGCAAAGGAACGTTGTCTTCTTCAAATCATTCAAAACAAAAGTTTTTGAGCATTTCTTTTTGTATCACAAAGAATAGAGCAGATTGACTGATCAAAGTTTTTAACACATTCAAAGCATCAGCAGACAACAAAATAAGATATGAAAAACAGTTTTCTCTATGGTATTGGGTAGAAACCATTGTGACAACATGATGAAATGCTCAATACAATCAAAGAGTAATTTATCAATTTGTCACAGTGGTTTTAAGAGAGTTGTGAAGGGAATCATGTCAGTGAGTTCATACATGCCTAAAGGTAAGGGTTGTGTTATAACTCTTAAGAGAACTAAAAAGAAAGGCCAGTAGGTGAATGCAGCTTGCGAGACTATAGTAAAAAAGTAGGGTTGTATAGATCTTCTTTTGACATAAAATACTGGCTTATGCCTATGTCTTGGACCATGGTAGATAAAATCATCTAGAATGTCCCAAATCCTGCGCACATCATTAACTACATCTTATCCAAGGTACTTTTGTTTGACCACATTTAAAACCCTTTCCATGTATGTTTTAATCCCGTATTTGGATGCTTATATTTCCATCAAGTTTGATTCCACTCTTTTGGACAGACAAGCTATGGGTCAGCCCCTAATTCTTAGCTGAGCATTCAGATATAACTGTGAATTTGCTTTTGTAATGTAAAAAAACAAATAGTATATCTTAATTCTTTTAGATATTTATAGACAGGTGTTATGACAGGTTCATTTGCCCACAAACAGCTTCACTGTACCATAATTGGATTATCAATTGGTCAAAATGAAATGCGACAGCAGACAACATAAAAGTAGCTTGAAACTAAAACTCAAACATTTCCCAAAGGTTTAGAAAAGAAATCACTGTAGCAAGCCAGTCATGGAGAGCAATTTAGGTTTAAGTCATTGGTTTCTTTAGCCTCCCACAGCAGATTGGGCAAATGCTTGGGCTAAATGTGAGATTCAGATACAAAACCTTAGCTGATCTCTAGACTGTTCCATTAATACCAGACGAGTTATATCATCATCTGTTTCCATTACCATTGTTCTACTTCTTTAACCCCATACAATGCTGAGCAATTTTCTAAAAATAAATTTGTGTGTGGTCTGCTTTCCAAAGCCTTAAATATCAGCTCAATTTTGTTGAGGAAAGATACTCAGACTAGCAAACAGATTAGATCACAGGCCATTAAGCAGTTTCCTTGTCACAAGTCTGTTTCTGACAAACAGTTCTTGAACATTTCAATATCAGAATGAATAAAAGAAATTTCATAATACAAATCAATTCAAATGAATTTTTAATGTGCTTATGGTTTAACCTGAAAGATTAAATGTGCTATCAAAACATAAGAAAATAAAGGAATTGTATCACAATATTAACAAGAACATAATAATTAAGCTATATAGCTAGACAAAATTCCCTACCATAACTGATTTTCCCAAATGACCCTGTGTCCTTTAACCCTTTTCCAAACAACAAAATTTAGACTGTCCCAAATTGAAAAAGTTTGCAGACGACATATCAAAATGTGATGAAATTGGACAATAATCTTCTGATAGGGCAGAAAACATTGCGGGAAAAGGAAAAATTGCTCGTTACGAGCAATTTCTCCTTTTCCTACAATGTTTTCTTAAGTCATCTGCAACAAAGTTGTCAAATGTCGTTATTGTTTGGGAAAAGGTTAAAAAAGCATTCATGGGAGGCGATGATGTATAAAATATATCTTTTTTATTCCCTATAAATTATATACAAATAATATTTTAACAAAAAGTATTGCTTGGGTCAAACGATTTTTTGACACAATATCTTATACAAAATTACACAAAGAGAAAGCAGCTTTCAATACTTTTAAAGCCTCATCCAATATTGCATTTGGAACAATCATAAAACCCAACAAAAGGGAATGGCTTACGATTAAACAAGACTAAGCGATTTACTTATATTTTTGGATTCACAATTACATCTCTGAACAAAAACGTTCTTTGCTGTAATTGAGTTATCTGTTGTGTAATAGGTAAAGAGAATGTACAAATTGAATTAATCAAATAAAGCAGTAAAGATAGTGGCAAACAATTCACAAACAGTATTCGTTCACTGTCTTCTTTGCTATTAGAAAATATCTAAGGTCCCTTATAAGACTAGTTAACAAACATTAAGCACTTACCATAATATTATATTGAATGCTCGCTATTTTCATAAAAAAAAAAGAGTCAAAAAAATACTTTTACTGATATTTTGGATCAGTAAGAAAGTATGAAGGTAAAAATGTGCTCCACTTTTGCTTAGATTATACAAGTTTTGACAAGACACAGAATGATGTATACTTTATATAATGCTGTGATCAACAGGACATTTTTGGATATAGAAAAGATTTGTGAATATGTGGAGTGATGTCTCAAATACGATATGCAAATCCTATTGCAAGCTGCCTCAAAAACTTTCAATAAATGAAAAATGCAAAACAAACAGTTTTGTTCATTGTCCTGTAGTATAATGAT
Organism: Cerastoderma edule; assembly: GCA_947846245.1. Taxonomy (NCBI): domain Eukaryota; kingdom Metazoa; phylum Mollusca; class Bivalvia; order Cardiida; family Cardiidae; genus Cerastoderma; species Cerastoderma edule. The sequence goes on along the minus strand of OX401410.1, from coordinate 9,741,161 downwards.
TTTTCAATTACACATAAATTAGAATTAATGTTAAGATTGCATGTCAGAGAAATAATAAAAGCAATCTGGATTTCAAAATATTTTGACTAGTGTGAGAGCTATTATACAAGATAATTTGAAATTTGTAGGGACAAAATCAAAATCAGTCAAGCACTTTTCAGAAAAAAATGTTCTGAGATTAATCCTCACCTTCCACAGGTAGAAAAAAAACAATTGTTGTAATAGAAATCAATATGTTTGTAAAAGCATCATTCCCTAACATCTTCAGCATAAAAATAAAACCATGTTTCTAATTGTAATGAAAATCTATTTAACTTCACTCTAAATCCTATAATTGGGCACCCATTAGTATCATCTCTTTAAAGCAATTCTATTGAGTTCTCACAATCAATAATCAAACAAAATAATTTTAGAAAATTGCATGCAGTAGTCTCTGATAAGCCTCTTATCTTAAAGTTGGAAAATCAATAAATTCCAAGAAGTCACATACAATCATCTGCATATCATACGGCTTTATGGATTATGTGTACATCAATAATTGTCAAAAGCAGGGAATTCTATATCAATCCAAGTTGTCTTGGTATATCGCTTCAACATTTACAAGCAAGTGAGATGTCAACCCGAAAATGCTAACAAGAGCTTTTAAATTCTTATGAGGGAAGAGCATACCAAATTTCTTTTATTGACACAGCTTCACAACAATAATGGGTAAACTTGTCAAAAATATTAGTGTGGAGACCCAGCTTCTTTCTTAAAAGGCAGCAAGAAGTCTTTGTTGACAATCATTCTCACAGAGCCATATGACTCAAAAGGACTTGGCATTAAGTCAGAGTACATCCTTGATGTACGGGAACTTAAGTTTAATTCAAAGAGATTCCTACAGAGTTCAGTCCCTTCCTCAACTGTTGGGTCGTCACTTTCACCCCCGAAAGCATATAGTTTGTCATGGAACATGGTTAATCCGAAATTGTATCGCTTGAATCCAAATATCTTGGCAAACCTTTCGCTCTCCCCTTTTTCCGCGTCAAACTTCATAACTTCTCCAGTGGGATACATTATGAATATACTCCCGTCCAGACTCTGAACGCTGCGAGAAAACTTGGCTGGTTCTGGTAAGGTATCGATGACAGTGCACTCATTAGTAGATGTATCAAAGCATTGAATGATATCTGCATGTTCGCAGTCCTTTAACCATCCACCAAAGACGTAAACTTTTCCTTTATGTGCTGCTGCAGACAGTGCATCTACTGCACAGACAAGATCTCCAACCTCTTTCCAGGTCTCTTGGGCGATGTCATACCTTTCTACGCTTGTGTAGGTCACATCAGTAATTGGATCAAATCCCCCGACGACAAACACCGAGTTCCTTTCTGATACCATCGCATGGCGCAAACGTCCGAAATTCATTGACCGGCAGTGTATCCAGTCTTTCCTACCAATGTGCAGTTTCAGGCAAGCTATTGGTCTTTCTGTGCCACCAGAGACGTAGATGTAGTCCCCGTAGACACAAGTTGCGAAATAGCGGCCAATGTTACTGGGCAATGGAGGCATGGTGAACCAACGCCTATCAGATGGGCTATAACAAAACACCTCAATCAACTTTTGTTCCCTCCCTTGAGGAGTTTTGCCAATTAGCACAATAACCTGAAACGATAAACAAATAAAAGGCATTGTAAGTAACATGATTATAGGAAGTAAATTAACCAGATATAACCCAAGTACTCATGAAACAGTTTTGGTAATTGGTCCAAATTGAAAAAAATGTAAAGAAACAATTATCAATTGTGAACAATTCATTTGCTTAACATTATATGTATGCTGTTTGCACTACACATAAACATAGGTTGAAATGAGGGAAAAGATTTCCATCATAAAATTATTCTCCTTTTAACCCTTTAATACAAAATAGATAATAATTCTTTCAACATGTACTATTTATATAAATTGCAGCATATTACAAATCCTTAATAAAAATGTAGGTATATTATAGTGAAAACAATTTGGCAAGTGAATGAGGTAATAAAGAGTACATGTTAAAATTATCTTTCAATCATTTACATTTCAGCAACACTTTTCTTACCTCCTTTTTATTCCCAAGTCGTAGAGGTATGTTATACAATTCCCTTTTTTCTGGATAAAGGTGAAAGTCTAATGCCTCCTTCACTAGGCTGGTACAAACAGGATTATTCCTCACAGCTGGATTAAAGTCCACCTTTTCCAGTAAATATGTCAGACTCACATGTTGAAGGCGGAGCTGTTTAAATATGTCTGGCAAATATTCCCGTCTAGCCTCATCCTTTTCCAGCCAGAAAAAAACAGCATCACAAACATTTTCCTCATTTGACAGGGATAGACTGTCACTGGATATAATTGAGATTAACTCCTCCTTTTCTAGAGTTGGGAATTCATCAAGTTTCGAAATAACTTCAAACTCTTTCAGAATGAACTGTAAGGATGTTTCCTTGAGTTGCAGACAGCTCAAATTCTGTGCAAGGCGCCATATCCCAATGCAGTTTTCTGCTGTTGTTTGATCCAAAAGGAAGCTCTCACATCGCTCTTGAAGACACTGTATTTGTAGCAGGACAGACGCTCTTAGCAAATCCTCTGCATTATCAATAGTGACACAGTCTTCACCTGAATATGCGAAGGATAAAACATTCTCAAATATTGAAGAACTTATGTCTTTGATACATACAAGATTGTTTTGACATTCTTTCATGCCACTTGAAAACATGGCATGGAAATAGTCAGAGAATGAGGAGAGGATCACTTTGTGACATTTGAATGTTTTCTTTTCCACCTGTATCTCTACATCTGTGTAAAGGCCAGCTGAGTAGTTCTTGAAAATGCCTGTCTGAAGACACTTAGCCGTGCTATCCTTCCATTTTTGTGCAGGGGTCAACTTCTGTTGGGAGGACATCTTGGATTCATCATACAGCAAAGTATACTGAAGAGTAAAAATACAATATGTCACAATGATAAATCACATCATACATTGGTAACAAACCATGCAAATTAACCTCTTAAAGACACAAACACATGAGATCAGTGAAAAGCACTGCCGTTCACTGATCAGTTGTTTAGTCTATTTATATACCAGGATGTTCTATATTACAACACATTAGGTTCCACAATTTTCATTTATTTATATTGTATAAACATTCTGAAAATTTAACATAACTCCTACTTCAGAGAAAACTCGTCCCGAGTCTTGGCCCTTGGGAGATACATGGGAAAGGCCAAACAGAACTACTCGGGTATTTCCGTGAGCTGTGAAATACACCTTGGATATAAGTGTAGGGTTACAATTTTCTGGGTAAATCAGCATCCGGCAATTAACACATTTTCTAAGCGTGCACGTTAAGTAGTTCAATGTGTATGGAAGTGTTAGACATCCTTTTAAATCATTTTTTATCAATAACTCATACCAAATGTTGTTGTGACATGTATAGTTGTTTCCTCAACCAAATTTAACGACTTTTAAGATTTCACATTTAAGATCTATTTTTAAAAACAAAAGTATTTTTTTTTTATATGGGTTTTACATCACATCAACATTATTTCAGTTATGTAGCGATGCCCGACTCTTCGTGATGGAGGAAGACCCCATACTCAACTGCCCACAAGGGCTGGTCAAGGTGGGTAGAACCATCGGCATTCCGTAAGTCAGTCGGGAGACTGCTCCTCATGAAAATCAATATATCCCTCTCAGGATTTGAACCCACGCGGAGAGGGGCCATGTGATTTTAAGTTCTGTCCTCTAACCACTAGGCCACGGAGGCCCCCCCCCAAAAAAAACGAAAGTAAAGTGATCATTCTCGCGGGAAACAATATGGCATCATCCCTATTATTTCAGAGGTGTTTTCATTGTATAAACCCGATGTGTTCAGATTGGGGAAAGGCAACTGCGATAGAAGGAGAAGTCTTCATCCTATCTCTGTCAACAATAGAAAAAACAAGCAAATAAACCTCTAAAAGACACACATAATATCAGTGAAAAACACTGTCATCAACTGATCAGTTATTTAGTCTATTCAAATGTTCTCTATTACAATGCATTAGGTTCCACGATTTGCATAAGCGCTCCAACAATGTTATACAATTTCAATTGGAATGGAAATAATGTGATAACAGCAAGATGTTTAAAATATGGATTTCTGATAGCTTAGTTAAAACATTTAGAAAATAAGATTTGTATCATCACATTTAAGCAGTATTTTTTTTAAAATATTTTATGTTTAAGTAGGTTGTTGTGATCTAAAACGTTTCTTCACTTCTACTTCTATGTCGATAGGTTGTTCTTTCATATTTGACAATTACACAGAGGTGCGTTTAAGAAAAAGATTAAAGACAAAGTGAAATGATAGGAAAGTTAGAAGAATAGCTGACAAGATAATCTTGCGAATAGTAAAATAAAAGAAAATAGAAAGGTTTTCCAGGCTCCTTTCCCACATCGTTATTAAAGCCAATCTCTTGTTTGTTTAAAATCGTGTAAGAAACACTGCTCAGTAAAAGAAAAAAAATCCATTTGAGAGCATATTCTTTGAAGGATGTTGAAGTAACACTCCACTAAGGAAAAAGGGGGCTCGTATCCAGATTGTTGTCGAAACTAATGACGCGAGGATACAGCACAGAAGTCAAACAATATTGTGGAAGACCTTTTTCAATTATTCAGAGTGGTACAGGAGATTGTTGCCTCTATTTTTTAAATCTATACATACAGGTATAAAAAAAGTAGGAACCCTTCATTGCAGCATGAGATGTCGAGTTTCTAAACGGAAATCAACATCGAAAGTGAAATACCCCAAATACTGCCCATCAAAATGTATGGCATAATGTGCATTGGTGGTTATGAACGTTTACATCCTGATTTTGCCGGTCACAAATCTAAGTCCGTCGATGAAAGATTAACAAAATGGGATTCAATGACATTTACTGAGTTACAATTCAACAAACAATATGAGTTACATGTTAAAAGGACATAATCTTACAGAAGCTGTCAAAAATTATTTTGTTTCATTGTTATCGCCGATGGTATCAGAGGTTTCCGAAACGAGAAGTCATCCGGTGTCGTGATATTAATTTAATCGTTAGAAACACCAACATTACGCTGATACATTTTATAGCCAAATTTCCTCTCACCAACTTCATTGCGTATATTTGGCTAATGACTAGTTCACATTTAACTAAATCAAGTGTGTTTGGTTAATATGTGTTTAACACCCTTTTCAACAGCATTTCAGTTATATTGTGGCAGCCATGCCATCTATGCATGCTTCTTCCCTCACCTGTATTGTACAAAGCTTTAACTGACATGATGACTGTTTTCCTATAGAAAGGAAATTGACCAGTTTTGAGCGACAAAAATGAACGATGTTGCTTAACTTTATTTTACATCGGACGGAAGAGTGAGCAAGGTCTTTATCTCAGTCCTGTTCCATGTAGACATGCAAGTGACTTACCAGTATAATCAAAGAAAACGCCTTGTGACTTCAGTTGCGTTTCTCATATTTTGGTAGACTTTGTAATTGCACATAATTAAACAGTGTTTGAGATTCTTATGATCTTTATTTTATTATTTCATGATATTGTTTTTTTTTGCAGACGGAATTTGTCCATTTACATACAATCACCAGATGTGTTGATGATGCACATGGATGCTCCTGGTAAGTGCTGTAAGCATCAATGTTTATTGAGGTACAGTCTAACTTGTGTTAAGCAGCCACCCTTTTAAACCATTACTTTTTTACGAGTTAGCTCCTGGTAAGTGCTGTAAGCATCAACGTTTATTGAGGTACATGATCCTGTCAAATTTGAAAATGGTTTCATTTTTTCAAGCAAGTTTAACATTCGTCACAATACTGACAAACTTCTTTCATTCCTTATGTAGGTTATGTCACACTTATTTGTTATGCCTCAGCACATTATGATGGCAATCAAATTCTACTGCCTTTGCTGCAGTCTTCATTTGAAAGGTTTTTATGGTTAAATTCATATTTATAGTTTAAGAAGTTCTTCTTTGAAATTCTTTGCCAATTTGATTATTGCAGTCTGTCATCTTCTGCAAAAAAATGTTAATCTTGCAGCCTTTGCCTGCTATAAATTATCCAGAACAACAAAAGAGATAGATGGTTTAGAAATCAGAACATAAGCATCTTAACATACAATATTTTATTTCTTTTAAGTTCATTTTTCATAATAACAAAGATTATGCAATAATATTGTGCATACATAAGATATAGAAAAAATACATAATATCAACATTTTTACAAACAGATCATTCTCTAGCACCAGAATCTTAAACTTTTATGATACATTTATGTTATTTTAAGATTTGTATGATCAATGAAAAAAATACTTGATGAAAAAATTTGAATACAATTCATTTACAATGTACCGATTCATGTTTTATGAAAGGACCATAACTTGAGAAATGGTTTCAATTTGAATTATATTTCAAATTCAAAAGACATTAATGATTTTGAGACTGGTCCATATTCAAAGAATCTTTGTACAACAGAATTCAGTGTTTTTAATGAAATTTTATTCATGATATTGTGTATGTTCATTGTTACAAAAGAAGAACTAGCTTTTTATGAGCAATTTTCTTCTTTCGTCTCAATATGGTTTCTGAAGCCATCTGCAGGTGCTCTTCTGCAGCTGCATCAAAACATGAATACATAAAAGAAGGTCTAAATGACCGGTCATTTCTAGCATTTATTACAAAACGACTTACTGATAAGGCAAAGTTTCAAAAAGTAAAGTAAAAGATAAATACATTCCCTATTTTGGGAAAGCAACACCAGGACCTCATTTATAAAGTATAGAAAAAAAAATGTCATAATAGGTGGAAACCATTAGGGCAAAAGGAGGTAAAGCTAGTTGAAAGTAATTCCTCTCTTTGCCTCAGTGGATTCATGTCTACTGGTGAATTCTTTGTTAATTGGAGGTGATGTAAAGTTAACCTAATTCCTTATACAAGCAAGTCCATACACCTTTACAGCAGATAAAAACTTTTGAAAATGCTATGTCACAACAATGTAATTCATTGAATATATTCATTTTTTTTTCTTTGACATACTTTATTTATTTGGTAATCACAATAATTGCTGTAAAGGGGAAGTCTTTCACACTGTGCACACATTTTAAATGTATCTTTAACATTTAACCTGTACCTTTATATAGGAATTTTGGATAGGTCACAAATATTAAGCAAAAGCACCAATGAATAATGAAGTATCAAAAATAGAATTTAGGGAAGAATCCATTCAATAAATTGGTCATAATACAAACAACAGATGATTTCAGAAGCCACTGAAACAAAGGAGAAAGTGCTCTTGGGATAGCAATTCCTCCAGCTGTCTCTTTGGTTTCATCTCAATATCACATAGAAAATACAGCTTTCTGTACTTTATACTTGTCGTCTGCTGTTCCTTACAATTTGGGCCAGACACAAAGTCTGTAATGGAGGAAAGAATTAGGAAAGCTGACGCCTGCATATAAGGGAGTAAAATTGCTCTCCTATTAGTTTAAATAGACATGATAAACATAACACTAACTTTAGAAAAGGAAATCAATATTGGGACGCCAACAAATAAGTGAGTACAATACAAGGGTTCGATGCAAGGCTATAGCAAGTACTTCACATTTGCTATAGTCTTGTACCGAACCATCGAACTTATACTCTATACTCTAAAAAAATTAAGTTTAAAGTGACAGTATCTCTAGATTAGATGACCGATGACCTGCTGGGCTGTGTCGCTTCACCAAGGTTAGGTTCTGATTCAGATCTAGCCACCTGTCTCATCAAACTGAAATGGACATCAATGACAAGGATATTGGTATTCTACAATAGCATAGCACATACAATCTGCTAACGACTCTGATAGAACACCATAACAAGATCTTTGTAACATATTGTCATTCAAACTTAAATGGACATCAATGACAAGGATATTGGTATTCTACAATAGCATAGCACAAACAATCTGCTAACGACTCTGATAGAACACCATAACCGGATCTTTGTAACATATCATTGACAATCATATTGTGCCTTACCATCAGGAGTAATCTGTTCAAATAAAATTTAAAGGAAGGTCCAAATCAAATTAAGTGTATCTTGTTTCAGTAAATAAACAAAACATTTTCTTTTACTTTAATTACCGGTATCTTCTTGACAGAATTTGTCTCAAATCTTTATTTTGGACTTTTTTACAACACATCAATGAATGAATGGTGTTTTAAGGCGCATCGACAGCTAAGGTCATTTAGCACGCATTATGATGATGTGGATGGATGGATATAAAAAATATTAACAGGTTAAAATGTATTTGTTTAAAGAAAAAATAAATAAGAATTTGTAATTAATGAACAAAAGTAGATAGAAAATTTGTAGCTATGTTTACTGCTTATGCAATAAAAAAAGGTATAAGAATACTTTAGTAAGGCTGTTAGAGGTTAGCGACTATCATGTCACCCACCTCATGATATTGATAAATGTATATATATTTAGAATGTGTAAGGAATCACAATCTATTGTAAACTCCAATCTCTTTGAGAAAGGAATACAACACATCAATAATTTTTCAGCTACCGGGTACCGGAAATTGAAATGCCTGGTTCATCAGAATTAAGAAAGTCTGGTGAAACCATGCCCATTCTATTAATCAGCAGGGAAACTTCATCTCACAAAAAATTATATCTACTGTTGCTAAAATCTGAACCAACGCTGAAATGGTTTTTGTGATTTCAAGATAAACTAAAGAGGCCGATCTGCAGCTTTTAAAATGGGATCATAATGGTTAGTCAATTTCCCATATGAAATTTTGAGACAGGTCTAAATTGAACAAAATAGCAGACAACAAAAATAGCAGGAAAAAATACATTTTCTTATTGATATTTGATAGAAACCCTTGTGACAAAAGTTGAATTGCTATTTAGAAGCATTTCGTCCTTTAGTCACAGTAGTACATGTACATTAAATCTTGTGCAGGACTTGTTAACAAAATATGGCAATACAGGGGGGGGGGGGAAATGGGGAAAAAAGGTAAGTTTACAAAACAAACCTCAAACTTTTGTCCTCAGAGACAAGGCTTTCTTTACTAACAGAAGTTGGCATGTTTCGTCTGTGTTTGGCTCTCGATGGGGCAGTAGGAGGTGGCATCATTTCTTTGTCTTTGGAAAACTGAAAAAAATAGAGTATATTCCATTTTACATCTGTGATGAGTGTGGATTAATGCAAGGGAAACAAGTGAGCAGTATGAAAAATTACAGGAAAATCACCGCCAGGAATAAAAGTTTTAATACATGGTTGGTTTGGAGTCTTTTTGGACATCTATTCAGACATATTTCATCCTTCCAAAGACCTAAACTAGTACTTTGTGACCAAATTGACTTTTACAGTCATAATGACCTTCCCTGGTATTTTGTATGACCCAGTTGGAAACTCAAACCCTTCCACATGCAAAGCATACAGTTTACCACGGTGGTCCAACTAAATTAAATAGCAAGGCTTAATTTAACAAATAAAATTCTATTTTGACTAGACAGCTGTTTTTCAAATAACTCTCAATTTTAAATCAGTTTGTACAGAATATGTAACATATATATAAACAGAACTTACTGATCCTTTTCGACGAGAACTTGGCGATGGTTCAGCACTGTTTCGTGGGGATATGGAGGGTGACACGCCGCCGCTTATATCTTCCGTGGAGCCCCAACTTGATCGCATCGTCATCTGTCGCATGGAGCTGGAGGAGGCTTGAATCAGCGACTTGATTGCGCTGCTACGGTTACTACGCCTTCCTCCAGAGTTACGCATGAATTGATTGCTGTCAGGCTTTTCAGAACCTGAAAATGGGGTAATAATTTTCTTTATCCTTTTCTTTTTTAAAAAAGGGTTTTGACATTGTGTAAACAACTTTTAAGTTTTTTTCATTCTTTTTTTTTCTTTATGAGAATTTTAATAAGATTTTTAATCAAAATGAGGTACTATGGAAAAAGGGGGTAAAAGTATCCAAAGAATTCAAAAATGGCTTTCATAGAAGAAAAATGCAAGCGTGTTTTCATTGTTAGCAGGAATCATAAAGACACTCAATTACCCAATAAATTGAAATCACATCATGGAACATAACTATAGACTGTTCTGTTCAATCAATGGCCAAGATGTAAAAAAAGGAAATCAAAATTGATTCAAAACGATCTGATGTGTAAATTACTTACCTGAATTCGAGCTTAGACGACTTGAAACTAATAATTCTGAAAAAGAAAAACACATTTCAATAGCAATGGTATTATGAGATTTGTTGAAAAGACACTATACCATTATGTTAGATCTATCATTCACTGTTTGCACATGTATATCAGTAGACATGTGGCCATAATTCTATTACCAACAGTAGAATTCTGTGGTTGACACGAAAAAATAAAAGACTAAGAAAATTGAAAATGCTGCTGTCAATCTAACAAGAGAGTTGCAAGATTTTGGAAATCAGTCATAACTGTTATAACAGATTTGTGTAACCAAAGTAATGAATTGATAAGCACTTTCCTTTGGGAAAAACATTATTGAAAATTTGCAGTCTTTGGAATGTCTGCTGCATAAACATTGGTGTAAGCGCTTTTTATTGAAATTGTGTGACCTGTTAAAAAATAATAAGAGACAAAAATAAATTACTTATTTGTTCAAGTTAGGAACATCAACTTATTTTGGTTAACTAATATGCATGTACAGTAAATGAAATGCCTGGAAATGAAATAGACCACAGCATGTTTTACATACACATGACTAAGTTTTCACAGTCATTCAAACAAGTAAAAAGAAAGTGCATCAAACTCTGGAAAAGAACCAAATTTGTCAGGCTAGAAAAGTTAAGGAAGTCAGACGGGCAACCTCTAGGATAGAGTTTCTTGAAACCCATAAGAGGCAACAAAGATGATCAACAGATGTCCTTGAAACAACATTCTAAGATTAGAAGACAGCTATATCTAATTAAAGGTGTAGGTATTCAGAAATAATGTATCCATATTTACAGAGGAATGCTGCGATACAAACAATGCAAACAGATCTGAGTGCATATAGAGATAATATGAACTTAAATGATGTTAGACATTTAGCAATGGATCCATGCCAAATTATTTTGAACTGTTCTATGCACAATCTTGAAGAAAAACTATATAGGGTGTGTATTTCAGAAAACACAGATACATATTTTCTTCATTTCTTTCAGAAGAATAAATACAACATGCATTCAATATAACCCGATACTCAAATGAACTTCATTTTAAATGCGGCAGAAACTTTCGAAATCTTGCATGACAAAAGGACAAATTGCTTGTTTTGAAAAATCTTAAACATGGAATCATTGCCTGCCGGTGCTTTTGTATTCTCCCAATTCTCTAAAATAAAATTTTGAGACTAGTCGGCCAGGTTAAAGGCGACAGCAGACAACATTTATAATCAATCATAAAGTTTGAATTTCAACTCATTATGGCCATTACTCCTTTTGTCGCATTTGATTATTGAGTCATCTGTTAAACAGGCATGCTCAAACAATAAATCCAATGTACCAGAATATATGAGGGTAAAGGTTAACAAGTCTCAAACTTATAAATGAAGAATTATGATTACAACACATGCTACAGACAGTTTTTATTCATACATCAGTATACAGACATGTAATTCAATATATAAGCTGTGGAAAACAGTTTGTCTTAAAAGACATATTTTGAGAACAAAACACAAGCAATTTGTGATAAAAAAAAGGATGCCTTTTCTCAAGACAATTAAGAATAGTTTGGGTTTTTTTTCAAATGTAACAAAACAAGTGGACATAGAAAAACGAAGAAAAGCATCCGCATTCCCCAAGACGATACCGTTATACAAAGACGTCATTGTAAGTTCTAATTACTTAATAAAGTCACAGAGATTCTACAAAGTATCTATAATAGTACATCAGATAGAATTTAATAAACCCTATCCCCCATTTATATATATCATATTTATACATAGATATGCACTTCAACACACAAATAGAGAACAAATAAAGAAATAACTGTGATAAAAGAAGAAAAAGCTCCATACAAGCAATTTCCTCCATTGTTACAATGGTTTCTATCTAAAATCAGAAAAACAAATAGCAATATCATAACTAAGAATTATTGTCATCTGCTTTCACTTTCAAATTGAAGCAGTCACTGAATTTTACATGGGGGAACAGGTTAAATAGCTAATTAAGCCACAGATTGTAAGGCCCATTTTCAGTAACATATATATCAAACAAAGGTCCAGATAAAATATAACCTTTGTTGTGGGTACTCATTAGAATCCTCTCATCAGGTTATTGGGTTAACCCATTACCAAACAATACCAACATTTAACCACTTGTTGCAGACGATTCTGGAAATCATTGTGGGAAAGGAAGAAATCACTCTTAACCAGCCGATTCACTTTCCCGCAATATTTTCTATTTTACCAGAAGATTACTTTCCACTTTTACCACATTTGAAATGTCATCTGCAAACTCTTTCAATTTGGGACAGTCGAAGATTTGACGTTTGGTGAAGGGAAAAAAATAAAGTAAACAAGGGAGACAATTCATTAGACAATACTAATGAGTGCCCACATTATATGGTTAACAGCAATAAAGAAGTTTACAAGGAATAAATTACTTTTTATCCAGACCTCTGAAGAACTAGCAAAAACCACTGTGATCATCACCCTCTTAACTGTATCACCCTAAATTATCGACACAGGAGTTAGTCTCTTTGATACATATCATGCCTATAGAAAGTTTCTTTGAATAAAATGACAAACTATCAAATCTTGCTTACACAATGTAATATACAAAGTGAAATTATTTCAAAAGTCAAAAGAAAAAGAAAGGAATAAAGGAAAGAATAAACACGATTACAACGTTATTTTCACTGTAAAGAATGCATACACGTCTGAGGGCTGATCTAACTAATGGCACACACTACTTCATGCAGAGTTTTTTTTTACTTAACCCTTCAATATATATGCATTTCCTCACGTCTTCAGCAGACAATTTAACAAATTGTCAGATCAAAAGGAGGAATTGCACATATTGCTTGTTTATTCATATTGGTTTTTTACCAAAATCATAAACAAAACAAATACTTTTCATGTTTTTATCAATGGTCATCAACATCACCTGTTGCTGCTTTCAATTTGGACTAGTTACAAATCAATTATAAAGTGAAATGTTAAAGCATAACTGGGTGAAAATACAATAACGAGAGAAATGACTTAATTACATAGAAAACCATTGTGACAAAACTAGAAACTGTTGTTTCAAGCTATTTCTGAGTCTGTCACACTGATTTCATAACCCTTATGCTGCAAAATAATCTTATACAGGAAACTTGAGGGAAGGGGGGAGACAATATTTTGGAGGAGAAAGGGAATGGAACACACTCTGATAAATGTTGCAATCACACACATATTATATGCACTGATGTAAAACAAAAAGGAAAAAAATCACCAGAATAATAAAACAAGATAAAGACACCAAAGAAAACCAAAACATGGCTGTTTCAATTGGCCGTATTTTGAAAAAAGTGTAACTGTTCAAATCTTTTTTTATTAAAACAACTCAACATCTAACTATTTCAGCACAAAATAAATTTTAACATGAATTATTATTTTAAAACGAATTGATATAAACAATACTTATCTTCAAGAGTTAGAAATGAAAAATCAAGTTAGGAAGAGTAAATAAACACACAAAAGCCTGACAAAGCTACAATACAAATTTCACCAGAATTCAATAATCAAGGAAAAAATGTAGTCAAAGAAAAAAGAATATAAAACAGTTTTCATTTAATCATTAAAGTGATCATTCAAAATCTCATCTTTTATCGATAATTTTTGTTTTCAATTGTTTTCTTTGAAACTGAATTAGTATAATGTTACTGTTTGGTCCATTGCCAAAGAACAAGACATTTATAACTCTAAAAATTAATCTTAAATACTCCCTATGTTACTTTGATTTCTTCTCATTTTCAAATCAGAAATGCTTGAAAGTTGTAGTTTGCTTATATCTATGATTGATTAGGAAATTAGGAATAAGATTAGTTAGGATTGATTGAAAAGTATGCATTGGTCAAACCACCAGGCTCATTAGAAAAGAAATGAATCCTCCTTAAATTCTAGCAAGATAACCAAGTATGTTTGTATGTTAATTATGTACTGCAAGTATTGATAGTGTAAAGACTTGCCAAAAAAAAAAAAACGATGTATATAAGTATAGTTTTCTGTGTTCTATTCTAGGTTAATTCCAGGTGTGCGAGATAGGGTGATACAGGGTAGAACCGAACAAGAGTACTCACCAGTTTAACCCTAATCCTAGAGGTACCCTTTCCAGTGTCATACCTCATTCCCAAGTGTGTTTTGCAAATAAAAATGATTAAAGATTCACTTTAATGTGTCAAAAAGTGTATAAACCTGAGGTATGAAGAGAAATATAACACAAACATTTTTTAGATTTTTGATGATCAACCCAAAACTTATTACCGTACATGTATTATGAACTTGTTTCAACGAAATAGCTGCAGAAGGTTTTAGAAACCACTGTAGCAAAAGGAGATATTGCCTGTATCAAGCATTTTCTCCATTTGTCACAAAGGTTTTTATTAAAGAAAGGTCTATTTTCTAAACTTGATAATTGTCACCTGCTATTCCTTTCAAGTTTTTGTATTATTAAGAGAGTGTTTGACCGTCTGCTTCATGCATATTTCTGAAAGGAACTATGCGGCTAGTCCAAATTACGTGAAGCAGAAGACAATCATCAAGTACTTTATACAACTGTTTTCATATCTTGTGATTTTGGAAAGAAACCATTATGACAAAAAGAAACATGTTCATTGTGAGTAATGCTCTATTTGTCAATTCTGAAGACTTCTGCATTATGTGCCTAAAATGAAATAACTATGCTTGAAAGGTTTCAATATATGTTGGTATCTATATGTGAACTTGGCTTGCGAAGAAACAAAATCTATCAATGTGTTACAATCTATATTTTCTCCGCATACAAACACAACAAACAAATGGATCATACTGACGTATGTATTTCAACAATTATAATATATACTTTATTCAAAACAATTGCCAAAATACATTTACACCATTAACAGCAAGTATTAATATAAATAATAATCTATAGCTTAGCAATACATTACGAGATTTTAATATAATCTAAAAGACATAACATAATACAATTTGAAAATATCAAGTTGAATCACTATATGTTTGGTGCATATCACGAGTATTGTAGTGTTTTAACAACATGAAATTATTCCAGGGTCTTCTTTAATGGCATATCAAAGTTACCAACGCCATATAATGACAGCTATTTTGCATGAAGAGACATTTTCGAATCAAAACCTTAAAAAGCAATTTCTAGTTTTGTAACAATGGTTTCTAGATAATATCCATGTAACCTCATTCCAATGCATCTACTGCTTAAGAGTTTAGAAACCACAGGGGCAAAAAGGATTAATTTCTCATAATAAGCAATAGATAATAATGTCA
Organism: Cerastoderma edule; assembly: GCA_947846245.1. Lineage (NCBI taxonomy): Eukaryota > Metazoa > Mollusca > Bivalvia > Cardiida > Cardiidae > Cerastoderma > Cerastoderma edule. The sequence goes on along the minus strand of OX401410.1, from coordinate 9,725,608 downwards.
CAATGATTTCTGCCTTATACTAAAAAGATGTATTTATTTTCATGTTTTGGGGGGCTTTTTTCAACTTGAAGCTTAAGTTTTTTCTCATTTCTACCCATTTTAATGCCGCTGTAACTGTACTTGTTCTCAACCAGCAATTTGTTCATTTTGTGACAATGGTTTCTATACAGAATATATTATTTTTCAATATTTCAATACACAATTGCCGTCTGCAGTTGTTTTTCAGTTTAAACAATGCATTCACAGATTTCCAAAAAGTGAATGAGATAATCTAACAGCAATGATCCTATCATTGACATCCTGTAAAAAGTGTATACTAAATCAATCATGACCAACCACCAAGCATGCTATTTATGTAGCAAGAATTACTCCTTCACCATTGTAGTCTGCTTTACTCTGGCACATTTTCATCCAACATCAATACATTTCTTCGCTTATAATTCTATACTGCTTTCATTTATAATGCTCATATTAAAGACCCATCCATGTTGTCCTATATTTCATATCTGTTTTTCTTCATTCCCTAAATGGGAATCTGTGACTGTCCCAACAGCAATAGAAGACAAAATTGTCGTTTACGATATTGGGAAGAAACCAACATTGCAAAAAGTATAAATTGCTGATAAGGACCACATTTTTTTGTCCCATAGGCTTGCTGTTCTTAATTCTTCTGCAGCAGAGGTGGTAAAGTGAGACTTTATGAATAAAGTGGGTTAACCCATTACCAAACAATAATGATATTTAACAAGTATATTGCAAGCGACCCTGAAAAACAATATGGGAAAAGGAGAAATTGCTCTTAACGAGCAATTTCTCCTTTTCCCACAATGTTTTCTGCCCTATCTGAAGATAATCTTTCAATTTCATCACATTTTGAAATGTCTTCAGCAAACTCTTCAATTTGGGACAGTCGAAAAATTGCAGTTGGCAAAGGGTTAATACAACTGTAGCAGACGGATCAGGAAACAGTCATGAAGAAAGACCTCAAAACTTCAATGAAAAGAAAACACCCTATGATACATAAATCACAAGTATTAAGTCATAGCTACCCAGTTGGCTAAATCAATCTGTTACCAACAAACATGCATGCTATTTATGTAGCAAAGATTGTTCCATCACCATTATAATCCGCCTTATTCTAGCTAGATTAAGTCTGAGCAGTTTCTCCTTTTGTGACAGTTGTTTATATCACAGTGTCAATTTAAATATTTTCATAGATGATAACTGTTGTAAACTGTTTTTCAAGAGGCCCACACAAGGAGCTATCTTTAACCCTTTACCAAATGCCAAATTTTCGACTGTCCCAAATTGAAAGAGTTTGCAGACAGCATTTCAAAATGTGATGAAATTAAAAATGACCTCCTGACAGGGCAGAAAACATTGTGGGAAAAGGAGAAATTGCTTGTTAAGAGCAATTTCGCCTTTTCAAACAATGTTTCCAGAGTTGTCTGCAACAAACTGGTTAAATGTCGTTATTGTTCGATAATGGGTTAACAGCCATGACCATTAACATGCAGAAGAGATAGATGAAAAAAGAAATCCAGTAATTGAGATTTGCTTATCTGGTCATGATAAACATTTGTAGTATTGAATAACATCTTCCCCTCATATGGATAAGAATGTCTAACATAACATACAAGTGAAATAATGACATGGAATGTAAACTAGCCCTACCATAAAAATATCAGACTGGTCCTAGATAGGTAAAAACTAGCATATAACATCAGGAGTTAGACGACTGAACCATTCTTGAGCTTATGTTACTAAAAGGGCTTACTCCTTTCTCTCTTATATCCTTGATTTTACACACATGTAGTAAAAGAGTCAAGAAATTTCTATAACAAGTAATTTCTTCTTTTGTCAAAGGGATTTATATGCAACGCAAACGAAGATAATTCATTTTGTATACAACAATATTGACATCTGTTGGAGCTTTTGATTTGCAATTTCTGCTCCAGAAATATTTTGAAATGTCTGCTCATCTTTATTCTTATACCCTTCCAATCAAATAACAACACTAGAAAAGTAAAAGAAGATAATGATTTCTACAAGCTCTTCATAGCAAGCTCAATAGAAACAGTTAATTGTAAGCACAAATCTCCTTGCAGTTGTCAATGTTACATTGCACTGCATTAAAAACTGCCATCTGAGGTTTATACACTATAATGTCCTAGTGTAACAATGTATCCAACAGCCAAGGCAATAATAATTAGAGTAGAAGTTTAAACCCTCTAGGACCAGTCTGTCTTATAACCAGTTGACTTATCACACGGTACGCTCCAGGACTTATGTAAAATCCGTGAACCTAAATGAATGGAAAGGTGAATACAATGATGAATAATAACTGAAGCATAGAAACAACCCCATACCCAGTGAACAATATTCATCTTTTTGAAGTTAAATATGCTTTAATCATAACTCTTCCCTAACCCCAATTGTTTTACAAAATATTAAAGACAGTCCTCTTTAAATACCTTAAGTAAAATTAAATCATGGTTTCCTTTTATCATTGAACCTGTACATTTCTATTAATCATTTCTATTAAAGAAATATCTGAGAGCATTGTGACTCAAGAAGAACTAACATCTTTAACCAGTTCCTCTATGCAGGAATTTTTTACTTGTCCTTATTAAAAGCAACAGCAGACGGCAAATAACAGCAAGCTTAAAAGTATATTTTCTCTAATATGATATTTAGATGAAAACATGAAAAAAAGATAAATCACAAACAAGTAATTTATCCTCTTGTCAAAGTGGTATCTTATGTTTCCTACAGCAGATGTGGTAAACAGAGGGAATATGTTATGGGGTTGAGAAAATTTCAATTCATTCTTAATGCCAAGAGTACAGGAGTGCATAAAAGGCAAAAAGATAGGCTGCATATGTTCAGATGAGAAGATTCATATATATTAACAACACAATGCATCATTCATATACATTCTCAACCAAAATGCAGCAATCTGTAGTAAATGATTTCAAAACAGATTTATGTAATAGTTGAACTTCACCCTCTGCCACTTAATACCCAATTGACTGTAGACAAGCACATTTAAGTTTGTCACAATATTTCCTACCAAACGCCATAAAAAGGGTCTTTCTTCATACATTAGAAGTGGTATCTGATTTTTTTTTACATTAACTAATCAAAACACTCATTATGGTGGAATTGTACAACTTTTGAATGAAATGTATGACGATTTTGATAAAAAAAAAATTTGATAACATCTTAGTTTTAGTACTTGTATAAATATTAAAAGTTTTGCAAATGGTGATAATGTCATCATAATATATGGGGCTCTTTGGCAGCTTCAAATTGAAAGCAACAGCAGATAACAATCAATTATTGCCTATAATGAGAAATCTCTTTTTTCCAAACAATTGTTTAAAGGGCATTATGCTGCAGGCAAGTCGAAATGGATAAATATTTAGAAAAGGTTTTAAAATGCGACAAGAGATTAGAAAGAAAACTGGAGGACAGAGATTGTTATTCTTTCCCAACAACAATGTCAGAATCACAGATGCTTTCAGTTTAGTACAGTACCAAAAATCCTGATAGAGGTATTAATAATTTGACTATGGAAGTATTGAAATCATCGAGCAAGGCAGGGTGAATATACATACAGAATTCAATGAAATGCACAAATAAAATCAAAAACTTCCATTTTGAACAGAAAAAGGTTTGAATGTACCAATTAAAAGTTCCCTTAATTGCTTCCTTAAAATTATGTTAATTAGAATCCCTTTGAAGCAGACAACATTTGATGATGAGCCAATAGGAAAGTTTGCTTATATATACTATAAAATTTATCAGCACTGATTATCCTATTGACCATTAACCAATGTATTAATTAATATCTGTAAGGTTACATAACTATAGAGTATACCATGACTTTTTCTATGACATAACACTTGTTTTTATAGCATATGCCTTTTTAACTGTTGTGCGCAACTAGTTCCAGTCAAATAGTTCTAAAGGGTTGAGGTTGGCTGCTTCAATTAACATGGAACAGGGATAACAATTATACCCCACAGCATAAATAAAACTGGTCCAAACCATTTGCAATAAGGCTGTCTTCTGTCACTGATGTGTAAGCAGAAAAAGTAATTTTATAAAACGAGATATACATAAATAAGGTTTGATCTATGATCAAGGTCTCTCTTAATTTTCTGCAATTATTGCATGGCACATTCTTAATTTCAATTCAATATCATACATTTTATTCTCCTGGGGCATTCCTGGTTGTATTTCATTGTATGTGCAATAAATATCTGACCAATCTGCTCGACGTAAAATAATACTTTAACCCATTACCAAACAATAACGACATTTAACCACTTCGTTGAAGACAACTCTGGAAAACATTATGGGAAAAGGAGAAATTGCTCCTAACAAGCAATTTTTCCTTTCCCCTAAATGTTTTCTTTCCTTTCAGAAGATTATTTTGGAATTTCATCACATTTTGAAATGTCGTCTGCAAACTTTCTTAATTTGGAACAGACGAAAATCTGGCGTTTGGTAAAGGGTTAAAGAATGCATACAGTGCAATTTCCTATTTTTCTAAGTAAGTGTAGCCACATATTTACTGTGCATATAATCAGGTAAGCATCAGTGACTGTTCTCTTTGTGAATATTTGGGGATATTTTTCAAATCAGTCAGCCAAGTATCATGTGACATTAACAGCGAATATTTTAAGAAAACATTATGAAATATCTTTTGAGAAAAGAGCTAATGGCAAGAAACAACTGCTCTCAACTCACTCATTTGTTCCCAATAAAGAAAATCAATAACAATTAACATAGATTATAATTCCAGCCTGCCACTTCTTTCAATAATCTGAACTTGTTCATTCCTTTTTAGGTTTTGGTTTAACATACACATGTAAAAGCAAAAATAGTCAACACAATTTTAATACAAAGAAATAGTATCTACTTTTAGGTTCTATAAGACCAAAAAGCCAAATTTGCCAGTAAAAAGTATAAGTTGTATAAAAGAAAACAAAATAAAAATATGTCAGTAGGTATACTGGTCAAAAATATACTGATATAATATACACTGGCAAATCGCATAACATGCTTTATGCAGACAAAAACATGACAAGGTCAGCGGAAAATATACACCACATACAAGCTCTTGACAAAATATATTTGTCTAAATCTCCCATTGATAAATCTCTCTTTGATAAATAATAACAAGAGATAAGACAAAATGATTTCATCAGTAATTATAGCCAATTGATGTTGGAATGAATCATACTTTATTTGGAAAAGAAATCTATTTTATCATTTCTTTTTGTGAAAACAAAAGAGTACCACATGTATAAATATAATGTTTTGTGATGGTCTATCAAAGACATGGAGCAACCCAGGTTTAACTCATTCTTTTAATAGGAATCTTGTGTCTTCCTATTTCTCCTGTTTTTTAAAGAGGACTAATATACCTTCGATGTGGTTACTAGAGTAGGATGGATATGTGTGATTATATAGTTTTAAATAGTGAGAAGTAAAACCTGAATCATTCAAAAAGGCAGCAGCAGATAACCATTAAAAGTATCTTTGTAATATTGGGTAGAGACAGTTGCAACTATAGGGGAAAATGCTTGTCACAAGCAATATCTTCTTTAGTCACAATGCTTTATTAAGCATTTTGTTTCAGGTGTGGCTAAGCATTGTTTTATGAAGTAAAGGGTCAAAATCCAATTTTAGATGCATCATTGCATTTACTTCTGCCTTGTGCAACAATTGCCTGCATGTTTCTAATGAACAAAAAGGATAAGAAAACTACAGGAAAGGAAAGTGTCTCTATTAGGTCTTCAGAACATGGTTGGAAAAGAAGTAAACACACTGTTACCTTAACCTACAATATTGTCAACAATAATTGGTTATTTACAACCTAAAATGAACACTTATCATCAAATGATAAATTGATAATGACTTGTGTATGTTGAACATATATGTCAAACGGAAGGTGTGAAGTATACAAAATACTAACATTTAAAAGTGCAAACAAAATGGTACTCTAAAAGCATCTGAGGAACATTAAAAAAAACCTGTGAGCATTTTACTAAAGCTACTCCATATAAACACAATAAAAAAAGTGGTCTATACAACCAATCACATATCACTTTGACAAAAGTCAACAATAGATTAACATATAATCACATATTCCTTTCTACTATAGTCAAGTCAACTTATTTGTAGAACAAGGTAAAACAATAATGCACCTTACACACTTTCATTGATCATTTTAAATAAATCTAAAGGTTAAGTTTTTTTGCAAGTCATAGATATGGTAAATAATGAATCTAGAGCTCTTGTTAAAAGAAAGGCTCAAACAAACATTTAAGGACTTTTTAAACCCTTTCTCATCAACATCAGAATTTCAATGTGCCCATAGCAGACATCTCATCACAGAATTATCTCAAAATAAGGAATAACTCAATAAGAGCAACTTCTTTTTTTCCACAATGGTTGCAGCTAAATGTCATATTTGAAACATCATAATACACCATGATAAAATCTTAGGGCTTAGAACAACATGAAGCTAAGTCATCCACCTTTGTGAAGGACTAAGTTTTAGTTTTGCATTAACCCATTACCAAACAAAAACGACATTTGACAAGTTTGTTGCAGACGACTCAGGAAAACATTGTGGGAAAAGGAGAAATTGCTCTTAATGTTTTCTGCCCTACCAGAAGATAACTTTTCAATTTCATCACAATTTGAAATGTCGTCTGCAAACTCTTTCAATTTGGGACAGTCGAGATTTTGGCATTTGGTAAAGGGTTAAGCCATCAAATTGTGAAGAACAGTTGTTAAAGATCTGTGCTATCTTGTTCTTGCTGGGAGTCAGTCAGTGATAATCTATTTACTTTAACAGAGGCCCTAAGAGATCCAGCCCCAAAGCCGCCTATAGTGTCACTAAAATTAGCACTCTGCACATGTCTAAAACCCGACGGGGAGCTGATAAGCCCATCTGAACTCTTCACTTTCCTGAAATCCGACGGATTACTGATTGCTGGTTTTTTGGGATGTCTGAGAACAACAAAGGAGGAATCTCCAGTGGTATTGCGTAAATCTATGCTTGTTGTAACATTATCTACAGTATCGGAAGAGGCTATGAAAGACTTACGTTGGGCACGACTTGAGGCGGAGTTTCGTAAATACTGCTTTGCTTTTTTACCACTGTAATCTCGGATATTTGGATCAGCATCTAAAAATAATATCAAATTTCTCAGTTAAATAGGAAATGAACTTTACTTAACCATTAATACCAAGATAATTCGGATGAGTTTATTTCACGAAAGACAAGGTACAAACCTATTAACACCTATAGTGTTTGGTAGAAGAACTATCTTATTGTACAAATGTTATTAGAAGTTACAAAATTTAATTTTACTGTTTTTGAAATTCTGCATGATACTAATAACAAGGGATGGGAACGAATATTCGAATATTCGAATAGCGGGTCGAATATTCGAATAGCAAAATAGTATTCGAATATTCGATTTTAATGAACCCATATTACTGTATGTTTACCATAAATTTTATTCAAAAATAATGTTGTTTTATTTTCATTTTCTTCCTCTAAACCGATCCCAAATATCGAAGAACGTGCCTAGCTCCCAGATGCAGTTACGATGTTTCTACAACGTATGTCACACAGTAAAACACCTGTGACAAATTACCACATCTTTTGACAGTTTGCAAAACGATTAATTCCTAAGTGTGAAAATAGTCGATTTTAAGCCGCTAAATCTAACACCTTAATGATCTGCACTTGCTCCTTATTATCCAAAACAAGTCAATCACGCTAATTGACAATTGTCAGTGTCAACCAATCACGTAACTTGTTTGTCGTGAAATTAAACAATTACTCTTTCAATAACCAATTGTAATCATGATTGCATATGCACGAAGACCAATCAAATAATGTGTTAGAAAGTATAGTTTTCTTCAGAATAATTTGTCAAACTTATTTTCATTCTAATTTCTACATCTATTCGATAAACATCACAATGTCTCCATCACATGTCTGGAATTACTTTACTCGTTCTGCCGAACATCAACAACTATCTAAGTTTCTGATGGACCAACTCTGTAAGAAACTGGAAAAGTTGTCTGTTGATAAAAAACGAAATAATGGTTATTACTGCTTTGATATTGCATGCACGTACATGTATACAGATATCGGCTATACACAAAAGGTTTGAACAGAGGACTAGTGTACTAGTATTCGGACATGCAGACATTCGGACTTCAAAACGAATTCTAAAATCGAATATTTGAATATATTCGAATAGTTCTAGTCGAATATTCGAATAGTGATTTCACTATTCGTTCCCATCCCTACTAATAACATATTGTATGTGAACTTTAAGTCATCAAATTCATCTTTTGTAAAAAAGGCCGTTGCAAGGAATAACATATAAAAAAAAAATTTGAAACACAAAAAAGTTGTTCATGATAAAAAATGAAGGTTTAATGCATAATGATTTTTATCCTTTACCATTTTATCTTACCAGGACCTCTGTTGTTATTAGGGAAAAAATGCAAATACTTACCGAATCCTTTAACAAGTAATTCAATAATGTCTTCGTGCCCATGAATGGCTGCAATATGTAGAGGAGTATAACCCTGGAATATACATGTCAAACAGTGAACAAATTCAACATTCGAAATTAAGCAATTGGGGCAATTCTATTTTTTGTCATAATGCCATTTCGAACTTTTCGCAATTGGTGCATGCACATGAGGTAAGGGGTTTAACACAACTCAAGCCTACAGATATGCAAAACAAATGAAAAGAAACAACTTGCTTGAAAGGAGCAAATTCTCCTTTTGTTAAATTGATTTTTACCTTTAACCCTTTACTAAAACGCCAGATTTTTTACTGTCCCAAATTGAAAGAGTAAGCAGACAACATTTCAAAATGTCCTCAAAATTGAAAAATAATCTTCTGATAGGGCACAAAACATTGTGGGAAAAGGACCAATTTCTCATTTTTCCACTATGTTTCTGGAGTTGTCTGCAACAAACTGGCCAAATGTTGTTATTGTTTGGGAATGGGTTAACAGGATGCTGTTACTTTCACAATTGTCTATTCGCAAAGTCTTACATTTGAAAGTATAGCTGCAGAAATTGCTTTCTTTTAAACACCAAATACTCTCTCAGTATATCTAATTAAGGTTATCACTATGATACCTTCTTCAAATTTATTTAAGAAAAGACATTGCAGGTAATTGTAACCTCAAATCAGTTGACTTTGACTTAAAAAAAAAAAAACGGTGTCCAATTTAAAAAAAAAATTATGTATGTGAGGTTAGGCACACATTGCACTCTTGAAACATATTGCATTCTCTTATCATATTTTTTTATGGATAGTTATCCAAGGTTTATCGAAGAGAATAACTACACCAAAAATCTTTCACTAATTTTGAGTGTTTCTTTTAAGTCGTACAAAATCTAAAGAATGAACATTCTCCTTCAGTCTTTTGTCACAATTAGTCAATTGTTGTAAAACAAACAAAATAACTTACCCCCTGTCCATGAAATATGAAATAAAATAAAAAGGCCATAATCATCAACATAATTCAATAGATGATACTTATGAAAAAAGAAAAATTCACTTTATTCTTAATGGATGTCTTGACTAGTGCAAATTGTCATATTCAAATACACAAACTTTGATTCTGGGTAAAACCATTACCTTAAGATGAAATACCCCACCAATAGTTCTGCATGCTATATCATAATGATTTTAACATGTTTGAGAGGATGAATAGAGATACTGTTAGAGTTAAGATTTCATGAGACATTGTCTCCCAGCAGACTTTGCTTGGCTCAGCTCTTTAGGTCATGAGACCTGGGCTGTTCATTTATCACTTATAATATGTCATCACAAAATAATTTAACTTCTTTTAACGAGACATAAAAAGCAAATACAACAATAAATCAATAATCAATCAATATGACCAAATTGGAAGCAATTGACTTCCATTTAGTCTAAAAGATAACTTTTTTTGTGGTAATGATTAGGATCCATTGTGAAACATACATGTAATGCAATGCATGCAGTTTTCCTCTTGTCACAAATGGTTTCTTGATATTCTAGTACAGGTGGATGGAAACAATTTAGCACTAAAAGCCTTTTTCTGAATGGAATAATATCACAAAAATAGATGATCAGAAAAGGAAAGCTAGATAGAAAAAGAGATCAGCATTCAGATGCATAAAAAGAAATAAGGTAACTGTAATACTTACATTCTGCCATAAAACATGAAAAAGACATAAATAGAACATGAGAAATCTGTTGCAACCTGGTTCATCAATAATATATTTTTCTTAAGAAATAATAGGTTAAGTTGACTTACATCATAGAAGACACATTATTATGTACCATAAAAGTTTCCTACAAAGTAAAATGAAAGACAATTTGAGAAAAACATTGATTGTTGTTTGCAAATTCAATACTCACAACATTTAAGACATCAAAAAACAAGAAAGGAATATTCAATATGCGGGGCCTCCGTGGCCTAGTGGTTAGAGTACAGAACTTGAAATCACATGGCCCCTCTCCGCGTGGGTTCAAATCCTGAGAGGGATATGGATTTTCATGAGAGGCAGTCTCCCGACTGACTTACGGAATGCCGATGGTTCTACCCACCTTGACCAGCCCTTATGGGCACTTGAGTATGGGGTCTTCCTCCATCATTAAGAGTCGGGCATCGCTACATAACTGAAATAATGTTGATGTGATGTAAAACCCATATAAAAAAAAAAAAAATCAATATGCAGTCACTTTTAAGATCTTTAGCAAATCTGATATGGATTGACGATGCCTAATGTAACATGAAAAGGACTGATCATGTTTTTCAGTACTAACTGTGTACACTCAAATTCATGTGGATCAGGCAGATTAACCCATTACCAAACGATAACGACATTTGACCACTCTGTTGCAGAGGACTCTGAAAGCATTATAGAAAGAGGAGAAATTGCTCGTAACACGCAATTTCTCCTTTTCTCACAACGTTTTCTGCCCTTTCAGAAGAATATTTTTCAATGTCATCACATTTTGAAATGTCATCAGATCTGCAGGCTCTTTCAATTTGGGACAGCCGAAAATTCAATGTTTGGTAAAGGGTTTGACAATATTCTTGCTACAATACTCACAGTTCTCTGGTTGACAATTACACCAGGTCTCCCCATAAGAAGCTTTACAACTTCTGGTCTCCCATGTTTACAGGCCCAATGTAGAGCAGTCTGTCAAGCAAGAAACATGTTAATGAATTATTGTTTGATTATGTCGTATTTAACACTGTATCAACAGTATTTCATTTATTCTATAGCTTTTCTGGATAACACCAGTACAAGGTAGGGCTCTGCAGTGTCTTTTCCAAGGAGACTCCAACATAAAATTGGGAAGGGCCCTAAATTAATTAATGAGCTGAATATTCATTGTTTGTTTTACATGCTTGATTTCATTGTTCTTTTTACATTTTGGCACCAGTATCAAATAATATTACGATGCCAAACTCACAATCAATGGACAAAGACCCCCCTAGCCTTACCACCAAAGGGGCGGAGTTAAGGTGTGCAGATCTATCCCAATTCCATGGAAATCATGGAAATCAGATTTAAGCTCTACTCATAGTAGCTCAGAGAATGACTGATTTATAAAATCACATTTAGGACAAAACCACTAAATCACAGGCTGTCCAGTCTTTATTGAAAAACTTTTGCCTACATTGGTCTGTGTGCCTAATGAAGATTTCATGCTTATAATTGCCTTATCTCATCTCCTTATTTCATTGCTATATTCATTTAGCATGCATTTAAATAATTTGCTTTAACTATGAGCCTGTGTGCTTCATGTCCCAATAAATTAGTTGTCACTATTAAACAACTCTGAGAAAGAATCATAAAAATAAATTCTTACTAAAAATGCCCTAAATGGCATTAAAAATGATACTTACATACTAAAAGATAAAAGGAACCAACCCAGGTTATCATCACATGAAAAGTAGAAATATATACAAAACTAGAGTAGATCCCTCTCTATAGTAGAAAAGTAAATAAGACAGACTTTTGTCCTTAATCGAATTGCAGCAAATCCTTTGGTTTAAACCAATCTTTACTCAAGATTCATGAGAAATCTTAACGCAGAGGCATTCAACTGAGGTGGTTTATGTTTAATCAAGAAATTAGAAACATCATGTTTAAGAGATCAACCACGTTTTATAAACAATTCATACTGGGGTTTTGTGCAATGGACCAATTGGCAAGCAATATTTTTTTTGTTTCTTAAGCTTTATTTTTCAGGTTTTTCTCTTTTTTTCCACAGACCTACACTTAATATTAACATCCTTGTTTCCCTTTGTTTTAAAAGACATTTTTGTCAATTTCAAACAAAATTGGTTCTCTTTAATAACTTATCATCACCACAAAACATCTGAAAAAGGATCACATGCTATACATAACATGCGCAATTCATTTACAGTACTTTGATACAAATCATCTAAAAATTGTATGAAACAAATCCTGAACTTTGTTTGAAGTAAGGTGATAAAAATAGTTAAACTTGTAATAAATTAAATTTAAATCTCTTTAAGTACAATGCATTATGTTGATATAAAAGAAAAATAATAAACTTACCCCCTTTAAGGTACATGAAAAAAAAAGAAAGAAAGAAATTAATTTGAAAACATTCATTCATGAAGATCGGTGTATTTGTTTTGTTTTAATATGGGTTTTACATCACATCAATATTATTTTAGTTATGTAGCCATGCCCGACTCTTAATGATGGAGGAAGAACCCATACTCAATTGCCTATAAGGGCTGGTCAAGGAGGGTAGAACCATAGGCATTATGTAAGTCAGTCGAAGGTCGGAGTAAGAATCTTAAATTTTCGTATGAATTTTAGAACCTTACAGTATTTTCCTAGTCAAGATAAGTGCAGTGTAGATTCTTTTCATGGAAATAAAATGTGAATAAAACTGCTTAAAAAAAATCTTTGTGTCTGCAGTTGTGATATGTGAATAGATTGAAAAAAGCGTTATGGCTAAAGGAAATATTGCTTGTGACAAGCAATTTCTCCTTTTGTCACAATTCTTTTTGAAAGAGATCTGCGGCAAGACGCAAAAATGTAACGTTGAGTGGTAATGTGTTAAAAATACCAGATCTAGATAAAAAATGGGAAGCCATGGTTTCGATCCCATTGTAGATGCAAAAGAAATATATTATTGTTGAAAACAAGTTTAACCATAGACAAACCTACCCCTGAACAGTCCTTAACCTTGGCAAGCTGTGGGTTCTTAGAGAGTAGTTGATGCATTGGATGATAGTCTGCCGAGGAACTGATTACTATCCATTCCTTCTCCAGGGCATCCAACTGAAACATGAAAGTCTTAGTTAAAATTTACAATTTCTCACACATCTGCAGCATGTCTCTTAAAAAGACAGTGACAAGAGGAAAAGTTGCCCAAATTGACATAATGACATTGTGGGTATCACATAATCTGTTTCAACTAAGGGCATAAATATAAAATTTGATAAAAGTGGCAAGAAAATTTTTTTAAAAAGGAAGAGTTTTTAACATGTTTTTTGTAAAATAAAAATTGGAATGGAAAATAACCCAAAAAAGCAGAAACCTCTTAATATGCTTGAAAAATAACATTTACTCAGTATATTTGCCAAGAAACGATTGTATAAAAAAAAAGAAATCCAACCGAATTAACATGCCTGTAATTTGTCACAGAACCATGGTGTTAAATATAAAATATCCACTTACAGCAATGTACCCACTACTTGATGATTCATATCCTTCGTCCCTGTTATCTTTGTACTATAACAAAAAGAATTTATGTTAATCAGTTATGATTAATGATTTAAAACTAGTTACCAAATGACTCTAATCAGCACCTCTGTTTCAACAAAGTCAGTTTTAATAGAACTATGAACATATTAAAGACCTGTTTCACTTGTAATTTTCTATCTGTCAGTTTAACTGAATGTGCCTTCCTGTTTCCTCGGTCTTCAACATGTAAAAAAGTAAAGCCCTTGAAATATTATACAATTGTACACATTATACATATCATTCAATATTTAAGTTAAGAAGTAAATATGTATATTGGGAAATAAAGGCCTTTTAATTCTATGAAATAAATGTTAAAGCATACTAGCACTCAGAAATTCTGCAAAACTGTGTATTATGGGTTATAAATTTTGATAGAATATGTTGAAACATAGCGAAAAACGACAGGATCATGACAATATAACACCTGCACTATTTATTATCTTTATTTGAAAGTGCTATTTCACAAATTTGGTGCCCACCAATTTAACTTCATCGTTTACATTCGAGTTACATCTCAAATAGCAAGAAGCGTTGGGATTAATGAGTGGCGATCATCTGGTTAGAAAAATCACGTTAAACACATAAAAATACTGTCATTTATCCAATTTCAACAATGAGAACATTAAAAATGGAAAATTTCTTGGGTTTTATTGGTTCTTAACATTGCTCGGCTGACCTTGTTTTATCACTAATTGTAAACAAACCTTATAGTATTCACCCTTTTAAAAGCATCATATGAACATGTTACAATCTCAATTTCTCTGTAAAAGGGAACTTTATTGTAGAACTTTCACAATTTAAGTGTAAATGAGCGCAAGTATGGCTTTAAAATATTATACAACTGTACACATTATACATATCAATCAATATCTAAGTTAAGAAGTAAATATGTACATTCTTGAATAAAGGCCTTTTAATCCAATGAAATAAATGTTAAAATATATCTGTACTTTACTTTACCTCGAATGAGAGCCTACCTTTTTCATATCTTTCTTCCTTGTAGCTCCGAGTGGGGAGACGGATGTTTTCTGTATATCTGATTCAGACTCCATCCTGTTGAGATGTTTAGCTCTCTCCTTCACGCTTACCACAGACATGTTGTTGTCTTCCTCTTGAAATACTGAAGACTAAAAATAATCAAAATGGATTAAAATCAAACTTTGCATATATGGGGAGCCACATAAGTTGTTTTGTGGGTGTTGAGGCCGTATGGGTAGAAAGTACACCAGCAGCTATGCAATGTGTATGAAAAGTGAAGGTATCTCATAAACTGAAATATAAATTAACATCCATATGTACACATAAACAGATAATGCTTACACAAAGGATTTCAAATCCATAAAATTGTGTTTGACGAAATCATGAATGTACTTCAGTCAGATTCATTCGAGGTACATAAGAAATATGTATGTATTTCAGATGTGCAACACGAAAAGTATATGCAAATTGTAGCAAGTCTAGGATATTAACAAAGTCATTAATATATCTATTATTCCCACTGAGGTAGAATTATTCAATCTTATCAAGGTGATTCAAATGAGTACCCTAAAAATGGGGTTAATGTTATAGTTTTTAAAATATAACATTTAATGGCTCTTACACTTATGCTCATCTAAATCCCTTAATATTGCTGGAAGTTCATAGAATACCATGTGATACATGAATGGACTTAAAGCCCAATTACTAACCAGTGACTGTGATGAGGGGGAAGATGCTATACTCGCGCTGTCATTGACTGTAGACAGGGTTGATGTGGACAGACGCAGATCAGACACCGACAAGTTACCTTCACTCTTCACGCGGGAGGACATGTTCCCGTCAGGGTTATCCACTGTATAGAACAAAAAGTGAAGATATAACAAGAAATATTCAAAAGAGTTCTTGCATCAATGCTTTTGACAAAAACCTAAAACACCATAAGGCAGTCCTATTCAACAGCAGATTTTTTATCTCCTTCATGTTTATACAAAAAGGTATTCTTGTCATCATGGTTTCTATGATTTAACAATTTATGCAGCAAGTGTCATTGTATGCTAGAGCAAGTATATGACAGGTTATTGTTTAGTCACTTCTCACATTTGCAACAGAAAATTTCAATGTCATGCCAACAAAAGGAATTTGAAATCACTTGTGGCAAAACAATAACTCTTTATCCACAATGAATCAATGTTATTATCAACATCTAAATGCAATTTTTTCATACTTAAATTTCTGAAGGGCCTTTCAACTTGGACAAACCACAAAAATATCAATCAATACAATAAATAGATACAATACTATTCTTTTAAAATAAGAGAACTACCTACCAAACTTGTTGAAAGGCTGTTCTTGAGCAGCAGGTGGTTCAGAGCTGGCACGAGATTTGTCCCAATCAGAGTTATTTCCCCCTGAATCTAGTCTGTATTTCTTCTTTAGAACAAGTAACTTGTCGCCTTGCTGGAAAAAAAAATAAGTACAAGTGAAGTATAAAGAAAATGCCAAAATGTTTTTCACACTATATAACAGAGGTCTTTAAAAGGCTACTATCCAAATAAATAATTCTTTTTTTTTAAACCTTTTATACTGGGTAATTTTCTAAAACTATATTTTTGTGTCATCTCATTTCCATCAACCGTAAATATCTGCTAAATTTTGATGAGGAAAGATACTCAGAGTAGCAAACAAGTTAGATCACAGCCAGCTGCCAATTTACTTGGTGGCTAGCCTGGATCTAACCTGTTTGCATAAGCATCGATTCGGTTACAGTATTACCAGAGTTAGTCATGAGGTTTCCCAAATTTCCAAAGTAGCACAAATAATAACTGTTATTCAACCTAGCAGTTTCAGCTTTAATCCGCCCCAACATCAACAACAATCCATCCAAATAAAAGTGCTGACATGAAAAATGCAGTGTGTATGCATATTCAACATTATTACAACAAGTCATCTATTATTATCTGTGTATACCACTTGAACAATTAACTTCCTTAAGATAACCCTTTCCAAACCCTCAAGTTTTCTAGCCGTCTCACTTGAAGAAACTTGCGTCTCACTTGAAGAAACTTGCATTTGGCAGCTTAAATCAAAACAAGATTTTCAAAATGGTCCTCTTCACCAAAATATTTCCATTGTATTCATTTTATCAGTTATGCCATTGATATTCTGCTCCAGAAGCCTCTGAAGTCATATTGATCCTTTGTGAAACATTCACATCAAGGTGAGGTATCATGGAGTGAGGGGTTAACCCATTTCCAAACAGTAAAGACATTTGGCTAGTTTGTTGCAGACGACTCTGGAAAACATTGTGGGAAAACGAGAAATTGCTCTTAACGAGCAATTTATCCTTTTCCCACAATATTTTCTGCCCTATCAGAAATTATTTTTTCGATATCATCACATTTTGAAAATTCGTCTGCACACTCTTTCAATTTGGGACAGTAAAGAATTTGGCGTTTGGTTAAGGGTTAAAGTCAATCCTGATGAAAAAAAGTGTAATTGCATTCAATGCAAACCACCATTCAAGCACTTTGTGTTACATTTATCATGTAGCTGGCCTTAGATGACATTTTATTTTAAGTTAATTACTGTCTTGTGAATGTCAATTCTAATATATTTCCTTGTCAGTAATTATTTGCTTGCTTGGAATAGAAAGAAACAGTAAAAAGGATTTGCTGGGTAAAAAGTGTGATTTGTTAAACAGTGGTATCCTCAATATTTTGCTGCAGGGATGTTAAAAGGAATTTATCAATACTTGAAGTACCAGCAATGGATTACACAAAATAAGTAAATAGCCAGTGTACAGTGTTAGAGCTTTTCATCAATAAGAATTTTAACATATAAATTAATACTGGTTTTGACACATAAACAATGTTACCAAAAATGCTTTAGGTTTAACTGCATTACATCAGAGCACATCAACATTAAAAGACAGAAGAAACCAACACAGCAAAATTGTTCAAAGGTATTTCTCAGCTGGTCATATTGCTTCCAATTAAATATAATAGAGAAAACAATATATTCCATTTTTGGTAGATGTTATTGCTGTTATTTTTTCTGCAACCATTTCCAATATGAACACTCCTATATGACGTATAGGGTTAACACAATGGCAATTGTATTTCATTTGAACAAAGGCAACTGATTAATTTATAATATTTCCTGCAATATACACCAGAACTAATATGTTGAGTGTTACATGCCCTTTGACACACTACAATTAGCCAGTTAACTATTCACCATCAACACTTTTAATTAAGTGGTAAAAAATATTTATCATTATATCATTCACTTTTACTTAACTGTTTCCCGATTAATCAATTGATTCACTTAAATTTAGATCGTAGACAGACATCTTTATGTCCAATATTGTAACAGGTCATGATAACAAGCTCCCTTGATAATGATAGAGTATTGTGCCAAATAGTTTTAGCTTCATAGCTTTGACAGCACACTTTTCATGTTTTAGAATGTCGGGCTAACATGGGTTAAGTGAAATGCGCATTTTTAAGGACAGTCATTTATTTTGTTGATGGTCTGTCCTTAAAAATGCCACAACATAAATAGATATCTAAACAGAGCGAAATCCATGCAACTGTAATAACAAAATTTCCAAAAGATTTGATATGAAATTATTGTCTTCATGTTGAGAAAAAAAAATACAAATGATTACCTCATCAAGTTTTATAGTTGCAAGTTCATTCACAAAATTTTTGAACTTTTCACGCATTTCATCTGAAAATAAAAATACACATATATATCAGTTACGCCAGCAAATTCATCATCATAGTCATTTTATGTGCACAATGAAACTCCTGCGAAAATTGACTCATAAAAGAGCAAACTTTAATTCATAAAATGTATTTTGAGGACCAGTTAACTCAATAATGTTCACAGGGCTGTTCCCGGTTTGAACAAACGGTGACCAATATAAAAGTTCTTGTATCCAAATTGGAATTCAGAATGTGTGTTATGGCATTGTCAAGGATATGTATGCGTATGCCTAAGTAGCATAACTAAGTGTGGTCATTTCCTGGTATTGTTGTTTGTTTTTATTTGACATCTTGGAAATGATGCGATGCAAGGACGAATTACGGGATACTTGTGCATACCTTTTCTACTTTGGTCATTAAGGTACGACTTGAAGTGGGTTACAAGTTCATGATTCTTTACTTTCCCCCCGCTGGCTACAATAAATTGTTTGACACTTTCCAAAGTAAACCCGCTTGCAGCAGCCATTTTCCCTTAATGATTTGTTTTTATTATACAGAGGCTGTAAAAACGGTTTCACCGCTTACCAAGCGTCATCATTAATAATCGAACAAATTTCTCAATGTTTATAACGAACACACGGTCTAGTTATATCCAAAGCTTATTAGGTCTTTGCAGAGACTGTTATCTATATCTTTGGTCTTTGTTATGTTCCAAGGAATTAATGATAGTCAATATTTTGATCAACGATGTTATTGCGTTGCACTTTTAAAGATCTTTATGAAAACAAAATGATAAGAAAACGATCGGCTTTATTATGGCGAAATTAATCAACAGTATCCGTCACACGATTGAGAAATAAAATTCTCTCCCGCATTGTAATGATAAAGTCGTTATGTATGCATACCTTTAAAAAAAGTATTTATCTTCCAAATACTTCCAAATAATTGAACGAAAACACAATACAAAATTACAGCGTCAGAACTGTATGCCTTTTAAATAACCTAAGACGTGTAGGTCTTAAACTTCAAACGCGACTTTCTTTGTATATATCCATTTAATCAAATTACTTTTCTTGAAATAAGACATAAAATTTCTACAAACAATGTATAACAACGGTTTGCAGAAAATCGAAAAGAAACGTGTATGCAAAATTCAGATGTCCACGTGCACTTTTAAAAAGCCCGCGCATATATCTTTCAGAGTTTAAGTAGGCTAAAGGGTCTTTAGGGGAAAAACTGATTTTAATGAGATGAAAACCACGATTATTCCTTTTTTAATTTCTTTTTGAAAATGGTACTTATTAATGGATGTGCTTACTTATTAACATATCTCAATGTCAAAAACTATCATAATCCGTAGACGTAATTTCTATGCTGACGGCTATTTCAGAACGAGCTAAACAGTTTAATGTTTCATAAATAGTATTCATCTCACAAATTGCTTATAAATTAGCATGCAATCGTGAAAAACACCATACAAAACATAATTAAACAATCGGTACAATATGCCGACAATATCGGCCGATATCAACAGCAGATTTCGGTCCGATATCGGTCTATATAAGGAAACGGCATTGAAATGCAGATTTTGGTCCGATGTCGGGTCTTTGTAAGGAAATGGCATTGAAATGCCGATATCGGTCCGATGTCGGGTCTATGTAAAGAAATCGCAATGAAATGCCGATTTTGGTCCGATGTCCGGTCTATGTAAAGAATTGGCATTGAAATGCTGATACTGGTCCGGTGTCTGGTTTATGTGAAGAAATGGCATTGGAAAACTGATATTGGTCCGGTGTCGGGTTTATGTAGAGAAATGGCATCGAAATACCGATACACCCACGGTATTGGTCCAAAGTCATTTAGAGAAATAGCCTCAATATGCCAACACTCTGCCAATGTTGGTCGAAATTCGGGACTGTCGACATGTTTAAATATGATTGATACTCCGACAATCCGTGGATATCTCTTCGATATCGGGTCCATGAAGAACATTGCCAATTTGGTGTCGATATTTAGGCATGTAGCCTATATCGACACATTGTTACAAAGAAGGACATATTTCGAAAAGAGAAAATTCTCATTTTGTTACTAGGCTGTCTACCCTATGTCACATTTAAATTTTGCTTTCAGTTCTGAACCGGTCACAATACCCGAAAACCCAATGAAGGAATATATGTTAAGAAGTTGGTAAACAGGAATCTTTAGCGTACTCCTTACAATGTTATTTTATCGTTTAACGGTTAATGACACGTAAAACAAACTCTAAACGTAACTACATATCGACATCTTAGACTGAAAATAATTGAATTTTATTCATGTTGAACTCGAGTATAACTTGTTTTAACGTTGTCGAGGGAAGCTTGATCACCAAACCGAATTTCTCAAAATGAACATAATATCACAGTAGGCACCTACTTTCCAACGAAACCTTTTTCCTAAGGAACTTAATGAATAGTCTTAAATCTCCATTTATTCACAGTGGCTTGCCTTTTTTCTGCTGCAATATATGCGTTCTTGGAAAAGCATGTATATGTGTCCACAAAATCTAGAATACACAAGTAGAAACTTTGACATATTTTCTTTGCTATTTGTTACATGCTACTGTTTTCAATGGATACATAGGTGTTTAATCAACATTTGCCCTCGGGTCAGCTATGAAATTGAAGATGAACCTGAATATGTCTATTCTCACATCTGAAATTTAAAGAGTGGACCATTTTGAAATCATCAGTCCATCAATTATAAATTGTGTGAATTTTACATTGTCATCAAATTAAAATCTGTTTGACCAAAAACGGGGACTTGCTTATCAAGAAAATCATCTTTTTTCTTAGTTTTAACTCGTTTCTAAGTATTTTGTCCAGCTGCGTTAAACACAGGGAATAGAAATGAAGCACTATGTTCAGAAAGGGATAGAGAAAGAGGAAAGAAAGACGTAGGGAAAAGTATTAAATCAGAAATATTGTACGTACCTTGTATATACTTGTAAAGTGTATATTGTCGGTGTATGTTGGTAATTAATCCCTTGCTCGGTAGGCTGTACTGTATACTTAAAACTAAACGCCCCGTTAGTATGTACAACTTGTACGATTAGCTATGTGTAATGATACATTTAACGTTGGTTTTACCTTTACTCTTAACAGACCCTCCTCAATGTAGGAGACGTTTCATCCTTACCTATATTTACCTATATTTATACTCGTTTAGCCCTTTACAAGACGCCAAATTTTCGACTGTCTCAAATCGAAAGAGTTTATAGACGACATTAAAAATGGGATGGAATTGTAAAACAATCTTCTGATAGGGCAGAAAACATTTAGGGAAACTGAGAAATTGCTCGTTAACAAGCAATTTCTCCCTTTCCCACAATGTTTTCTAGAGTCGTCTGCAACAAACTGGTCAAATGTCGTTACTGTTTGGTAAAGGGTTAAGACGTTTATGTATGTTCTTGAATGTAAACGTTATTGTTTGGTATTGGGTTAATACTATTACAGCAAGCGGCTCAACAAACAATTGCGACAAAAGCATAAATCAATCATATCCATAATCGAGTGATTTCTGATTTTGTTGCAATGCTTTCTACATAATATGTCTTTTTCTACCTAATTGATCATTTGTTTCTCAAACAATATAATTGTCGTCATTAGTTGTTTTCATAATGGACCAGTTGGCAATATTTCCATTAAATGCATCACAACTATAAGGGTTGCAGAATCATATGTTAATTTACACGACCATAATTGCCAAGTCTTCTTCTGCCTATGTTCGCGTAATGGTTATATAGTAACTTTCATCGAAAACTCTTTTGTCCGTTATGGCTTTTGGACAGGCTTGGCAAAACAGACGATTCATGTTGCCAACCTTGACAATTTACAGACGAATATTGCAATCGGAATTGAGTTGAAAGCCCATACTATGCCGGCAAAGCCTATTTGGAAAACGAACCTCTTTATAATTCGCGTTTTTGTTTTTTCCTTTAATGATCACAAGGTTTTATATAGACCTGAAAGGTTGTTTTGAATTAGTCACATGATCGCATATGTAGGAGAGGAGTAAGAGTGAAATCGGTTTGTATGCTGAGAACGGCTTTTGAAAGAAGTCTTCCAAAAAATGGAAAATGATATATTTTCTTTAAAGGTATTATCGCGCTGATGTTAGCCATAAAACTGTTACAAATGTATCGTTAATAACACATTCAATTGCCTGATTTGAATATACAGGATACCCTTTTCAATTTGGAAGAGGGCGCAAAAGGATGCTAAGGGCGAGACTCTTATCTTAAGACAGCGGCTATTTATATTTGCTATGTTAAATGTCATTTGATCATTCTTGATACAAACAAGAATGATAAAAACTACATAATCTTTATTTTTCACGTACAGCTGGTCGTCCTTAAACCTCAGACAGCATTCACTGACTAAGAAGACTAATTAAGAATTCACCTTTTCGGCTCATGGGTTTTGTATTTTCTCATAAAGCAGGGGCTACCCGGAAGTGATCATATAGCGCAAACACGTTCCGTCACCCTCTCATTTGCAACTTTCTATTTCCAGCTAGATATTAAAATATACATGATATGGTGATATATGGTGATGGCCTGTTCGATGAAGTCTAAACTGCTATGCACATATGAGTGATTTCCATATTTCACCTGATCGGTTCTCTTAACATGAATAGCAACAGGCGAACGGTTCTGATTTATGAAATGTTTGTTTAAGTACTCACACTGCAGTTATTAAGTGTTATTCCGGACATGTATTTGTAATTTCCATAACACCTGTACTAGCATATAGGTATGTCAATTTCACTGTCCCTTTGTATCGATCGACCACACTCGCGACAGATGTTTACATTATGTTTCGTTATCAGTTTTACCGCTGCTGTGAGATATTAAACGCTTTTTGCCACACCCCAAACCATAGACAACCAACCACTAAACGTTTTACTTGACCCTTTACCAAACGCCAAATTTTCGACTGTCCCAAATTGAATGAGTTTGCAGACGACATTTCAAAATGTAATGAAATCTTGTTCTTGAATATTTGCATTGTACCTTCACGAACTTGTCGAGTTTGGAGTCTTAAATGCATCCCTGTATCTGCCTGATGTAGCTATTTCGTTTATGAAGAGTTTGCGTTTTGGTGTAGCAGGTTGCAGGGTCGAGCCCCGACACTATCATGCTTAAGATAAAAAAAAAGGTATGAGGAAGCATCTGGCGTCTTTCAATGAAATCCTGGATTAGTTATATATAACGACTGCAACGCCTGTTTCAGTTTAATGAATGGAGGACTACGCTTAGATACATTAAGCATGAAAACCTATATGTAATGGTCGCCCCAGTACATTTCAGACAAAAATAATGAGAACGATGTCAAAAGTAGTCTGAGGCACGAACTCACTCATGAGTAAGAAGAAAGAGGACACAAATGTCCGAAGTTGATCAGGTGTCTCTCTCTCTGCCAGTTTCCCAAGTAATTGTACGTCTGAAATACTTCATGACGAGAGCAAATGTTCTTCAACAAAGTATGCCGTTCTTGGTTAACTCTTGAGTGCACCATGGTAGCGAATGTATCTCATTGTGTCGTATTCTTCTATCGTTTCGGATCAAAGAGAATGACAATATGTCAACGTATTAATTTGGTCTGTCATAATCGAACCAATTTCGATTTGCTATGATTTCCGAAAACAAAATAGCCTAAGGAAAGCTGTCATATTTTGAAGTCTGTAAGCGTACATATAAAACCGTTAGACAAGAGCTGATTTTAATGAGATTGATGGATGTGCGGTGTGTCACTTGATATAATTGATCTATATGAGAAAATGTTTAACCCTAAAACAAACTTATGATATAATTCTACTATTCAAGTGAAATATTTGACTCCTTTTGCATAAGCCATTCTAAGCTATCTTAACATATAGCAACCGGCAAAATGGTGGTCGATTAATTCATTTCCAAACATTAACTATATTTGACCAGTTTGTTGCAGACGACTCTGGAAAAACTGTGGGAAAAGGAGAAATTGCTCCCATAATGTTTTCTGCCTTACCAGAAGATTTTTTTTTCAATTCTATCACATTTTGAAATGTCGTCTGCAAACTCTTTCAGTATGGGACAGTCGAAAACTTGACGTTTGGTAAAGGGTTAAAACGCAAACCCATTGCATGGAGCAACCAAAACTTTTCGGCTTATGCCGACAGAGCGAACATCACTTAGTAGGTTCCAATTGCGCATTGGGTCGTCTCTGCACGTGTTTAGTTGTATGTGGTAGCGAAATACCAGGACAAAGATTTTTTTGACACCCAACTTATCAATCTGAACACATCGGGTTTATCCAATAGAAAACACCTCTGAAATAATAGGGATGACGCCATATTGCTTCCCGCGAGAATGACGTCACTTTCTTTCGTTTCTAAAAATAGATCTTGAATGTAAAATCAAAAAAGTCGTTAAATTTGATTGAGGAAACAAGTATACATGTCACAACAACAAGTTCGCCATTTGGTATGAGTTACTGATCAAAAGCGATTAAAAAGGATGTCCAACGCTTCCAAACACATTGAACTACTTAACGTGCACGCTTAGAAAATGTGTTAATTGGCGGATGCCGAATTACCCGAAAAATTGTAACCCTACACTTATATCCGAGGTGTATTTCACAGCTCACGGAAATACCCGAGTCGTTCCGATTGCCAACTTATATGGTAAATGACCCCCAATTCGTATGTATGACCATTATAGATCATCATTTTCCATTTACAATTTCATGTACATATATAAGGGGTCAAAGGTCCCCCAAATTCGCATAAATGAAGGGGCCAAGAGTAGACCCAGTTTGACAATACTTAGGACCATAAGTCATGGAACCATTACCAAACAATAACGACATTTAACCACATTGTTGCAGACGACTTTGGAAAACATCGTGGGAAAAGGAGAAAATGCTAGTTACGAGCAATTTTCCTTTTCACACATTGTTTTCTCCCCCTTCAGAAGAATATTTTCCAATTTCATCACATTTTGAGATGTCGTCTGCAAACTCTATCAACCTGGGACAGTCTAAAATTTGGCGTTTGGTAAACGGTTACACTGATATACTGAAGAAACAAGAATAAACTTCAATCCATCTTACCATAACGATCCAATTCAATGCACTGACAGGTTTTATATGTATAGGGGCACCCACACACTATTATTCATAAGCATGGAGAGGGCAGATGTAAAGGGAAATCGATGTTCATGCCCTAGGTCAAACCAGTATCGATGGGCCTGAGCGTCGTTGGTGGCGTTTATAGGCGTGGGATTCGTTAGGAATTCATGTCGTTTTCAACAGTTTTACAGTTATTCAGATCCCAGTGGTAAGGCAACAGTTCTGCTATTCAACATCAACATGACAGATAGGGATAGCGCGCCGAGCTCTGGACATGGTGGTCGCGGGTTCGGATTCCGTGAGAATCTGGGTCCGCTTTGCGACTTTTCATTAACCCACATGCTGAAATAGTTGTGACAAACGGTTTCGTTAGTTCGAACAATATTCCCGCTTTTTTTTCAATATTGAGCTAAGCAATATTGTGAAGTTACACATTATTTGAATCGTCTTTACAAGGCACTTTCAATGACATGTCACATGACAATAAACGTTTGCTAAAGATGATATCCATGGATACCGATTTTGACCTATGCAAATGCTTGGTAAATTATATTGCCACTCAAAGGACCTGATTAGTCTATATTGTAGGCAGTATACCATTACCTCAGTGGCGCTGCTTGAATAGTAATTGGTTAGTTAAATGAGGTCGATTAATGTTCTCAGAATATTTTTAATCACACACAATTCAGACAGTATGTTTTGCAAATTGACAAAATTCAGAATGATCTATATCTACAGTGCAACATCAAACTGTCAAACTTGACATATTTTGACGGTTCACAAGAAAAAGAGAACTGCTGTGTTCTCTAGTAAATTAGTTATTACATGTTACTACTATTTCACGAAATAGCATGCTTTGCAGTTTTCGCGAAATTCAATGAAAATGCACTACCCAAATTTGAGTCATGCTGAAGCATACAGATGACACAACGATTAAAACTGTAAATTCTGAAAACGAAAATTTATTTAGTAGTTTTAAAAAAGTTATGAAACTTCTTGTGGGTATTCCTCACGCATTTTCTCTTTGCATCGGTCGCCTGAAACAAGACAAATAAGTAGTTCTTATTTAAAAGGTTAAATTGATTCATAGAAATCAATAAAATATATGTTTTGGTTGTAATTGAATTGTCATTTATATTTCTCTATTCAAAATTGTTTTTTTACTGACTAGTTCTACATTAGTAAGGGATCTTCAGAATTAAAGCAGTTCGCGTAGGAATATATTTGTTTGTTGTCACATCCAAAATGGCTGCCGTGGAAAGACACGTCAAAAGAGACCATCACAAAAATATGTTTTACGTTTTCTTTTTATTTCTTCAAGTGACAGCGGTTGTCAGTGACCCTGCTGTAAGAGAGAAAAGAGCTGCTGTCGGACAAAAACCATTGTTGGCGCAGGGCAATTTGCAAAATGTTGCTTTTAACCCAGGAAATAATCAGAATTTGCAAGGAGGTTTTCCTGTTGGAGGAAATCAGAATCTCAATTCACAAAATGGACAGAAACAAGGAGGCATGCAAGGTCTTCTTAATGCTCAGGGAAATTCCTTGGCATTTAATCAGGTGAACCAAGGTCAACCAGTCCAACCTGCTCAAAACACGAACAGGAAAGCTCCACAATTCATGCTTTCAGAGTCTCCAGAATGTCAGGAAGATCTAGCAAGGCACTGCAACATGGTTCTTGGAGCAAAGCGACACAATTTTGCAGTCCTTGAGTGTTTGCAAGAAGATGCAGAGGTATGTTTTCATTCTAAGTAAATATGTAGCACAGTCCCTAATAAATCTATTCATCTCTCTCAGAGATGGAGATTTTAACTTTTTGAAATAAATTGTCTTCTACCGTAATAATAACAAAGAAGATTTCTGAAGTAACATGGAAGTAGATTATTGACAGTTTCCCAACCAGGGCTCACGCTGTCGGTCACCAAATGCGAATATTTTTTCATTCTGGTAAAAGATTTCCCTATTTGGCGGTTGGCGCATGTTTTTTTTTTCATTCAACTTTACCTTATTTCAACCTGTCCGGATATTACAGACAGTTATATCTTTTGACACACAGTACAGTATCTCAAAAAAACCACCTAATTAATCTGCTAATTGTTATCCCCGTGCCAAACAATGCTTGAGGCTTGTATTAATCTGGCCACCATTATGTGTCAACAACTCGGCACACTTGATTGGTAGCCTTGCTGCGGCTGTTCCACGAAAACCGATAATATTTACCTCATTCCGTCCAGTGTGTTATGATGCATGGTAGAATGCAAAAATTAATTTGTAAAGTATTTCGATATAAACAGTTTGCTTCCTTCGCTGATGCGAGGGTACTATTCATATTGCGATTCTCTATGATTAATCATTCGGATCATCAGACCGGAGTCTTGACGAGAGTAGAAACAGGAGACCTAAAATCATGTTTACACTTTTCATTTAGGCCTATCTATCGGACATTTCTAAAATAATTTACAAAACTGAGAAAGATAATAGTCTTCACTAAGATTTAATGTTATCTGAGATAAAAGATTCATTTTGATTTTGTCATTCACAGCAAGCATAGCCTTTAGTAAAGGACCTGTTGTACAGTTTTATAACAAAATAATCCTTTCATAGAATTTTCCGAATTTTTGATATTTTATTTAGAATTGTATTGTAAATGCAAAAATGAAAAGAAAAATGCAGGTCGAAGAGTTATTTTTTTTGTAAAATGAGAGTTTCCATGGTAACCGTTTGGGGCAAAAATGTCAAAATGACAATACCATCTTCAAAGGTAATTAAAATAATTCTTGAAGGTTTATAAGTTCAAAAAACATGTTGAATACTATATTGTTCAATGATGTATTGAATTATTACAATCTGAACAGTTTTTGAAATCCAAATCAGTTTTTCAAATTTTTGTATTGAATAAAAAACAATGAAAATTGGTATGTATACTACAAAGAAATGAAGATATTTCAAAATTCCTTTCATAGAATTTTCTTATTTTTCAGGATGTGAAGTAAAATTCAATCTTGAAATACAAAATGCAAAAAAAAGTATATGATGACGAGTAAAATGACAGTTTCCATGATAACCGTATTTGAAAAACATTTATAAAAACGACTAAAATAACTTTAAACTTGAAAAATAGAAGCTGGGGGCTTAATATGCTTGAGAAATATATAATAATGTTAATAACCTATTATAATTTTATAGATAATATGATTATTTTATTCTTTGAAAAAAATTGCATACAGTAAGTTTCATCCAAATACAAATGATTATCCGACTTCTATGCAAGTACCTCTTCGGTAACAGATTTATTTACTCCCTTGGATGCGCAGATGAATTGCGCAGTAAAAACTACCGAGAACGTCCTTAAACCATCTTTATTTAAAACTTATTCGAAGGGGTGGGGGGGATTTGGCGGGTTTTTTTTGTTTATTTTTTTCTTTAACATATATTTTTATTAGCTGTACATTACATATTTATGACAATACAATTTTAATACAAATGGTGTAACATAACAAAAAGAAAATAATTTACCAGGAGGATTTAACACATATTATGGACATATAACATGAAAAGTGTTTCAAACCAAGATATTTTAATTGGAGCCATTTGCTCAGAATTTGGCTCCTACTTCTTAAATTTGGCTCCTTTTTTTGTCATTTGACGAATGTGCTGGCGCAGACTTTTTTTCCAACCAGGTTGAGCCCTGCCAACCCTGCTCATAAATATAGAAAATAGATATAGCTCATTAAAATCGCAGAAATCTAAGACCCTTTAAACATGTTTATTTTGTAAACAACGTCTTAACTTAGAGTTAGAGGTTGTAATTTTAGATACCGTCCTCACATGGTTTTTCAAAAAAAACAATTTGCCGCGCATGGGCATGGACGCATAAACCATTTCCGTCAAGCGAAAATGGTTCCAATGAGGATGTCAATATGCCAATTTGAGTGTCTCTTCGTCTTATAAGCCAGTGGCCTCTCAAGTTAAGCACCTTACAATGTTCATTACAAGATTTATGTTTTATTTTTTCAGATAGAGATTTCTGATGAATGTCAGCATGTAAGTTCTTATCATTTCTTTGATAAATTATATTGTGTCCCATAAAACATAAATTGTGACTATTTCTTAACCCTTTCCCAACAACAAATTTTCGACTGTCC
Source organism: Cerastoderma edule (assembly GCA_947846245.1). Classification (NCBI taxonomy): domain Eukaryota; kingdom Metazoa; phylum Mollusca; class Bivalvia; order Cardiida; family Cardiidae; genus Cerastoderma; species Cerastoderma edule. Next base: position 9,695,773 of record OX401410.1, on the reverse strand, counting down.
CATATTGAAAGAATTGGCATACAACATTTCAAAATGTGATGAAATTGAAAAACATTTTTCAGGTAGAGCTGAAAACCTTGTTGGAAAAGGAGATTTTGCTCATTACGGGCAGTTTCTCCTTTTCCAACAATGTTTTCTAAAGTCGTCTGCAACAAAGTAGTCAAATATTGTTATTGTTTATGACTTGCTCAAAACCTTTGTCTCTGTATTCTAATTCTGACTTGCTTCCAACTGAGCCATCACAACCTGACCGTCTTCTTACTCAAGATGTTACACAGTCATGTTGTAAAGCCCAATAACTCTTGGCTAACACTTTCATATACTCAAAGTTATTGTCATCTTCGTGTGTGTCTTTACCAATTCTATGTTGAATTAACACTGTCCAAAAATAAATGAACAGTGTTTAAAAGCCCAAATAGAAAATAACAGTTTTGATTTATAAAGGTAATGAGTTAACCATTTCCTTATAATATTATGTAATGTATGTTCCAAATTGAAAGCAACTGCAGAAGTCAAGGGGTCCTGCGTGTCTTAGTGTGGTTATGGTCTCTATGATCTTTTGGGAGTTTCCTTTGGCAAGTCACTTCAGAGCCCTAGCCTAGTACTGATGGATCCAGGAAAGCGGTAACATAACAGAAAACTTGTTGTCACTCCATTAAACACCATACAAAGCAGTAGACAGTTATGGAATATGAAATAAGAAGCACTTTCTCTTTGGTATTGAGTTGACATCAATTTACTTAAGTACATAAAAAAAAATTAATTATTTTATTTCGAATCTGCTACAGGACGTTGAACATATTTATTGTATTTTTGTAAATGAGTTTAACCCTTTACCAAACGCCAAATTTTCGCCTGTCTCAAATTGAAAGAGTTTGCAGATGACAATTCAAAATGTGATGAAAGTGAAAAATAAGCTTCTGATAGGGCAGAAATCATTGTTGGAAAAGAAGAAATTGCTTGTTATGAGCAATTTCTCCCTTTTCCCACAATGTTTTCCAAAGTTGTCTGCAACAAACTGGTCAAATGCCGTTAGTGTTTGGTAATGGGTTAAGGAAGAATGATAGTTCTACTTGTGATATGTTCTTTTTCAGTTGATCTATTCATACAAAAGAAATTTAACCAAAGATGGAAGATTTGAATCTGCTGGAAGGGAAGTTTGTAGAAAGGCCCTTGATGCAGTAAGTTTTTAATCTTTTTCTGAGTTTTACCAGTTTTAGATATGATAACTTTTTAAAGTATTTGTTTCTTCATGACCGGATTTGTCAGAATCCATGTTTACAAAAGGAATATTTTTTCACACCCAGACCTAAGCAAACAGATAGAGATGTAATCTTGTCAAACATTTGTCAACTATTACCTCTGCTGGAGGCAAGACATATATTTCATTCACAAACTCTATTTTGATCATAATCTGGTCAAACAGTAGTCAACTGTCACCACTGTTATATATGAGATGCGCATTTCATCCAAACTCTATTTGGTTGATACTCATGATTACAATATTCATGTAGAGGAAGTTATACAAACTATCCAAAAGAGAATTTTGAAATACATGTGTCACTACAAAAGACTGCTATCATCTTTATATTAGCCTTTTTTTTTTTTAAAACATGTATCACTACAAAAGACTGCTATCATCTTTATATTAGCCTTTTTTTTTGAAAAACATGTATCACTACAAAAGACTGCTATCATCTTTACATTAGCCTTTTTTTTGAAAAACATGTATCACTACAAAAGACTGCTATCATCTTTATATTAGCCTTTTTTTTTGAAAAACATGTATCACTACAAAAGACTGCTATCATCTTTACATTAGCCTTTTTTTTTAAAAAACATGTATCACTACAAAAGACTGCTATCATCTTTATATTAGCCTTTTTTCCATGCTTTCAAAAAAAGAGGCAATAGTCTGATGATTTTGCCACATTTTATCACAGAACTTGCTTTGAACACAAAAAAGCTGTTGTAATCTTGTGTATTTTGGAAAACTGCAAGACTCATTGTTTTTTTCCAATTTTGAAGTTGCCATTTTGAGGCCTCTCTTTAAAGGGTGAAAAAGCTCTGTTTATCCTTTTTTCAAATTTTTATCCTTTTTTAAAATTTTCCTTTTGTAGTATCCAGAGTGTAAGAATGAGAAGCAGGAAAACCGAATTCCATGTTTGATAGAGAACATGGACAACATTACTGAAGTCAGCTGTCAACAGTTTCTCATCAAAATGGCCAGCATCATCTTCAGTGATTATAGATACGTCTACCACTTCATGGAGTCCTGTCAGAAGGACATAGAGCAGTTTAAATGTGGCAGACTTGACGTTGGCGTTGATAAGCAGCACGACCAAGGACAGACCATTATCTGCCTGGCCAGTAAGATAGGCACTCTCCAGCCCAATTGTAGAAAACAAGTGTTACGGATAGCTGAGCTCCAATCTGACGATTATCATCTGGACAGGCCGTTGTATTACGCTTGTCGCCATGCTCGAGAGACTTTTTGTGAGAAGGTGCACTCAGGAGGTGGAAAGGTCTTTGAATGCCTGTTTAAACACAAGAGTGATGACCTGATGCCAACAGGGGTAAGTCTACCTCAGGACTCTTTACTCTTTCATTGTGAAGAGGTCTGACAATGTTAGGATTGGGACAAATTGGTGCAAATTTTTAAATGGACTAGCGCTAGTCTTCGGTTGGGAAACCATACAACTGGTGTTATATTGTTTATGTTGGTAAATTGCAACATGGTACTGATTGGGAGGCCCTTACTGTGCCATTTATTGGCCCCTTTTATTTTACAAGGACAAAATTTCCTGTTCTTTGAATTCAGTTTATTTCATATACAGGGTTTGTATAAGAAACAAAAGCTAGTTTATTTTGCAACTTTTGTATGTTTTCTTGCAATCAAGTGCTTTCATGGCCACTTGAGACTACTGTGAGATGCATTTACTTATTGAAAAAGTTCTAATATTACAATGGTTTATTCTTAATATTACAATGGAAAAAATCTCACTTGAGCTAATGGGTGCATGTAAACTAACAGAGAAAAATTCATGCTGTTGCATGTACAGCTGTTCATTTAATTTCCCATTTAATTGACTTTGTAATGTATTGATGATGAATGGGTGCGTGAACCAAAGCATTAGTTTAGTAGAGGAAAACCATCCCTTCGGATAGTTTCTTTTTAAAAACATATATTTACAATTACATGTATAAATAATGGTATTATTCTTTTCCCCCTGTTTTCCCAGTGTCGGGATATGTTGACCATTAGACAACAGCTGATAGCAGAGGATGTGAAAATAGAAAAGACCTTTTTTAAAGCCTGCCGAAAGGACATGAAGAGACAAAAGTGTATTGGGGCCAATATAGACGAGGATTCTGATTTTAAACGTGCAGGCATCCTTCTATGTTTGGAAAATGCAATGAAAAACAGTAAGACAGAGTCTAGTTAATCCTTCATTTCATGTCAGAAATTGGAGTCCAGTGGTTAAATAATTTTGCATGCAGCAAATATGAAGAATGAAAACAGACAAATATTCTGCGGTTTTGGCGATCAAAAAGTATGAAAAAGAAGAATTTCCTGCGATTTTGCCTATCAAAAAATGTGAAAAATGACAAATATCTTGTGATTTTGGTTTGCAACCATAATGACAAAATCTAAGCAATATCATTTATTGTCACAATTGTTTATCGAGTCATCTTACAAAAAGTTTTTTGAAAGGCAATATAATGAAGGTAATGTTATTTTTCAATACTTTTTAGTTGCAATTATTGATTACCTTCAATTTTGTTCATTCGTAAAGGAGTTGAAACTTTAAAGTTTACTTTTACTGCGATTTATTGTAACTAAATCAATTTTCACAATTAAATAAAGTACTATCATTATTTTTGGTCTTTAGTATGACTTTGCATGGTATCAAACAAAGTGTTTGCAAGAGAAAGTAATGTATTTTGTTCTCTTTTGTTCCATAGATTCCATGTTAGACCCAATGTGTATTCAGGAGATGCAACAGATGAGGGCGAGTTTAATGGAAGACTACCAGATCAGCCCAGATATCATTGTTGGTTGTAAAAGAGAGATAGAAGACCACTGCAATAAAGGCCTGGAGAGAGGCGGCAAGACCCTCCACTGTCTAATCAATGTGGCCAACCCTAGGAAATTAAAGGATGGACAGAGAATTTCTGTTGAATGCAAAGCAGCAGTGAGTGTCTTCAAAACTTCTATAGCTAAGAATTATGATCACATTTAGTTGCCCAAATTGAAAGCAGAAGTCATTATTGAATTGTGAAAATAACTTTTTCTTTTGCAATATTATGAAGAACTCAGTAACAGAGAGAAAGTAATTTATTGTTACAACAACCTTTTCAGTTGTTTCTCTTGGTGATGTTTGAAAGCCTTTGCTTCTTGATTAAACAAATGCTATAGAAGAGAGGGGGTAATTCAATTGTTTTATCAATTTTGTCAATCCCAGGAAATATAAAAGAAAAGTTTCTCCCGAATCCAAACCAGCAGTTGATACCTTTAAAACATTTCTAGTTAATAATCTAGTTTTCAATCCTAAACATGTTCATTAATTCCCCCTTTTTGAACTTTTGCATTATACCCCAATTGAGAACATCTGTATATGACATTGATAAAGTATCGACCAAAAAAACTCTTCTTTAAGATATGAGGTAGAACTTCTTTGACATACAAAGTATCCTTATTCCTTTTATTTTTATATGCAATTTTTTTTTTTTTAAATCAAGTACATTTACTGTTTGAAATGATAAGAAAAATTAAAGTGATATATTTGTCAAAAGATACTAGAAACCACAATGGAAAAAGGATAAATTGTTCCTAATAAGCAATTTATCCTTTTAGAAGTGACATTGATATGTACCCTATATTGTGAAAGGAATAAATTGTATGTTTCCTTCATGCTTGTCTAATATTATTTCCAACATTGATCAATCACTCATTCTCTGTAGAGAAATGAGTCAAAACGTTTGTGTAAAGATAAGATCAAATTGATGTATCATTCAAAAAAAAACCCTGTTTGTTTCAGGGAAAGCAATTACCGCTATTAAGTTGTGCTATCAAAGTTACAGAGTTTTTTTCTGCTCTAAACCATGTGTTGTTGGTACTCACAAGAATTGTCCATCGAGATAACTTTATTGGAAACCATCAATGTATGGTTTAGAGAATTTCATTTGGAATACTGAATTAACCCTTATAGTCCTGGAACCAACTTCATCCATATGCAAACAGGTTAAATCCAGGCCAGCCACCAAGAAAAGGTGGATGGCCTGTGATCTAACCTGTTTGCTACTTTGAGTATCTTTCTTCATCAAAATGAAGCAGAAAGTAATGGTTTTTGAAAGCAGAAGACACAAAAAAATCTGATTTTTCGAAAATTACCCAGCATTTTAAAGGGTTAAAGGGATTCTAAAATACATTCTTATCCGGCCACCTGTAATAATATTCCTCCATCTAATAATGCTGTTCGTTCTTGATAGCTGGATGATCTGTTAACCTTGGCTGATGTCGGACAAAACATCAAGGTAGACCGAGTATTAATGGAGACCTGTCGAGAAGTGATAGACGAGGAATGTAAAAATACCCCAGCCACCAAGTAAGACAACCCCGTCTTTTGATTATTACACTCATTTTGAGATTCTATAAAAGGTCCAAATTGAAAAGATGACGATATAAAGGATCAGACGTGTCATTTCCTAAATGTGAATATATCGAGGGTTCAGTGCAATACTATAGTAAGTGCTTCATGTTTATGAAGCACTTACTATAGTCTTGCATTGAACCCTTGATATATTAAAATCATTGTGTCAAAAGCAGAAATATATCAAAGGTTCAATGCAAGACTATATTAATAGTGCTGTAATTATGATAACTTATTGTTGTTATTTGCAGATTGATTGACTGTTTGATGAATAAAGTGGATTCTGACAGCATGACTGATGATTGTGAAGATCGACTACTAGAAATACAGTACTTTTTGGTCAGAGACTTTAAGTAAGTAAAGTTTCAAAGGTTGAGATAAACTTTTCTAGACTATATATCACACAACATCAAAGTCATTCTGGGGTAATCATGTGCTAATTGACTTTAATCTTATACTTGAAGTTTTATTTGAACACATATCATTTACAACAGTTTTTGTTGCTAGGTTGGCTTATACATCCCATCAACAACATTTTAATTCCATTGCACTGCCTTGCTCTAAGTCAACAGAAAAAGCCCCATCATGGCAAAGCTTTAACCTTAAATTCCAATGAGGACCAAGTTGTAATGGTACGAAAAACAGTACTCTGTTTGTCAGCCAGTCATATCTTCAATGAAAATCCAGATCTAGTATTGCTGGGAATAGAAACTAACACATAAAATGATATTTTGATTTCAATTTATGTACTCTAGTCACTCTGTTGCAGAGGCCAGCCCTCTTGGTGATACTAGTGGAATTTATAATGATGCTTTTTTCAAGGTCCAGTTTATTGCTTGTATAAATTCTATGTATAGCGCACTTATAAGAAAAGTCTTGAACAGGGGATTGTAACTGATAACCACATAATAACATGTGATAAATTTCTTTTGAAATATTGTGGATGAAGGAGACTAATAAGCTAACCTTATCTATTTTACTGCAGAGATGGCAATTTTGATTTACTTGTCTGGAATTGTAAAACCTTTTTATACACTTTCTGTATAATGGCTAAGTAGTGAATTTCAATAAAAAATCCCTGTCCGTTATTTATGGCTTTTGGACAAGCTTGGCAATATGGACAATTGATTTTGCAGGACCTCACTATTGTTTTATCCTTTCAGGCTGGAAGCCACACTGTATAAGGAGTGTCACAAGGAGGCCATTGAAATCTGTCAGGCTAGTAAAAAATGGGTGGAGTTAAAAGTACCAGGGGCATCAAATGATCCATTAGTATTTTCATGCCTGCATAGAAACAAAGCTTCTTTAACCAATGCATGTGCTCATGAAGTTAAGCGAGCCTTGCGGCGCAGAGCAAAGAGTGTAGATTTGGAACCAGAAATAGAAGACAGTTGTATGGCCGATTTGGGAGCTTTCTGTTCCAAAACCAATGATGTTGAAAAAGGCGGGGTAAGATAAATTCACTTTTTTACACCATGCCCTATTATCAAAAGCTTTTGAGTGTATTGCTTTCATATGACCAAATTGTGTGTTAGTCTGGGCACCTTTACATCTATTTTTGGAGTGTTTTATTTGTTCAATTTGTGAATCAAATTTTGTATGCTTAGCTCTGGGGTTTCTAACTGAGCTTTCTAAATGTATATCTGTATAGAATTCCCTGCTGTCCAATGCATTTGTTTTGGTAAGGCATATTGGCCGTGACTTAAATCAAGTTGCAGCATTGACATCTTTGACATCAGCTTTGATATAAATCACACGCAAAAGGCCAGATTAGAGATATTTTCCTTTACCAAATTCATAATTCCTTCTCTAAGCTTTATATTGTACGAACTCATCAGAATCATTACAGTAAGACATCTAATAAGTACCAGGGTCTGTGATTATGGTTACAGCACCATTGGCTTAGTAGGCTTGTCATTTAGCAAGACGCTTCATAGCGTTTCCCTGATACTGATAAATCTATTGAAAGCCATAGTACAACTGGAATGATTGTTGACTCTCAAACACAATTGAAAAAATATCTGTTTCGAAAAGAAGGGTGTAAAAGACCAATAAGCACATATTTTTTATCAAGATCACTGCTAGTAATTTATTTTTTTGACTGTTCGAGTTTTCAGGAAATTCCTTGCCTTCAAGATAAACTTGATACCTGATACTGGTGAATCCTTTGAAAGCCATAAAACAACCTGAATAATCCATGACACATGGTTAACACTACTTAAAGTATTATTAAAAGTTACCTTTGTTACTGTTTGAGCTTGTTATTTACAGTAAATTGCTTGCCTTCAAGATAACCTTGATAGCGCTACCCTGATACTGTTGAATCCCATGAAAGCCATAAAACAGCTAGAATGATTGGTGACACATGGTTAACTATTTGAAATATTATTAAAAGTTATCCTTTTTACTGTTTGAGCTTGCTATTTACAGGAAATTGCTTGCCTACAAGATAACCTTGAATCCCTCACTGAAGACTGTGCAGACACCGTCAGAGGGTTTACGGAAGATGAGGAGGAGGATCTTGATCTAGATACAAAGTTGATGAAAGCGTGTACGCCCATGATAAAAAAGTTTTGTGGGGTATGTGAAACTCTTCCCAATTCAAATTACTTCTTTTCCACACAATCATTGCTTGTGTTGCTCATTGTTTAAGGTGGCAGACTTTCAATACTGGGATTGAGCCCCATCGATACCTCTGGTTTCTTTGGAGTGTCCTTTGGTAAGACATATCAGAGGAGGACGATCTTGATCTAGATACAAAGTTGATGAAAGTGTGTACGCCCATGATAAAAAAGTTTTTTGGGGTATGTGAAACTGTCTTCCCAATTCAAATCACTTCTTTTCCACACAATCATTGCCTGTTTGGTCCATTGGTTAAGGTAGCATGTGGTAATTGTAATCCTGGGTTTGAGCCCCTTTGATGCATCTGGTTTCTTTGCAGTGTCCTTAGACAAGGCATTTCAGAGTTGTAGCCTAGTACTATTGAACCCAGAAAAGCTGTACCTTAGCTGAAATGTTAAATTGAAGACATGACATTAACCCCCTTTAGACTAATTCAAACAATCACACTTCCAGTAATTGAATGAGTTAATCTGTGGAACATTTATGTACCTAGTACATATAGATTGAAGCATTTTGTGACACCTGGCCAAGATAGGATTTTAAGTTAGAAACGTAATTATTAAGAGTACAATAGCTTTATACAATTTAGTTTGGAAATGCAAGCCCAAAGCTTAACTTTGAACTCTTTTTCAGATGGCTTGATTCTAATATGCTTTTTTATTCCTCCTTCATGCTTATGCTGGCCAGTGATGTAAACTGTATGATACTCTGAGTATCTTTCCAACACAAAATTAAGCAGATATATAAGGTTTTGAAAAGCAGACAACACAAACAATCTATTTTTAGAAAATTTCCCACAATTCTAAAGGTTAAGATGTTTGTATGTTGTAGGAACTTTTGGAGCATGATGCAGAAGCATCGGATGTGATGGACTGCTTGATAGAGAATAAGCGACACCATGAAATGGACAAAAAATGTGCCGTAGGAGTGGAGCATCACCAAATTGTAAGTGTCTTGTACAGGAATATTATTTTAATTCATCCTCTCATATGGGGGTTTGTGACTTGTCCAAATTACAAGCAAACACAATCTCAGGGTTTTGTTTTCCCAACATGCGGGTATTTCCGTGAGCTGTGAAATACACCTCGGATATAAGTGTAGGGTTACAATTTTTTGAGTAAATCGGCCCCTGTGATTAACACGTTTTCAAAGCGTGCACGTTGAGTAGTTCAATGTGTATGGAAGTGTTGGACATCCTTTAAATCATTTTTTTATCGGTAGGTTATACAAAATGGCGAAATTGTGAATTGTGACGTATGAAGTTGTTTCCTTAATCAAATTAAACAACTTTTTAGGTTTCATATTTAAGATCTATTCTTAGAAAACGAAAGTGAAGTGACGTCATTCCATGGGAAACAATATGGCGTCATTCCTATTATTTCAGAGGTGTTTTCATTGGATAAACCTGATGTGTACAGATTGGTTTTCTAGATGTAATAGTTTATTGAAAAAATCCAATAATTGATCCTCACTTTAAGTGTTGACTTATTTCCTTTTTGGGGTTCTACTTGGACCAGTGGTTAAGGTGGTAGACTTAAGAACTGTGAGGTCTAAGGATTGAGCCCCACCGTCACCTGGTTTGTGGGAGTTGCCTTTGGAAAATCACTATGGAGCCTCAACCAATATAAATGAAAAATTGTCAATACAGCATTAAATACCATGCTTTTCCTTTTGATTTCCTGTGTTCCATGATCAGTTCCTTATTGCCATATATTTTAAATGCAATATGTGTTGATATCAATTAAGCTATATGTTGTTGTTTAGAAATGTTTTAATCAGCAGTAGAGAGGTGTAGTAAGCATGTTTATTTCTCAACTTGACATTGCTGTCAGATGTATTTATTTTCCAATGTAGCACTTCCGTGTAGCAAGCTGGTATTCTAAATGTAAGTCAGTCAAACCATTTATCAGTGTGTACTGACGATAAGTTATTAATTTGCCATTGCTAACTAGTTGTTGATTTTGATTACAGATTCAGTTGAAAGATGTTAAATTTTCACACAAGTTCAGAGAAGCCTGCAAGAAAGATATTGAAGACCATTGTAACAAAAACAAAAACAAAAACAAAAACAAGTAAGACAAAACGATTTAATCCCTAATATTTTTATCTATTTACACTGTGCCAAAGGGAAAAGTGGGCCCACGACAAGTAATTTCTTGTCTTGGCAATTTTTTTTATACACATTGTATCAAAGGAAATGTTATGTATTACTGATTTAAATTTGCTGTTGACTTGCTTTCAATTTGAACATTACAAAATTCCATTTAAATAAAAGTGTAGGGTCTCTGTGGGCTAGTGATGATATTACAGTTTTGTGAAAGATATTCTTCTGGCTTACCAACAGGATGTCAATGATTCTATTCAGGTTGACCACCCCTTTAAGAAAGAGGTCTTTATTTCTCTATATTGAACCAGGCAAGTATTATAAATGAACAATTACTGACACAATTTAAAAACCTAATAAAACAAAGAAAAGACAGGAAAAGGTCTACAGTTTTAGAACCAATCTATCCATTGTCTCTTTCCATGAAGCTTTGATCTGTATAATAGTAGCCTCTGTAATGTGAGAGGACATCTTTGTTTATTCTTGCCTGCTGTAAATGGAAAGTGTTAAGATTTAAAATGAGTGGTATAGTGTTAGATTTCTGATTCTGGAATAATTTACTTGGTTAATTGACCCGGATTAGGTTATCTTTTTAGTTTTGGTAGTAGAAGTGGGTGATGCAATTAAATTGTGGAATAAATATCATTACAGTTGTAAAAACCAATTGAGCAAAGGTAGTTGTTCCTCACAATTTGCCCTTGAGTCATGCATATATGGTATCTTGAAGTATGTATATAAGCAAACGAAAAGTTGAAGGTTGAAAAGAATGAATTGATTTAATTATAGGACTGAGATAGTGGCCTGTTTGAGTGAAAGAGTTAGATTTGATATTCTACAAGATAAACAGAAGACGCAGATCAGTGCCGACTGTCAACAACAGCTTCGAGTAGAAGTTCTTAGAAGGGTACGTGTTAACCCATTACCAAACAATAACGACATTTGACCAGCTTGTTGCAGACGACTCTGGAAACACTATGGGAAAAGGAGAGCAATGAGCAAGCAATTTCGCCTTTTTCCAACAATGTTTTCTACTCTATCAGAATTTACTCTATCTCATTTTGAAATGTCGTCTGCAAACTCTTTCAGTTTAGGACAGTTGAAAATTGGTGTTTGGTAAAGGGTTAAAAAGTCTATTGATATTTGTTCATGAAAAGGCTGAAAATACAGAGAACAATAGAAATATGTAAAATCTTCACCACCCGCAGAGGACATCTTTTATCACTTGAAGCAGATGACTTTAGAAAAGTTTTGTAACTATGTGAAAAAAAATTCAGTTCTGCTGTTGTGATATGTGAATGGGTTTAAAAGGTATTGTGGCAAAAGGAGAAATTGCTTGTGACAAGCAATTTCTCCTTTTACCACAATGCTTTATGAAAGTCGCCTGATGCAAGGCACAAAAATGTGGCATTGGGTGGTAATGTGTTAACATGTGGTTACCATAGCCATCTTTCTATATTGAAAAATGAAGGATGATTTATCTAATTAACAATGTGAAGCAACTTAAAGGTCCTAAATGCATTCATATTATGCTTGTGTATACAGTCTAACTTGTGTTAAGCAACCACCCTTTTAAGCAGCCAACCTGCCTTAAACAGCCACTACAGAAAGCCCCATTGTTAGATTTATAGTGTAAATCAATTTGTGTTAAGCAGCCAACCTGTCTTTTACAGCCAATTTACTCTGTCCCACAGGCTGGCCTCTTAACACAAGTTTGACTGTATATCTTAAACTTTTCCCATTTTAATATTTCTATAGCTTAAGACTTAAGAAGCAATTTGAGCTAGTATTAAGGTGAAATTGATACAGGTTAGTGTCATAATGAGATGGTTTATTTCTTACATTTTGAGATTGTCTTCTACCAAAATGATGGATTTTCAGAAGTCTGCTTCTTTTATTATGTTAAACTATAGGCTTTAAACATCCCCTTGGAATTTCCTGAATTTTCCAAATTTAAAATACAGCAAAAGTCTATAATTTTAAACAGAAAAAAATAATTATGGTACTTGTATTGTATTTACTAGGTAACCCTGTGATATAAGAAGAAATTGCCTAAAGTCATGATGATAAGCGATTTCTTCTTTTGTCACAGTGGTTTCATGAGTAGTCTGGTTTAGTTGTCTAAAGCAATTTGATGTGAAGATGTTAAACATTTTACAGGGTGAAACTATCCAACTTGACCCAGAACTGAAAAGAAATTGTGTTTCGGACATTAGTAAGTTCTGCTCTAGTGTACAGGCAGGAAACTCTCAGGTAAGGTTTTCATATGGATGGTTCAGCGCAATACTATAGTACATTTGTGAAGCACTTACTATAGTCTTGCGTTGAACCCTAGAATTATGAGGTTTCTTTTGTAAATTGGATAATCATTTGTTTTTTTACTGTGTAAACATTGTTTAAGATTGTTAATGGTATGCCTCGAGACAACTTCTCATGAAAATGCAAGCTCACGGCTCTTGGGTTGTTTTTTAGCAGCACTGGAACGACACTCCCCAATTGTGACAAGAAATCACTTGTTAGTCTGTTTTGCTACTGTATAATTTCAATTAGAGGTTAATCAGAAATTACTTAATGAGGTGATAGTTCTTTAGAACTTTTGTCTCAATGAGAAGATAATTATTTAGAACTTTGTCTTAATGAGGATCTTTTGACTTATAATGAGGAGATGGGTTTTTTTAAAACTATTGTCTTAATGAGGAGATAGTAGTTTTATAGACCTTAAAATTGTTCTTTAAAATGATATCATGTTTAAACTGATCCTAGATCATCTTTTTGATATTGTGTAACAAATTCAAACAACTTTTACAACTTGGAATTAATTGGTAGGTACAAAGAGCTGCATTCAAGCCATAACTGATTTACATATATTTCACACAAATTGATTCTGTTTTCAGGTCATCCAGTGTTTGAAAGACAACAAGTCCAAATTATCAAATACATGTCACATGCTCATCTTTAAGAGACAGGTATGTTCCACTTTAACCCTTTACTAAACAATAACAACATTTCATCTGTTTGTTGCAGACAACTCTGGAAAACATTGTGGGAAAAGGAAGACATTGCTCTTAGCGAGGGATTTCTCCTTTTCCCACAATATTTTCTAATCATGTGAGTTTTAGTTCTATACTCAAACCACATGGACACAGTGGGCCTTTAGACACAGACAATTGCTTGATATGCAATTTTTGTCACTGTTTTATAACTGATATCAACCACATATGGCAACTGTTACGTATTGTTAATCATACATTTATATCTACAAAATAGTTTGTAGAAATTGTTTTTACAAAAGGAGAATATTGGGAAACTTCTTCCTATTTAACAGAATGAAATCTTTTTGTTGTTTTTCATGGGAGTCCATTTCCAAAATGATCCAAGTTAATTTGATTTTTTACCCTTATTAAGTCATTCTTAACACTATGAGTATAATCTTCCAACAGCTGTTCTCTGAGTTATGGACATATTACTATGGCCAGAAATCTTGTAAAATAAAGATAGTATTGAATTAGACCGAAAGATTCAGGCCTACTTATTTTCAGACCTGGTCCTGATTTCAGGCTTTGAGATTTGGAATTTTCCCTCTTTGTTCATATTAAAGATGTTTAAATTAAGGCTTCAAGTAATGTTTTGCAGGCTTGAACATTCCTTAACAATAGCAGGCCTGAAGAATGCTGTAATGTAATTTAAGAAAAATGTTTTAGAAGAGATTGATTTGGATTTTGTTGCCTGATTTACAGAGTTGTCATATATTGTTACAGCAAGATGAAGCCATGCTGGGAGCTGACTTTCTGTTGTTTAGAATCTGTAAACCAATGATCAAGGTAATTTTGGTCAAGTTGTTATAAGAAAAAACTCTGATCATAACCTTTAATCACTTGACGGGATTTTCTTTAGCACTGTTTTTGTTGAGGTCATGAATTGCTCCAACAGATTTTTCTAAATTCATTTAGCTAAATACTTATGACACAAGACAACAAAAATAAGTATTAGAATTAATATTTCATTTCCAATATTTTGAAGAATGAGCAATTTATACTTTTGTAACTATATTCCATGATTTGTAAACTATAGATTTATTAGAATGTGTTTATAAAACTCTGTCCAGAAAAATACAGATTGTCTATTTAAATATAGTAGCATGTGAAATACACACAATACAAATGATTCATATATGTTCCCAGTAAATGCATAAGTTGATTGAAATGAAAGAAGACTGGAGAAAAGTAGTTACATTTAAAGAAGAATATCGCAAGGGAATTGGTGAAAGCATTGGTTGTTTTTTTCCAGACATTTTGTAAGACAAAAGATGATGCAGTAGACGTAGTAGACTGCCTGAAGAGAAACAGAAATGATCCTTCTTTTGATTCTAAATGTCGAGCCTTAGTGATGAAGAAAATACTGGAGGAGACAAAAGGTAGGTATTGCATTGTTTTCATTTTCACATTCATTAGCTGGCATGTTTGATATACAGACAAGATGTGGTTACTCAATGATACTTAGTTGGCCTTAAAATTTGTTTCCTTACTTTTAACTGGTCAAGATTGGAACCAAAGCAAACAACAATTTATAAGTATGAGAAATTATATTTTCATTTTGATGCTTGGTAGAAGCCAATTAGTCAGGAGGGAAAATAACTAGCATTTATTCTTTCTGTTACAGTGTGATTTGTTTGCTGAGCTATGTTAAAACAAGTGCATGTGGTGTTGGGTTGATTTAGTTATCATAGAATGCTAATTCGAAGGTTATTAAACCAAATCAATGTTCATCACTAGCACCTCAACATTTTCTTTCACATCCTTTACCCCTTACTCTATAATACCTAAAGTTTATGCCTCTGCTGCAGATAGTATTAGAAACCACTGTGATGAAGGAGAGGCTTTAACAAACGAAGGTTAGCTTTAAAAGAATGCATAACTTTGTGATATTTGGAAGAAATTATTTCGACACAAAAATGTATGCATGAGAGAAAGTTTTAGTAAAAGTAGATTCCTGTTATCAAGCATGTATAATTGACTTATACTTTTATAGATTTGCCACACTTTGTGGTGACAGATAATGACATTTAACCACTTTGTCGCAGATGACTCTGGAAAACACTGTGGGAAAAGGAGAAATTGCTTATAACGAGTAATTTCTCCTTTTTCCCACAATGTTGTCTACTCTATCAGAAGATTATTTTCCAATTTCATCACATTTTGAAATGTAGTCTGCAAGCTCTTTCAATTTGGGACAGTCGGAAATTCGGCATTTTGGCAAGGGTTAAGAGTGCACATCTCTATGACATTGTGTAAAAATCATTGTGACAAAAAATGTAGGAAAAGTTTTAGTAGGAAAAGCTGCCTGTAATTCAGCATAGATAATTAAATATATATATATATGAATAAACTTGTACTTTGATAGACACATATGTCAGACTTTGTGGTGACTGATATCATCTGAACTATTTTACAGATTTTAGGCTTAATCCGAGTCTAGCAAAGAGCTGTACAATGGATATCAGAAAGTTCTGTTCTAACATCATCCCTTCCAAGCAAGACAGAACCAATGAAAAGGAATTTGAAGGTCAAGTTATTAACTGCCTAAAGATGCAATATGCAAAGAAGGTAGGTAATTGAATTTTCCTGTAATTTTACTACCCATTCCTCTATATGAGATCTTGAGATTGGTTTAAATAAAGAGCAAAACTTATGGTGTTATCAATTATGACAAAAATTATCAATTATTTACCAATTATGGCGCATCTTTCTTTTTTTTTTTAATATTGGGTAGAAACTAGTGTGACTAAAAGAAAAATGCAGGTTAAATGCAATTCTTGAATTGTAAGCTAAAGCAGCCTTCAAATATATAAACACGTATATGGTAAAAAAACACTATCAAGTTTCACTGTCATCTTTATTTTACTTTGCTCTTTGTCCCTTTTACTTCATATCATAGATTTTCACATTCCAGCAGATAAAGATAAGATAAAAAGATAACCAAGCTCTCTTTTGATTTTATAGCTGATATAAAGATTGTTTGATTGTGTATTTTGTGTTTTATACAAATGATACTGTATAATTATTTGAAGAAACTGATTGTTGTGACAATAGAAAGAAAAACTTGAAAGACATTTCTTAGTCATGCATAAATTCCTTGATATATGGCATTGTTTTCCAGATGTTGTCGCGAGATTGTAACACAGAGATCAGGACCCTAGTAATGGAAAGTCACATGGACATTGATATGGACCCTGTTTTGATGAAAACTTGTAAGAATGAGGTAAGTATGACTAACTCAGGGTGCTAGATAGTTCAAAGTTTCTTTACATTATATAACAGAGCCCTTTAAAAGCCATCTTCCCAATTGTAACATTTTTAGTTATACAGTCTTCCAAGAAGTGTTGAGCCGCACCGCACCGGCTTAGTGGTTTGGGTTTTTAAATTCAAATGTAACGTAATAACTTCTCAAAGTAGAAAAAAGGCAAAACCTTTACATCATTTAGTAATATCCGTAGGTATAGAAAGAAGAGTTTCTTCAAAGACTTTTCAAAGTTTATATTTGTTATGTTGTAATCATACTTCTTCAATTATTATCAATCAAACACTGGTGTATTTAAGATTCGAGACTTCTGTAAAGATGAGATGGAGACACACGAGAAAGAGGAAGGTGCCAGTGCTAGAATGAGATTCCAGCCTCAATCAACTGGAGACAGGATCGAGGAATGCCTCCAGGAAAAGTTAGAACTAAGGAAATTTCCAAGGGATTCCGAATGTGGAAGGGTAACACAAACTCTTTTCAGATTGACAGTTTCAAAACATATTTATTCTTAATGAATGTTTGGTTTATCATGCAATGAAGAATTCTTCTCTTAAATCCTTTATTTCAAATATACTGGTCCTAACACACCTGCAAAAGAAGAAATTCAATAAGCAATTAATCTATCTGTACTATTTTCTAATGTATGTAAAAACATTGTGTTAACCCATTACCAAACAATAGCAACAAATGATCAGTTTATTGCAGAAGACTCTGGAAAACATTGTGAGATTATTTTTAATTTCATCACATTTTGAAATGTCGTCTGTAAACTGTTTCAATTTGGGACAGTCAAAAATTTGGCGTTTGGTAAAGGGTTATAACTCTTTCCTTTCTATAATTATACTTATTTGAATACATCTACCAGAGTAGAAGCAGAAGCTTAAAATAAGTCATTTATTTGGTTGAATTCATTTCAGTAGGGAGTCTCTGTTACCAAGTGCTTAGAGTATGTATCTTGAAATCAGATGGGCCCACTCTGTGTGTGATCAAATTTATTATTCATAATCTCGGCTTAATTTGAAAAACCTGATGGTTGTTAATGACAGTTAAACCCGGGTCTCTTTCCAATGATAATGATTCAGGTATTACCTCTTAGAATGCTGGGTCATTTTCTTAAACTAGATTTTTATGTCATCTGTTCTTCAAAACCTTACATATCTTTTTAACTTTGATGAGGAATGATACTCGGAGTAATGAACAGGTTAGATCAGAAGCAAGCCGCCAATTAACTTGGTGGCTGGCTTTGATCTAACCAGTTTGCATGAGCATGAAGTCGGTTCCAGCACTATAAGTGTTACAATATAAATGAAATGCTTTTGATAAGATAACAAACCTGAACGATCAATCAAACATTTCAGGAGGTTGTGCGTTTGATAGAAGAAGCACATGTTGATGTGAACGTTGACCCTCAGCTACGCAGTACATGTCAGAAAGATCTCAATCGATATTGCCAAGACACAGATATGGGAGAAGGAAGACGTAAGTAAAGATGTTTGATTGAAAGCAGAGTTCTTTAGAAATCCCTGCCTCAGAAGGAGTAATGAGTATATTCTGCCCTTTTTGACATGTTAAGAAGAAACAAATTAAAAGCTTTTCAATTTTACAACCCCTTCATTAATTTTGTGAGATGGTAGTTATTGTTTTGAACAAACAAACAAAAACAGCAACGGAAAAACTTCTTGAAACTAGCATTAAATATCAAAACTTTACAGATATTCTCATTTGTATCATTAATTTATCTATAATAAGGTAAAATCTGTGTATTGATTTATCATGAATAACATTTTTTTTGGAAATATTCAAAAGTCCTTTTTTGTACGTTTTTATTTAGTCATATGTCTGTATGTTTGTATCCTTATTTTTTCCCTATGACATATCAGAATTTCAGGTAATATTTTTATTCTATTTTTCAGAGATGTCTTGTTTATTAGGTGCTTTAGAAGACTTCCCGAATAAATTGACGATATATTGTAAAAAGCTTTTAACCAAACGCAGAGCTTTATGGGAATATGCTGCAAAGGTAACTAAGTTTTTCTAACTCTAGCAATTTTTCGATTTACTTTATGAAATGGCATTAGAAGAAAAAAAAGAACATGAATTGCTTTACTTATATGCATAGATGATTTCTTTTTTAGTCAACTATGTGATGAAGACTCAAGCATATGGAATGGATCTATTATATTATTTAAATAAGCACATTTAACATTTTAAATTCAATGTGCCGACTTCCTATCCAAAGATCCATAGAATAAAACCTAATGTCAGTCCCCCATTGAAAGAGTATAATGTGAAATCGTATATTCCTAGATATCAACACCTGTATGGGTCATTTTCAAAATATGTTCCTATCTTGGGACACCAAAATCTGTCTAGGTTGGTCTTTTCCTGTTTTAATGAACTATTCTGAAACAGCAACTTATAAGGAACAGAAAATTAACAAAATGCAATCTTACAGATTTCAATTGAATCATTGGTCCCCCAAATTTGATAGGTGATGGGGTCTTTTTGTCAATGCAGTTACCAGCTTTTAATTATCAATTGTACTCAAATTACAAAGGAAGTAGATTATTTTATCTCATTTCCTGAAACGTGAGGGTTCGACCAAAGAGAAAACCGAAAATCGCATTTGAATTCCATTTTTAAGTAATGTTTCACGGGCATTGTTTTCGACAAAATACGTTTAGAAAGGAATAACTACAGTTCAGTTTTAGCTGAGCAACAGTGGCAATTCTTGACCTTATACATAAAATCTGATGCTTACTGATACTAACATGACTAACTAGACATCAGTTGTATATATAAATTGGATGTAATTCATTTTTAAAAGTCAGAGTTTCATTAGTTTTACGGACAGGTGTTTACTTCCAAAACATAACAAACATATGCTTTTCATGTATTGAAAACAAAACCGGAGGGGGACAATATTTTATCATAAAGTCACCATAATCTAAGCCTAATGACTAACACATTCAGGTATTTGAAGTTTTGGCTATTTGGTGAATAAATTCTCTGGACTGGAAAAAGGAATATTTTTTGAAAATGACCCGTATATGTGCTGTTTGTTTTTTGAAAGGTCTGGAATACTGACTGCATGGATGAGAATTTTAATTATAGTTGGTTGTGATACTAATAGAGGCTAGCTTTTATCAATGGACCTCTGATATACCTTAATAGCTGCAAAACATGAAATCCTCTTTGTGCAGGATGGAAGTCATTAAGTTAACTTCACAAGGCATGCAAAAAATGGTGGCATGTGGTATTGAGTTGTTGGTTGTCTAATATAATGCGAGTTTCTGCCTTCTTTAATTTGGAGGGTTTAATGCATGACTATAGTAAGTCCTTCCCATATGTAAAGCACTCACTATTGTATGGCACTGAATCCTTGAATAGGTCATTTTATACAGGCTTAACTGCTCTCTGTATATACTAATTGTCACATGGTCTTGTTATTTTCAGGCAGCACCAGCAGAATCATTAAGTGATTTAGCGGACAATGTTATGCAATCTCCAGCCAAGTCCTATTTAATGGCTGTTCTGATGACCATTATTGGTGTGATATTTATTGTGGGGATGACTTGTGGTCGAGTGATCAAAAAAGTGTCGGTTGCAAACAAAAATAAATGAGATTCTCACGATATGATCCCGGCTTCGCAGTGCTACTTTTTGGTGATGCTTTTACCATTTACTGAATCATGTAATGAAATTAAGAATACTCATTTTGAACAGCATTGAAGCAGCCAAGTGCTGAGAAAACATTGTGACAAGGAAAAGAAATTTCCTGATATATTTATCCTTGTTGTCACAATGTTTTCTTCTGGATTTAAATATGAAGAAAAATCATCTGTTTATAATATTGCAATGTTTTGGAAATTTGAATATGGACCAATTACTTTAATATTTCAATGACAATACATAAATTGGTAAGATTCATGATTAAAGGGGAAAAATAGTTATTTTTGTAAAGTACTTTCTACTTTTTTTTATAACATGGCCTACTTAGTTGCTCTAATTTTGATTATTTACTGAGGGTTTATGAATTTTTTTTATAGAAAAGGCAAAAATGGGAAAAATGATTTTAACTAGGAAAAGTCAACAAAAAAAGAGGGTTAAAGAATTGGAATTTAGGAAATTTTCAATTATACTCTTGCAAAGTAGCTGTATTCAATGTATGTTTCAAGTCTTTGCATAATGGGGTTTTCAGCTATATGCTGGTTTTTCAATTCTTCATTTAAAATTATTTTACAAGGCTTTTGAATGTATGTACAAAGAGGAAATTACTTGAAACAGATGTTTTTCATGTTGAAAGATAGTCCTTTAATGCTCTCTAAGATTAAATGCAAAGTTCTAAATGAAATATTTGGTAAAAAAATATATTGTCTTGAATCTCAACAGTAAATAAGATAAACCTCTTCCTTTTAATAAACATTGCTTAGCACATATTCAGGAAGCAATTAAAAAGATCATAGTGACAAAAGGAGGAATTCCATTGACAATTTGTTCTTTTGTCACAATGGCTTTACCAAAAAATATTGAGGCTTCAGTGCAAGACTATAGAAAGTGCTTCATAAACATAAAGCACTTACTATAGTTTTGCACTGAACCCTTGATATGTAGTACAAAGAAAGTCGTATTTTTTTTCATATTTTGGAGTTGTCATTTACTGTGGTTTGATTTTGGACCATTCACAAAACACACTTTGAGAGAGGCTAGAAGCTTTGTTAAATGTATTGAATTTTGGGGAACTTGGGCTGATGGATCGAAAATAAAAGAACCCTCAATTTGAATATATTTTGGATTTTGATAAGCCGGAAAACATGACAAACAGAAGTATATTGCTTATTGTCATATAGCAACATATGCCTACCAAAAAAACAACAACATATAACCTTAGACGTTATATGCGCATTTATTTAAGAGAAACTTACATAGACCTTTATGTCAAAAAAGGTTGTTGTATTAAATTGTACTGTGAAAGTGCTTGGTATATTTTGTTATATATAAATGTAACCAGAATGCTAGAAAACAGGAGGTCAACCTTCACTTTCAGCATTATTTCTTTTCTAAATCCTATATTGTGGGTCCTCTCTAATGGTATGTATGCTATTTCTTTAAGCCAAAAGGTTTTGAAATACTGCGTGCAAACTCTTACCATATCCCTTCTTACCTAGACTCCTTGAATGTAAAGAAGCCATATATATTAGGGGTGTACCTGCCTATATGCACAGTATACACATACACAGGGATCAGGAAATCTCCAAATCCCAATTGGTCCAAGAGACAGTCGAAACTGTCAGAAGTCGGATACCTCTGTGACAAGTATACAAACTCTCAGAAAAATGGATGTGGGGAAATATGCAAGAAATTGCACCACATACATTATTGATATTGATTTTTCGTTTGGCTAATCTGCTCAGAACCCCTGCATGTTTATCAGAAATTCTGTTTTTACAATAAAATACAGCCAAGGAACACCCCCTGCCTATTGATGCATTTTGAATAAAGATTGAGTAAGTCTGGCGTATGTCATTTATATTATAATGTGTATGTTTTTGTTTTATGTTTTGTTAACGATGAATGCAACTCTTGCTTTGAACCTCGTAGATAATCATCTAAGTTGTCTCATTTCTCATTTGGGGACAAACAAAGGTATGACTTGAGGCACTTTTCATAAAAATGATTAAATCAATTGAAAATTGTAGGATGGAAACATGTTTTCGTCACTCTTGTTAAAGTCTTCATTTACTTTAAAAAATTGCAAATTACAATTGACGGAATTTAAATTTTTTGTGCAACAAAGCATTTTTTTAATAAGTTTGATTTTTTCAATATAGACGACTTATCGAGGGTTCAATGCAATACTATAGTAAGTGCTTCGTGTTTATGAAGCACTTACTATTGTCTTGGACTGAACCCTTGTTATGTCTGTACCACAAACAGCATTGAAACATTTCATTAGTAGAATTCGCTCATTGTTAATGTGTAATGCTCCGAGCTATTGAGTGATTGGAAAATTTGAAAAATACATATACGTATATATTGTTTTTTTGTTTTAAAAAGAAATATTTGTTACTTATGTTTCCATGATTATTTGAACACATTTTCAATGTTTCTTGTATGATTTTTTTTATTTTAGACTCGTCTTTAAATGATTTTGTTTTTTTGTAGTGAGAGTTAACAAAAAACAAATATGCTGATGATATAGTTTGAACAAATGTTGGTAAATGTATCTGTGTGTAAAAGTGAGTGTAATTGTAATTGTAAACGAGCAATTTCTGCTTTGATCACACAATCATGTTTGATGAGATGTCCGCTACATGTGTGTTTAAACATGAGAGAAAGGTTTACACAAATTCAGGTAGAATGCACATAATCAGCCATTTTGAAACATTTTTTTGTGTCAGATTACTTTGGTTCTTAGCATACATTGGTCGGGGCCGGAACTATTTTGTTTTAATACGAATAGTTCGGGCTCAGACCCAGCTTACACAGAGAACGACCAATGTAATCTGACGAAAGAAAATGTTTCAAAATGGCATATTATGGGTATTTTTTCCTTGATGTTGTACTGCTGGTACTTTGCAGCTACTTGAATGCTACCTGCTCGTACAATATGTCTAACAAAAAGGCCCTTTTTTTTAAGTTTGATTAAGGTATTTGAAAGAAATCTTTTTTAGTTGACATTTAAATCATTAGTGTACTTGCAACTCATTAACAATTATGTATTTTCTTTAGATATATACATGTAAGTTGCCTTTGTTGTATAAAGATGTATTTTTGTACTTCATTCATCTGAGATAACTTCTATTCCTAGAGTATAGTTATCATTATATGCCATAGCTTTTTGAAGCCATTCCCTCATATGGAAATAAATGACTTGTCCAAATTGAAAGCAGCAACAGACGACAATCACAAAGCACAAAAAGTTGATTTTTTTGTGATAGTGATTAGAACCATTGTTTTGACTAAATGAGATCTTACTCTCTTTGAGCAATTTCTTGTTTCCATACATTGGTTTCTAAAATTGTCTGTTGCAGGTAGGTGTATATAAGAGAGGACATGGGTTAAAGTTATGATTCAATGTATTTGTTTTGTATAAAACTCCTTATTTAATTTTGTCCTCCCTATTTCTAACCAAAATATAATAATGAGCAGGAACTTTTTATTTTATGTCACAAATTTGATGTTCATCATTATATTGCTGTTGTGTTGTCTCAGGTTAGACTGCTTGTACTGCTCGGTGTGCAAGACAACAGCACATTTTCCTTACATTTCTTCAACATCTAACACATTCTTAATGATATAATTGGAGCAAATTGATTTACAATACAGTTCTAGGAAATTGCAATTTGCAATAGCTTTGAATTAGGATCGTTATTGGTTTTGATAATATAATTCATTGCCTTATCATTCACATCTAATTCACTTGTACTTCATAGAGTACACAATAGTCAAATCCCTGGTATTTTCCATTTGCAACTGCAGGTGCATGTTTTTTCTTCTTACTATAATATAGACAAAACCTTATAAAAGTGAATGGATTCATACCTTACCTAATGGTACAGGTTAATCATCATTTGATAGAAACCCCTGTTTCAACAATTTATTTTAATTTCTTTAGAACTAGAATTTTGTTGTTGTTTACCGGTATACCCCATTTCCTTATGAATAGTTGTACCAAGTTTAAAGTGAAAACAACAGCACACAGCAATCCTTACTGCAGAAGAAAAAATATCTCTTGTGACAAAGAGATTGTTTGCAACAAGTAATTACTCATTATTCCCCTGTTTGTTAATAATGGTTCGTACCCAATTTTATAAGAATTAAGCTGCTTTTTAAACTTGATGATTGTTGTCTATTGTTGTTTTCAATTTAGGTTAGCCACAAAACCCCATAGGAGGAAAAGTGTTGAAATCTTTAAGTGGTTTTACTTTCGTTGGTTCATGACACTTAAATCACATAACATAAAGATTACAGTTTTATTTTTTTAAGGAAAAATATCACAGACTGAAAAGCTTTATTTCAAACTGAGTATAAAAATGTAGGTATATCATGGGATGTCCGATCTTTGATTGTACTCTTTTAAATATATCATTAAATTGTTTTGTCCTTAACATTTGCTTTTATTGTAGAGGTTTACCAAAATAAAATGGTTGAAAATACTTTGTGTTTCAACTTTCTTCTCTTATTTTTTTTTATTTTGACTGCAGGGTATAATTGAAAATATTAAAGGAAAAGCAAGACTAGCTCAACATGATAAGAATTTGCTTTGTAGTCATTTCCCCGAAGAGTATGAAGAATAAAGTCATTCAAATTCATCTAGAAATGTTCTCTTGGTGATTCAAGGAAGAAACTGGTGTGACGAAAATTACTAATTGTTCATTAGGTAAATTTATCCTTTTGTTACTGTGGTTTTCAAATTTCAGTCACCGATGGTATAATGACATTTTCAACAACTTTTCAGTAAGATTGTGGGGTAACCCTGAATCGAACCCAAACTTCTCTTTTGGCTGGAACTGACTCTTCCAGTTGAATTGGCATCCCGTACACAGTGTCATGAGGAAAAGCCATAACTAACTTCATTTTTGGTATGACGCATACCAACATTTCTAACTTTCCCATACGAGAGACAGATACCCTACCTCTGTGCAGGGTGGTTGTCGGGATAAAATAGGATCTGTGTATCCTTTCAGATCTCCCGACTGACTTACGGAATGCCGATGGTTCTACCCACCTTGACCAGCCCTTGTGGGCAGTTGAGTATGGGGTCTTCCTCCATCATTAAGAGTCGGGCATCGCTACATAACTGAAATAATGTTGATGTGATGTAAAACCCATATGAAAAAAAAATCCTTTCAGATTAGTTATTTATTTTGGTTTTCTCGTAGAAAATCCTTAATCCATTTGTAAACACCATAGGCCTGTTAGTCTGGGTGTGATTTTGTCGCAATGACAGTTTAAATTTAATGGTGCTCAAAGGGACAAAACCATTGCGAGCCCTTTTCTGTCGTGGAACTGACTTTCCGGTCGTATGACTCAGAAAAAAAATGTGGGAAAAGTAGAAATTGCTCTTAACAAGCAATTTCTTCTTTTCCCGCAATTTTTTCTGCCCTTTTAGAAGATTTATTTTCGATTTCATCACATTTTGAAATGTCGTTTGCAAGTTAAAACTTTTACCCAAAGCAAGAGTGGCTAAGTCAACTGTATGTATTGCCCAGCTTGTTGGAAAGCCTATACACATAAATGATTTCGTACTGAAATTTACCGTGTTTAGCCAAAATACTGACAAGTATTACGAAAAAAGGGAAGATATGGGCAGCAGCATTATTCAGGAAGATAGCAAAGTTTGGGAAACCGCGTTCGTTTGGTGGGGCCAGGCCTCTTCCTATTTGCAAGGGATAGTTAACTCATGGCGACCCTACCGCAAATCTTTTATTTCTATGAGCACTGCCTCCATATCTGAATTTAAGAAAACGAAGAAACAGCCTCTTATTTATTCAAAATGTTAACTTGTAACATAAGATGTATCTTAATCAAAATACAAGTGCAGAAAAAGATTTGATATTTACGGACAATTTAATCAAACACAGATTTCGCCACCCTGCAAATACCTAAAAAGGTTTATCATGGTCTTTTATTCAGGAGTCATTCATGGACTAATGGTTAGTTGGCGCAAACAGCTTGATTTCGCATCCATGTGTATTCAACTCACGGTAGCTGTTGATTCAGATTTTCATGAGAGGAAGTCTCTCTGCTGGCTGGTGATTGCCGATGGTTCTATACAGACTTATCCAGACGTGTGTGTCTCTTTCTAATGGATGTTAACGGTCTGGATTATCTTTATATGTTCGAAATAATTTTACACGGGTACTACATTGAATTGCAGGCTAGTCAAACTTATTTGATGCGATCTGGAAATATTGAGAATGTTTTGCATTGGGCAATATCGCCCCTCACATTGCTCTATCAGAAAATAAAAGGCAATCTTCACGTTGAATTGAATTATTTTGGACTAAAATGCAGTCTTGGCCACAGTTTTTATTTGATAGTAGCATAGTGGATTAAGCAGTAGCATATAATTCGTTTTGTTATATTATTAAATGAATGTGCTCACTGTTTCGCTCCGAGTTTGTTGGGATTATTTTGAGCCTGTCAGGAAGAAAAACAACACGTTATTTGCCAGCGGACCCTGGCTGCCCAACGGCTAGAATGCAAATGATTGTAAAGGCAAATTTGCTCTTTAACTAATCGTTTTCCCAGCAGATATTTTTCAAAACAAAAAAAGCAATGCCAAAGCTTGTTTAAATTAGTTATCGTGGTGCAGTGGCTTTTTTACACGCTTGTTTGACCATTGGACGGCAGTCATAATGCAACACATGTCACGAAGTTAGGCGGATATTATGCTTGTCTTTTCCGGAATGCTCAACTTTTAGAATGATAATTTAACCCGTAACCTCATGATACTACGAATTGACGAACCTATAGCAAAGGGCTTAAGAAACCAATTTGACCAAATACCTATTGTTTTAAGGTTTTTGGTTAGGCTAAATTAAAACAATTTGTTTGTCAACCCTTAATAAGGAGTAAACGTTTTTCTTCGAACTTTGGGAAAACCGTGCCGAATTGTCCATAAGGGTTGATTAAATAGGTATGGATGGAACCGCCTACATTCCACGGAGTTAGTTTAAATTACTGCCCAAGAAACCCTTCAATGCGTTCGTAGGCCTATTATATCACAAATCCACAAATTCTCACCCATACGTATCTGCTGTATTATGTTTTCAAAGCTATCAAAGACCTTGATGTCAAACTAATCTATGTCTTAGAAGCCACTGACATGAATTGCTTCTTTTGTTCATGTCTTTTGTCGTCTGCATTTTTTCATGTAACTTGCACTGGTCAAAAGGGTGTCCGTATGGGGGAAAGGTTTCATTATTTTTTTGGAAGTAAATTTATTAGAAAACAAACATTCAATTTATTATCTAGATCATAGATTTATTGATTGACTTTCGTTGGGTTAGATTCAAATCTAACTTTGAGTACAAAGTTGCGTAAGTTGACGCGTTAGATTAAGCACGATTATGAAGACTCTTCTAAATGAAGGTGGGCCGTAACTCTGAAAAGGCTTTTGTTGGATTCACAAAAGTAAGTAGACGTCTGTCTTTTTGGTGGAAATACATTTAAAATTCTTTTGCAGAAGATAATGTTACACGCATTGTAAGATAACTTATAGAAATGCATGTAAAAGCAGTGTAATCAATTATAAAGGCCATGTCAGATATGTTTAGAGTAAGTACACCTATTATCGGACATCATGTATTATCGATCAGCCGTGGGTAAGTCTTACAAAGTCCAAAATTCGATACAAGTCGAGATATTGAGTAACCACCATTTGATATTTCTATTTTTATGGAATTAACGGTGTTCAAAGGTAGTGACGAAATTACTGTCACAACTGTCAACCATTTAATGAATCGTTCGAAAGTTTGATGTGACAGGTCGGTAGATATTACCGGATGCAAACAATTCTCAATATTTCTTGATTGTGTCACATTTTTTTTGACTAGACAAGAGATTGCAGAGTCTTAGCATAGTACTAGTGCATCATAGGAAAGCCATAATGTAAAATGAACTACTGTTGCACTGTGTTAAATCCATACATAAAAGAAAACCATTGTATACACAAAGTATTTCCCAACAATATTTCATGCTGAATAACTTACAGCGAACTACCTTAAAACAACAAAGCACAAACACAGACTTGAAATTTGTTTGTTGAATTCACAGTGGAATATTTAACAGTGGCAAAGACTGTTACTGGTCTGTACATATTAAGGCTACATGTGCGCTATTTAGTCCTTTTAATCAAACCTGATTGAAATTTGAATGGACTTGATAACAATTGTTATCATTGGTGTCAAAAGTCAATAAGGTATTACTTTCTCATAATACTTTGTTTAACATTTAGAATATTTAACCAAATTTTTAACATAAAGCAATAAGTTGGAAAATAAGATATATTTTAGAGTGTAGTTTTCCCAAAAGTTCTAGCTTTATGGTGGTCCCTTTATGGTTTCCCAATTGAGCTACTGTAGTGATGAGTTTTCCCAAAATCAGCAGGCTTTGACCATTTTGATTTGAAGGGGAAAAAAACTGTTTGACCAACAAACATTTTGGACCATGTTCTTCACTGATTTGCTTTGATTGAGGATTTTTTTATTTCAGACTCTGATGCTTTTTTCATCATGGCCTGACAGAAACATCTTATTTCATGAATAAACACTGACAAACCAATCAAGTACAAGATTCACACGAAAGTGAAGAACCAGATGAGGCGGAATTCAATAACCCAGTCGGTACTTCAATTATGAGTGAGAAAGTTACATATGCTGTATCCGAGAAGTCCCTTACCTCTGTCATGGATGATGCAATCAACACAGTCTTTCCCACAAACAGTACTGTTTTCCCTTCAGCTGGAAATGCTGAGGTGAGGTATGATAAGTATGAGTGGTCTATAGACAACTTAAAAGATTGTGCAGAACCACTAACTGATACCTCTGCTGAAAGCAAGGAGATCCAACAAGATATACAAGCAAACACAAAAGGCCTGGAAAAGGATAGTACTAAAAACATGGACAACTCTGAGAGCAAAAGCAAAGAGATTAAACAGGATGAGGTTCCAGTATCTGTTGCAGATAAATCTAAAAAGGGTAATCCGAAGAGACCTGAGCGCAAAAGGTCAATTAAAAAGAAACTCAAGTGTGATGAATGTAATTCGACGTTTGGACATACAAGTTCATGTACATTAAAGAAGCCTAGTGCTAGGATCCGCACGTGGGGAAATACAGCATGTGACATTTGCAATGCAGTCTTTAGTAAAAAAAAGTCTTTAAAAGCTCATATGCGGCTTCACAATGAGGAAAAATCACATAAATGTGATATTTGTAACAAACAATTTAGACAATCAACCTCTTTAAAAGCTCATTTAATGATACACACTGGGGAAAAACCACACATATGTAATGTGTGTAGCGCAAAGTTTAGACTCGCAAGTTCTCTGAAAGGTCATTTGAGGATACATACTGGTGAAAAACCATATAAATGTGACACATGTAAAGCAACGTTTCGTTTAACAAGTACTTTGAAGAGTCACGTGCGAATCCATACTGGGGAAAAACCTTACCAATGTGCAACATGTAATACTTTATTCAGTAACGCTAACTATTTGAAAAGCCATATGAGGATCCATACTGGAGAAAAACCATACAACTGTTATGTATGTAATGCACTGTTCTCACATAGTAGTAATTTAAAAGAACATATGAGGAGTCATACTGGCGAAAAACCATACAAATGCAATACCTGTAATGCAGCATTTGCTCATGCTAGTACCTTGAGAAATCATTCAAGGCTTCATACAGGCGAAAAACCATACAAGTGTGATAAATGTAGCGCAGCATTTTGTCAGTCAAATTCATTGAAGTGTCATAAGAGGAGTCACTCTTACTAAAGCCATAAACAAGCCTGAATTGCAGCCTGCCAAATTTGTCATTGCTGTCATAAGTGTTTGATAGCTTGACACTCCTTGTTTGTAAAAGTTAAAGCATCCAAACTGATTAGATGGTGATCTGAGGAGCATTAATGAAAATAATTTGAAACCATTGTCGAATTTTATTTATACTTGATTATAGTCTTGAAGTTATTTTGACTAATGTAAACAAAGTTTTTTTGTATTCTGCCATAAAACGAAGAACCTTGTTCAAGCCAGTAACATTTTAGTTAGAAATTAACTATCAACCCTTACAGTGCTGGAATCGAGGACTGACTTCATGCAAACAAGTTATATCCAGGCCAGCCACCAAATAAATTAGTGGCTGGCCTGTGATCTGAACTGTTTGCTACTCTGAATATCTTTCCTAATCAAAATTAAGAAGATATTTAAGGTTTGGGAAAGTAGACAAAACAAAAATCTATTTTTAGAGAATTACCCAGCTTTCTAAGGGTCAACAAAGTGTTACCTCAATGGTTGCTAACTATGTTTTGCAGATACTTTTTTGTGTATGTTAAAATATAAAATACAAAGATTATTGCTTATAACGAAAATTAAGTGTGTGTAAAGCTTAAATATTTATCTTCATAATGAAATTTTCTTAGTTGTTCATGGTTTGAATATCAGTATAGCTTCTAGAATTTATACAAATACTGTAGAGCATTGAAAGTAGCCAATAAAATAAATATCTAAATCAACATTGGCTTTTTTCCTTAAGATGATAAGGAAATACTTTTAAGCTATTTTAATCTGATATGCACATTATTTTATTTAATTTTGTTAAATCCTTTTTTTTTATAAAGGAAGGAATAATCACGGATCCTTCATACAGTTGCATGGTAAGAAGGAGCTCCTGCTCTGTCCCATGAGAATTTTCTGATATTCTGTCAATGCACTGTGCAGTCATAAACAGTCTAGTTTATAATAATGTTAACAAAGTCCACAAATGGTAATGTATGACTGATCCTATTTAAATGCAATGGCATGCCACGTACAGCAAGGTAAGATCCACTCCTTTTGGCATTGGGTAGAATCCATTTCGACAAAGGATAAGTCAAAAGCAATCATGGTCGTTTTGTCACTGTGGTTTACAGGTGTCTCATTGGCTGAGCTGTTGGAGTACAGAACCTAACAACGCTAGATGCAACCTCCCACCTGGTTCGAATTATCGTGATGAGGGTAGTTATGGCTACTGCTAGAATTGGCCTATCTGATGAAGGAATTGTATGTGATTCTACCAAGCCTTCATTAGCGGATGGGATTTGTTCTCCGACATTTAAGAGCTGGACACACCAAAATAATTAAACAATTGTTGAGGCGATGCAAACACCCAATGCAACAGATCATATCGCTATACAATGACAACTTTTGGCCGTCGGTCCGCATTATATAGTGATTAAAAAAAATAAAGCGTAGCTAAAAACCCTCAGGCTACTGGAATACCCTCACTGCATATATATGTTGTCATCTTATTTGAAAGCATTTTGTTATTGAAATGTTTCAGTTATGATAACGCAGGTTGTTTTGGGTTTTTTTCTCTCAGGAATATCATCATAAATAGATATTACAAGCAACAAAATATAAGGGATAGGAACGAAAGCTTATAATGATCTCCTTCCTTTCCTTTATATCATCATAACGGTCCTGTACTATTTAATGAAGGGTTATGGGGTGGTCACTTGAAAAATGGAAAAGCATCAACACGAATTTAATTAAAAGGACAACGACAACCAAATGTAACAAGATCTTAGAAAATGGAGAGGGGAGAAATGATTGAAACAAACACATGACGTTTATCTATGTGAATATTTTGATCATCAAAGGTATTGCAGAGACTGAAACATTCCACGTGAAATACGTGTATATGTCTAACGGTACTGCAATATATCGGAGAGTCATGGACAACACTAAGATTAGTCTAGATATTTGTTTTTAACCCCATTTCTCCATATGGAAATTTGTTATGACCCTGCCGATCTAACTCGGATATTAATCCAAGCTGTAATTGCATAGATTGGAAAATGTACATCCCGATCAAATTGACTCCGTCTTGAGTGTTTTGTACAGGTTTCCTAGATGACCTACCACTCCAGCACTAGGCTAGGAAATGTGTCTTGCCAAAGCACACGTCACAGTCATGGCCGTCTATTTGTTTCTTGAATTAGATTCATTATGTCCTTTTTCTCTACGAACGATTACCAAAGACAACATAAGACGCAACCAAGCTTCAGGCATAATGCTCTACAAAATACCTAAAGGACTAGGAACTGTCGACCACCAACACATTACACCAACAAGAAACAACAACTTCCTCATTCCACACTCAAAATCACATTATCATAGAAACCCCTTCCCCAGGAACATGTTTGGAACAGCCTACCATAGTATATAATCAGTCGAGTCCTAGTCTATTGACATTTGCCAGCAGACTAGAGACAATGTTGCCACAGATAACCTTATTTTAATGTTGGTGTAGCAGACTTTCTAATCTTCATTGAATATTTTCTTACATTCTTTTGTATCTGCACTGAGTTTACGATATGCGATATCTGCATGCAAACACAATTTTAAGATGACAATTGTTACAGACTTGTCCCTGCAAGTAATAATAGTCAAGCGATTTTAGGCTCTTTGAAACAGAAATAATAAAAAAGAAGTTTTTAAGTGCGAAAAATCCGGCCCATTTGACGGATTGAAGTCGTTCACATGAAGATGTGGCGATAACTACATCAACAACTAAATACGTACATTGACATTAACAATTTGGCATTGTGTCTTAGGCATAATTAGCATTTTGGATTGGAGTTTGGTGCTATTTCTTTAGCTGGGTTTAAACGTGTTTTGTTTTTGCAGTAGGCCTAATTGAAGACCTAATACTTTTATGATATTTGACTTTCAACATCATTTAAAGCAACTGACTGTTTTCCGACATCGACACACATTGATCAGTGGTGCATTCCATTGTACGCATTTTGAACTTCTGACAAATATTCCAGGTTGTAAGAGAGGCATCCACAAACAGGACATCGCGATTTCCCACACATTTCCCCGATTTCATTGAGAAAATGTGCGTATAGCGGTACGCCCCACCAATGGCTATGAAACAAAGTGAATACATCGACAACGGCCTGTACATAAATGGTTATAGATTTACATAACAAAGTATGAGATGGGTGAAGATTATGTCAATATACTAGTAATTACGAAAAGAGAAAGACAGCAGCAGCTTTGGGAGACCAATCCACACCCTCTACGTGTTGGGTTTCTAATACCTCATTATGGAAACTGCGGATCTTTATATTCAATGGACAACGTCACAGCGTCTGGAAGTGGTGATTGAAGCTGTACTTTTAATATTAGAATAGAAGAGGGTCTGTGTTTCTGATAACTTAAGACAATAGACTCCAATTAGATCTATATAAATAAGCTAGCGCAATATTTGAAAATGCGCGGGTCTACTAACTATAAGGTATCATTAACACCAGAGGCATTTATAACATGTTATTTATGTCTCTGTTAACATATATGTATGGTGTTCTTATGCAAAAAGTGCTGGGGTGAATCCGACGGACTCAAGCGGAAAATTCTTAGAATAAATAACAATTAGTTGTGCGTTAAAATGAGTAGAGAAATTAAAATCTTCTAACATGCAGAAACTAGCGTTTTCCTTATTACTTCCAAGAGTGGGGTGTTAATTGGGCGCCGAGCTTAGCATTTTCATCCAAATCCTACAATTCCTTGAAAAAGTTCTAGGATCCGAATATCAATTCTAATTTAGGTCTGGATCTTTTAGCGAGGCGGTACACTAACTGATCAACACTATTTGTTACCAATATTGAAAGCCCATGCCATGATTTCACAAGTAAGATATCTTGGATTCTACATCAAAAGAACTGTTTGAAAAAGCTATCTGTATGTTCAGGAAACATAACTATATGGCGCTACCATTCTGTCTCATAAAAACACAACATATATGCAGAGACATAGATAGCATCTATGTCTCTGTCGCTCTGACATATCTAACGTAGTTTGATCCTAATAGATCTCCAAGTGTCCGCTTAATAAGTAATATAGATCATGTAGTCGATCGTTTGATTTGTATTCATGTGCTCATTCGACTGCCTCTGCTACTTTTTGTCTTCATTGGATTATAGAGGAATTCCCCTAGCAACATCATCATGTATGGACAATTTCGATGAAATAGAATAAATTGATAAATGAACCTGGCAAAAATAATAACTGAACAATCCGGTAGATTTCGGTAGCTTAGGATTATTCAGAGTCTTTCGACGTAACATCATTAACTAACACACGTGGTTGCAAAATGGCGGACAAAGCCGAGGCCGGTGAACAGAAATTGAGTAAAAAGTAAGTAAATCTGTTTATCATGTGCATTAAATGTTTGTTTTTGAGTTACTTTGGCTAAATTCTAAGTTCTTAGCATAAGGAACCGTGGATGCCTATTTCATTTAGTGCCATAGTCAAAGTAACATTCTTGGGCCCGAAACTGAAAGTTGACATCTGATGCAATCAATCAATCATCGCACTCTAACAGCTTGAAATAGCAAATTCCCATTACTAAATACTTAAGGCAGATCGTTAGATATCTGTCGCTCTCTTGAAGTATTTCATTACACCTTTGATATGTTCTTTCCTAATTACTAATTTTATTGATCATAGTCCTTGACAGCGATGCCGGTTTCTTGCAAAGACTGACAAGTCATGACATCCTGATTATAGGTGAAATACATAGGGCTTTCCCCAAGATGTTATGTAAAAGTGGCTCATGAATGGTAACTTTCCAATTGAAATTTTTTTCCATATCATGCTGTTTTAAGAAAAATCACAAGTCACAACCTTTTGGTATGCAAATTCAGGGATAAAACTTCCCGAATTCATCAGAAAAAAGTCCTAATACGTATATACAAACTCTCAAACAAACAGTCATTCTGACCCGGAATGAGCAGAGATTGGAACCATCTACCACTAGAGGTCAAGTCGGCTTGGTTGAGGCCCTTGATGCCAAACATGTGATTCTCTGTGTCTTACTTCTTTTTTTTTTATCTTCACTTGGTATTATTTGGATTGTTCGAAATTTCGACGTTAGATTGCCCCATCAGAAAATAGAAAGCAATCTTCACATCAAATTATTTTGACTAATACTTCATTCACCCTAGGGAGTGTTGCTAAAAATCTGAAATTGCATTATACCACAAAATTTTGAAAAATTGTTGCTTTGCAAGTTATTGTTTTAGAAATAGACAATTAAACATCTCACTCCATAATAAAATGTTTTCTTTGACACTCTTACATCAGTCTTAGAAACCTCTATTGTGACAATGTGAAAAATTGGTTGTAACAATTTAATCCTATGTAAAGTGAGGTATGAAGGCATAAAAGGTAATATGATCATATCTAATTTTGTTTTGGTGTTTTCTGTTTCAATTTGTACTTCTTATTTTGTATGAAAGAACTTGTCAAAAAAAAAAGAATACAACAGACTTTTAGTAACTGATGAGGAATGACGTTTTAATATTTTCTTCCATTTCAGAGAAAGATGAACAAGTTGTGCTTTACATAAGTGATGAATTTATTTTGGAATGACATTAACTATGTGTTGGGATAAGTTACACAAGTGAAAATGTTGATAAACCGGATTTGCCCAAGAGTTCTCAGCATTACTGGGATAGTACTCACTAAGCAAATAGCTCATGTGTCATTGCTGAAAAGACTTGGTGGTCTATTTGGACAATTCAGTGGAGGAAATATTTCACTAAAGTCCTTCACATCTTCTCCATGTTATGCCTGCAAAAAGCTAGGGTAAGGTTATGAAACATTCTGTGGTTCTATGTAGATTTTGCAAACAATTATTAGTTATAAAGGAAAGATAAAACACATGAGTTTTCTTTGAGTTAATCTCACCACTGTAAAAGAATTTTTCGAAATTTTTCGACATGGTCCTGAGCATTGTGGGGTTTTTAATTATTGTTTTTTTTTTTCCGGAAAAACGTTTTTTGGGAGAAAGAAGTTGATAAAACCAAATCCTAGAAAACAAAGGAATCCATTTTTCATCTATCAAAAACAACTGCACACCCTTCAACTAGTCCAGATTCATAGAAATCTTTACTTGCTTACAGTTGTTGCTATGTAGAACCACACAGTGTTAATGACCTTGTTCTTGATGCAATTATTCTCCTTTACTATCTTCTCACATACACTGCAGACTCATTATACCGCGACACGTTATATCGCGATACTCATTATAACGCGGGTCTCCTATGGCTCCCAAAATTTCAAGCACATTAGGGCTTAAACAATAGCCTAAATCTCCCCCTTTCTGCAAAATGACGCGGTCGGCATCCTAAATAGAAAGTCTACCTACAAATTGCACTCCAAAGGCGTGAAAATCAATAACTCCCTGGGTAATCCCCATTGTTTGTCACAGTCTTTTAAACAAAGCGCGTGGCCTTTATACGTACACATTCCGTGACCCGAGGGAAGATTTAAATCTATGTGTACATAGTGTTGATAAATAACATAATATCATTAGTTTGTACACGCTTATTCAGGAGTGTTTTATGCCTGATTGACTCAAAACTTAGAGCAACTACAGGTTTTTATCGGACACAGATACATAAATCCCCTCGTGCACCCATGCTTTTCCCCAAACCTACGGCGTCCAACCGTATGCACACTTTTTAAACAAATATCACTAACACATGAAGTTTTAACTTCTTTGTTTCCATCATATGTATACACACACCTAGTTTAAATGGTAAAGCATTAGGTACACATGCTGGGAGAACTATCGATAAAATTTACTCACTCCTTACTTGGAGTTTAAATCTATAAATAGAACATGGGTTAACTGAATCCACCCTCCTTTTTCTGTAGTGTGTATTTAAACTGCACGTGCCTCTATCAATGATCCTTAACTTGAATCGTAATGAAACAAATAAAAAGGAATATATAGTTAAACATGTAAGTTTTGATTATGTTTTTTATTTGCTTTTCTTTTATTCACAATAAATTCAATGATAAGTCCGTAACTCAACACAATCTTGAAATATGAATAGACTACTTCTTGAATCTGATTGTTTCTTAAGTGGTTATGGTCTGGCATATAGCGCGTAAGGGACCCCGCGTTATATTTGTCAACCCCACTATTAACGCGGATCTAGCATCATGGCTCCCGACGACCGCGTTATAATGAGGCTGCAGTGTAGTATGCTCTTAAACTTGCCTTCTCTGAAATTCTTAGATACAGATTGTTTTATAGACAGAGAATGAACAAGCACCACCTATATCATGTCACAAACAAGGCTTTTTATAAAGCTGTTGTATTGAAAAGTGTTTTTAATATTAGTTAAAAGGAACCATGCATGATTTTTTATTTGTTGTTTATTTCAGTGAACAGAAGCGCCGTCTGAAGGAGGAAAAGAAAAAAGCAGAAAAGGCTGCTTCAAAGGCCCAGGAAGTTGTATCGCAGAAGGAGGCTAAAGTCAATGATGAAGATATTGATCCAAATGTATGGAACTTGCTTTTGTTAGGTTTAAGTGAACCCTTTCATTGCAAAATTAATAGTGTAGTAGAAAAGAAGTTAATGTGTCAACTCTCAAAAATAAATCCTCAAACTATTTACTAAAGCTGTGGCTATAGAGCTATGGTAGAATATTGAGAAAATGTAAAGCTATAATTGTGAGCTTAACCATTTCCCTTGTATTTATTTTGATGTCTTGGGATCTTGATAGGCTCCCTCAGTGTAATTATACACTAGCAAAGATCTCTTCAATGTCAAAAGGTTTTGGCATGCATCTTAATGGTTGGTTTTTAAAAAGTGGTGATAAAACCAGCAGATTTCCTCTCTGGTCATGAGGATTTGTGGATAATATTAGGATTTTTCAGAAATCGTAGTATAATTTCTTTTATGCCTAAAGGTATATTTCTAGATAACCTTTTCCTGTGTATATATTGAGGTCCTCTTACAGTTGAAAGTTTTCTTTTTCTAGTAACATGTTTTCTTTGGGAATATCATCATCATTGGTTAAAATTGTTGGCTTATTTAGATTATTTCCACCTCATCATTTGGGAAAAAAGATTAGCAATGCTTCAGTCATATGTCTCTTATGATGACTCAAGTTAACATTGCTTTCTATCCCTGAATTGCTAGTGTAGCTTAAATACTATTAACACAAAGAGAAACCCCATTTAAAAAGAGTATTGTATCTTCAGGAATACTTCAAGTTGCGATCACGGGCGGTAGAAAAGCTGAAGGAGGAAAATGACAACCCATACCCACACAAGTTCCAGGTCGGCATGTCCCTTGTGGAGTTCATAGAAAAGTATGACAATATAGAGGATGGCACCATTCTCGAAAATGAGAAAGTATCAGTTGCTGGTAAGTTACAGTGGTCTAAGAATGAGGACACAGTCGTACAGTTTAATTTGATCTCCAGGGGCCCGTTTTACTAAACAACTTACGGAAAATATTTGCGTAAGTCATAATTGATTAACATGGATAATATCTTCAATGAAAGTACAATATTGCAATGTGACACGTCATTGGAAGCGTCTCGGAGAGACGATTCCAATGATGTGTTACTTTGCAATATTGCTTTGCCAAATATTGAAATAAAAGGACTTGTTGTTTTAGACTTACGCAAATCTTAAGCGTAAACTGTTTAGTAAAACGGGCCCCAGCATTATATGGTACATGAAAGACTGATATATCTAAGATAATCTAAAGCAGGATACAAGGCATGAAGACATTCTTACTGGAGCCTCCCTTGTTAAGCTAGTACACAGTTTTCTGATATGAAATACTGCTGTCTTTTTTTATGCATTTGTTTAATTCATGATTGACTGTTTTATATATGTATCTGTGTCCATGAAGTAATCATATAGGTTTTTCAAACTTGTTTCACATTCAATGTAAGGTGACACTACTTCTAAATTAATGTAGTGGGATTGTGTGCTGATAATGTTAGACATCTTTTTAAGTCACTATTAATTTTTCCTAAAGAGCTATGCGACATGAAATTAAAAACATCAGCAATAAAAAATAAGGAACATAAATGTGATTATGTGATTTTGTGTCTGGTTGAAAAGTGGTTAATGTCTACCATGTTTGGAAGTGTGAAGCAGTAGCTCATTTGGTAAAAAATTCTTATTTGCAGGTAGAATCCATTCAAAGAGAGAAAGTGGTGCTAAACTTGTATTCTATGACTTGAGAGCTGAATCTGTAAAGATACAGGTCATGGCAAATGCAAAGTAAGAATTTTTGTATCATGTTTATAACTTGCATCTGAATGAATTCAGAATGGTGCTGTTTTTAAGTTTTGCACATGGCTTACAGTTTTGATTTACCATGAAAATGTGATACTTGTCTCCCAAGATTTTAGTGTGTACCGGTACTTCAAATACCTGATAAATACTCATGATTCGGTGTATACTTCTGTATATACTTGTGTATATGTATATGAAATCATCCTAAGTGTTATTTGATTGTGAGTTCTCTTCCATTATGATTAATGAATCAATTCTAAAAACACATGCAAGTGAGGTTTTAATCCAGGTTATTAAGATAAAAATGTTGGTTGATTCATTCCCTGATTGAATTTTGGGACCAGATCATAATTGAGAATTCACGAAGACAACTCTAATCAAATTATAAAATATTTACTTTTCATTTCGGGAAGAAACAATTGAGATGACAGAGAAAATAACTCATAATGAGCAAGGGTCTTGCATGGCCCAATGGTTAAGATGGCAGACTTAGAACTCGAGGTCCTGGGTCCAAGCCCCACTGACAACCTCTGTTTTTGTGGGAGTGAGATTGGGCTAGTCACTTCATAGCCCTAGCCTACATAGTACTGGTTGATCTAGATAAGTTGTTGCATAACTGAAAAAATGTTGATACAGTGTTAAACACCATACAAAATACATTATAGGTTAATTGTTATGTATTGCAGATATTACACATCAGAGGAAGACTATGCCAAGATGGTAGAAAAGGTGAAGAGGGGAGATATAGTTGGAGTGGAAGGTTACCCAGGTATGCACTTGTCCTGTTAACTATTTTTCATATTCATGACACTGACCAAATTACACTCTTGACAATCTTTTCTATCTAACAAAATTCCTATTAGTATCACACTTAGACTCAGAGGTCCAGATAAGAGTCGTAATCCTTCATCTAATATCTTTATTCCTTTCCTAAACCCTATATTGTTGGTACTCGTTAGAATCGTCTGGATAAGACGATTCTAATGAGTACCAACAAAATAGGACTCTTTAATTTATTTTTGAAATATTTTGTGTAAGAGACCCCACAACTCCTTCTTATCTAGACCACTGGTTAGACTTTTGGGGTCATGAGTTGTTCAATAGGTGAGGTGAAGGACTTGTACCTCAGGTATCCTGGGTTCAAACCTGCACCTCTGCTAATGGGGAATGTCGTTTGGAACGACGCTTTAGAGCCCTAACCTAGTACTGGTGAATTTCAGAAAAGTTATAATAAAACTGCAACAATTGTTGACGTGGCATTTATCTGCCAAACAAAAAGAGTTACTACCCACAATATAGGAATAGAGAAGTTAGCAATGAAAGTAAGCCTCTCATCAAGACCTTTACGTTATTTTTTATGCAGGTAAAACCAAGAAGGGAGAGTTGAGTATCATACCTGTACAGACTGTTCTCCTAT
Source organism: Cerastoderma edule (assembly GCA_947846245.1). Taxonomy (NCBI): domain Eukaryota; kingdom Metazoa; phylum Mollusca; class Bivalvia; order Cardiida; family Cardiidae; genus Cerastoderma; species Cerastoderma edule. Next base: position 9,654,851 of record OX401410.1, on the reverse strand, counting down.
CACCCTGTCTTCATCAGCTTCCCACTTTACATTTTGGGGTCAAAGACAAGGTAAGATGAATAATGTTAAGTAATAAAGGTTGAGATTCAACTTTGGCCCAATTCTATGAAATCATCTGCTGCAGATGTTCTAAAAATCATGAAAAATATTCTAGAAACCTACTACATGTACAAGAAAGCAACTCTTTTTGTGGCTACAGTATCACTGGTTTTGTAAGCTTAAAGTGTTATAGAGGTAAAGGAAGCCTCTGTTGCCTAGTGGTTAGAGTACAAAACTTGAAATCATATGGTCCTCTCCATGTAATGTGGGTTCAAAGCATTTTGGATGTGAATGAGAGCAGGGGTCAACACTAACTTCTATACCAAGGCAGTCTAAAGGACCAGTAACTTGTACACTCTATGGGTCTACACAGCTTCTACTGGACCTTAAGATGTGATGTCTATTCTTAAATACAATATTATGATTATGAATTTACTCATGGGAGATATAGCAAATAAGTAACAATATTCTTCCTTCTAAAATCTGTTGACAAATTTATATGGAAAGGTTAGACTTTATTTGAAATCTTCTAAAGTTCTAATGGTCACAAGGTACATCCAGGCTATGAAGTCACTGGTCCTACAGGCAAGACAGGTGGTCAAGGACCTGAGGTCTTGACTGAATATCTAACCCTGGAGAGGTAGTCTCCCAGTTGACCAATAGTTTTAGAATACTTGACCAGTTAAGTTTGAAGTCTCCATCCATCATTATGTGCCAGCATTGCAACATAACTGATTAAATGTTGATGTGATGTAAACTCATATAAGTGAAAATTAAGGAAGATGTCAAGGACACTTGTTTCTTCTCTAAACCTGTAATCATTGGTACTCAAAAGAACAGTCTTGTCAAGATGAACCTTATGAGTACATACATAGAAAGTTTTCTCTCATTTGTTTTGAAATATTGCTTATTTATAACTGATTCCTCTCTTAATGTTATCCTCTGATGTTTGTATGTTTATAGGAAACCCGATTCCGACAGCGGTACCTTGATTTGATCATTAATGAAACAACAAGGAGCAAATTCATCATCCGAGCAAAAATAGTCAATTATTTAAGGCGGTTCATGGACCAAATGGGATTTTTGGAGGTACATATACACATTTTTAACTTCTTATGCCTTAAAGCAAGGACCAAATTAATAAGAATAATGATTAATCCATTAATATTGCATAATTGATATATTGGTATTGATATGAACTTCATGTCGGAAAATAAGCCCATGATGTTAAGTAAAACTTAGCTTTTGTCAAAGTATTTTCAGGTTTTCTTTTTTGTCTTTATCAAATAATGGATTAAGCCATTTACTTTTATTGTAGTTTGTTGCTGTTCCAATTGAAAGCATTTACTTTTGACATAAAACAGTCTGAAAAAATATTTCCACATTATCATAATGCATGTTAAATTAACTTAGATGTTGATGCGCCTTAAAATACCATTCATTCATTATTTAGTCTAAAAAATAAACCTTCTATTGTTTTGAGTAAAAACTATTATTACAGAAGAACAAACTGCTCAATAATCATATTATTGTGGAGTGGCTATGGGCAAAGATATATTTACTAGAACTTGTAGATTATATGGGATATAAGAATAAGTGAACTCTCACAATGATAAAGGTGAGATCCTGCTTAACCCTTTACCAAACGCCAAATTTTCCATTATCCCAAATTAAAAGAGTTTGCAGACGACATTGCAAAATGTGATAAAATTTGAAAGTAATCCTCTGATAGGGCAGAAAACATTGTGCAATTTCTCCTTTTCCCACAAAGTTTTCCAGAGTCGTCTGCAACAAAGTTGTTATTGTTTGGTAATGGGTTAAAAAGCTGTTAAACCTAATTGAATATTTAAAAAGAAATCGGAAAGATGTTCTTGGTATCGACTTACTGTATTTCGATTGATTGATGATTTTTTAGGTTGAGACCCCGATGATGAACATGATACCTGGTGGAGCTGTTGCCAAGCCCTTTGTGACCCATCATAATGACCTTAACATGGATCTGTATATGAGAATTGCACCTGAGCTCTATCTAAAGGTAAGATGTCTGTGCATCATACTCATTCTTTCTCTTCAATTCAGTTCACTTATTAAATGCTCAACATGTTCATAAGTCCAGATAAGAGGTTTTTAATTCTCTTTTGATCAATTTCGAAATAAGTAATAAAAGACAAATTTCAGTTTAATCACACACCCTTTTTTTTATTTACTCTAGATGTTAGTCGTTGGTGGTTTGGACAGAGTGTATGAGATTGGTCGTCAGTTTAGAAACGAGGGAATAGATTTGACTCACAATCCAGAGTTTACTACAATGGAGTTTTACATGGCATACGCAGATTACAGAGACCTTATGACTCTCACAGAGACGATGTTGTCAGGTAAGCAATCAATAAACTCACTGTTAATTAACATGCAAGTGGGATTTTGAAAATGGCGGAATTTAATATCAACAGGAGAAGACAAATATGGAGAATTGTTCTTGTTATACTTGTTATAGTGGTCCTGCATGACCCAGTGGTTAAGGTGGATGACTAAGAACTCGGGGAGGTCGAGCACTACCAACACCTCTATTTTTCTAGGAGTGTCCTTTGGCAAGTTACTTCAGAACCCTAGCCTATGGTAGATCTAGGAAAGCCAGAACATAACCCAAAAAATTTTGATACTCTGTTAAACACCATACAAAGTATACTTGTTTTATTGGTTAAAATTTAAACAGTACTGTTCATACTGAGCAATTTCTCCTATTTTCATCATTTTCATTTCAGTCGTTTGCTACATGAAAGTATACATAAGAAGAAAAGGTTTTAAGATGTTAGCAATGAAAGGACTATCTTGATTAGGCTGTCAATCTATTATGGCCTCTTAATTGATTAATTACTATATTTGATTTGTAACAGGTATGGTGAAGGAGCTAACTGGGGGTTATAAGATAAAGTACCATCCAGAGGGACCTGAGGGACCGGAATACAATGTTGACTTTACCCCACCCTTCAGACGAGTCAGCATGATAGATGAATTAGAAAAGAAACTTGGGGTAACGTTTCCTGACCCAGCTGAACTGCAAACGCCAAGTAAGTATACTGAAGATGATGGTGGTGTTGGGGAGGTTGTCTTAAAACTTTTACATGTTACTTGGTGTAAAGGACAGTGGTCTTAGGGGGAAGGCGACAGCTTCTTAAAACTCTAAACATGTTACTTAGTACCGATTACAACTTTTATGTATAAAACTTATGAGAAAGTTTGTTTTTTGTAAGTCTTTATAAGGTACTCTTAGAAATATTTGATTACTTCAGGCCTGGTCTTGATTTCAGGCTTTAAAATTTTTAATTTCCCCTCTTTGTTTAAATTCAGGTTTCAATTGATAGATTTCAGGCTTGAGTATTCCCAAAGCATGCCTGTTACTCAGAGCTGTAGGTATGAAAATTATTTCCCATGCCAACTTCTTTTTACTGCGGCAAACCCTATCTTTATGTACTCAGTGAAAAGATTTGGAACCCACTAAAGATTTGTTGGTTAATTAATAAGACTCTTAGTAAGTCCCCGTATCTTTACCTCTAATGATGATTTAATCTTTCAGAGGTACAGAAGTTTTTGGATGATTTATGTGTGAAGAACAAGGTAGAATGTACAGCACCGAGAACATCTGCCCGCTTACTTGATAAGGTAAACTTTTGAGGTTTTTTAACTGGTTAAGTTAGAATCTAATATTTAAAAACTGATGTTTAAAAAGTACCAGGAATTGGATTTTCTTTGTGATAATATTGAAAAAGAATGAGATTTTAGGGTTTTTCCTTTCTCGCAATCACTTTTTCATTTTGGCAGCAGACTGTGTAAATAACTATATATAAATGTATTAATGTATTGCTTGAAAGGCATATGAAATGTGCTTTCAAACTAGGATGCCAAATGTGTTTCTATAATGTGGTTTGAGGTATTACGGAAAATATTTTCCTCTTACTGGATGATTTGACTGGTCCAAATTGAAAGCATCAGTAGATAAAAGTATTAAACTCTGAACAATAAATTTCTCTTTGTAATATTTCGAAGAAAGTATCTATACCAAAATACAAAAATGCTCATCATGAGCTTTGTGTCAACAGTTTCTTATCTTGTGAGCTACAAGTGTAAAGGCAAGAATATTGGGTTAATGTCCCTACCTTTTCTAGTTTGGACAATGTAAGCAACATCAAATTGATGATACTCTATTTAACAAGTAAACAAAGAAATCATGCATTTTAACTAGTTTCAGATACTGCGTAATTCTCAGCAATGTTTGTATGCTTTGATGTATTGAATTTGGGAAAGATGGTGTTCTTGTTAGTAAGCTTTAATACATGATTCTACATTTATTTTTCAGCTGGTTGGTGACTTTATAGAAACAAATTGTATAAGTCCAACATTTATCATAGACCATCCACAAGTCATGAGTCCCCTTGCAAAATGGTAAGTTTATAGTATGAAATTTTAAGAAATGTTGTTTTAGTTTACGGTGTGAGTATAAAATGTAGGTACATGGAGATCTCTTTCTACATGTCAATGGTATTTTAGGTACTCTCGCTGTCTTTGGCATAGACCAGACACATTGTGACAGAAAAGAGCAAGTGCTTTTAACAGCGCAAAGGGCTTCCATTTCTCTCTTGAAAACACACAAGAATTAAGAAATACTTGTGACAAAAGGACATACAAACAATAATCTTATTACCTTATCTACACATCTTCTCTTTTCTGAACGTTGCTCGTTTGTCCGTTTTGACGCATTGTATTTTCACATGACAATTTGTATACCAGCCTTTTGTGCTAGTACTATGGATGCATCTGGAATAGGAGGCCTCTGTGACAATTTGGGTAGAGTACAGACCTTGAAATTAATGTGGGTTCAAATCATAGTAGTGGTTGATTCAATCAATTGCCATGAAAACTAAGATTAGGGTCTTCCTACATCTGTAATGAGCAGAGTAAGGTCTCAAGATTTATGCAGGCTCATACCATTGACCCATGACTTCAAAATAGTGCTCTTTACAGAATTTGGGTCTTTCGTTATATAAAGAATGTCACTTGTGGTCTTGGGTTTTGGCCCATCATTTCAGAAAATGACACACCCCTTTGGTATAATAAGCCAATTTGGTCCATCTTTTCTGGAAAGAAACTGAAGGTCTGTCGGATAATACAATTTACTAAAATACTGTTTTGCTATATATAACTCTTAACAAAGCAATGACTTTCTGAAGTAGTCTTTTTTTCAGTCCTGCTATGAATTTTATAATAAATTATTTCAGGCACCGATCAAGGTCCGGTTTAACAGAGAGGTTTGAGCTATTTGTATGTAAGAAGGAAGTTTGTAACGCCTACACAGAGTTGAACGACCCAGTTATACAGAGGGAAAGGTTTGGTCAACAGGCAAAGGTAGGCTTGGATTTTTAGAAATTTATTAAAGTTATTAAAAAAAAATGTAAGAAGTAAATGGTTGGAAAGCTTACTGCTCTATTGGTCATATAGTCTTTACTCTATTAGAAATTCGAGAACATTAGAAAATTGCAATCATAAACTAAGGCACATTGAACTCTAATGTAGCTTCTAGAATTTATTGTGGCTAATGGATGAATTAGTCATGATACATGTAAGTCATAATTGTTTCTTGACATATGTGTGATTGTTTGTATGCGTGTGAAGCCAAAATTGACAACCAAATTGTTAAAAGGGCATTATTCAGCTAACACCCTATGGTAGGCCTTGAATATACATGAAGGGGTCTAAGTGTCAAGTTCTCTCTTAAAAATGCTGGATAGGCTCTACCATTATTTAATCATTGATTTGATGCTCTTGCAGTCAACAAATTAAGAAAATGTATTGAAATGTTTTTCAAATAAGCAATTTATATCAACTTAATCTTCTTTTTTTTTATCACTTTTGAAATGAAAATTATACTTTTCTAAACACAATTTTGATGAGGATATATTAACTTTGTTGATCATAGATAACTAAGATACTGTTAGAAACAGCTTTAATAATCTAGTCCAAACCTTCTTTGTTGACCCATGAATCATTTTCTCTAAATTTGGCAGGTAAAGTGGGTTATATCCTTGGTAGGATGATGTAAGCACATGTAAGATCCCTGTATCATGTATCTTATTTACACTGGTACGAGTATATGCAGTGCAAAATTAAACAGGAAATGATTCTTGAACGGGATATAGTTTACTGGCTGTACACTTGTAAGAATAAATTTCAATAAAGATAAAACTATGAATTATTACTTATCACATTCCTTCATAGATATATGTGTTTTAAACACATATGCTGCTGATGACTAAAGATGATTGTGCTGAACTTCAGGAGTTTTGTGGGTTTTTTAAATGTTTTGTTTGAAATGTATTATGCAGAATGATGCCTAGAGGTTAAAGTACAGAACTTGAAATCACAAGGCCCCTCTCTGCTTATATTTAGATCCCGATGGGGGCACTTGGATTTTTATGATAGGTAGTCTTTCAACTGAATAAAGAAGTGCAGATGGTTCTACATGGCTTGATCAGCCCCTATAGGCAGTGGACTTTAGGGTCTTTTACTATCAATATGAGTTTGGCATTGCAACATAACAGAAATAATGTGGAAAAAACCCACATGAACAAACATACGACACAGAAATCTTTATGGTTTGTTTTCTAGGACAAGGCTGCAGGTGATGATGAGGCGATGTTTGTTGATGATAACTTCTGTACGTCCCTAGAGTATGGACTCCCTCCCACTGCAGGATGGGGTTTAGGACTGGATAGATTGACCATGTTCCTTACAGACTCTAATAATATAAAGGTAATGGATGTATGCATAGGATATACCATGTTTCTAACATACTCTAATACTATAAAGGTAATAGTGGTTTTGATATATATGATCATTTTTCTTGGACTTCAATATCATAAAGGTAATAGATATAAACTTAGGATTGAGCTTTTTTACAGACTCTTTATAACATATAGGTAATAGTTATTAACATAGTATGGTAGTAAAGGTAATAGTTGAAATAATAGGCTGGGTTCTTGGTCTCAAAAGATTTACCATCTTTCTTATAACATGAAGGCAATGGTTAAAAGCAAGGATGTCCTAGGTTTTCTTCTGGATAGATTAATAATGCTTCTTACAGTTTCTATCTATTTAAAGGTAATTTTCATAACTGTAAACATAGAGTCTAGCTTTAGACAGATCCGAGGCTAAGTGTGGTTGAGCAATGACCTGAATATCACATGGCCCTTTTCACAATGGATTCAAGTCTAAACTTATTCGGGGTTTTCTTATGATTCACAATTACCTTTAACTGGAATAGTATTGGAGCAAGAAGGTCCTTGCCTGGCCAGGTGATTAAGGTGGTGGATGGTAAATCTTGGCTCCCATTATCAAGCCCCACTGGTACTGTTAATTTGGTACAACTGTCCTTTGGCATGGCACTTAAGAGCCCTAGTCTAACACTTTTGTATCCAATGAAAGTTGAAATATAATTGAAAAATAGTTGACACATTAAACCATATATACAAAAAAGTACTACTTGGTGTGAGATGAAATAATAAAGGATATTTATTAATGTTTCAGGAGGTTTTACTGTTCCCAGCAATGAAGCCTGAAGACAACAACCCTACCCAAAAGCCTCCAGAATCGTAATGATGTTACTGTCATGTAAATGTCCAGGCAAGGAGATGTGGCATATTAAAATATTGTGTATGCACTGTTACAGAAACTGAAGTCTTATAAGAATCTTCATGACAAGGCACAAAGAAGAAATAGAAATATTTTCTAGAGAAATATGCCTCTTACTCCGACCTCTACTCTTGTGTGTGGTAACAGAAAGAATTGTGTTTGAAAAGTACTTAAATTATGTCAATGATCTATCACGTTACTGTTGATTGATAGTGTTTGTGGTGCAACTATGAACAATGATTAAATAATTGGTACAGTTGTTGTTTTTGACAGACAAATGATAGATACAGTTTTGTTTCATTTGCATTTGTCTAATGAAGTGAGTCTGAATGCTTCTGCTTAATCAATTTCTGTTTATGAAATTTTGTAAATGGAACAAATTTGATAACATCAACATACAACAATTGAGTATGAAAAATTACATTATCTTTTTGAACAAGAGAAAGAAATAGATTTGAGCAATATATCCTTTTGCCATGATCCTTTAAGAAGTTTTTCCCCAAAAGCCATGATTGGAATATATTTCAGATGTAAAAGGTATTTGGTGTAGGCGGTTATTATTTTCCTGGAGTATTCATATTGAATAAAACATAGTTAAACAATGATAATGTAAAAGGATTATGGTCTAATTAAAAAAAATGGCATGGATATGTACATATCAGTGCAGACTTTGACTTTATGCATATTATAATGTACATTTTGCATAAGTGTGTGTTTATATCATGTTGCTATCTTTCCAATTAGTTTACATAAGGGGGGTTAATTTGTCTTTGATCATGTTTTCGGAATGAGACATGCATTGTCTCCCTTTTTTCAACCACTACAATTCATTATCCCGCTGGTGTACTTTGATTTATTTATTGAACATGTTAAATGGATCGTCTTTGAAATTAAACTTACTGAACATTGACTGTTTGTCTGCTTCTAAATAATGATGGTACTTCCTGTTAATAAATTATTCACTCTATTGATATTTTGTGATGTTTTGAATTGTACTTGTTATCTGACTGCTGGTATATAAAATATGCCCAAATCGGCTTCATTTTCAATGAATGATTCCCAGTTACTACTGATTAAAGGTGATGTCATTGATATTACATTTTATCAATAATGTTGAATATTGCTCTATCAATGTTTGATATATTCATACATTGATAAATTTGCCCTTGGATTGGTTATGCTGTGCAATTTTATTTGCTATTCAAGTGTGTTGTATTGTTATGTGCTGGTATGCTTAGTTCAATGCACATGACTTAACTGCATCGGAAATGATTAGAAAACTGGACTTTCACAGAGTGCCTTTAAAAGAAAAGGTATTTGCAGATTCAAATTATGCCAAAACATGTTTTCAATGTGGTATTGAATAGAAATTGGTATGCCAAAAGACTTTGTGATTTTTTTTCTTTCCTTTAGTGAAACTGGTTTTCTAACTCTTCTACTGCAGGTTCATGAAACGTAACTAACAATTAAGCGAATGAAGATTTTAGTGCCTCTTGCTGTAGGGTGAGAGCATGCATACATCTTTTATCCATCCAACATTTTGTGACTGGTCAAAACTAAAGACATCACATGACAATATTGAAATATCAAAAATAGTATTTTCTTAATTGGATTGTATAGAAACCCTTGTGACAAAGCCAGCTGCCAAGTAAATTGGCGGCTGGCCTGTGATCTAACATGTTTGCTGATCTGAGTATCTTTCCTAGACAAAATTAAGGATTAAACTTGATACAAATGAGTGTAATTGCAGGATGAAGAGAACTTAAATAGAGAAAGAAAAGTTAACCATCAAAAGAATGGACCAATATATCTTACAAAGTATATTCAACCTCGTAACAGTACCTCACTTAAAGCAGTTCCTTCAATAGAGATGAAAACTTGCTGCTTATGAGCAATGTATTTTTAAGTTGAGTCATAACAGTTTTTACCTTTTTTCATGATCATACAGAACACGTATTTGCCTAAGATCACGTGACTTGGACAATAGGAAGATTCTCATAAAAAAAAATCTAGGGTTTCTTACAGCAAAGAAACGCCTCTCTCTGTTCTGCTTTCCGACACCTAATCAGTGATCTCATCGTTTGTGGATTTATACTCCACTGTATTTGTCATTCGGCAACAAAATATGCCATTGGCCATTTACAAAACATCTCAAAAATATGGCCACGACAATTACAAAACCAATTAAGAAAAATACATACATGTGTATAAATATAACATACAAATCTATATCAAATCACATTATATATAAACCTTTACATATATATTTGCAAACAGAGAAAGGGAAAAGAAATTGTTACTGGTTGTTTTTTAAAAAGTCATTGTGTCTTCATAAATGAGAGTATTCAAAGGAAGGGATTGACTGAGGTTAATGATTGAGTCATACTTTAAATAGTCGGCCAATCTAGAACGAATTTGTATCAGAATTCGTCTAAAAGCAGAACAATGGCTTTATAGCCATAAGAGGGTCGATGAAATAATTAAGCCCTACAATACGTTAACACTTAAAGGGCACTTATGACAAAGTGAAGTGTCGAAACCCTAATTGAATTAGGCCCACTATGTGATTACAGAAAACGAATAGAGCAACAAGTCCATTGCAGTGAAAAAACAAAGCTGTATCTGCATTGATGAAATTAAATGTGATACGACATTTTTTGTTTTTCCTTCGACGTGTTAACACTGTAGTGTGAGGTTCATTGGGTAAACAAGCATTTTGAAATAGTTCATTCATAGACTATTCGTTTGACTTTCTGTTTTATAACAAAGGCTCAAGGCCAGTATGTGCCAATGTATTTAGAATTATCACTTATGATGTGTGAGGCACTTGTGATGTGTGAGTCATTTCTATAAGTTGACAGTGATATCGCGAAGTTGCCCAAGTCCCTACTCATACTGACATACTTCAAATGAAGTTTTTTTCGCTGTGTGGTATTAGTTCAATGTCCAAGATGTGACACGGTGTTGGTCTTTAGTACTATTGTTTTAGTCTATGGTATGACCATGCAATCTGCAAACATCCCGCACATGGGTATACACCCACCTGTGCAACTCTGGGGTGGTGTATTTGGAGCTAAAGTGAACATATTTCAACATGTCTGAATGCCTAAACAAACATGTGCAACGACCACAAATGACTGAAGAAAAACGCACGGTGCGATGCATATCTTCGTTCTCAGATAAGTCTGAGGTCGTAGGTCTGATTTAAAAGCATTTCGCACTCTTTCAAGCACAATAAGCCATTTAACAGGACTGGTTCTCTGTGGTAGCGGGGATATTTTGTCATTTACATGATTCTAAGGAGTATTGGCATTTCCGTCTTTAGACTAGCAATCTACGGGTGCTAGTCATGTGGAACTTTCTTTTCAGTGTGCAAGCCATCGAGGTTATTATGTCTCGTAACGACTATTTGACAAGCCCATAGTTCGGATGCATTTTGGACAGGGGAGGGAGGAATACTTTCTTTGTTGATAAGCCATGCTTGGTGGTTAATTCTGGATGATCATAGTTTAATCACAAACGTAGATGAAGTTTATTATTTCTGTGTGGATTATGGGGACGGACGCATGATAACTATGATTCTACGATTTGTGATTGACAACGTTTTCACCATTTAAACAAAGTACACCATGGTGTCTCACGTATCGATACCATCCCACCCGATTTGGCGCTGAGCTTGGTATTCTTTTAGTCGTGCACCATTACCCATAGGTGTAATATATTACAATAACTGGGTTTTGCCTTTGTTAAGTTCCGACCCATACTTCAAATCCGAAACTAACACAGGTAGAAATTCACCAATGCCACCTGTTGTACAGCTCAGTGCAATCACGATTTAACGTGTTAATGTCTAATGTAGGAATTATAGAGAGAATGAACAAAGTCATCGTATCATTTAGTTTATTTTGAAGACACCACTTCTATATCGAACACACAAATCTATCAATTAACTACGGTGTTAACATGTATTGATCCTTTACACAGACCATGAACCTAGCTTGAATAGTGTGATGCATCAATTGCTATCAAAGGTTGTGCCTTTAGTGGACGATATTTTTTAGTTACGTGTTCATTCATATTGAAACAAAGAGAAAGAAAGTGACTTTTACATGCACATATTTTGTCCTAATGTTTTTCAAACAAGAAAGCAAATTATACCTCTGCAAAGGTTGTTGCATAATGAATGTTTTTGGTCTATATATCTCTACCAACAAAAGTATATTCAAACATATGTATTGATTTCAAATAGTCCTGAATTTTTGTATATATGTTTCTAAGCACAAAATATGTAAATAATGGTTGGCTTTATCTCCTTTCCGACTTTCTTGTCCACCCGATCGCGGCCACCACTACCGCCGCCACCGCTACCACGAGGCACACCACGGCAAACACAGAGGTCACGGCTGGTGCTGATTCTACAATACAAAATATAATACATATATTACATATCGAGGGTTTTATTGGAATCAAAACGAACCATCATAGTTCGGCCATTATTTTGCTTTTTTCTCTCGTATTGCTATCCCAAGTTATCCCACTTGTGCTATGGAGAAAGCCATTGGTATATATTATACACCACTATATTTGGTCCTTGGTATTTCAAGATATGGAGATAAAACTAACGAAACATCTTAATAGAAAAAGTAAAGAAATGAACGCATCTGGTAGGAAAGTCATTTTTAAGAAATCTAACACAGAAGTTTTAATGGCCATACCTCAAGAAAGTCCAAAGACGTAATAACTGTACATGTATCTAGGTCTCCCTTTATTACACAACACGTGCTTACCATAAGTCTTTATAAGTATTTAGATATCAAAGTGAAAATAAACACAACACTTTGATCAGTGATGGACACAATAAATTGATCACATGAAAGACAAAATGAGTTTATCACGAGAAAGACAAAACAATTTTATCACACTATGTCCGCAATGATTTATTCTGACTAAGCAAAACTTTCGTATTCAAATTCTCCTTTCATTCATGACGAGCAGTTTCTCCCTTTCCATTGGTGTTTTTTAATTGTCTGTTAAAGACTGTTTGCCGTTGGGTGCGGACTGACATGAAAAACAATTTACCAATAACTCACCACGTGACTTATCGTTGCCATGCGTTGTTACGAAGGGACCCATGGAGACGAGATGCGATCCTTTTGCGGCATCACCGGAAGCCGCTCGCTTATGTCTGAGTTGGCACCCGGCCTTACAGTCAACGTCGCTGGCACCGCAAACGGACACTTCGCAGTGGATGTAAATGGAACTAGTCGAGCCCTGGCGGAAATCAAACGCACGGAAAGCGAATCGAACGTCTGGGGACTGTTTGCTTGACAACAGTCGCACACTTCCCACAGGACAGCTGGGAAATAAAACAAAAGCGATTTAAATTTGACGCATTCCCCCAAAATTATGACTGTTCCAACTAGAAATCAATGATAGTTTGTTTCAGCGTCACGCCACAACAACGAGTATTTTTTCATATTAAATTAGGCTTTTGATTTCATTATAAATAATTGAACTATAAACATTGAAGATTGGTAGGCCTACTTAATAGGTGTTCAAGTTATTAAAAGTGTCAAATATTGATTATTTTACAGTCAGTAACATTTCATTTTAATTGTTCCAAAAGGATGTACATGTACCTTACAGATTTCATGAAATGTAAATGCAAACATAGCTTACATTATAAAGACGCCATATGTGAATAAGCACATGTTTAAAGTGCAGTGTTGAGACGTCACATAAAATAAGATGTGCTGAAAACAAATGATTTTTTAAACACTTACTTAAAAATACTGATCTTAAATTTTAATGAGGATGAGTCTTTTTTAGAAAAATAGCCGTGTTTTCTCTGACAAAGATGTATACCATTTGAACTAAACCTATCGGCAATCTTATTTGGTTTAAACTGACGATTGCAATATTCTCGTATCTAGTTTAACAATAAAGGATTTCATCGACACTCATTTGGAAGGAATACGTCATTTAGCTTACCTCTCCTCTATAAGTGGATGCCATTTCACGTCTGCAGGAGAAGGTGTCGAAGTTGCGATACATTTCTTGGCATCCAGTAGTAGATCCTGAGTATCAAACTCGAAACCTATCCTCATGAAAACCTCCGAGTCCAGGGGTATCTGTCTCAGCTCGTTCTCATCCGGAGCCACAAGCTCGTCGAATTTGTCAGAAGAGTACTGATGCATGTCTAGATCCAGCTCTCCATACCTTTTCTCGAAAAACCGAATGTTCTGCTTTACGGGCTCGTAGCTGGAGGATATTCGGTTCTCGCGCGGATAGATACATTCCACCGGAATCACCGTCTCGTAATCCTCTCCGAATGTGACGTCATTCTCGCCTGGAAGGCTCAGTACGTTGTTCGCTGATGTGTGAACGATGATGTCATTACTGAACGTCACGTTTTCCTCCCGGATCGTGACTGTTGTTCCGCATGAAGACAGGAGAACGCTGCCAACGTAGTGCGTCCCGTTGAACTGCAGATCGCACGAATCCTGCCGCCAGGTGATGTTACGACCGCGCACATGCGCTAACACAACTTCCGGTATAAACACGTTGATCGAATCGGCTTCGCACGTGATGTCTGAACGTTCGTTGACAGGGACGACGGTAGACGATTCTGTTTGTTTGAAGAAAAAAATATGGAAAATGATTTGCATTCTTTCAAAACGTATTTATAGTAAGAGACATGTGGTGAGAAAATCGGTCTTTATGCTTGTTCGTGAAATACCAGAGCTTTCTAAATTACAGGAAGACCCCCGACAATTATCATTCAGCGTTGTGTTCCCTCTCAATTCACATACGATATATAAGACACTGTACAGACATGTACGTGTGTATATCATTCATTTTAGAAAATAAATTATTCAAAATGACCAAAGATGCTAACAGAGACCATTCACAAATGTTGTGATTACTGAACAGATTAGTTCGAGGTTGCATTTACGTGCTTGCATAAAGACCTATCTTCGCCACTACCTAGACTCAATGAATAGCAATGCCATGAAGGTATGTCTCTATATCGGGGTACATTGATATCCATCCTTATCAAAAACAGGGTGGATGAAGAAGAGCTGAAAAGGAAGCATTGGAATAAACTGCAACTGGCCTGATAAATAACCCATACATGCATTTTGTTAATAGTCTGAAACTCAAAAGGATTTAATTGTTAACTGTATACTTCTACATATTCATATAAGTTTAAACGTATAAAGATTTTGTGTGTATTAGTTTTAATTTTACGCGGTACATATTTCAAGTCTCTTCGGCGCGATAAAAAACGCGGATTTTTTCTGTCCCGATCGCTGTATATCCGGCTTGCTCCCTCCTTCCTCTTCTTCTGGGAAAAATTTCACGGTCATAAAATAACAATACATTGGTAATAATTATATCAATTACAATACTAGTAGTAATAATAATAAAAGATTCACTTATAAAAAGTTAAAAAAAATAGGAAACAAATAATGGTACTGATGATAATAAGTTCATTAAAAACACTAATTATAGTAACGATAATGATAGTAGATTATAATTAAAATAATCATGAAAGTGATAATGATGATAATAATACCAACTTTACATTTCTCTTAGAGTGTTTTGATAATTTTTGATACAAAAAAAATGAATAAAGAAAAGAAAAAACACCTACCCCATAGAAATGGAATGTTCTATCCAGCGTTGACATTTATACTTACCTTACCTGGCGTTTGCACACGTAAGTCCTGAAACTAATGAACGAGCTTGCGTTAGATGAGTATTGAATTAACTCTCTATCAAATTTACTGATATCAAGATAAGATCAATTTCTTACGTTTTTTATATAAGTGTTTTAGTGTGGCTAAATTGTTGTTGCTTTTCCATCGACATGTTTCACATTCTAACATCGCTAACTTTATATCACAGCGTCCTGAATAATCTACCAATACTAGGCTTGGAAATGGCGTTTTGTCGAAAAGCCCACAACTATCAGCATTATACAGTGAGTTATGGAGTTTATATGTATATGTTAAAACAATAATATGATGAATTTGCATGTTTAACTCATTGACACCAAAATACAGCACCAATTGACAAAAATCCTAATGAAAGTGTCCGCTTTTGAATTCTTCAAACAAAATAAAATCTTGTATTGATACTCTGTAAATGTTTAATTTGGACAAATTGTGTGTTCAACTATTTGGAACAAGAATTCGACCAAACAAAATTGAAAACAATTTATCTTCACTTGATAAACGTATCTGTTATGTTCGGGTCTTATCGCAATTAGGCTTTGTTCGATATGCGAACGTATCTTAGAGGTATACGTGTTTACATCGCATGAAATAGAAATGTAAACAAGATTAACCCCCTTCCCTTATCCATAACCCTGTTCAAAAGTGCCGGTTGCACAAGAAAATTAAAACAAATACATTTGGTAAATGAGTATTTGTTACAAGTATTTATATCCTTTCTGTCACACTATTTTTCACAGCCAAAACCAACGATTCATACGTTAAAATTACCGTCTGTTAATGCCTTTAATGTAACTATGATATGCATGATATACTACCTCTTGACGGGGTACAGACAATTCCCCACTAGGACAATAACCCACTAGGACAATAACCCGCAGGACAATTACCCACTGGACAATTACCCACCGGACAATACCCCACATTTGTGTCAAATAGGACAATTCCCCACTTGTAAAATGAAATGGTCATAAAACTTTTTTTTTCTCAAGAATCTGAATTAAAGAAGTATTAAAATATATTTTCAAACCATTATCTTCAAGATACACATGAAAGATTATTCATATTACAATAGCCAAACAAATAACACATGGTTGAAAAAAGGTCAAAAGATTGGTCCATTCACAAATCTGTTTGTAATGAGAATGAGGACAATTCCCCTCTTTTAATAAATAATAGTAATACAATATATCTTTTGATATGTTCATGAATCTCTACTATTGAGGCAATAGATTAAAACTAATCAAACATCAGTGATCATGGATTTAAGCATATTATTTGTGCATTATGTAAATGTAGAAAAGATTGAATTGCAATTCAACTATCCTTTCAATAATTATCAACCCATTTATCGATTTAGGCAATTGAAAACAGATTTATTGATAAATTTATATTTTGGTAAGCTTTATAATTTTGGATTTGGATTGAATAAACGATTGCTTTGCTCCACACCTTTAATCATCCTTTAGCTACACCTTTATAACGAGGTCTTAAATTTATATTTGATATAATAATGTACATGTTTTTCAGTCTGTGTTGGATTTTCACATATCAATTCTTCATTTCTTATTCTTTTAGAATTGTTTTATCATCCCTATGCTTCCTTATATTTTATTCCTTTAGACTCCACAGTACATCTATTTGAAATACGTAAGCATTTAAAAATCAATATCATGAAAAAATACAAAGAGTCTTTTAATCAGAATCTTCAATATATGCAAAGTAAAGTACATGTATTTCATATTAGGTTAAAAATTTTAATCAACTGTCCAATTAATTGGTCATTGATATTAACTTGATTTTTGCAATACTACTGATAATATATTGTTACATGCATTCCGTACAATTCTTTCAGTATATATTTTTGCATACAAAAAAGGAACAATGCTTCAAATCTCTATTTTGATAACTTTTTACTTTTATTTTCATTGTTAATTATTACAGATAACGTAAATAATGCAAAATCTATGTTATGAATAAAAAAAAAATATTTGAATAAATGTTTTATATCAAATAGTGGGTAATTGTCCCAGTGGGCAGTTGTCCTAGTGGGGAATCGTCCTAGTGGGGAATCGTCCTAGTGGGGAATTGTCCGGTGGGTAATTGTCCTAGTGGGGAATCGTCCTAGTGGGGAATTGTCCTACACCCCTCTTGACGTGTAATCGAATGACTCCTCCTGTTTTTCCATTGCCTGTGGTCTGAATTTGTCCAAATTATGAAGGCCCGTCAAGACCACAGCATAATTTGCACGTCTTGTCATTCTGCTTATGTCAGCTGGTGCTTTCTAAAGTAATTGAAAAAACCTCAAATCTGTCAAAGAGCGATTTGTATATTCAATATAAGGGAATCATCAACCCTTTTCTATGTTATGGCGTTTTAAACAACAGTCTGGAACAGTCACATTTTGACACATGTTTTATTTTCTATACTAAATAGTAAACGCTTTTTATCATTTTCAAAACAATTTGGACAAACTAATTTGTATTTAGGTTGTAAGCGTGAAATGCTTGAAACAAGTGGACATTCAAAACCGTTACGTTTGTAGAGCGATAATAAGAACTGAGATAGATTTCGCTTGTTTGTTTTAATGGGTGTTAAACGCCGTGTCCACAATTTTTCAGTTATGGTTCGGCTTTCCTGGATTCACCAGTACTAGGCTTGCGCTCTGGTGTGACTTGCCAAAGGGCACTCATACGAAACCAGATGTAACAGCGGGCCTCGAGCCTCAGACTCCAACCTTAACCACTTATCCAAACAGGACCCATACTGTAAAAAGTTCACTTCGCATCTGTTAGTTCGAATAGGTACACTTAACAAAAATAAAAACCTATTATGAACACGTTTCAACTTACAAGATTAGTGCCAAGAACAGAAAGGATGAACTCTGAAAAGACCTGCAAATTCAATGTTACTTACCCTCGTTAATCGTAATTCGCTACACATTCAGAATGTGTAAGTCCCGGCGTCCAGTTATTCTAACCTATTCGAACAGCTATTCCTTGAAGTATCTGCTGTATTTGCATTAAACAAGAATACGAATTTAACAACTTGCATGTGCCGAATTCAAACAGCAGTGGAGGTCTGCAGCCTGAAGTCTTGAATGAGACTGACTTGGACAAACTTTCTCTTCGCCAATGTACAAAGAACCGCACACTGTCCACGTGCATAAATCCACGATTTCATTTTCTACCCAGAGTTCCGTTTCTTTGCAGTACACGTTTGTATGGATTACTGAGTACGGCATTATGGGTAGAGATTGTGACTATTTTTGCGCTATAGGTGATAGTCCATTCCACACATGCACATAGGGTTTAAGAGTTAGGCTCGGAAACGAAGGTTTCTCGTGGGCTTTATTTTGTGTGGATGTAATGATCTGAGCCTTCCCAAAAATTAAAAAAGAAAGAAAACAACACACAACAATAAACCCGGAGAATTTAAGTAAAAAACGTTTATCCGATGAACCCTTGACGAGTATATATGTTCGAATATTTTTCTTTTTTACCGACATGTGCACCTGAAGTAATCGAGATAATTTATCAAATATATCCAACAAGAATGTCGCACACACATACACCCTCACACAAAAAATAATCAGTAGGAGTGACAGCTTGTTGTAGTGCGCATGTGTCGGTATCGCCCGCCCTCTAACAAGCACCTGCTGTTTGTTCCATTGCCTCATGACGTCTTAATGGCATTCAAGACTTTTTCAGTGTGACAAAGGAGTGCTTTTAACATATATATAGTAACTCCTGACGTGACAAATAGCGTATGGCTCCCAATCTCTCAAGATTATAAGCAGACATGCAGGGACTGAGTGTTTATTGACTTTTTGTCTCTTGGACTAATAAGATCACGACAGCAAACATTAACTGACAGCAAATTGAAAATGCAAATTATCCCTTGTTGCAATCCTTAATATGACAAATATAATAACATATTTCTTTCATACTAGTTTTAATACAGCTCTATCGTGACGAAAGAAAAAATCATCAAGAGACTGTTTCATATTTTCACAGGGTTTCCTGCACCATTTCAAGCTGGAATAAGAAGTAACTTTAAATTCTTGTCTGTCGATACTTTGAATTTGCACAAAGCCAAGAATTCAATTTGAAAAAAAAGTTTTGGGTAAGGGGAATTAGTATAAAGGGAAACTAAACAATACCTGGGGAAATATGCATTTACCAGACGTAGAGGCCAAGCGTTGGTCAGGATCTTCTGGTACAGCACGCGTTCTGTCATGTTGTGCTTCAGCAAAATATCATTTGTAACCAAACATATGTGTTGTTGACGTATGCAGCCTTGTTCCGAATTAATATGCATCGAGTACTTTAAGCTGAACCGGACCACCTCTCTGTCAACCAATTAGATCGCCCTTTGACGCATCTGCTGCAGAATACTAGTACTTCAGAATCTATTGTGACAATACGATAAATAACTCCAAAATATGCAATTCATCCTTTATCACAAAGGTTTCAACCAAGTGTCCCAAGACATGTGTATCTTTTCATTCTAACCTTTTTCGTCTGCTGTCGTTTTGGTTTTGGCCCAGTCGCAAATTTCATTTGCGGACATATTGTTCAATGCCAAACGGTGTGTTTATATCCGTTAATAGACCTCATATGAAGAAACAGGTTAATAATGATGATTAGGCTGGCGGCAGGTGCACCCGTCATGTTTGGACACTGGGCAGCTTGATAAAGTTGTAAACCCTTTGTATACACAGACGAACAAAGCTCGGATGATCCGAGCTGTAGAATGAAATATCTACGTCTGAACCATTCGGACTAGGACGAACGTTGAAGTTTATGGAACAGGTGTGGTGATTATGTAAATCATTCAAGGAAAAACGAGAAATTGTAACAATTCATCATTATTAACGTTATCATTCTTTATTCGCCCACCCCCACCTAGAATATTAATGACAAATGCATCAGAATATGCTAAATGTATGCATACAAATAAAAAAATAATGAAAGCTATAATGAAGGAAATGAAAGGAAATGATAGATAAAGATGATTATTTGAATACAGTTGTGTGAGATAAGCCATTCGTCCATATCTTTTTTTTTTTTTTTGATGCAACAACAAATTATAATAATTAGTCAGAAAATCTAAATTTGCTTAGATATACAAGCGAAACAATTGTTAAACAAGAGAACTTATTCGTACTGAGTATATTATCCTTTTGCCACAATTGCTTTGTCAAAATCTTGTTGGAATATACGTTTAGGAAAAGATTATATAAATGTATGTAACCAGTTTAGACAGGTACTATGTGTGGTCTTCTAAGTGCCCAACAAGCGGTCGACGATTCACCTCAGGAGCTCAATTTTTTTGTAAAAAAGTATTTGTCAATTTAATCACTAGAAACTTACTTATTTACGTCACACTTTGTTTTTCAAAAGCTATTTATTGCGCGATAATCACTTAAAATGTTCCTTGCATGAAAGAAAAAATAAATAAACATAAATCATATCTTTTTTTATTTTCAATGTCATCTGTATCCTTTTTTATTAGGATAGTTGATACCTGTACGAAAGAAAGCAGACGAAATCGCATAAGCGTCTAGTTCATTGACTAATCCTTCAATATCTAGTTTGTTCGAATGAATCTAGCCTTGTTGCCCTATCCTTTTCATTCGATCATACAAGTCGTAGAGCCCGATTTGCCTGAGAACTTTATGGGACTGATTGATAAGACACTGTCTCAAAGTATGAACCAAGCATACAAAATCTTCATACAATGCATATTCGAGATAGAATGAACGCGATTTTGTCGCAAAATTAGTTATCAAAATCACCGAATTATTCTGTAGAAACTTACCGCAAAAGGTAGGTAACACATACAGCAGCTATCAATATTTTTGTTTGAGTTACTTCCCTTTGACCATAAAATTTACAATTTCATCAGGATCGAACTAACACGGATAACCTAAAGTGTAATGGATAATTATTATCAGGACTTTTTATTTATTTATAACATTGCCTCCCCTTAACACTATATTGTAGTACTCACAAAATTTACATCTAAGAAAAACAATTCATTTACGATCAAAGAAGACTATGTATAAAATATATTCAGATTATCTATGTCTTTGATTTAGAGAATTCGTTGGGCAAGACACTGCATAGAGTCCTACCTTATTAAAAGTCCATTAAAAGCTGTAAAATAATTGATATACTGTTGACACAGCAACCCAACAAAAATGAACACAAACTCTTTGGATCGAATACGCTAACGAAACAGTAAACGAGCGCACCTTAAAAATGGATACTCTCTTCAAAGGAGAACGTGAATCTTATATGTCAAACTACATAGAAAAGGCACTCTTAATAATTTGTGTTTTATAGACTAGTGGCCTTATGATTTCATATTTATACGCACCAAACTGTAGAGGAAGTATCATTTGTATAGTCCAAATGACTGTCATCTAAGTTTAAAGCTTCAATTAACTGGAAAAAGGGAGATGGAAACAGTGAAATTCCAGACATCTCAACACAACGTACATCATGGTATCTCAGAAGTTACGATACTAACTGACCCGGGCAAGGATGATTTCATTGATGATGTCTACCCAAAGGTTGCTTAATTTGAGTTTGCGTTATATATTAAAACTATGCTCTGTTATTTTGCTACTAAAGGATTATGGAGTTATGTTTTCATTTATTCTCTTAAACAGCATTTGGTTGAAAGTAAGAATCTCACATAATTAAAGATCTCTCATGAACTTTTAAGATTATTTGCTAATGGAAAATCAAAAAAGTTTATTTCGATAACTGTTATAACAATGTCTTTTACATAAGAAAAACTTCTAGATAGTTTTGGCGACACTGGGGCAGTTGTAGAGGGTGTGGTGGCCTTTTTTACTTCAAGTGTTTTGGGTTTGATCCCTGCTAGTGGCGAGGTAAAACTGCCAGATATAACCCACAAATTGGCACAAGTACTGGTTATGTATCCAGGAAGCAGAATCAAGAGTGATTATTATAAATTTAGGCTGTAAGAACTTGTTTCACAATCAATATTAAGTAAATAATTTAAAACTGTTTTAGTTTTGCACTGAACCCTCCATTTGTTATATTCCTGCTAGAGAGAACCAGTTGTACTTCGTGGACTGGACATTGGTCCATGTATAGAAAGATGGACTGTGGACTACCTGGCAGAGAAAGGAGGAGATAAGGAGGTCAAAATACATGTATCCCAGACAACACAAATGGACTTTATAAATAAGAACTTTCTCTACAGGTAAATAGATATATTGTAAACACGAAATATTTTGCAAGGTGCCACATTGTAGTCTCAGACTTCCTGATACTCTGAGAGCCCCAGTAGGACCAAACTGGACACTTTCTTCTTTGTCTATGTAAAAATCTATTTGACCAAAGAGGGTCTCTGTCAGATCTCAGGGATGTCAGTCAGTCAAGGGCCTAGTGCCTACAAAGTTTCGTGAAGTCTGTGTAGACTGACTTCTTTTCATCATGACAATCAGAATCAGAATTAAATCTAATGAAGTCTTATGTTGATTGCTTGCTGTAATGGTATTGTTAGTCATTAGGAATATTGGACTGCTGATGTTTTATTGCAGTGCTTCAAGCCACATTCTACAAAGAGTTTGAGGTAACTTTCATGCTTTAGGGATTTTTGCAGTATTAAATCAGACCTAGTTTTATCTAAGATATGTAATT
Source organism: Cerastoderma edule (assembly GCA_947846245.1). Classification (NCBI taxonomy): domain Eukaryota; kingdom Metazoa; phylum Mollusca; class Bivalvia; order Cardiida; family Cardiidae; genus Cerastoderma; species Cerastoderma edule. Next base: position 9,631,708 of record OX401410.1, on the reverse strand, counting down.
CTGAAATTATTTGGTTTAAGTGTCGCTGACTATTTCAAGGATCTGTGGCCTTAATTAAAATCGCCCCTGAGTCTTAAGCCAAAACAATTCTGATAGCAAAACCTTATAAAAAATGTATGAGCAATGTAATTTTTATCCTGATTTTGAAAGTAATATAGAAATTGTGCACTGCATTGTACAAGTAATTTTACTTTTTTCTCTGTTAAGATTATCAATAATTTGTCTTCTTACTTTTGAAACAAAAATATGAAGAGTACATTGGTAGAATTTGTTAAGACATAATCCTTATGCAAACTTATCGTTTTAGGTCTTTACCCTTTGATGAGCTGGTAAAGAGAGCATCACACCGTGAACACAATGAATACTTCATTGACAAGGTATTTATTATACTAATGATAAACTTGCTTGGTAACTTTTTTTTCTAAGAATGAAACTGCTCAAATACACGCAATTACTAGCCAGATGTCAATCCAGGGAACAATGTTTTTGTAAAAGCACTAAAAGGATTCATTGATGTTATTGCTATTAAAGAATTGACTGCTTCTTCAAAACCAAAGGTAGAGATGAGGTAAGCATTTCTTTGGGTATTTTCGTATCCCCATCACATGGGTTTGACTGTGAATAGACATGCCTTATTCCATCATACAAATAATCTAAATGGGTAAGAGTTTGCAATAAAATCACTAAAAGGCTTTGAAGTTGTTTTTTTTTAAACACAGGTGTTGAATTATTTAAGAATAAAGAAATCTAAAATGGACGTTTGTTTAGTGACAAGGGTTGTTTTAATCACTATTTTAATTTTTGTCGCTCACAGAACACGGTCTGTGATAAAGACCCTCTAACAATTTCATCCAAAAGATAAACAATATATTCATTTGATTTGATTTCAAATTGTTTATTGAATTACAAAATCAAGTAATCAGTGATTGATATATGTATATTTTTTTTATTTTTCTAGACAGAGAAATATTACTTGAGGGCATTAGGGGACAATCCCAGAAAGGATATTGCCGACATAAATTTGCAGTTCCCGGAACTTGCAAAGGACATAAAGTTTCCAGAATTGTTCCCAAAGGAGAAATTTTTCTCCAGTGTGTTCAGAATTGCCTCCCCTGGATTACAGCTATGGACACATTATGATGTAAGCTACATGCCTTAGAAAAATCACTTATATAAACATTTTATAGTTTTAAAAATACTTGCAGTAGACAGACAAACAAATCATTGAGATATTGATTATGAGCAATTTTTCTTTATGTCATGACTAGCAATATCTGCCTTTGTTTCATTGTGGTGTATGTGTTAAAATGAGCACAAACCGATAGAAATAAGTAAAGTTCATGTACTTTTTTGAAGAGAGGCTTCTATTATGAAGAGAATCTATAAACTTATTTCAAACATCTGCAATCTTTGCTTAGATAATTTGGTTAATGACTCATTTCATGCTTGACCATTTGAAGAGTGAAGAGGGCTTTAATAATCTTGCTTTAGGTTATATTTTTGTTTGCAAGTTGATTTCTCAGAAACGAATGAAATCTTTGCATATGTACTTCTAATCATCATACATGTATAAGTGACCGACTAAGCACCATTCCTCTGGCTTGGAATGTAATGAATAATGCCTATTTTTAACATTTGAATTATATGCTCTAACTTGTTTGAAGGAAAATATTTGTATCCAATGTTAAACTGTTCTTAATTTAAGAACAGCAGAAAACATGTCTAAGTATGCAACAAAAACATCTGCTATTGGGTATTAGAGCAACTCATTTTTTTTCACAATCATATCTAATGTGTCTGGTGATGGTATACATAAAAGTGTATTTATAAAGGACATGTTTGAAATGAGATGGTAGAGTTTGTCATTGGTAGTGAGTAACCTTATCATTTTTTATTTGAAGAGAGTTTTCAATGCTTCTGTACTTTTATTACAGGTAATGGACAATTTCCTTATACAGGTGCAAGGACGCAAAAGGGTGGTTTTGTTCAGTCCAAAATCTGCAAATTTCATGTACTTAAATGGTAACTTTCTGTAGTGTATAATTTCTTTTAACTATTTAACCAGTGTACAATACTGGTCGCTACTATTTTGCATTTGATAATTGGGTATTTGCTCAAGCAACAGAAACAGAAAAATCCCTGTTTTGTCACAGTACACTATCTTATCAATCTGATTCATTGATTGAACTCTTAACTTTTGCTTCTGAAGTCAAAATGTCAGGAGAATATTACATTGGACATAAAGTATGATGGTAATGCAAAATGTAGTAAATAATTTCTTTCAAATGTCACAAAGGAAATGCTGTTGTTCTCAATTTGTAATATTGTTCACCGCCATTGGCCGTCTATTTCCCTCTATGCATGAAGAATTATGATGCCGTATATTCAATACTCGGCAGTCTTCCGAACACAGTCGAGACCATTCGACAAAGTCTGTGACAATTGATCTTTTTTTTCAATTGCCAAAACACCCAGACTGTTGTTCACAACATTTATTGATTTTGATAATTTTCAACAGATTGAATAGAAGGTATGGGCAAAGTAACATAAACCTATAACATCAAAATAGCACTTATCAACAACCAGTTGTATAACAGCCTCCATGCTCTCGTGGTAACAGTGTCCTGTCCGCCTTATAAACCACATGGTCAAACATTACAGAGGGCTTCGAGGATATTTTTAGATACTCATTATGGCGTGTAATTCATGCTAATCAGGCAGGTCAACAGACGGGGAATGGTGGGGAAAAATGATTAATGTTTTCTTTTAAAAAAAGAAGGAAAAATACAAGGGATTGGGTTAAGAAGCAAGTCACATAGCTTGATCTGTAACACCATTCTCTGCCTGAGAAAAGATTTTGTTATAAGAAAGTTTTTTCTCAGTTAACATAAATTTGTTATAAACATGTTTTAGAGCAATGGAATAATTTGCCAACCCATATCAAATGTTTTTGTGGTATATAGGCTGTTTTGGTTGATGTTGATGTTCATGCCATTTACATCAGTATTTCTGTCATATCAAGGCAGTCAGTTTACCAATTCACACTCCTGTTATTTGTTCCCCAGTATTGTACAAACCTCTTTACAAGCCATTAACGGCTTCCACTGATTGACGCATTTGTTTGTGTAAAAATACAAATTAATATATTATATTGCATTGACTTAATAAGATGTCTTACAAGATATTGGCCTAGCCAGGGTCTCAATCCTCGGACCTTGTATTCCAAGTAAGTCTTGCTACTGTCAGAGTTGTTAAGGCCTGGCACACATTGAGACATATTGCTGTTTGGAGGCAAAATTTTATAATAACATTGGAGATAAATATTCTTTATTAAAGCCAATGAATGTTGAATGATACAATTTGACTAAGTTTTTAAATTGGGAAAAAATGTGTTTTGACAGGGGATAAATCTGAAGTGTTGGATATAGATAATGTAGACGAGGAAAGGTTTCCATTGTTTGGGAAGGCACAGCGGTATGAAGTCATACTTAACCCTGGGGATGTCCTATTTATTCCAGGTAATTTTTTCATGCTCTAATTTGTGACCTCACAAGGGTCTAAGTGTTCAAATGGTTAGGGAACTTCCTTTGAAAATACAAGGCCCTTCTCTGGTAGAAATAAATTCATGACCTTTATTATAACAGATTTGCATAATAGGAAGTCATGTGGATATCTCCCAGAAGGTTGATCTACTTATAAGCTTGAATAAGGCGTTTATAAGTAGTTCAATAAATGGAATATTCCTTCATATTTAAGCATAACATTTTTCCAGGGGTAATTTGGTTTCAGTTGCATTAGGAAATTTGTATCTCGTGAGACGGAAGGTCACTTGGGATCCAAATTTTTCTTACAAAACAAGAAGCAAATACAAACTCCAAGAGAGATGTACTACACCGTAGCATTTCTTTTATTATACACATAAACATAATCAACAACAAAAATAAAACGTAGAACTATAGCTGATAATTTTTTGTAAACTGAGAAACAATGCAAAACTTAACAAACTGATTTTATTTCAGCCCTCTGGTTTCACAATGTCATATCCTTGGACTTTGGAGTTGCTGTAAATGTGTTCTGGAAACATTTAAATGATGACATGTATGACAGTAGAGATACATACGGAAACAAAGACCCCAACCCAGTCACACGAGCATTTCAAATTGTTGATCGTGCAATCAAAACTCTTGAAGAATTACCAGTGGATTACAAAGACTTTTATGCCCAACGTTTGATTGCTAGAATAGAGAAAAAGATGTTGAATGAATTTCCAACATGACAGATAAAAACTTTAACTAAGATTTAAATTGTTTGTTTTTATTTGTTCTTTTTTTTTACATCAAATCAACAGTGTTTCAGTCATTTTTTTGTTGGCCCAAATTCTCTAGAGGAATATACCGAGCCTATTTTCCCATAAGACCTAGATCAAGCTGCGTCAAACCATCGACATTGTTCTAGTCCGAGATTGTTTATACATTTAAAAGCATTAATACCTTGCAGAGTTAAGCCTTAATATGTTTTCTCACATTTGATTTTGTGAATGTTTCAAATTGAAAATACAGACCAATTATGAAATATGATACACATATGCATAGACATACTACACATTCTTCCTTGTGGATTTAACCATACTCGGACATATAGATTCTACCATATTATGAACCAGTTTAGTCAAGGCTTTTGTATCTATCACAGTAAAATGATGTGGCATTTCAAACACCGACAGCTTATTCTCCCAGAACATGTAACGAAGCTTCCTCCATCTCGCAATAGCTTCAAATAGTCTATAATAATGGTGCACATCTTTCCAACCTTTAGGGAACAGTTCGATGATTCCTGATGTATTTGGTAAAAATACAGCATGAGTCATTCCAGCACCATGCATACCAACTAATATGTCAGTTCTTCGAATTATCTTTAATTGTTCCTTCATTGGAAGTGAGTCTAAAAGCACACCTGTTATGCAAGCCGTGGGAAAATTCTCGTAGATGGCGTTAAATACTTCAGGTTCGTTAAATATTTTCCTTTCCGTTGAACCTTTTAGGTTTCTCGGGTGGTAGACTTTATCTCGTCTCCAGATAATGGTGATCTGAAGTCTGCTGCAGTTCATAACATGAGACTTGTCCTCTAGTTGGTATTGGTTCAGTACAAATGTTCGAAACTTGTCAATGTATGGTAGGTTTGGGTAGTTGTACATTGACAAGGGACTTCTGTTCTCCCGAAGACACAGTATTAGATTGTCAAATTTGATTGGTCGACGTAGATTCGTCACCCTTACTAGAGATCCATAGAGGGTTTCTGCGATGACGTCTGTTTCTGTTTTAGGATGGGCATCGAGAATTAGAATCGTGACATTCTGCGGTTGTATGTGAAAGTGAAGAAGCATAAGGAATATATTGTGGAAGTGTAACATCATGTGGTACATATTTGCGTAAATATCTCGCACCACAGCAATGGTGTACCCAGTCATGTGATCAAATTTGTTGCGGTTGATTGGATCAGATAAATTGACATCGAGAATTGAGTGCATACTCCTAAGTCTGAAATATTTCAGCATGTCAATGTTGTTTTTAGCTGCCACATCTATTTTCCGAGAGTCATTGCCGCAGTAAATGTCGAACAAACCAACATGAGGTCTAATAACTTCATTATCATCTGTTCGTAGAGTCTCGTCTTTGAACTTGTACAGATCTTTGCCACCATCAATCAAACTGCCATTCCAGTTAAACGGGCGAACAGCAACATTGTGTACCATTGCAAAGCTGTTGTAATATACCTCTATTTTACCATGACAGAATGTCTTCACCCCTGGTTGTTCATGAAGGCTTGCAAATGGATTTTCGTTAACTTTGAATTCTTTGCCCAGAAAAGAAAAATTTGCTGTCTTTTCAACTTCATTGTGCTTTTCACAGGAAAATGCACAGTTGTCTGGATGGTTTTTGCTCACATCTTGTAAGACTTTATGTCTGGATGCCCTTGCTAACCGTAAAGCATCTTCCCAACCTGGAGTGTCATCATAGTATTCTAGCATCTCCTCGCCATGGGTTCTTTTTGGTTTGTAATTACCATCTCCCTTTGTGAAGGAGTGGTTGCCATACCAGCTTGTAGCCGATAGATACATTAGGGGGAGCATGAAAACTTGGCTCAGAAGAAACATGCAGAATAATCGTTTCACCTGAAATTATTAGAGTAGCCAACAGTACATCTTAGTTTTTGATTAGTGCTGGGCATTGGACCAGTTTATTGCAGACGACTCTGGAAAACATTGTAGGAAAAGGAGAAATTGCTCTTAACGAGCATTTTCTCCTTTTCCAACAATGTTTTCTGCCCTATCAGAAGATTATTTTTCCACTTCATTACGTTTTGAAAAGTTGGTCTGCAAAATTTTCAATTTTGGGACAGTTGAGAACTTGGCGTTTGGTAAAGGGTTAAATCAACCCAGTATTAGAGACTGCGGAAACTACATCTACTACTACACAAAAGAAGTGAAGCCCTCAATATATCGGTAGTTTCACATAGAATCATCAACTTGTCTGCATTGACTTTTGAATACCAGGTATATAAATAACAAGGTTATCTTGTGATAGCTGAATCCTATTACTTTTGCCATTAATTTATTAGGTTGCAAAGATGTCCGACTAATCCAATCTGGTAGAAAAGTAAAGTTAGTATTCATATACATGTACATTTGTATTTAGAAAATGCAACCAGTGATTTGTTTTAAAGGTATCTCAATACTCTGAAAATGCCCACTTTAACACATGAGGTTTTCTGTTAATACTTTTTATACATGATTCTGGTGAAACTTGTGAGTCATTACTCATGACATTTACTTTTTCTTATGTTTGTTTAAGGAACCGAGCAAATGAACCTCTCAATGACACAAACACATCAGATCAGTGAAAAACACTGTTGTTCACTGAGCGGTTGTGTTGTCTATATATACCAGCATGTTCTCTAAAACAATGCATTAGGTTCCTAATTTGCATAAACGTTCAACGAACGTTACATAACTCCCACTTCCGAGAAGACTCGTCCCGAGTCTTGGCCATTGGGGAAACACGTGGGGAAGGCAACTCTGATTGAAGGAGAAGTCTTAATCCCACCGCTGCCACCAATGTAATGAACTGAGCAAATGAACCACTCAATGACACAAACACATCCGATCAGTGAAAAACACTGTCGTTCACTGAGCGGTTGTATTGTCTATATATATACCAACATTTTCTCACAAACAATGCATTAGGTTCCTTATTTGCATAAACGTTCAACGAACGTAACATTTGTCTTAAACAAGCATTCAAGATTTTGGTTGTTAGTGTGAAACATTATTCTCACGCCAATTGTTTACTTTTTCCTATTAATTCTTTTGGATATTCAGACATAGAATGGCCCCTAACAGACCAAAATGCCAAACACAATGAATATCACTTATGAAGGCATAAAGCTATGCAAACATAAAATTTTGATACATTTTTAATCTTAGAAACCAAGAAAATAAATTAACCAATACAATTCAAAATCTATTAACTCACCATTTTAGATACAATATATTCAAAACATATCATTCATGTCTTTCAACATACCCAACCCCATGTACTAAATTAACTAAACCTGGTAATTAACACTTTCCTTCATATGATATGTTAGTAATACTCTAATGCACATACACGGAATATTTGAGAATTGTCTCATAGCAAGCAATGTGTCCTTTTAGCACAATGGATTCTACCTAGTAGAGCAAATATGATGCTATTTTCACATTCTGTAATTTATCGGCCTATAGCTTTCAATTTCGACCCGTCACATAATCCTATGTGAAGGAATGGGTTGTATAAAAGAACTGATATTTGATACCCTTCACAGTTCAGTTGTTGACCTTTATTTCAGCTTGGCTTCGCTGAGACAAAACACTTTTGACAATGCTGTAAAATTGGTGAAAAAGATCATGATGAGCATATGGACTTTACTTGTAACATATTAGCTTATTAAGAGTAGCTTTCCCTTGTTTTGATTAAAACAACATTAAATTTTTCTTTTGATTGTTCATTGTCTTATTTCCTTACTATCCAATGATATATAGCACAACTGTAATGGTTAAAGGGTGCGGAAAACAGATATTAGAGGTACTCCTCATGGTTGAATGCATTTGAAATGGAAATAATTTGTATTGTCTTAACCTTTATAGTGCTGGAACCTACTTTATGCTTATGCAAATTAAGCAGATATTTAAGGATTTGAAAGGCAGACGACACAAAAATCTATTTCAGAAAATTACCCAGCATTCTAAGCGATAAACTCACCTGCAGCATTCCTATTTAGATCTCACACTTAGTCCTCCATATACTGACAACAGCAACAAATCAAAGCTTTTATGCAGAACCAACTACAGGATAAAAAGGATAGTTGGTGTTTTTGAATTTGAAAGGTTTTGGGCTTGATACTCCTACATCTTGCCCGATATTTTTATCTAAGGCACCAACAATCTATTCTCTATAATACATAAGGATTTTGCCAAAGTCAGTTGAACCATTACGATTCAGTTCTACAACAGGGAGACTAACTCTCATTAGAACCCATATCTATCGGTATTGGGATTCAAACTTGTGCCTTAAGAGCTCATTTGGTTACAAAGTCAGCACAGTAACCACTTGGAGGGTCCTACAAGCAAACACAGAAGGGTTATTGAAATGGACAAAACAAGGGATTTGATTTCAAATGGGAATATTTTCTAGTTCCATTGATCATTCTAAGTAAGGATAAAATTGTCATTTTGGAAAATGAAATAAACTGTAACACACAATCCTTCGAGAAAAAGATTATTTAATATAGATAAATGGTCCATTCCAAAAATAAAGAATAACAACAAAAATATGTTAAACTCTAGAAACCCTTAAGCAATTTTCTAAGTCTTAACTATGCCTATCAGCTAGCATATAAGGCTCAACTACCAATTTGAAAAAAGAAAATCAATAAAGCCCATCTCCTATCGTCCTTTTTCAGATAAGTCCAAATTGAAGGCAATAACAGTAAACAAAAAAAACATGAATATACTTTGTAATTTGGGTAGAAATCATTGTGACAAAAGGATTTACTGCTCATTACGATCAATTTATCCTTTTGTCACAGTGGTTTCAAAAGGATTCATCAGTGGATGTGGAGTAAGGTGTTGACACAAAGATCAGCGTCTAAAGGTAAATGTGCTAGTTCATACATTACATACCTGCAATTCTAACATGCATGGTTTGATACCTACACACTGTTACAAGCTACAACCATTACTCCATAGAACGTTAGTTATGCCCGCCTTCATATATATTTCTTTGAAGCCAAAAGCAGGGAAATACTTGGAGAACAACTGTGACTAAAGGAGAAATTGGTTTAGATGATCAATAATTTCCTCTTTTGTTACAATTTGTTTCTTGAAGGAACAACACAAAGATATTCAAATATTTTTTACTTCTTTATAACTATAGCTTGCTTTTTTATCAATTTGAACTAGTCCTAAAAGTCAATTTAACAAAATGGACTTATCCTTTACATTTCAATAACTAGAGTGAAGTCTAGTCTACTGATAACAGAATAAGAGTCATGATTTACAATTGATGGCAAACTGACACTTTCATTAGGCACCAAGCAAATGATATATATTATGCAATAGGAATATACAAGTACCCTGCAAAAGTAGTCGCGTAATCCATACACTGCTCTTTGGTTAAATTGCTTAGAATTTGTGGTGACTTTATTAAATTAGTCACCAACATACAGTGTTTATAAATCATTAAGTTTAACAAGAAAATTCATAGATAATGGCTTTCTTTTTCATAAGTTGTGTCAAATGTTGCGTCAAATTTTCATCTTGTAGGCAAGGTAACCTGACTAATAACAGATTTGCCTGCCACTTTCAACAAATTTCCAATTATATACCATAGTGGCTAATTGACCTTTCCATGGTTCTTGTATTTCCTCACCGGTATTGCACAGTATTCTTTCAAGTCCACTCTGACTACTTTCCAACAAAACAACAATTGTTAACATGTTACATTTTTCATAACACAAATAGCCTACAAACAAGGTAACAGAAGTTGAGGCATCTCATTGAATCATTTTAACAAGGCCCTATTCTACTAATGAACAAAACTGCATATATGGTAGTAAATTATTAGAAATCGTAATTGTATGGCATTATAAAACGAAGTTTTTTAAAGTTAATATAAGCATGATAAATTCTTTGGTAAACCAGAGTATGTCTAACAAGGTAAAGGAAAAGAGTACCGTTTTATCAAATGACTTATGGAATATATATGCGTAAGTCAAAATCTATTTAGACAGATATTGTCTTTAACAAAAGTACAATATTGTAATACTCGGAGAGACGATTCCAATGATGTGTTACCTTGCAATATTGCTCAGCATAATATTGAAATGAGAGGGACTGTTGTTTTGAACTTATGTAAAGTTTGAGTATAAAATGTTTAGTAAAACGGTACAAAAGTGTGCATTGTTTGTATGCCAATTTCTGTAAACAATCTTATTATGGTAAAGATGACAAACTGAACCTGTATGGAGGAAAGTCTATATATGAAAATATCTAAACATTCTCTACTTTACGGGTCCTTCCCAAATAAACCAGTTTCTGCCTTCCTTGCTTAAAAAGCTATACCGACAATAATTGTAATAAAGGTAGAGTTAGGAGGTTATACAATGACATACATTGTAAGACAAATAAAGAAAAGTTGCTTGTATGTGCAATATCTCCTTTTCCCAATGAAGATTTCAATAGACATCTACAAGTAATTTTTTAACTTTTAACTAAGCAATAATGCTTTGAATAGGTACAAACTATTACGAAACAAAAATAGAAATTGTTCATGAAGAGTAATTATTCAAGGTAACAGTACTTATGCTTAAACATCAAAGACTAATAATGGCAATCTTTCAATAACAACAACATAGCGGATCCCAGATGAACACAAACAATCACAGCTGAATGACTTGTGGGATCCTTAAGCAGAAAACTATTTGAAAACATTGTGATAAAAGAAGACTATCATTATATTATGAACACTTTCCTTTGAAACATCATTCAAACATGAATATGTACACATATAAAACAAAATAATCTAGATGATTTGGTGTTAAGTTTCAACAAGTAACTTTGGAGACTAGCGATGTCAAGTTATATTTAACAAGTGAAATATATGTACATTATACTTTTGTTTTTAGTTTTCATTGATATCTTTGGTTCCTTTGATAATTGATTTTAATGTTCTTTGCACAGTAACATTGGCTCAGATACACTAGAGAAGTACACTCTATACATTCTTATTGATACAGCTTCCTCACAAAAATCACTATTCTTTCTAGCTTTAATTAGATTTCACACTGTGTTCTGTTTTAATGGTTGCACAGCAACAGTTGTATATGAATAAAGGCTCTTTATAGGTATTTTCATAATTGCCTCTATCAAACAGCAAATCCATTACATAGATTGTAAGTATACCTATGGCAGGTGTCATACTTATCATTTTCACATGTTCAAAGAAATTCAGAATACCGTTAATCGTTCTTTGCTCAATAATTTTATAACTTGTTAATTATGAAAATGAGGATGCAATATTTTGGTCCTTACAGTTAACTTTAATAATTACATTTGAAAACAATAAACAGAAACAAAGTGCCATCTTCAATTTCAAGAATATTTCTAAATACAACCAATAAATCAACAAATACATAAATCTAGAGACAAAGTCCAGAGGCAGTTTAAGGATAGGAAAAAAAAAAGAATTGTTTATTCATAGTTTCTACTCAGCACATACTGGTTCTACACCATTCTTCCAATGTCATGACTCGCTTCTTTGCGGAATTCCAGATAAAAGTCGTATTTTCTCTGCTAAATTATTTCAGGGTTTTCCCTTGACCCCTTGATGTATGCTACTTTCATTTCATGCTGTTAATTTACACTATTCAAAATACTCTTAGGATTTATCTAGCTTTGCAGAGTAAATCCCAAAGGTATGTTGAAAAGTGCAAGTTCAATTTATTTTTAGAATTTGAATTTAAATGAAAATGAACATTTTTGAATTTGGGGAACTTATGACACCTAATACATGTAATTATGAATGGAAAATAAGGATCAATAGGGGTCATTTCCAAACATTTGAGGTCATTTTCCATATAAGTTCGGGGGTGTAAAGAAAACCCCGATTCTTTATTTCTTTACTTTATCCCTTTCTATAGATACTTTAAAGTATACACACAATATGATTTACAGTTTGGGTTTGGAAATACAGAATGCAAAAGACTATGATCTGGAATTCTTATTATAATTACATATTACAAACAGATGGCACACTAACACAGAAATCACAGTCTTTTAGTTGTTCATTATGATGATACGCCACAAGAAAATCACATACATAATATTAACATAATGAGTCTTGGATGCAACCTATATCTATGCTGATTGGTTCATTAAATGTTTGTAAATCTGTTGGCCCATTGGTATACTAGTTAAATTGGTCAATACTTTGAAAATCTTAACTGTTCATTTAACCCATTACCAAACAATAATGACATTTGACCAGTTTGTTGCAGAAGGCTCTTAAAAACATTGTGGAAAAAGGAGAAATTGCTCGTTAAGAGTAATTTCTCCTTTTCCCACAATGTTTTCTGCCCTATCAGAAGATTGTTTTTCAATTTCATCACATTTTGATATGTCGTCTGCAAACTCTTTCAATTTGGGCCAGTCCAAAATTTGCCATTTGGTAAAGGGTTAATGCTATATGTTCTGTTTATTGAGGTGTAGCTGGCTGTGGTGCAATTTGCATGACATAATAGTCATGGAAGTAGGCGAGGATAGCAATTGGCTGCCCAAGGATCAGCGACAACCAGACCACAAAGTTCCCTAATTTTCCGTGCAAGTATTTCACCTGCAACAATGCCAAAGGAACCTGCAAAGAATCAAGAAATAGTATTTAAAAAAACATTCATTTGCGGTTTAAGCTGCTATCAACAACTTTTGCCACTGGATCTAAACCTGTACTCCTTTTCTCTACCATGAACTAACTTTTCTTGTTAGAATGATTACAATGGGACGCCTATTTTGAATAGAAATTCCCTCTCTGAAGTAAAAGTTAGGAAGGGTATCAGGAACCGTCGGCCTTCCACATGTATAGACAACATTAACATTTAAAAACAAGTTTTTCTACCATTGGTAAATTTCTGACAAGTCAAAATTGAGAACTAATGCAGATGTATGGAAATCATATATTGGGGAAATAGAAATAAACCACTCAGACAAAAAGAGCAATTGCTTTCTTCAACCACTGGCTGGATTTTATCAGTAATTTGTTTAAATGGCCTAAGTATAGTACATTAAAAAACATTTTCTATTGTCACATGAGGTTTCATAAAGCTCATCTGACAGGCAAGTAAAATATGTTTATATAGAGACTCCTACACGTAATCTATGAAGTATGTATTTTTTCATGCTATTCCTTGATCCTGGCTTTTAACCATTTACCAAACACCAATTATTCCACTGTCTCAAATTGCAAGAGTTTTCAAACTATGTTTCAAACAGTGATGAAATTGAAACATAATCTTCTGATAGGGGAGAAAACATTGTGGGAAAAGGTTACGAGCAAGTTCTCCTTTTTCCCACAATGTTTTCCAGAGTAGTCTGCAATAAACTGGTCAAATGTCGTTATTGTTTGGAAAAAGGGTTAATTCAAATTTTAACTGGTTTACAAAGTCCCATAAGTGGGAATGGTTTAAGTCTCCTCACCTGTCCCAACATTCCCATAAAAGCCCAGAGTCTGAACATGCGTAGTGGCACACTCAACAAATACTGAAATAATAATATAAATATATTAATTGCTTCATTAAGATGTTTACAAAATGTAATGAAAAAAGTCTGAAAGACGACTCTGGTTATTCAATTGTTGCTTGTTCATTTCATATTTCATACAAGTCTCTTTATTATAGAAAAATGTCAATTATCATTTGGTTTGCAGTATGTTTGATAATAAGATCCTATCTTTATCACATATAAATCTTATTTGAAAGACATAGCATAAAGACAAGCTATTATATCAAAATCAAACAGTAACATATATTTCATCTTAACCTCTTCAATCCGTAAAATAATTATACTTTATCATCCAATCTTGAGGGTATATCTGTTAACTTCTTAATCATGGGTAAGAGTTTTTAATCCTCCATGGCTTGCTCACTTGGGGCTAGACTGTTGTACATTATAAGGACAAAACAGTAGCTAAGATATCAAAAACACACCTACCTCATGAAAGAAGGCAGACACAAAAAACACCATAACTGATCCAAACATTTTTGAATAACCTCTCTTCAGAAGTGGTTTGTAGAGATGCCTGCAAAAAGAGAAGCGTAACACATCTATAAACCCACTATAAAGAATATCTATTTTATTATCTAAATGGTGACAAAAATACATACATTGGCATAAAGCTATTACTCATTTCACAAACACTATCATACCAAAACTTTATTTGCTTCCCTTCATCCTCAAACTTCTACCAAACTCAATTAAAGAAACAACGAAATTTTTTTTTATTATCTTCTTATAAAATGCCAATTTTGATGCTAAGTTTACAAGTCATGATATGCAAAATCTTCAGTCAAAATGATGATAGCTCATGATGTCAATTCAATTACACAAAGCAAAGAAAATGCATTCTTTCTTTATAATCTTTAATAATCATTTGATATTACATTTGATTTCAACATGTCATTAAAAGCCACTTGAGTGATGGAGTTCAGAAACAGATGTCAGATTCTCATGTAACAATGTACCCACCTTGTAGCCCATCTGTGGACCGGAATATTCCAGTTCTTCCAGAAATCATTGACTGTGTCACTATTCCTGTAATGACAAAACCAAATCACATTAACAATATTAAACAAAATTTCATTCTTTTTTTCATAAAGGTACGAATATAGCTGATAGAATTTAATTGCCCAGAATGGCAAGTTTATGTAGTAAACTACAGTCACATATTCAACTGCAACCCACTCTATATTGGTCACAGTTAGATGTTATTGAAAGATAATCAATAAAAGAGTTTGAATTTTAAAACAGGATAACCTAAGCCGGAGTTAAACCTTTAATGTTTGTATCAGCTGATACCCAGACAAAGGGGTATTTTAATAAGATGCTTTCAGTACTTTTTCCTGCAAAATTCCAGTAAACTCAAGAAATAATGGTAAATGTTGTTGAACCTCAAAGGTATTTGCAAGTTTAAACGATTCCAATTCATACATTTGAGCCATTTACACCTTCCTCACAGTGAACTTGTCTACGCTTGCGACAGAAGATTTATACCTTTTTAAAAAGGCTTCTGGTCTAAGACAATAAACAAATTATTTACCAATGTATTCTGCCTTTACTTTCAATTTTGTGTGTCACTAAAAAACATTATTGTAAAATAAGTTAATGATTATGACTAAAAATCAGTAAAATGTCCTTTTTCCCTTGACAACTGAAAGACAAAGTTCTTACATGTAAGCATAAAGCATAACAACTTACCACCAATCTCTATAAAACTCTCGATCTCCAAACTTTAACAGTTCTGCAATGACATTCAGGGTCGAATGGAAGAACCAGTAGAAGAACATGAGCCAAATGAAATGGTTCGGCACAGCGAGCTTTAGCAGTCGTTCCATACTCCGCATTGCATCCATATCAGCTAGAGGCTTGAGTGAGTTGTGGACGAGTGGCAAGATCCATTGTTGTATGCAACCAAGTATCAGTTGTATCACAAACAACTGTAAGACAATTATAGAGAACTATTTCAGTTATTCAAAATAAGGATTTTACCATGTTTTTTATTATTAACATTTTCATAATAGATTTTGTTAAACACAATGTTAACAATTCTTCAGTTATAGCTTTATTGGATTAACCAGTCCTAGGCTAGGGCTCAGTTCAAAGCGTCTTGCCAAAGAACACTCCCACAAATCAAGTAAAGATCGAAACAGGGAACCCCAATTTCTGAATACCATATCTAGAAATAATAGTGATGTTGTTATTCATTGAATGCCAATTTAAATCAATGAAATCACAGGAAAACTGGTTGTTTTCACTGGGACATCAAAACCAATAACTGTTTAAATGACCTTCATCTCATGTGTAAAAAATGAATAAAGATTGAATGAATGGTGTTTTAGGGCTCATCGGCAGCTAAGGTCATTTAGTGCGCATTATGATGATGTGGATAAATGTAAAATGTATTTGGTTGAAGAAAAAATAAATAAAAAATTAAATAGTTTGTAATGAGTAAATGCTATTGATAAGTGAAATTTTTAATGAGTAAGGAATCACAATTTATTGTAAATTCCAATTTCTTTGTGAAAGGATCCTATGTAAGTCATGAATGACAAGCCTGTCGGAGTCTTATATTACTTACCATTTCCAAAAGTCTTTTAAGTAGGAATCTCTTCCTTATTCTGAGAGTTCTGGGAAAGTTCATCTCATAGCACAAGGTCGGGGCTACCATAAAGTAATACAGGTCTGAAAAAGATCATACAATTGTACTTATTTTTCCTCTTCATTCTTTACTTTATTACATAAAATTGACTCTCTAACAGTAAGTAGAAATGTCTTTTGTATAAATAAATAAATAAATATGTGAAAACATGTTTGGCATCATTAATGCAAAGAAAATCATACTTTGATATTGGATCAGAGATATTCTCACATGGGAAAAAAGTGCTGTAAAGATGCTATAGGCAATTCTGTATTCATTAATTATCTCATATAGGACATTGAGACATGAAAAATTGAGAGCAAGAGCAGATGATTATTTCTAAAAATGAAAAATATGCTTGTTTTTAACAATTCCATCTTTTGTTACAAAGGTTTCTTGAGTTGTTTTTATTCAGTTTATCCAAATATGCAAACCTGACGGATAGGGTTAACCTCCATTGATCTAGAATCTAAGAATCATTGTGAATTTGATTGTGTAGTACCTTGTTCGAAATTGCCAACAAGATTTACAGCAATTTCAAGACATTTTCAAGCTCAAGATGTTCTCTCCCTTGACATTACATCTTCATCCCTTTTTCTAATCCTATGCAGTCAGTTTCTCACATGAACCAGGTACATTGTTCTGAGGTGAGAAAATAATAATCCATGTCACGATGACTTCATCAAATGTCAGAAAGAATATTGACCAAGCTTCCGTCTATGACTTAGGACACTGTATTACATTGTGTATATGCTTTGCAATCAACACAAGAGAAAACTGTACCTTTTATTGTCAGGTTGCTTGGATATGAAACAATTTCTTCGTCTTCCATACCTAAAATAACGTTTGAGATACGATTAAAATTAGTGGAGACTAAAGGAAATATGTCAAATCGTTTAGCTTTTAAACAAATGGAATAATAACCTTAGGTCACAGTTCCATTAAATATACGTCTTTAACATGTACACATGAGTTGTCAGCTGGAAATGACAACATAATCAAGGACAAGTAGAAGTTTTCCAACAAAAGTTAAAACTCCTACCCAAAATTCGAAATACTTTTTCACTTTCATAAATAATTCAACACTCAATTTCAATAGTTTTCCCAAAACATACATGTTAAATGTTTATATTCATATGAGGTTTAGAACTGTGTAAACAATACTTCAGTTATGTTACAACTACTTCCCTGGATTCACCAGTACTAGGCTAGGGCTCTGAAGTGTCTTGTCAAAGACAACTCCCACAAAGCCAGAGGTACCTGTGTGGCTCAAACCCAGGACCCATGAGTTCTAAGACAACAGATTTGGATCCCTCAACTACACATTTGCAACAGTAGCAGTTAACTCAAGAAATAATTGTAAATTTGACATAATAGAAAACATTACTTCACAAGAGCAATTTCCTCATTAGTTAACATTATTATTTCTACTTTCACATCTACCTTAATAAATCATAACAGACATATAAATACAAAAACAAAGAGTTAATTCTGAGTTGATGGTATATCTTTACTTACTTCCATCTGTCACACAGACAGACTTTGACCGCTTCATTCTTGTTCTGGGTGAATGTGCCTGTCTACACCACTGATTCACGGAGGCGTAGGACACAAGTTTTAAAAATGCCACTGTGTACATCCCCAGTACTGATGTAGATATTACTAAAAGGTAAAGGCAAAAGTTGTATCATTCATTTTAACCCCTATAGTGTGCTAGAACCAACTTAAGTGCTTATGCAAACAGGTTAGATTCAGGCCAACCGCCAAGTAAATTGGCGGCTGGTCTGTAATCAAACCTGATTGCTACTCTGAGTATCTTTCTTCATTAAAATTGATCAGATATTTAAGGTTTTCGAAAGCAGACACAAAAATCTACTTTCAGAAAATAACCCAGCATTCTAAGGGCTTAGAGATCACTGTCTGTTGTGTTTAATTCTTAAATAAATTAGTAATAACCTTTTATGTTACATTATGGATGAAGGTTTTATACAACTCTGTGATAAAATGTTAATGCAAATGAGATACTGTAACCAATTACTTACATACAATGAACCTATATTTATCAATCAGTTTCAACAAAAACCATCCTATGCATCCATCAGAATTTCTTACATTATTTGAGATAACCATTACTCAAATTTTTTTATTATCTAACTTCAAATCTTTATAAGTCATCATTACAAATCTATAGCTTTAGTTGTCTACAACAGAGAAAGCAGTTAAGACTTAATTGATACAGTGATGGAAAAACTTACATGGATTTGGATGATAAAATAGCACCACACCAGCAGGTATGACCAACAGTAATATAAGTATTACTGACTGCAGGAAAAATGCAACCTTTTCTGAGAGCAGGCTCTGAAAATAAAAAGAAACATGTTAAAGTGTTGTCTAATGTCTATTTGCATGAAAAACATTTTGAAAGGAGTTATCCAAAAGTTATCACCTTCAAACTGTTACAATTTGAAACATTTTTAGGGTAAACTCTCACATTATTCTATTTATTCAAATAAGGGGAAATTTGCCTAAAACCAAAGTTATGGAACTGTGTCAGGGACTTTACATAATGAGGGAGAAATTTCAACCCATTCTATAAAGTAGTAAATGAGATACAAACTTGCATGTAACATCATAACCACATGGCGTGATGCTGAACCAATGTGACGTCTGGGTGAGTAGTATAGCTCTCCTTATTATTTTTATAGTTAAGCTAAAAGTAACATTTTCTTTATCATTTTGAGACAAAAACTATTGTGACAAAAAAATAACATGCTCACTAGATGCGTTTAAACATGTATTCATAATGGAAGAGGAGATGTAGGGCTGTTATCTTTACTTAACAAATTTTGTGTTGTAAGTCAGACTGTCTTGTATGTACTATATGTGTAAGCTAAGACTCACCTTGGAAAGCGCTTTCTCTGTATAAAACATGGCAAGGATGAACACATTGGCCCCTGAAAAAGAAAAGAAACTTGGTCAAATAAATTTTAACTCATATCTCCAACACACTTGCAGCAGACAACACAATAATTGTTCCGAAGAAAAAAAACCAGGCAGCTCTTAATCTCTTAATCTTAATGTGATTAGAGTCAAAGCATCATTCTTCTTAGTTTACATTAACTGTCTCAGATGTTTTAAACTTTTTACATAACACCTTTCCAAAACTGTTTTCAAATTTTAATTCCTGTTTTCACTGACCAATTATGTTCCTTTTAAAGTAAATCCATATGACAAAAATAATCATGAAACAACAAATAAGATATTTTAGGAAGAAACCATTGTGACAAAAGTATAAAATGCTCATTGGCAAAAATTCATTCTGAAGTCATAGAAGATTCCAAAGGATACTTCAAAGTGCAGCTTAATGAAGAAAAGGGATCAACCAAGAAGGTCAACATAGAAAAGCTGTTAGTTAGTACATACCTACAACAAGACTCAGTACAGCAAGAGAATGTGGTTGATTCAGGAATATTCTTATCCATACTAAAGGTTCAATCAGGATACCATACTTGATGATGTTTTCCAGAAATAATCTGGCATTGGACAGAACCTGAAAAAATGAATACAAAACATTTATTATTGAAACCCAACTTAATGAATGTGATCTCATAGACTATAAGTTAACCTCTTACTCAGTAATATCTCATTTTACCCCATACCCTGCAGAAAACTTGAGAAAACAACTCCTACAAAAGAAAAACTAATTGCTCCTGATCAGCAATTTATTATCTTAGCATTCTTACTACTGTTTGTTGTCATCTTTCCCTTGCAATTTGGACAAGACACAATTGTAGGAACAGGTCCATGGGTTATCCCAATCCCTAATTATTGAAATTTGTCACCGTTCCAATTTCCAAGCAACAGCAGACGGCAGGCATAAGATGTGAAAAGAACCAATCTAATTAGTGGATTTCAGAAGAAACCATTGTGACCAAAGGACAAATTGCTCAAACTGAACAATTTATTGTTTTGTCAAAGTGGTTCTGAAGACTTCTTCTACAGGTCATGCATAAGCGAGGTTTTATTGGAGAAAGAGGTTCAATAAGCTAAGTAAGCTTGATTGGTCATTTGGAGATAACTCTTCAATACATATGAGTCCAAAGCCTGAACTCTATGGACAATATCTGTTATCAGGTCAGTTGTGTAAACTGCTGTCTACAGGACATTGGTTAAATAAGGTCACATAGTAGTCTCAAAACAAGGTCCATTTGGAGATAAAAAAAAATGTAATGAAAGAGAAAATCCTTTTTGCAAGAAATTAGGCTTTTTTGTTCAAATCATGTTGACAGCATTTGAATTTTCATGAGTGTCAGTCTCCCCGACTGACTTATGGAAAGCTAATGGTTCTACCCAGCTTCACATGTACTTATGGGCAGTTGAGTATGGGGTCTTCCTCCATCATTAACTTAAATAATGTTGATGTGATGTAAAACTCATAAAGTAATAATATTAACTTACACAATCTTTTTGTAACAATCATGAATGTGTTCTTTTATCTAATATATTAGCATTAAATTGTCATCACGAAGTAATGCCATGATGACAGTTAAAATGAAGCTGCTGATAGCAACAGTTGTTGCATTTTGGTTTAAACACAATACCACAAGGAAAATGTTGGCTTTTACATTCATTTATATATATAACATTGCCTGTTGTTGATCACAAAACCACTGTTATGATAAAGGAGCAGATTAATCTACAAAGATTGACCATTATCATGTATTTAGATAAATAGCTTGAGAGGGTTACATCAAAAGCTCTTCACATCAAGGACATTCAAAACTTCAGTTTTCAACCATTATTGATGACCAATACATAACATCCAAGGTCATAAGGTCACATCAACGGTTCTGTGCGATAAGATTGTAAATGCTTCAGATTTGTGAAGGACATACAATCATGTGCTATAGTTTTGCATTGAAACCTTGACTTACTTATAAATGAGAAAATGCCTTGTCCCTTTTCCATACCAATGCCCAACATTTTAAGGATTCATAAGATCAAGAGTTGACCTATCAATAATACATTGTCATGTCCTCTTTCTATACCAATGACCAATAGCTTTATAAAAATTATTCAACCTTTCAACTCATATGGTAATTTATGACTGGTCTGAATTGAAAGCAATAACAGACAACAAAAGATAACTATATTCTGTATTCTGAAATTGGGGAGATTACATTGCGATAAAGGGATTAATTGCTAATAAGGAGCTAGAGCTTTTATCACAGTTTTTTCCTTAGTCTGCAGTCTATTTGTCAAAGCGAGTTATCATGAAGTAGAAGGATCAGTTTGAATCTATAACTGACATTGAATAATTCAATGCCAACAAACTGATAAGTATCAGTTGATGAAATGAAAAACTACATTAGCACAACTAAAAGCAGAAAATTATGCCATTTGAAACCTTATCTTCCAAAATTAACAACTTTTATTTCAAATCATTTTGATATTTAATCTCAAGAGTTGACTGCTTCAAGGGCATAGTAAATACTAATTTCACATTTCAATCCTCAGTGTTTCTTATACATGGACAATTCCTATTCATTACACTCATCAGAATTGTCTCAGAGAGGATTCCAATGAGTATGTACAATAATGGGTTTTGAAAAGTAATTAAGTTAAATTGGGGAATATGCCTGTTGTCTGTATTGTTAGAAGTAGAAAGCAAATGCTGCACCAAAAAATAAAATCATTTGTTATGAGCAATTTCTGGGAAACTTCTTTTGACAAAAGTATTTTCACAAAATCATCTTTGCTTCCCATACCAGTCTCTTCAAGTAATCATTTTGGTTGAAAATTAAATTCAGTATGGAAGAATTAACTCCTGCAAAGACTCTTTAGCCAGGCTTTTCATGCTGATAAACATTTCAACTTGAACTTGAAAATCAAGGCCGCCAGATTTCCTGTTATCATTATGCAAACATAACAAGCTTTCTAATCCTATAGCTCATTACCCTTTTCTTCAAAATCTTACACAAACATTGATAAGGTATGAATTAAAGAAAAATCATTGTACCACTAAATAATTCGAAAAAGGGAGCGTGAAAAAGTATTTTGTGATAAAATTTTTTTATTTCATCACAAATCATGTCAACTGAAAGTATGTTGAAAATAAAAATCCAGAACAGGATCTGAAACACATCCTTATCATACAATTCATACAATAAATTTGATGTGACTATAACATTATTCTACCATAAGTTACACATCCAAGCATAACTTTGTGTCTATTTTGCCATCACATAATCAGCTTTACAATATAAGCAGATTTATATTTTGCTATCTTTGTTAAAGTTACATTATCACCTGCTGCTAATCTTAATCTAAGGGAAAACCTTGAAGAATCTGTATAGAATTAGGTCAAGATAAAATCCTTTCCCTTAACCACAGTGCTTCATGAATGTTTTTTATAATTGGCTCAAATTAAAAAACAACAGCAGAATAACTAAAGAACGAAAAATGGAAATTCTCTAAACCACTGTAACAAAAGGAAAAATATCATATGAGCAGTTTCTTCTCTTGTAAGATATACAAGTACTTGCATCTACAGAAATATATACTATTTACTGGTTTGACACTTTGTATCCTGTTCATACAAGGATATGAATAATAGGTTCAATTAATATAACTACTTACCAAAAGAATGATACATAAATTCAAGAGTCCCCTGTAGTTTGTGAAGCCACTTGTTGTACTGAACAGTGAGTCTGCTTGTCTGTGTACTCTGTGGTCAAAACAAAATCATTAAAATATAATACAAATAACTCTTGTCCCCATAAGCATTTATACACATTTAATTAAACTGTAGCAGAATAGTTTGATGAAACAACTGTGATGAAAGGAGAAATTGCTAATTGTGATTAATTTCTCCTTTTGCTATCATGGTTGAATCCCACTGGTCCCAGTACATTGTATCACAAAAGAGTTCTGTTCTTTTTTTAAACATGCAATTGCATTACGCTGTAGCTTTCAAATAACTCTTGTCCCCATAAGCATTTATACACATTTAATTAAACTGTAGCAGAATAGTTTGATGAAACAACTGTGATGAAAGGAGAAATTGCTAATTGTGATTAATTTCTCCTTTTGCTATCATGGTTGAATCCCACTGGTCCCAGTACATTGTATCACAAAAGAGTTCTGTTCTTTTTTTAAACATGCAATTGCATTACGCTGTAGCTTTCAATTTGGACATGTCACAAAATCTCATGTGAGGGAATCCAACTTATTTAGATATGATGTCATAACATCTTGTGGCTGCTATTTGGTTGGCCAAAGGCATTACTTCTATAACTTATTCAGACCTACCTCAGCACCAAAAAACACGATTGCCTGTTGATTCTAATTTTCTAACATTGTTATTTTATATAAATTCCTAAATTGTATACTCTTAAACTTACACAATAGGTTTATTCTTACTTAAAAGCCAATGCACCTATCCCTGCTCCAGGGTTTTCCTCAGAGGTAATGCTCTTTATGTTAAAAGTTGTTGAAAGCTAATAACAGGTTTTAAATATGAATACAATAATCATTGTTCTATGGTAAGACAAATACATCATGTCAAGCAATGTCAAATATCTGGGTCTGGGTCTTCAACTCTGAATCATCTTATGCAAACTTGCATATGACAGTATTGTGGCTTTACTCAGACTCTTTGGCATGATCAAATAATAAAGATTCCTACAAACTGGTAGTATCATTAGAACATGCTGCAGAAAATAGATTTCATTTAATCCCTCCAGAGTTTCAAGTACTTTGCATAAAAAAGCTTTAAAACACACCTGTGTCACCAAATATGTCTGAGAAGATCTTTTATATCATAAGTGATTGATGAATAATCAAATTATTCTTAAAAAAAGGACCTTTAATGTGTGTAAGTTCTCCAAACATCAACGTTTTTCCAAATATCTTTTTACTGCAATCATTTAGTCATCTGTATCTTAGAAAATGTTCAGAGGCTACTTTGATTTCAACCTTACTTTCAAATATGTCATTTGTTATATATAGTAAAAATATCTACAGAATTGATGTTTCAGGGCCGTTAAGCATGCAAGTTATTATTTTTAAAACAAATCTTCCTTTGAATATGTGAGACCTTGAATAAAATAGAATTTTATGCATCCTATAATTTGGTGAATGTAACAAGGGAATTAAAAAATTGTAACATTTTCATAGTCAATTTCAACATGATTAAAGTCACTTGCATTCCTTAAAGGGTGTAAAAATACAAAATAAACATACTTTGACTTTGTTTTATTTTCATTCATGAAATGCTCTGGATCTTCAATAAAAGATTTCATCCAAGCTGGCGATAAATCAAATAAAGCTGCCCTTAAACTAGAATTTGGAAGAATGTTGTCTTTGGGGTGTTTCTCATACACTTGTAAGTTTGAAGACCTATGCTCAATCAATTCACAGTTATCACTAGTTTCCCTCTTTAATCCAGATATTGTCAATTCATTTGAGGATTTATCATTAGTGTCAATATTCTCAGATGCACATGAGCAAGATGAATCTTTCATCGATTTGTCTGTGTCACTAATAACAGATTCACTAATTCTTCTTCTGAGAATTGTTTCTTCATGGCCACCACAGTATGCTTCATTGTCAAATATTTCAGATCTCGACTCCTCTTCAAGCTCAACATTGCCACTTCCCTCAGCATCATCAACATAATTAACTGGCGACATTTTTTACAAGTTTTAATATCAAGTAAAAATGTTAGTAGCTACCAAAAGACTTCTCCCTAAACTATACTGTCCACTTAATTCAAAGCAGTTGTGTTGCATCGGGTTGTCAGCTGCACAATGAAATAAATATAACATGGGAACTATCTTTATATAACCAACAGAACTCTTTCAGTCTAATCTTGTTGATAAGATTAAATCAATTAAACCAAGGCTGTTATCAAATTGCCAAAGCCATTACAATAATCACAACACAACATGGTTATCATCAAGTGAATGTCATGAGCGATTCTTAGTGCCTGGCAAAACATCTCGAGCCACGACTCCGTCACATGATCTTGTTTTCAAAACAATCATTGGTAAAGCTCATGTAATGTAATGGCATACGCATGGGTTACTCGTGAACTTGAATCTATAAATAGATTTTGGTATTTACAAGGAAACGAAACGGGAAGGGGGCATAATCTGTAACGACTTAATGTTAAGATCGCCATTAAACTTGACCATAACATGATATAAACTGATACTCACAACTTTCCCTGTGGTTTAGACTTCTGTTTCTTGATTTCATCATTTATATCCTGTACTTTGTTAACACTTTGTGATCGACGAAGCCGCGGGTTTGTCGTAGACATATTGAGTCCGGAAATGATCGTCCCTTACCGACGCTTAAGACAATAAAGAAAATAATTAAATATTGTAATGTTATAGATTATATATATGTACACATAGAATAGGATTTTTTTTCAGAAAATAACTATATTTATTCGTTCCTTTGCATTTTTTCTTCTTTTATCCTGTATAAAAGTGTATAATTAACCATAATAATAATCCGTTTTTTCAATGCTACAAGCAATATATTACACGGTGTCAACATAGAATTTTGGATTTCACTGAATAATTTACAAGTTTCACTTTAACGCATCCAGATGATGTATAAGTCTGACTGAAATGACGAAAGAGGATGTCACCAACAATCACAGTTACCAAGAAGAAAAAGAGATCTCTCCATCGGAACGAAAAAACAATGAAAGAGGTACTGTATTGCGGGTGACGGTCGTTTCGCCTACCGGTCATTTCGTCTAACTGATATTGCATACAAGGGTAGTCGTTTCGTCTACGTATTTAAAATTATGACATTCTATCCATTTCATCATTTTCATAACATGAACAAAGTCATTGCCTCTAGACCGTTCTCTCAGCGCAATGGTATGAAATTTGTGAAAATTTAAAATTATTGAACACTTATAAATATATGCATAAAACAGCTTATGGACCCAGAACAAAATATCTATTCTTCCTAATAAATGTACCACCATGTTTAAAGGATAAAAATTGAAACCAACCATAAATGTAAAATGACTTATGTGTTGACGGTTACATGGCAAACAGTAATGACATTCTAAATGGAAAATATATCAGGGCTCACCCTGGCTGGAAAAAAGTCTGCGCCAGCACATTCGCCAAATGACAAAAATAGGAGCCAAATTAAAGAAGTAGGAGCCAAATTCTGAGCAAATGGCTCCAATTAAAATTTCTTTATTTTAAACACTCATGTTGTATGTACATATGTGTTAAATCTTCATGGTTAATTATTTCTGTTTGTTATGTTTCACCATTTTTATTAAAATTGTAATGTCATAAATATGTAATGTGTAATGCCAATCAAAATATTATGTTAAAAAAAAAAAAAAAGCCAAGACATTCACCTGTCCCCTTCCAAACAAATTTAAACCAAAGATGGTATAACTAAAAGCTGCGCTTTGAGTGACAAAATCAAAATGAATCTTTTATCTCAGATAACATCAAATCATATTGAAAGACTATACATTTCTGAATTCTCAGTTTTGTTATCTATTTTAGAAATGTCCGATAGATAAATGGAAAGTAAACAATCATGATCTTAGGTCTATTTGTTTTTACTCTCGTCAAGACTCCGGTATGATGATTTGAATAATTAATAATAGAGGATCGCAATTTGAATAGTACCGTTGCATCAACGAAGGAAGCGAACTGTCAATATCAAAATACTTTACAAATTAACCCTCTTTAAATTCTCGCATTCTACCATGCATCATAAAACACTGGACGGAATGCGGTAAATAGTAATCGGTTTTCGTGGAACAACCGCATCGAGTCTACCAATCAAGTGTGTCGAGTTGTTTACACATAATAAAGACCCGATTAATACATGCCTCAGGCATTGTTTGACACGGGGATAACAATTAGCGGATTAATTTGGGGTTTTCGGAGATATTAACTGTTAATTGTGTCAAAAGATAACTGTCTTTAATGTCCGGACAGGTGGAAATATGGTAAAGTCGAATGAAAAAAAACATGCGCCAAGCAAATTCGCCAAATCGTGAAATCTTTCGCCAGAATGAAATAATATTCGCATTTGGCGCATTTGGCGACCGACAGCGTGAGCCCTGATATATGCTTATGTTTTAGTTCTGTGTAAGTACATATGTTTCTTAGTCAAACTAATTTGATGCGATCGGAAAATATTGAGAAATATTTGTATCGAGCAATATCACCTGTCATATCAAACTTTCGAACCATTCATTTAATGGTGGCCACTTGCGACAAACATTTTGTTGCACCGTTTGAAGACCCATATTTCCATTGTTATTAAAATTTATCGAATTATTTTACTCACAGTTGTGAATTAATCCTTTTTTAATTGATCTATACACTTTACATGTCTGTATTTCGCATATTAACTTTGTAAGAACGGTTTGATTAACGTAAGTTGACGATTTTTTGCTCCTGATAATTTTTTTTCTGCGCATGTGCACTGGAATGGGAAAAACCTATTCAGCAGTTTTTTTAATTGTTTAATGGTAATTGATGAAATTGTTTGGTGGTATATAAGTTTATTAACATATCTTGTCATAATATCAATTGACTTAAGATGGCCATTTGTGCTTCAGATCAGAAAATTAGAATAAAAAATGTCCGACATTATTTGGATCGTTTGAAATTTCAATTCCATATAGATTGCCCCATCAGAAAGTAGAAAGCAATCTTCACCTCGAATTATTTTGACTAATGTGTTTCTGTTACATACAGGCTTAAATTAAGGGTACCCTTAAATTAATGCTTTAATATCTAACATGTATTCATTTTCTGAATCACATACGGAAATACTTAACATTCTCACTTTAAAAGATTATTACACAAAAAAGATAAACAAAATTTGATGCAATAATCCTAAACTTCAAGAAAATTTAGAATGTCAGAGAGATTTATTGCACCTTGAGATTCATTTGTTCCTATATATGGTGTGAAATGGCTCATTGGATCACATGGTTTAGGGGGGAGGGGAGATTTACTGGGGACCCCATCTGTAGATTTATCATAAAATATGATAAGGTTGTAACATCATTTTTTATTGGTATGCAGACTTTAGCATTTCTTAGACTGGACCTAGATCCTCCATTTCTTTTAGGAGTGAACTATATTTTTTTAGTTTTGATAAAAACCCACAGGTTTTGATTTAGAAATTAAGACAATTAGATGGGTGAAATTTTTTATGTTATCCGTAGAGACTATTAAATATAGTCTTTCATTATTTGACAGAGTTGACATACAAAAATAAAAAACAGAAGATATTGAAGGTTCTCGATGAAAATCCCGAGGATGTGGAAAAGAAACTGAGGGAGTTTGCAATCAGTCAGGGAGGGTTTGTCACAGATGAGCTTCGCCAGAGAGCATGGCCCAAAATGTTGAATGTGGATGTGAACAACATTCCTCCCAAACCAGGTATGAAAATCAAAAAATCCTTTAATCTTGTTTCCTTACTCTTTAAAGTAATCATTTTATCATTAACTTGTTAAAAACTTTTTACTGAATATCATACATTCACTACAAATTATCTATTTACTATCTTTAATTTATTACAAATTTTCTAATTATTATGATATATTCATTACAATTTCCTATTTATTTTCCTTAAATCAAATACATCTTAGCCTTTAGAAAATTCAATGTACATTTATCCACATCATCATAATGTGCGCTAAATGACCTTGGCTGTGGATGTGCCTTAATACACCATTCATTCATTCATTCATTCATTCATTCATTCATTCATTCATTCATTCATTCATTCATTCATTCATTCATTCATTCTTTCTAACCTTGTGGTCCTGAATGGAAAGGGATTGAAGTAATTGTTTAACCCATACATTCATTCAAGCAAAGAGCAACATCAGACAACCATTATGATTCAAGAATAGTGTCTATAATTTTTTTATATCGAGCAGAAGCCATTGTTCCAAAAGGACAAAATGCTCATTAAGAGCAATACATGTATGTTCTTTTGTCCCAGTGGCTTCTTTAGTTTTTGGTTGCGGGTAATCAAAGTTAATCATGATGCAGAAGGAAATTGATAATCTGAGCTCTTTGGGGTTATACAATGAAAACACTTACATAATAAGGAAGCGGTGATGTTGCTTCCCTCTGTTTCGATGTTCTTTAATTTTCAAATGAAGTTGTCAAGTGCAATATCAAATTAGTCATTAAATATAATTAAAGAAGCAAAAATGTATTATAACCTATGATTTCACATTCAATCATGAGTGTTAAGTGACTGACTTCGTATAGATATGTAAGCTGATGTTTAACACTTCCATATACATTTAATTACATTGAGTCAAAGCTCACAGGAAACACGTTATTAGCAGGGGCACATAGCCCATCATTTGTAACCTAACAATAATGTAGAGATGTATTTATTACGGAAATACTTTATAAGCTGAAAATAGAAATTTAACTGATCTTCTTTGAACAGTAGTATTTTGATGTTAATGATAGAAAATAGGTCATGATGTAACATTGCATGATCAGCTATAAGACATGTGCTTCTGATAAGATGAGCATGTCCTTTTCTTAACCCTTTACCAAACACCAAATTTTGACTGTCCCAAATTGAACAACATCGCAGACGACATTTCAAAAGTGATGACATTGGAAAGTAATCTTTGGATAGGTCGGAAAACATTGTGGGAAAAGGAGAAATTGATCGTTAAGAGCAATTTCTCCTTTTCTCTCAATGTTTTCCAGAGATGTCTGCATCAAACTGGTCAAATGTCGTTACTGTTTGGTAATGGGTTAAAAACTAACCTCACCTTAAAAACCTCTCTTGTTGGTACTCATTAGAATCAGGTCAAATGGACTATCAAGACCCCCATAAAAATGGGTATTAAGAAGATAATGTTTGAATGAACTATTGATGACTTAGTTACATGTTTATTGTTCATGATGTAATGTTACATGATCAGCCAAGATGCTGTATAACAATTTTGACTGAACATTGCATGATCAGATAAAATGTCACTTTTGTAATTGTTCCCAATAAGAAAGATCTTACTTGGACTCTGGATAACTATAGCATAGGCGTAGGAGCCGGGGGGCCAGGGGGGCCCCCCCCCATGTCCAGACCGGGGGGGCCAGACTATACTTTGGCCCCCCCCAATATTCACAATGGCAAATGAAGATATTTGAAAAGAAAAAGAAAAGAAACGAAATTTAACAGCAGAATAAAAATGAATGTGTATTTTTGTGCTTTATCTAATTCCAATTCGCCTTTTGTAACGAACAATAACCAAAATCTTTTTGACGTCATCATCGCAAATGACAATCTGAACACATCGGGTTTATCCAATGAAAACTCACCTCACAAAAATACCCGGGAAGTTTTGATTGACAAAAGCAATGATGTAATAGAATTTGTTCTAATGCGTCAGACTCAATATTGTCTTCAATTGTTAGCTAAAGCTTGAACAATAATTTATTCTCGCTCCAACTGTAGATGAATCTGTGGTTGTGACAGTCTGGTCGCTTCTACTTCATATTTAAATCAATACATTTGATTTCCGCGTAAGATCGAGACCTGGCATATCCCTTTTTTTTTTTTTTTTTTTTTTTTTTATTATTAAAGATACACATTTTCATACGCTTTCTTTTAATTCTCATAATGTTATTGAATTTGTAAATGCATGAAGAGTCATTTAAAAGTTTAGGAACATTTATTTTTAGACCGGTCTTCATCTGAAGTTGGCCCCCCCAATGTTGAAAACGCTCCTACGCCTATGTATAGATTTTAAGGCATTTACTACAAAGATATCATCTATTTACCACTGAACAATTGTTTTCTTGTGATAAAACAGTTCAGAGGCTTGGTAAGAATATCATGCAGTTCTTCTGAGGAAAAACAAGGACATTAGATAGGTGTACTGACAATGGCTTATGATTTTGTATTGTTTGTTAGAGAATCTAATCCAAATCCAACCAGCATACATATTTCATGTGTTAGGGGCAGGTTCGAATGCGTACATGAAAAATTGCATGTTCTGTTGACATTGTATGTAGCTTGTCTGTTGAGATGGGGTCTAACCTTTCATATTCTTAGATTGCTTCTCTGAACTCTTTATGTGTGTGCTCCTTTCAAACAACTTGTATTCTAAAGATTAGCCACAAAAAAAAAAGATTTGTCGGATAGTTTAAGAAATACCATGTGTATGAGACTGTTATACACCCCTTACCTAAACTACCAAATGCATGTTGAGTGTATGGTTAAGAGTCTTTATCTGGATTTTGTCTACTTCACCCGTCTGTCTGGCCGTCTGCCTAGCTGTCCGTCGGCTGGATAGTCTGTGACCTTAAACATGAACAAAGTTTATTTCACTGTGCAAACATTGCTCACACCATATTCTTAACCCTTTACCAAACACCAAATTTTTGACTGTCCCAAATTGAAAGAGTGTGCAGATGACATTCAAAATGTGATGAAATTGAAAAAAAAATATTGTGGGAAAATGAGAAATTGCCACTGCTTTTTCCCACAATGTTTTATTCAGTCGTCTGCAACAAACTGGTCAAATGTTTGGTAATGGGTATAACCATTAGCCAGATATCATAATGATGCATCTTCAGAATTCATTAAGAAACAAAAGAATCCCCAGCTTTGTGTGAAATTACTCCTACCATCACAATAGTTTCTTCACAATATTGTTAGAAACATTTTGCACTTTTTATTCCACTGCTGTTGATTGTTGGAAAGGAAATTATTTCATTTTACCTTTTTTCCCCAGTGTGTTGAATTAAGTTTATATGAAAAGTCTGCTAGATGTATTTTAAACAATGCAAATACAGTTTTATATGAGAAAAAGAGGTAAAGTGTTGAAAAGTGCAAAGATTACAGGTAATTTGTAGCGTGAAACTGTGTCGTGATGTAGTTATTTTTAAGTATAGGTTTACAATGCCCAGATAGTTTGTCCTTGCCACATGTAAAGGTTCAAGGTCGGGTTAAAGCAGTCTAGATAAGGGGTCTTACCTATAAGGGTCTTTTGTTTGTGGTATTTCATCCAGTTCCCTTATATGGTAATTTTCAAATGTCAAAAATAGAACCTGCTGCAATTGATGATTATAAAGAATGAAAATAAATGTGTTTTTGTTCATATTGAGTGGAAATTATTTTTACAAAAGGAAAACATGCTTGTATATAGCTTCTCCTTTTGACATAATTGATTCTTAAGTCATTTACTACAGGTGTAAAAATGCATATATAGCACATCTATATATAGTATATGTGTGAATAAAACGACTCTTTACCACCTGCAGAAGACAATTTTTTACTTGAAGCAAACGACTTTAGAAAAGCTTTGTAAACATGTAAAAAACCTTTCAGTTCTGCTGTTGTGATATATGAATAGATTGTAAAAGCATTGTGGCAAAAGGAGAAATTGCTTGTCACAAGCAATTTCTCCTTTTGCCACAATGCATTTTGAAAGTTGTCTGCTGCAAGACGCAAAAATGTGGCGTTAGGTGGTAATGTGTAAAAGGACTGTTTGGTTTTGCGGATTGAGTTGGGTTAAATTAGAAACATGATCTTGACTTGACTATCTAAGTAAGTACTCAACAATATAGGGGATGAGGGAAAAACAAAGTGAACAGTCCTGATATATTTCTGATGTTGACCTCTTCTAACAACTTTTAAATGATTCACTCATGCTAATGTCAAGGAGAGTGTTTTAGAAGGTCGTAATGTAAATCCATCTTTCCATCAATTTGGGTTTAACAATGTTTTCAACAGCTTTTCAAATAAATCACTACAACAATGTACATTGTACTTCTTAATTTGTCGTGGAATAATTAATCAGTTCTGTACAAATGTTTTGTATAAATTAACTCACTTAAAGTTATGTTGTTATTCAATGTTTTGCCAACACATAGCTTAAATTTCGATTGTTTAGACCATTGTCTGAAAGGTTTTGTAAACTTTTCTGCAGTTGGATAGAGACAAGCACTTTTGTGAGTAGGCTGCTATACATGTATCTAGGTTGCTCTTTCCTTATAGCAATTTCTTCTTATATCATGATGATTTCTTTGTGAACTTTAAAATTATTGTTTGCTACTACATGTATTTTCAATTTGAACAACACTCTCAGCTGCCGTCTGCTTTAATGTATTGTAACGAACCGAGCAAATGAACCTCTGAAAGACACAAACACATCATCAGTGAAAAACACTGTCGTTCACTGAGCGGTTGTGTTGTCTCTATATATACCAGCATGTTCTCTCAAACAATGCATTAGGTTTCTAATTTCAATAAACGTTCAATGAACGTTACAGTATTAAAAAGATGTCATTCCAAGAATCCATATATTAGGCTAGCTTATTATTTCTTTATAGTGTTCCTAGGAACAACACTATTTTGTAAGTCTTATAAAGCACAGTTTCTACATCTAGACCAATTGTCCATCTTTGACTTACCTTTCAAATGAATTTCATTTGTATGTTAAAAATGACTTGAAAAGTATACACGCCTTTCACCTCATCCAGTATAACTTTCAAAGAGAAATGTTATTCGATTTTATCTTATTTTCAATAATTGTATGCGAACTGTTTCAATATAGGAGGGTCAAAGAAATTGTTGTTTTGAAAATAGTTGCTAGCTGAAACTAGTTAAAAATGTATCAAACTTTATGCAAATGAGATTTTAAAACAAGGGCTAGTGAGTTGTAAAAATGCAGAAAATTTTCTGTTAGATCTTTTTGCCAATGATTAACAAATCATAAAAGAAAAATTCTTTTAATGAAACCCACCCATCTTTTTCGTTTTACTCCAAAGTATTCTTGATATGCTATTTGCTTGAATCAAAAGGTCAATCCATCTGTAGTTGGATAGAATTAAATAAGCAAGAATTGATAAATCCCGTTATGAACCTGTTTTCTCCCAAATCTGAGATAAAAAAAAAGGAACTGCTTGATGGTAGGTAAACACATGTAGTAAGTTGATAATAGATTTATGCAAGAGTTGAAAAGTTCAGGGCTACCCAGACTTTAACTGACCTTGTCAATTTGTTTCCGTTTCTTGTCACATGCAATTATTCATTTTGTAACAATAATATGCTCTAGATAAAATACACTGGCTACCTAGTAGTGCTGGAACCGACTTCATACTAATGCAAACAGATAGGATCAAGGCTAGCTGCCAAGCATATTGGTGGCTGGCCTACAATCTAACCTGTGTGCTACTCTGAGTATCTTTCCCCATCAAATTAAGCAGATTTTTTAAGTTTAGGAAAGGAACGACAAAACCAAAATATATTTTTAGAAAATTACCCATCATTCTAAGGGTCTTCTGCTTCAGATGCCACAAAGTGAGGAATAAAGGAGAAAAGGGGCTAATGTCTGTGTTTTTCATTTCATTGCAGATCCAGAAATCTTACAAGGCCACCGAGATTACAACCAGGTAGTGTTAGACGTAAACAGGTCTCTCAAACGGTTTCCACCAGGTAACCTTGATCCCTATCCTCATATCAAATTTTGTGATTGGTCCAAATTGAAAGCAACTGCAGACGACAATTATAAAGTGTGGAAAAAATTATAAAATTGGGTTGTCGCCATATCTACAATCAGTGTTAATTTTAGAAATGAAAGCTATCATGTCCTTTTGGACACACATCTTTTGAAACTATGTGTCCAAGGGTAAAAATATGCGTCTGAGTACCAATGATCCAAGCTATAAGATCATGTCAAATAGTATAACACTTGTTATTTATGATAATCTTAGCTTAAATGACTCAAAACAATGCAGATTTGATAGAAAGAAAGCATGAGACAGCATGCTTTATGATGTTTACTACATTGTAAACATTACTTGTGCTGATGAGAATGCTTTCCGGCTGGACACATATCTTTTGAAATGATATGTCCCCAGCAATTTTTATGTGTATATGAAGCGGGACACAGAGGTAAAATTATCACTGTGCAATAGGAGAAACTTGCTGTCAAAAGCAATTACCCCTTTTATCTCTAAAATTGATTCGTAAATTATCTACTGATTTTTCAATTAAATATTTATATACAAACGGGAAAAGACCATTTGATCTGCACTTTAACCCTTTTCCCTACATCATGCTTCATTTTAATGTCTAAAAAGCATGTGAAAGGAAAACATTGCTTAGCAAAGGAAATTTTGCTCTTGATGACAATACTCTTCTTCAAAGATATTGATTTTATTGGTTGATTGTCAATTATGCTGTCTTTCATTGATATCCACTGTCTTATTTATGATATTGAACTCATTTGCAAGAGGAGAGTCAAACTCATTAACGTTTAACACAAGACTATAGTCCATAGCATTTCCTTCACAAGAGTGAAGGACTTGTGTCTATAGTCTTGCATTACACATTTGATGAATCTATACTGAGAACTAATTTATTTATCATTGTTTAAAACGGACCATGTATTTAAGAGAGATGAATCAAATACATAACAACAGTTTAACACAAGACAATAGCAATTCCTTCACAAAAATGAAAGACTCCCTATTGTCTTGCATTGAATGTTTGATAAATCTATACTAGGAACAAAACTACTTATCTTTGTTTAAAATTGACCCTTTATAAGAGAGAGATGAATCAAGTACATAACAAAGGTTCAATATAAGATGATAGCAGCTCCTTCACATTAGAGGGATGAGTCAAATAAATAAGTACAACACAAGACTATAGCAACTCCTTCTCAAAAGTGGAATGGGTTCCTGCATTGTCCAGTGGTTAAGGTAGCGGACTCAGAACTTGGGGGTCCTGGGTTCAACCCCACCAACACCTCTGATTTCATGGGAGTGTCCTTTGACAAGTCACTGCAGAGCCCTTGCCTAGTACTGGTGGATCCACAAAAGCCATGACGTCACTGAAAAATTGTTGACAAGGCATTCAACACCATAGAAAATGAATCTAATGTGAGAGACTACTTTTGTCTTTTATCGATTGCTTGATAGGTCTTTATTGAGACCCACTTTATTTTCCAGGTATGGATGAAGACATTCGACTGGGACTACAAGACCAGTTGGTGGATCTGATTATGAGGGTACTAGTTAGGCATGATGAGCTACATTATTATCAGGTAGGTGAAATGGAAATACAGTCAACCTTGTTTTAACCCTTAGAATGCTGGGTAATTTTCTAAAAATAGATTTTTGTGTCCTCTGCTTTACAAAACCTTAAATATCTGCTTAGTTTTGATGAATAAAGATACTCAGAGTTGCTCAGAGTTGCAAACAGGTTAGATCACAGGCCAGCCGCCCAATTTATTGGGCGGCTGGCCAGTGATCTAACCTGTTTACATAAGCATGAATTCAGTTCCAGCACTTTAAGGGTTAAGAAACCATAGTAAAAGAGACAGAGTTTTGGTGAATAAGACAACTTGCATCTTGATAAGAGTGAGAGCTGTATGAATGATTTGGGAAACACAGAGGTCCTGCATTATCCCTTGGTTAAGGGGGCGTTTTTGGAACAGGGGGTTCCCTGGTTCGTGCCCCACTTGTACCTCTGATTTTGTAGAAATGTCATATGGTAAGGTACTTCAGAGCCCTAGCCTAGTGCTGGTAACTATAGGAAAGCGCTAACATAACTTGAAAAATTGATTATTCAGCATTCAATCCCATGCAAAGGAAACCACAGGAATAAAACAAGAAATATTGCAGCAAAACAATTGCATTAATGCGAGTGTACTTCATGCAGTACAGTGGCATCCATTTGATCAAATTATCTTTTTTGTCACAAATGAAATTTCTAATATGCTGTCTTTTCTACAATATTTATTTTGGAGTAACAATTTGTAATCTTTGGAATTTCTATGTTTTCTGGTGGATTTAAGTTAAAGAACAATACTTTATATCATACTTCATTTATCATGCAGTTATAAACCTGCACATCAAATGTTCAGGTCTGTTCAAATTATGAATGTTAAAAACAGGATTTGTTTAAAACTAGCAATATTCATTTGTTCTTGCCCAATATTTTCAGGGTTACCATGACATCTGTGTTACATTCCTCTTAGTGGTTGGAGAGGATTTAGCATTTGCTCTGGTGGATAAGCTGTCTTTGAATCATCTTAGGTTAGTATCATTATGTCTCATCTCATGCTTACTTCTCTGTATTCTTTTAGTTTACCTCTTGCCGTCTCTCTTCATATGTTATGATTTTAAAGTAATGATTTTTCTTTTGGGGGTGGCCCCATGGTCAAGGTGACATACTTAGAATTTGGGGTTCTGGATTCAAGCCCATCTGAGACTTCTGGTCTCTTGGGAGAGAGATTTGACATTTCACTTCAGAGCCCTAGCCTAGTACTAGTTGATCCAGGAAAGCTGTTGCTGAAAGCTGAAAAAAAATACAGCGGTAAACACCATACAAACAAAATGTTTTTTGACTAGAAATATGCTACTTGCCATTCAATGCTGAATGATAGTAGATTGTGTTTATTTGGATTTAATGTACATTCTATTATAGATGATACATATTTTTTAAACTTGCCACAAAATTCCATTTAAGGAAAGGGATTGAAAGCTTTTTAACTGCATTATCAAAGATGTTTTGAAAAATATATCAATTTGTAATCACTATGTTACATCTTTTTTTGTTTTAAAGGGATTTTATGGATGCCAACATGGACAGGACCAAACATATGTTGAACTATCTTTACCCTTTATTAGAGCGAGTTAACCCTGAACTCACAGAATATATGGAAAGGTAATTCA
This sequence comes from Cerastoderma edule, assembly GCA_947846245.1. NCBI lineage: Eukaryota > Metazoa > Mollusca > Bivalvia > Cardiida > Cardiidae > Cerastoderma > Cerastoderma edule. The sequence goes on along the minus strand of OX401410.1, from coordinate 9,593,466 downwards.
TTTTATACAGTCTACAAATTAGGAATGGCAATTAATCTGTGTAGGTTTTTCAATTTCATGACATGTGAACTTCAACCCCGAATAGGTCCTGACTAAGCTATTGAGATCACAATAATGTCTATACTGTTTATGTGATAACAATGATTGAATAATTGTCAAACTGGTGATTGCTAAAAGAAGAAACATGTTAAACATGTAACCTCAACCAGTTATCATTGTAATGCATAAGTTGTCTTACAGATGGCTTTTAGGAAAGGTGTTGATCTAGTTGAGACACTTCTTCGGTTTGAGTTCAACTTAGATTATTGGGTTGAAAGATTTTAACGATACCTTTTTATCCAGAGTGAGTTTAATTATAGTGAATAAAGGAAACCATTCCAAGCACAATTTCAACAGAACAATGAATTTATTTTAGTAAGTCACATTCTTATTACAAATCATTTATATCCGAACCAATATGAATCATTTCATATTAATTAACTTTATTAAAACTCATTTCAACACTGCTGTTTCAACTTTGTTTTGGCATACTTTTTCACACTTTCATAAAATTCAGTCATTACTTACCGGTATCTTACAAATCAATCTCATTTGCTAATATTACCAGCTCATATATTTATAATGAAGAAGGCATATAGTGGAAGAAATACTCTTTTTATTCAGGTCAGAGGTCGGCACTATATTTAGCTTGAGCTGGCTGATCACATGGTATGGTCATGTGTTACCGGACCTGCGCGATATCGTGAGATGTTACGATTTCTTCATTGCCTGTCATCCATTAATGCCTATTTATTTGGCTGGTGCAGTAAGTCCTTCTAACTCTCTAACTTGTACAGATATTATTGTCTGTACAGCTGAATACATGTTAAAATAGTGTGTTTAAGGAGGATTATTTTGTTATGAGCACAATATTCTTTTTGTCCATTGTATTCTGTATTTGTTTTAGGTATAGGGGTAATTAATTTTTTCATTGATGAACAAATTCTTATTTTTTGGATTATCTAATTCATAGATGGGAATTTGACTTTATACATCAATGCAATATTTCGAAGATAGAATATTTCAGATTGTCAAAGCAAGAAGAAAAAAAACCTTACCGCAGTATGATGATGACCTATGTTCACATTTCGCTGTTAGGCTTTTGATTTATATATAAAAAAGTTTAATTAAAAGAATGGTGTAATGCTACTGATACATTTAAAGTTCAGAGCCACACAGTGTTTAGCTGATATTTTTTATCATCAGCTGATCAATAAAATGACTTCAAAACTGACTCTTTCATATGCAGCATTGCTAAACTAATGATAAATGCCTTTTTTGAATAGGAATATATGTATTAACTACTTGGTTTGAGCCCCATAGACACCTCTGGTTTAGAGAGAGGGACCTTTGGCAAGTAATTTCAGAGCTCTAGCCTAGTACTGGTGGATCCAGGAAAGCCATTAGATTGCTGATGAATTGTTGATACGGCATTAAACATCATACAAAAAGAAAAAAATAATTATGACGCTCATCATTTCTATAAATTCCTGTTATCTGATGTTCATCTATAAAATGAACAAAAATGATCATCTTGTTTTTTATTTATAATGCATTTTCTATCTTCTTGCTATTTCAGATAGTTATTTATAGAGAAGAAGAAATTTTAGCCACAGAGTGTGAGATGTGTATGTTACACAGTTTGTTGTCCAAGATTCCCCACGATCTTCCCTACGAGAAGCTTATGGTGGAAGCAGGCAAACTTTACGACAGTTATTCTCCAGATGAATTAGCTCATGAGGCCATACTTAACTTTAAACGGTCACAAAAGTATGTAAAAGTAGTGTCAAGAATTTAAGAAAAATGGGAAAATATTTGGTAACATGGTTTTGCTTTAAAGCATTTGAACAATTATGCAGCAGTTGATATTAGAAGCAACAGGAGAAATTGCTTGCAACTAGATGGTACATAACTTAGTTATAAGGTTCTAAGATATTTACTTATCAGTTAATTGGTTTTTTGGATTGATGTATTGAAAAAAGAATTTAATACTTTTAAAGGGTACTTCATACATGGATGATGCAGAAGGCAGAAGTAGTTAACAGTTTCAAAGTATTAAAGAGAAAAGTTGTCTTTGTCTTAGTTGGCAAGCATTGAAATAAAAAAAAAAAAAGATGAATCTGTAGTTTCCTGATTCTTTTGTTGTAGGTTGTTGAAGTGAGTATATACAGGAGAAAATGAAACTGATAAAGTATTTCATACATAAATAAAACACTTCCTACTGAGAGTGATGATATTCCTTATTCTATTTACTAAATTTTTAATCAAGTTTCTGTAGAAGATTCCATTATTTATTTGTTATAGGTACTGGTTAAGGTTAAATAGTATTTTTTCTCTCTCTTGAATATTTCACACTTATCTCATGCCTATTCTTAGAAAATCAAACTGTATTTTGTTTCTCTTTACAGATTAGTCAAGGAAAGAATACAGAATAACAAAAGTAGAAGACGGAAACAGCCAGTTACTAAAAGAAGATTTTCTATGTTTTCATTTGATGGACACAATGTTTGTTTCAAAGTGACGTTTTGGACGTTTATAGCAGTGTTTAGTGCAGCGGCCCTCGCATATTTCCATTCCTCGCGTTATGAGGATGTGGAATGGGAGTTGTGGTCCCCTTTCTGATAGCAAGTACCAGTTCACCTAGTGCGATGGCTTTTTGTCTTACTTCTACAAAGGACTGGTCTGTAGGAGATGGTGTTCTTTTTTGACAGATATGTGTAGGTCTGTGTTTAATTGCATCACTGACTGCAGGCCTCTTTTTCACCCTAAGGGAAAAAATTGAAACCATTATTTATTTGGTAGAATTTGGTAATTGATGGAAAAAATCATGCGAGTTTTCCAAAGGGGAAAGAGAAACCCTTACATAAAATCATTTTTAAGGGAAAACTGCATGATTTCAACGAAAATCGCAGGTATCTGTTATATGGTAAAAAAAAAGCCCTGGACTGAAGCAGTGGAATAACAGTCATTACACCATATTGATCCAACTTAATACACCCATTGCATGAGACTTAACCCATTACCAAACAATAGCGGCATTTGACCAGTTGGTTGCAGACGACTCTGGAAAAAATTGTTGGAAAAGGAGAAATTGCTCTTAAAGTTCAATTTCTCCTTTTCCTACAATGTTTTTCTGCCCTATCAGAAGATTATTTTTCAATTTCATTACATTTTGAAATGTCGTCTGCAAATTAATTCAATTTGGGATAGATGAAAATTAATGTTTGGTAAAGGGTTAATGAAACACTTCCATAATAGAAAAGAAGACTTGTAACGAGCAATTTCTCCTAGTACTCCAAATTTGGGGACATTCTCGAAATTCCTTGCGGGGAGAGTAAGGCAATCCAGAAATGTAACATAAGGCAAGTGTTCAGAAAAGATTCGCTTTCTGGGTCATACTCCCTCACATGGAATTCTGGGAGTTGCCTTCTTGTATCATAACTTTCATAAGACACTAATTATAAAGTATTGGTAAAGGAATTGTTGTGATAAAGATCGAGCAATTTCTCTTTTTGTCACAATTGTTTCTTAATTGTTCTGTTTAAGGTAAGCTAAAACAAGTACATGTGGAAAATGGATGAGGAAATCAAAGCACCCTTTATGAAGAATCATGTGTTCATTTTTGGGCCTGGATTGAATGGTAAATCTCTAGTCATATATGTTTGTTAAGCAGAATAAGGGTCATTGTTTGCCTATGCAGACTGCTAATTGGCTATAAACAGATGGGATCATTTTTCAATGGGGAGGTATTGCATAATTTAAACTGTTTATGTTGTTATTAACAAAGGATATTGACTGTTTATTGATTCTAAACTTTTTTTTGTTTTGAAAAGATAATAGTCATAATTAAATATTACAAAAAGAACCTATCTAGTTTTCTCTTTCCCATTCACCAAAGGCTATCATAAACCAAAGTTTATCTTTGTATAGATGCTCTTCATAGGATATGAAAGTAAATATTTGCAAGTGAGTTTTGTCCCTTGCATTATATAAATAATGCTTAAAACATTTATATTTCAAAGGAAAAAGAAGTAATAAAATTTGCTCAAATAATTTTAATTGGTAAAGAAAACTCTTGAAAATAGAAATATATGTTATGTTAAAAAGATGCAAATTCTAGCTTAAATGTATATCATATATTTTACTGCCAGACTGCATGGTCCATGCTGGAAAAAATGATCTTAATATTTTACTTGGACACCAGTATGTGTCTGTCTAATGTTTAACCCAGGCTTGTCTCGAATCATGAACCTTGCAGACACAGAGCCGTGGCTCTGTGTGAATGCGGTGGTCAAGTGATGTACAATGTATTGTTGGTAGTATCATGAACACTGCTAGAGTTATGGCCATCACTAATCTGCACACTAATCAAGCTCTATGATACCTCGCTTTCATACTTCTTCTGCAGAAGGGCAAAAACTAAGTAAAACATTGATCCTAACAAGCTTCTTTTGTCACAAAGGTTTCTGCCCAATATCGTAAAGAAAATGTAGTTATTTCATGTCATCTAATGTCGTCTTCTTTTGCTTTCACTTTGGACTATTCCTTATTTTGCATAAAGGATTTAGTTTAGGTATACGTGTAATTAAATTATTTTGTACGGAACATCTATTAGGGTGTGCAAAGGATAGTAAAAGTCCCTTTAAGAGTTTCTTTGTTAAGAACCAAAAGGATTGGTTAGACACAAGTGAAATATCCCGTGAAAGACTATTCAACGTGCTGTAGACAATGTCTGATGGCGCTAGGCACGTTATAAACAGTGACTGGTTGTGGAAAGGTGTAGAACTTAACCCATTTTACGTTAACGATTTCCTTTTAATTATTTTTATGTAATTAAAAAAGATGTTTTCCCGTTATATCGTAGTGACAGAGTCATGTTTCATGAGTGATATATCAGTGTAAGACTAAGAAAACACTTCTTGTACACGGACACTGCACGATTAGATAATGCCGGTACTTTCATAGCCCGGAACCTTGCCCCTGGGCATACCTCGCACTAAGTATACCCGAACCTAGTGAAGGGTATATGTACAGACCCGGGTCCTTGCCCCTGGGCATACCTCGCACTAAGTATACCCGAACCTAGTGCAGGGTATATGTACAGACCCGGGTCCTTGCCCCTGGGCATACCTCGCACTAAGTATACCCGAACCTAGTGAAGGGTATATGTACGGACCCGAGTCCTTGCCCCTGGGCATACCTCGCACTAAGTATACCCGAACCTAGTGCAGGGTATATGTACGGACCCGAGTCCTTGCCCCTGGGCATACCTCGCACTAAGTATACCCGAACCTAGTGAAGGGTATATGTACGGACCCGAGTCCTTGCCCCTGGGCATACCTCGCACTAAGTATACCCGAACCTAGTGTAGGGTATATGTACGGACCCGAGTCCTTGCCCCTGGGCATACCTCGCACTAAGTATACCCGAACCTAGTGAAGGGTATATGTACGGACCCGAGTCCTTGCTCGTGGGCATACCTCGCACTAAGTATACCCGAACCTAGTGAAGGGTATATATACGGACCCGAGTCCTTGCCCCTGGGCATACCTCGCACTGAGTATACCCGAACCTAGTGCAGGGTATATGTACGGACCTGGGTCCAAGACTACTGCTTTTGACGACACCAGGGTCTCTGATGCCTATTGGGTTGAATACAGAACTTGAAATCACATAGGCCCTCTCCGCGTAGGTTCAAATTCCGGTGAGGGATATCTAAACATGATCAAATTAAATTACATGTACTACACTATTCGCTTTCAGTGATCATATCACCTTTATCACGGCAATTTCAAAAAAGGGTTTGTGTATGACAGATTTAATTAACGAATAATCCATTCGGTGCCATTGACAGGTCAAAATAAAATGTTAATGTGTAAAACCTTATCATCAAGCAAGAAGTCTCTTGAAAAGAAAGACGGGATGTTATTTCGAATTAACCATTTTTTTTTCCAATCATTCAATCCACTATGGGCTTTGCAGATGAGGTCAAATTTCGTCTATCACCTGAGGAGGCTTTAAATGTCATATATTTTTTTTATTGTTATTGTTATTGATTTACGGCGGGTATTGAGTTCTTAACCCGGACCACGGCACGGGGACAGTGTACCATTACCATTTTTTCAGTTCATTTACTATCCAGTTTTCAAACAATACTTTCTCTGTATCTTATGGTATGGGGTTTTTATGCTGTGTCAACAACTTCTTAACTATAATTCGGCTATCCAGGGATTTACCAGTAGGCCTACTAGACTAGAGATATAAGGTGTCTTGCCAAAGGACATTCCAAGACACCAGCGGCATCAGTGTGAATCGAACCCATGACGCATTGGTTACACGTCCACCAGAGTAACCTCTGAGTCGCACATGTTCCCTCCTTTCTGTGTCATATCGGCCATGTTGGGTAGTCGGAAATATTCGATGCAAAAAAATCTCAATTTTTTTCAATCGCGTCAAATCAGTTTGACTACCGTGTTGGGTATCCACAGTTAACCTTTTTTTTTTATCAAAACAAAGAATAACAACGCCCTTACAGGGAACGTCATTTGGAAAAAAAGTTTCAAAAAGCAACATCATGATGTGGGAATTCTTCGTTTGTGTTAATTGTGTTCTTTTTTTCAATCTCTCGTGCAGTGGTACACAGATATCTTTCTGTGTTGTCATGACATTTTTTTAATGTTGACCTGTTAACATAGCTCAAAGACGGATTTCTATTCCCTTTTTCTCGTGCAGTTGTTCATATCTTTCGTTGTTGTCATAACACTGATTATTTTTACGTAAACCTGTCAACCTAACTCAAAGCGGGCTTTCTTTCCAATTTCCCATGCAGTTGTTCACAGTGAACACATATATTTCGTTTTTGTTTTGACAATGGTTTTTTAATGTTAGCCTGTGAAAAGATAGAGCTATAACTGTTTTTCTCATATATAACTCACTAACAGCAGGCGACTCAAGAGATGATAGTGAAACAAGAAGAGATCGTCCATCATTAGCGTTCTGCATCTGTCGCAGTGGTGTCAGTCGAATACATATATTAGATACAAAAAAAGGTATTTTGAATTATCTATTTGTCGTTTGGTGTTGCAGTCAAATTAAATAAAGAAGTCACCAAATCCCTCATGGGTAAATATATTTAGGGAGGAAGACTCGGAGTTCTTACATGCTGTTTTATACATATTTCATTAACTGTATCTTGCTTCAAAATTGTCGTCTGCTGCTCCTGTCAAATTGAAACACTCACAAAACCCAATACGATACCTAGGCGTTGTTTATAAATGCCGCTTTTGTGTATCACGCTGCCACCCTTATTTGTATAAGGGGGATCTATTCGGTATATTTTCGCCCATTTTTGTTCCTTTATTACTTTTCTCCAATATTTATAGTTCTGACCTTGTTATAAATGCGATTATACGGAGATAATTGTGTACACAAGGTATAGAGTCATGGTTGTGTATGGGATAATTATTTTGAAATTCAATTTTCACATACCTTAGTTAACTATATTAGCGTCAAGTTTTACAGACAAATACGTGTTGAATGTGTGAATGGTGGTAAACTTAAAGAATCTGACCTTTGGAGGATATATATTGTCAGTTTTAGCTAACTTATCTAATGACATCAGTTTTTTGGAATGTAATAGTTACTTGTGATTGGATTTCTGTAACGGATGTGTCCATTTTCTCGTTATTGTGTCGTCACAGTAAACCTTTCCGTAAACTAGTCGTTGTGAGACATATAATCATGTACTCCACATCAGCAACTTTAATCGTCTGCTTAATTTAATAAGAATGATGATAATATATATTATTTTGGTGGTAACAAAAAATCTTTGAAATATTTCCATTTCTTCCGTCGTTTGATAAAATTGCAAACGCAAACGTATATTGTTGAGTTTAAGACATAATCTTTTCATTCAACGTTTAGAACGGTTAATCTTTCGCGTTCTTTTTTGATTAACCGCGTATGCTTAAAGATCGTCTGTTGCGTGAACTAATTTGTTTTGTTTACATGTAGCAAAGTATTTCTCATCTTACATGTGTGTAATAAAGGCTTAAGGTCCATTACCACACAAATGCCAGTTTAACTTACCTTCAGCGGACGACTCAGTGAACAAATAAGACAGAAAAAGAAATTGCCTTGTTCTTCTCCTTTTGTTGAATGACATCTACCATATAACACAAAGTAAATACTTATATGTACTTATATTTTCAAGGTAAATGGGTAACACCCGGTGTTGCTTTGAATTTGGGTTTGTCACAATATTCCAATAGGGGGGGGGGGGGTTGTTCTACCATTAAGGTGGCGAGTCACAATGAATGAACAATAGATGATTATCTTAATATGATTATACATTTAGTTGTTTATTTGTTTATGGGTTTATGGTAGTGTCTAAAGCCTACTTCTTAAAAGCACCCTTTTTCTGATATATGACACATGAAAAATGTTGCAAATAATGTTCATCATAATACAAATCAATCCATTCACTGCTAAAACATGAGTCACGCTCATCACGGGAATATTCTCCTCGTGTCACAACGCTTTATTTATCCACCGGTATGTAATCCTTTTTGAAGTTATTTGGTACAAAGGTTCATCTTTTGGAAGTTTCAAATTTCGTATCATGATAAGGTAATACTCTTCCATGCTCACACTATTCTGTATAAAGATAAAGATTAGTTTCTGAAATCCGTCAATACGTATACAATTAATTCAATGTCCGATTGCTGTTCTTCCAGAGTAAGTAATTCATAACCTAACAAAATAGTATATTTTTCAAAGGCTTTACAATCGGAATTTAGTTGAAAATTGCTGTCTTCGGGGATTATAAAACACGTTTTGGTGATCTTTTTTTTTAGTTCAAGTAAGCAACTGTTCGTCTTCTACAGCAACCGTTGCACAAGCTTCTCTTGAGGAACCGTAAAATCCAAGAATTCGTAAGCAAAGGGTACATCCTATTTCAAATCTTAAGTAAATATTTTGGAATTTCGCAAACAATGAATGACTTTGCAACTTAATTTCAAGTTCCTTTGTAAAATCGCCAGCGGCAAATATACAATTGCAGAATTCAGATATCTTCACATCTATGTTACGTTTCCATTATGGCAAGTACAATATGGTAATCAATTCACTTTAACACCACGTGGCTTTACTTTGCTGACACAAATAACTTGAATATTTATAACATACTTATCTCCGTTTCAAGCAACACATTCGATACTTCTGCAGGCAAACCAATTTGGCTCACAATTTCAGTGTCAATTTGCAAATTCTATTTTTCAATTTTTGACGAAAAAGGATCGGTTACTTGTTGAAAGTAACGGACTCGCATGCCACCTAGTGCGCTTAATTGTAAGTGAATTAAACGTTAATCGACTTTACGGAGTTTTTCTGAGCATGACTCTACTTCAAGTACTTTAAGATCAATTTTAGTTCAGGTTTTGAAACCACAATTCAAAAGTGAAGAACTGACTACAATATGTGACTTATGTGATAGACTACGTTCGTTCACTAAACTTTCTCGTGCTATATTTTTGTGTTAGACTCGCATTTGATTTCATTTAAGCCATGTGATAGTTCCTCGATGTTTGTTTTTTAACTTACGAAGTGTTGATATGATTATATTTGTGTCCAGCGGCATTTTTCTGAACTTTTATTCATTGACATCACCCTTTAATGGAATGTGAATCATAAACGAGTGTATATAAAGACATAAAAGAAGCAAGGTTAGCCTATATTTCTTTGCCAAATAAACGGATTTTGGACGTGCGAGATTTTTCTGCATTGGAGTAGCATGACAACTGAAACGTAAGTAAACCCATTTTTATTTGCTTGGTTTAATGTGTTTTATGTCGCATCAACAGTTTTTGAGCTATGTTGCGATACCCGGCGAATTGTCGATCGAGTAAGATCCGAAACCTTATTGCCCAACAAGGGCTGGGTAAAGATAGAACGATACGTAATGTTTTGGGCATACTGTTAGTCAGCCGGGGTGTTGGGGGGCCACATATTTTAATGTTTTTAATTTTTACAAAGATATTCAAGCTGCCTCTTGCTATACACATGAAATTCCAGGTACACTCAGCTTACGCAGAAGCTACCAGGTCAAACTCCAACACTTGCTTGGATGTAAGAAAATGAAAACTCGCATCGCAGTTTCAGAGGTCAATTATGTGACATAGACATGAACATTTTATTTCAGGTTTTTAGGCCAACAGCCCATTATTCAAGCTTATATCATGCGCAGAGTATCAATAGAGAGTGAGTTAATGCACACATACAAATATAATAGAACATTAACACAATTCTGGTATAACTTGCGCTCTAAGTTGAAAAGAAAACACCAAGAAATAAGGACTTTTATGAATGACGTCTATCTTATCATTTATTATTATTTTTAACCTCTGAACATATGGCCGATGCGTCACCTCTTGCCATATACTCAGCAACATGGACCAATTGGTGATTCGAACCAAGTCCACTAAAGCATGCGTTTTTAACCGTCGAAATAAAGTCGACATGATCCTTTGTATCAATAGTTTGTGGATAAATGAACTGAAAGGACAATAATAGAATCTATCGATACACCTTATTATAAAAGAATACGTACGTTGCGATAAATTGGTAGGTCTACATGGTCTATGTTATTCAATAGATACAAGGGTTATATTGAAATATACTATACACATATTTTGCACATAAGCTGTCTTTGTGAACTGCTACGTATAACTCTTTCATTCTTAACACCCGCCCCGTACTTTTACATAGTTTTATCAAACAGTTCGGTATAAAAAAGTATTAGTCTGTGACAGATGTCGTTTTAAAACTATTGATGAAAGAAAAATTGCTCGAACGAACATTTTTTTTTTATTCAAAATGTTCTACCTTAGAGTTTTTGTTCGTTTTTAGGACAACTACAAAGTTTGTCCAATTGTCATCAGTTAGGTATTGTACCTAAATGTGTAATTTAGAAAAGGATTCTACAGACTAAGCTTTGGAAAACACCTCGCTAGAGACGTGGAGGTTATTGACATTCTTCAAAGTCACCGACTACTTTCCCACACGAGCAGTAATGTAAATTGATCATAGTACTGTCTAAAGAGTATTCGATTAAAAAGTCAAATACTAAGCTAATCTGCGGCCATTCCTTATGCAGATGCCAAAACTTCAATGGCACCTTTTAATCTAGACGCAAAAAGAGGTATAAGGACTGCTGCAATAATGGGTGGGGTATTGATTGGTCCGCTCAGATATTCGATTTGATAATGACCTAAATAATGTAGCCTTTTAAAGTGTAGGCGTATAAATAATTATAGCCTACCCATTTATATCACACACTATTCTTGTTTGATATCGCCCGTAATGCTAATATCGCATCACCCAGAATACAATGGATGTGAGTCCATAAAGACTGCCGATTTATTGCCTTTGGTATAACCCGGCCAGTAACCTTTTACATACGAGATCGACTTTATACATATACGCTACTATAACGGACTCTTTCTCTTTTCTTTATACATGTAGTTCCAAATTTATCTGAGTTTCGCAGACCTAACAACTTCCCAAAATGTTATTTTTTACCTTATGGTGTGTTACAACAGTATTCTAAAACAGTATCAAAATGTTACTTTTGACTCCTGCTACATATACCCGCCACATCAACTGAAAATATATCTGGTCAACTATTTCGGACAATTAACCCATCCAATCGTAAATTCAGCGAATGGCAACTAGCGCGACAATGTCCCGAAAATGTCTCGCGACGAAATGTCATCTGGATTATTCGATTTTCCTGTATGGCCGTATATAAGTTTACGTCTTGACGTAACCAATTCTTCCATATAGATTTGTGTGCCTTCTCAAAATTCAAAACAATAGCAGGATATATATAAAATAGCATTAAAAGACAAACACTGTTTTAATGGTATTGTGTATAAACTACTGAGACAAGAAGATAAATTGCGAATAAGGATCAAATTACCCCATTATTCCATTATTACAGTGGTCTTCCTCATCATATGCATCAAAAGTGATATCGTTGAGTAGGGCATTACTTTCAAGCTCATTTCACATTCATCGATGATATATCACATACGAGTCTATTTCAACTTCATACACTCAAGATTTGCGGTTTTATTGGAATAAATGTCAGCAAGAGAATGAAGAGATGGAATCAGCAATTGCCAATACCAATATATCAGTAAACAGTACTGATATTACCATCAGACAATGTCCTAACATACCTTTAACGCTAACCAGTCTTGCATCGTTTGTTTTTCATTCATGCTGTATAATTGAACGATATAATCTGTAATCGATGTGGAATAAGCAATAGTTAAGCCTAAAATCGGCATACAATTTACACACCCTTGCACTCTAATAAAACCAATATACTTTTAAAGTACATGAAAATTATCTGTCTCAGTCTGAAGTAGAAATGATTTTAAATGTTGGAAGGAAATGAAGATGTTGCACGAACGAGACACTATCTATCTTCCAAAGAAAGTCTCCATTTCGCCAGGAAAAAGCTTTCATCGAACGTTATTGCTACCATATTGTCTCTTGTCGAGTTGTCGTTCGTTTCTCACATACTGAGGTACGGAAGCGACAATCTGGAGTAGATGTGTGTTAAACATGCTTATTCTCAAATCATGTGAAGAAACTTGGAAGTTAAAAACAATTTCTTTATAACTGTACAACAATGTTACACACTGAGTAAATAAAATTAGTTCTTAAATAAGTTCAGAGCACTTAAATACAATACATCTATCTATATATAAATTCATATCCAAAAGCGTTGTAATGATTTTAGATCTAATGAATACAGACTCTGTATACTTAGTTGTATTGTTGCTTCCTTAATTAGTCATTCTATCAATGGCTACTTTTAATTAATCTCTAAACACTTGAAGAGTCACATAAGATACGAACTGTGAACCACCTGAAATTATATATGCATACAAGAAACGATGAATGTTGCTCTACCTGCCAGCAGGATAGTTAAATTCATTGCAATCTATACTTAACCTGCACATTTCTAATTAATTATAAGTTGTCAATTGAAACCGGTATAATTGATTATGCAACGAATGCAGTAAGGGGTGCAGGTATCGTGACAATATAGTCTACTTCAATATTGATCTTTACGTTTGTGTAACCTTTTTTTAAACAAACTGTAAATTCAGACCGAATCGTTTTAATAAATAGTTTTTGTTATTTGAACACCATATTCTTCGAGATCTATCGAAGAAGTCAAATAGATCTGAGACAAAGAAGCTTACATAGAAAAAAAACTTGGTTTCAATAACTTAATACTGCTTTCATGATCGATTTATTCGATGTCTTTCGTCATCCGAATGATATTGTCAGATTTCTTTGAAGAGGGAATAAACTTAACCAAACAGTGCGTTCACTGTAGATTTTTTCTTGTAGACACATGAAAGGGAAACCTTAGCCTAAAAGGCCCATATTGATCAATAAGTCGATTCATATTGTCGTTTCTGAAACAACAAATGGATCTTTATAAATGAAGCCGTAGTTCTTCCTTTCCTTCACATCGTATTTTACATTTCCGCAGTAGCAATCAAGAGACACTTTTCTCCCTGTACTGTTTCTGTTATCTGTAGTATTGTCAATACGTACACAATAAAAATAGGAATCGCATCTCTTTTGGGCGTGTTCTTCGTCAGGAAGTTTACATGGGTGTCCAAAAAACAAGAGGCGTATAAAGTGGTGCCCGGATTTGGAAACCTTTGCAAACTTGGTCAGTGACTGCATATACGCCTTGACACTATAGAACTATTCATTGCATGTTTTCTACCCTTTGAACAAACCAGTACAAGTACAGACGATGAAGTAACATTAATGCGAATGTTATTTGTTTCATGTTTCTTTCAACAAACATCCAAAACGAAGTGGTATATCGTGGACACCCCGAACGCATTAGTAAAATGAAACGTTCTCTTGTTAGGGCAGTCATATAACCATCTAATTGTTCAAGAGATCATCAAATGCAAGTTCATTTGATCATAAAATTTATGAAATGCATTTCGGGCACTCCTATTAACATTTAGATCCTGTAAAGTCTGAAATGCTGAGGAACCAGTATATGGAAACTATCCCCAGACGAAACATAAATATAGTATCGAAACAACGCATAAACTATTTTTTAATATAACAAAGGGATATATTTCTGACGTCTTTATCTTATCATATTATTGATATCCGACACTATGCAGTCTTTTTGCCCCTCACATTAAAATATGAATGGCTCGAGTATGGAAATGCGAATAAAAACATCACCCTAACAGAGACATAGATAACATGATATGTTATCTATGTCTCTGACCCTAGCAAACATTGTTTTCGAAACTTAAGATGTCAAGGTAACAGAAGATATATACATCTTTGCCCACTGAACAAATGTGTGTTATATGTTGGAAAGCCATCAGATACTCGGAAATTCGGAAACAATACTTTAAGTGTCATCTTGAAAAAAGAAGAATGGCTGGGTACACTGACCAACCACGCCCATTAAACACCAGGCAAGTTAAAGCCAGGATTATATATTAGTGTGTCAATTGATCTTTTTAAAAATGTTTTTTTTTTCACACGATGATTCCTACTGTTCATGTTTTGAACGGGCGTTTAAATCGGGAGTATATTATGGTGGGGTGGTGGGCAATTGTTTCAAATCATGTAGGAGTCAATATGATAAAGGGTAGTGCTAGATAAAGGGATATATTGCTCAATAGGGGCAATTCATCCTTTTGTCATAGTGGTTTCTAATTACTTCTAGAGGATTCATCAAAGTAAGGTACATATATAATGGAGTAAGGTGTTCAACAAGAGTATGTATGGAGCTATTGGTTCCAATAAAATGTGCGTTAATCGATACGGACTATAAATATCGAAGTTGGTCGATATCCTTTAGCCTATTGTTACAGTTAGCGCCAAACACACCTCCTGTACTACTACTACATGGGACGCGCGCTGGTCGCGGTGTCGTGGAAATAAGCTCTTTTACATAATACACTTGTTGATTTGATTAGTGATAGTTACACGATGAAACATTAGGAAAATCATTAACTGTTTAAATTGGATTCCATGGATTTATACCGAGGCGTTTAAGATGTCTGGCGAATCGTAAGTGACTTTGCATAATACATTTTGGTCGACTCATTGCTCATTTCCCAGCTTCCAAGGTGGGATTCAATCAAAGTGCTGAACGTACTGTCTTTGGACGCAACGAAAGTAACTAGCGCGTGATTATTTGTTCTTTCCGCTTCGTCGATTAATTTACATCATAACATGTAATGTATTGTGTAAGTGCTTTAATATATCTAAATCAGATGGTCTAAAAATCACTTTGACAAGGAGGGGGTTACTTGCGGTGAATTCCTTCTTTTATTATACACGTTACAGAGTAGATACGATGTCGTAACCAGACAGACACAGTAGTAACCTTACTTCTAGTTACAGGGGCGTAAACATCAAGAAATTGTCAACGATTTGGTTTTCGGTCTCCTGATGTGGTCACAATTAAAGTTCCATGTGGGGGAATTATATAAACCAAAAACGTTTGTTCAACTGAATAATCCAAATCTTTCAGAAAGAATAAGCAGACAAAACTTTTTCTTGAAAAACCCAAACAAAACAACTAGAAACACAAACAAATTAAGAAACCATCTAGACAAGTGGAGTAATTGCTCACAATGAGCAAATTTTCTATCTGTCCAGATGATTTTTTTTCACAGCAAACCAACTTTAGGGTAAAGGAATCCCTGGTGACTGATGACACTGGGGCTTCATTACCGCCTTTGTTAGCTTTTAATAAATTGTTATGGAAATGGCATATTTTCCCAACTCTGTATGAAAACAAAGGATCATGAAAAAGAAGTTGAATTGTTGATAAATATTGTTAAAAAAAGACAAAATGTTATTTAAACAAACAAAGTGTCGAAGGCAATGATACTAAAAGAGAAACCATTAAGTCAGATTAGTTTATTATTCCATTACCTTAAATACAACTATTGGAACAGAAATTTGTCTTTGATGAAAAGTGCCAGCTTTTGTGACACTCATTTTAGAAAGGAATGATGTTTTAAAAATATAATACTTATATAGTAATAATTTGTAACAGAAATCTCAATTAAAATGATTTATGTTCAGTGGTCTTTAAATTCCTTTGAAATTGCGAAAGAAAGATTAAGTCCATTAATATTTGATTTAAGATAGTACACTATTGGTAAAATGAAATTCAGGTTTGAATATTTTACTTTGCCATTATTGTTATTTAAGTTTGCTCCTGTTAAGATACTCAAAAATGAATTTTATACTATTTCCGTTACTTTTTTGTCATCTGAAATCTCAGTAATACTTCACATATCCAGGAATCCAGAATCATGATAACTAAATGACATTGACAAATTCTCGACTTTTCATCTCTATATGACCATAGATCAAGATTGTTTTGTGTCAAAGTTTCTGTTACCCACCTCCCTTCATGTATTATTAACGCAAGGTTAAGTAGACTTATCGTAATAGGTATTTCAACAAATAAAGAGTACAATAATGTTTCATGGGTTGGGATTAATCCCTTACATGTTACAGTTTGAAAAAAACCTGGAGAAAAAACCAACATCACAAAATGCTCTTTATTTGACATGAAATGACCAACCAGAGAAACTGTGATAAAAAGAGAAAATACTAGTGATTAAATGATTCTTTTTCTTTGTCATGATGCTTTCAAATGTAATTTCATAAAGATGTTTAATGTGGTTTGTTTAACCATAGCAAAAGGGTAAGGGATAGATTTTAAGCTTTAAGTCTTTGCCCATTAGAGAAGATTTAATGGTGCAGTAAGTTTATTGGTAATATACATATCTGCAGTAGATTTTTCTTTAAAATGTATGTTAAAAGGAGCATGAAGGTTGCGTAAAGAATATTCTGCTTGAAGTGATACATATAAGGATAGATGCATTAGAAATTAAATGTTGAAAGGTCCACATTTAGGTTGTTTAGAAAACAGCTTAAATAAGGCATTATATTTTGGAAATTATTTAGGTTAAAAAAGGCTTAACCCATTTAAATATAGTACAGTAAGGAAGACATTTGAATACATGTATCATGACTTTCAAGGAGAAAAAATTAGATAGAATTGCCTTTAATAAGCATTTTCCTCTTTCTTTCAACCTAATTTCAATTAAAAAGCCTGATTATTTATTGTAGAATAATATCTGTACAAAGTCTGAAGTAAAAAGACATTAGAGATTGAATTGTAGTGTATATAGATCAAACTTATATACATGTACTTGAAATTTGAAATTTTTGTTTGGAAAGGAGAGTTTACTCAAATTTGGTATTTTCTCATTAAGCTTTTTTTACAAAATGAATTCCATTGAGACTGTCTATGGTTAATGTGTGTTCTTTTCAAATCTTTAACGCAAACCAATCCGTTCTCTTTTTCAGAGTAAAAGTAGCAGTGCGTGTTCGGCCCTTTAACCAAAGGTGGGTGTTCTTTTAAAATTAAATACACTTTCAACAGAGCAATACTTAGTACATGTATCTTTTTTTAAATACATTATTTCAGAAGCTATTCAATAAATCCTGCATTTTATGGTACACATGACTGTACTTGTTTGAATCATCTTGTTGTGATGATTGTAGTGAGTACCCACAATGTATTGTTAACCCTTTACCAAACACCAAATTTTCCACTGCCCCAAATTGAAAGAGTTTGCAGATGACATTTCAAAATGTGCAGGAATTGGAAAATAATCTTCTGACAGGGCAGAAAACATCGTGGGAAAAGGAGAAATTGCTCACTATGAGCAATTTCTCCTTTTTCCACAATGTTTTCCAGAGTTATCTGCAACAAATTGATTCAATGTCGTTATTGTTTAGTAGTTGGAATTATAAGGAAGCCAAACCTCAAAGTTAATGTAAGACTAGTTCATTTGTTTGATGAACTGCCTGTAAGGGGCATATTTCACATTGATTATCATTATACCATGGCAGACCCTATTAGGCCTACAAAAAAGTTGTTTGTTTAGGGTAACCCAACCCTACCTAGCCAAACCTGCCTACCCTAATGATTTTATTTGACCATTGGAAGAAAAAATCAATTGGCGACATATTTTTAACACATCCATTTAAAACTTCTCGCGCATTTTCGCAAGGCCAGTTTACAAGTTGAATAGACCGAGAACATCATACAAATGTATTTTTATTTGTGTCATCTATCAGCGCTTAAACCCGACAACTTCTGAAATTGCATTTTGATGGATGCTGGTCTGTGTAAGAAGACAGCTTTATACTGTTGAAAAGAAATATGCACATAAAAGTAAAGCTCAAAATAAAATATACAAAAAAAAAAAAAAAAAATCCCTACCTACCGGTACCCTACCTACTGATTTGGAAGATGTTACCCTAAACAAACAATTTATTTTTTTAGGCATTATCAGAGAGGTTGAAGTAGATAATGTGTTTATGAGTACCAAATGAAGTACACAGCGGAAAAAAAACCTCTGCTAAATGGAGAAAGGCTCATTTCGAGGGTTCAATGCAAGACTATAGTAAGTGCTTCATGTTTATGAAGCACTTACTATAGTCTTGCATTGAACCCTTGATTTCTTCTTGTGCCCCAATCACTTCATGACGACATTTAACCACTTAGTTGCAGAAAACATTGTTGGAAGAGGAGAAATTGCTTGCTAAGAGCAATTTTTGCTTTTCCTACAAGGTTTTCTGCATTCTCTGAGGAATATTTTTTCAATTTCATCACATTTTAAAATGTTGTCTGCAAACTCTTTCAATTTGGGACAGTCGAAACTTTGTTGTTTGGGAAAGGGTTAACGCTGTTCCTAGGCTTGACAAACATTTATTTGCAATTTCTATTGAAGTCTGTTTGGCATGACGTTTTTGCTTCTGTCCACTGTTCAATATTGTTCAAGGCCTTTCCCTCATATAATTGCCTTTGTACATAGCTTCAGTGAAACAACACTTGAAACAATTGTGCAAAAAAAAATACTGAATATGAACGACTGCTTCTTTTGGCACAATTTCTTCTACCAAATATTGCAAAGATAGCTAGAGTTTCTTTTTCATAATGCATATTTGTTATTTACGGTTGCTTTGAATAGTTTTTTTCTGTGCATTATTAAACTTGAGAGTTCAGCATTGATCAGTGGATAAGAGACTGTTAATTAAGGTTTGATTTGCTGTTCTGCGTCTCTGCTCAAAACATTCTATGTACTAGCATTGTACAGGAAGATGACTCAGGAAGTCTTATGAAGCAATATACTTGTTGAAAATGACATTAAACCTAATCAAAGTAAGTGCAAAAGCCAAGAAAAGGTTTGTAAAGTGCAAATTGAATTGAGAAACCATTTCAAGAAGGTATGAATGCTATGTCCTTCATATGAAATAATTTTTATCTTTATAGTCCAATAATTCATTTTCAAAGTTATTTATATGCTATTTGATTTATAATTGATCTGACTTTTTGATCTGGCTTAATCTGGGTGAGTCTATAAATTCTTTGACTAAGTGTCTCCATTCTTGATTAACAAACCAAGAATGAAATGGAAATGTAGCTTGAGCCATCCGCCTTTTGCTCTTACTTCATAATACCTCATTTTGCTGCACAAGACTTTAGAAAACAATGGGATGAATTGATAAATTGCGTGAGCAGTTTATCCTTTAGTCACATGGGTTTGTTAATAATACCATAAAGAAAAATTTTTTTTATTGTGTTATTTGTAATAGTCAGCAGTTTGGCCAGTCACAAATTGTCATATTCGAGAATTGGTCAAGGTTGAGCAATGACAAGGAACTATGCTTTGGAAACCAGTTTTTAGTCAAAAAAAACCCCAGGACAAGTTGTTACAAAAAAATGAGATGAACTCAAATAAATAAAAAACCAGAAAGACCCTTAATTCTTTCAGTGCTTTCAGTGCTTTGATTATTATTTTCCAGGGAAAAGGATCGCCAGGCAAAATGTGTCATAAAGATGGAAGGTCAGATGACCTTAATACATAACCCAGAAACTCCAAGTATGTATAAAACATCAACCTTTCTTACCTATACAACACACCTTTAGTAGAACACCATTAAGAGAGCAATCGTGACAAAAGGAGAATGGCTCAACATGAGCATTTTTCTCCAAAAGGAGAAATGGCTCAACATGAGCATTTTTCTCCATTTTTAACAGTTGTTTCTACCCAACATAGAGGCATTGTTAACAAAGAATTTATGAGAGAGAGTAAGACAAAGGTCATATAAAATATTTGAAGTGTCTGGTGATATCAAGACTGAAATACTTTCCCCATTGCAAACTCTATTGAACAACTGGCAAATCGGCCCACATTATTTGAAACGTTTATGGCAAAAAGAGAACGCCATCATTTATGAGCAATTTCTCCTTTCTCGACAATTGTTGGTGTTTTATCTCAGTATTGATTTGCATACCCTTTCTAAAGTTATTACGCCTTTTTTTTTCACTTTACTTTATGAGCCCTCAACAACAAGTTTGTGCAAAGGAATTGAGTGACCCCATAAATTTGTATTAATCCAATTTTTATTGTTGAATTTGAGAAAGGTTTAAAGTGTGTGTTGATCCAATATTTATCAAGAGACTTTCATCTAGCCTTCTAGGTGCATTTTTTCTTTACTTTATGCACACTTTCTTTTTCACTCTTACATCCATATTTATTGAAGTCATACTTTCAGAAGACAAATAAGAAAATTAACAAAACTTTTTTGTTAAGTATTTGAAAGGACCCATTGTGAACAATGTGAGGAAAATTTGTTTGTAACGAGTAGTTTCACCTTTTCTCACATTTGCTTCTTGACCTTTTGGTGTAAAGACAAATATGTATGAAATTGTTTTGTTTGCATGGGATTTAGTCCATTGTTGATGATTTTCAGTCATATACACCCCCTTTCTCATACATTTCACAATTATTCTTTCCATATCCTAACCTGTATTTTAATTAATTGTCCCCTTAAAGCTGTTTGTTCACAGATGTGGGGAAATTTCAAAATTTCTTTAGAACTGTACAACAGCAGTTCTTTGTATTGGAAACAAAATAAGTTAATATTTAAGTTTTAGAGACACTATTATAGTGAATTAGTATGTATTTAAATCCAAAAGCATTGCAACATTTTTGAGATCTAACATTTACAGACTGAACTTTCTTAGATAAATTTGTACTATCTGAATTATTTATGTTTTCAATGGCTACTGTGGTACTTTCAATTGTTATTTATGATTTAACTAAAAACTCTGTTGTTTTTATTACATTTTATTTTGACTTTCAAGTTTTGTCATATGTGAACAAGCACATTAAAAGGCATTTTCCTACAGATTGTGTCTGTGAGTACTCATGTGCTTAAGGCTTGAGAAAATGAAAGTGTAAGAAGAAATTGGTCAATATGCTTACTAAGCTCTGAACCGCTAAGAAAATGGAATTAAATATTCATTTATTCTAATTAGTTTTATCTTTTAAAGAGAATTGGAGAGAAGAGTTGAATAAAAGTACTTTCTTCTATTCCATTAATGCATGCACATGTCGCTAAAAGTGTGAACAATCATTGTGATAAAAGGAGAAAATTGCTCTCAATGAGCATTTCTTAATATTTTGTCTCTGATTATTGAAAACATTATATTTTTTAGAGTCTATAAGTATCTTCTGCAGTTGCTTTCAATTTGGACCAATCAACAAAATTCCATCTGAGTGTGTGGGTCAATGATTTTAACTTTTTTGCACAAAAAGACTCAGTTTGGCATAAATTGTAAAGAAATGAGTTATTCCCCTTTTTAACATTTTGTATGAAGACAATTAATCTCCATGTATTTGATTTGTTTATTTGTAGTTTTTTTCAATTGGTATGAGTCAAGATATTTCATATATTGTTATACATTTCTCTCTACTTTCAACATTACTTTTTATTTTATTTAATAAAATTACCCCATATATGTTTGTTTTACACAGTATGACAAATGGTTGGAATGTGATGAAACTTCCTCATCACAAGGTTATATATAACATGGCATTTGCTTGAACTTTTTTAAACCCTAAAGTCTATAGTGCTGGAACTGACTTAATGCTTATTGCTATCAGGTTAGATCCAGTCCAGCTGCCAAATTACCCAGCATTCTAAGGGATAAAATTTCTTCTATTCAAAGGGGAATTGTTTATAAGAAAAGCTGTGTCTTATCAGGAAACCTTAACAGTATGGTGATAAAGTTTCATATATCTTTATTTCAGATGAAGAACCAAAAAAATTCTCATTCGACCATTCATATTGGTAAGTACAAGGTTAACAGAATAATTCTTATAGTTTCTATGAAATAGTGCAAGTGAGAGATCTTTAAAAGTCTTGAACATCCAACATTTTACATGAAAAGAGTTTGGCTAACCTTTATAGTGCTGGAACCGACTTCATGCTTATGCAAACAGGTGAAATCAAGGCCTGCTGTCAAGTAAATTGCCGAATAGCCTGTGATCTAACCTGTTTGCTACCCTGTGTATTTTTCCTCATTAAAATGAAGCAGATATTTAAGGTTTTGGAAAGCAGACAACACAAAAATCTACTTTTAGAAAATTACCCAGCGTTCTAAGGACTGATATGATCGTAGAAGTTTATATGTTCGATATGCAGACAATGTCTTACAATAACCAAAGAAACATAAAAAATAATTTAAGAAAAAGTTAATGTCTATGTTAAAGATTATGTGTTTATGTTTATACAATCATTCTTAGATCTTTCTTTATAATAAAAAGTATTTTAAAAAAAAGTATAAAATAATAGTAAATGATATAGTAAAAATTGTTGAAAACAATATTTAACAACACACAAGCTTTAAGCGCTGGTCTAGCATTCTCTATTTGAGGTATTTAAATCAGAAGCCAACTGCATATTGACAATCAAATTTCATAAGAGTACTCATATTACAGCATTTAAATTAATAAATCAATGGCAAGTGAATAGTAACTATGGAGCGATTGAAAAATATTGATGTAGAAAGCTTTTTAAACCCTTTTCTTGTTAAAACAAGATCACCTGCAGCAGAGAAATTTAGGAAACCATTGTGACAAAATGAGGAATTACTCATTAAGAACATTTACTGCATTTGCCACAGTGATTTTAGTTCCTATATCACAAAGAATACATTTTTTTCAAAACCTTATAATTGTCGCCTGCTGCTACTTTCAATTTGGATGAATCACAATTAAC
The DNA here is from genome assembly GCA_947846245.1 of Cerastoderma edule. Taxonomy (NCBI): domain Eukaryota; kingdom Metazoa; phylum Mollusca; class Bivalvia; order Cardiida; family Cardiidae; genus Cerastoderma; species Cerastoderma edule. Next base: position 9,570,189 of record OX401410.1, on the reverse strand, counting down.
CCTATTAGGGAATGGATTATAACCCTTCTTATTACATGTATTAAAGCAAAAAGAGGCCTTTTTTGATGTTCCTAATTTCTGAAAACGTAGACTACAATGGGGATTTTACTTTTGACAAACTATTTTGATTTTTCTCCGTGTTCGGCCATGCAGTATGATTTCTTGTTTGGATTCATAGATTGTTTTGGTTTGATTACCATTTGAAATACATTTAGTTTGGATGCATAGGTAAAGGATTTGCTAGGGTAAGAGCTTAGAGGAGAGTGGCTCAAATATCCCTATTTATGTCTAGTGGCACTTGGGAATTAAATACAAAGGCAATAAAGTGCTTTTATTTCAATCCATTCATTACCATTATATTTAGAGTGTGCATTTTATATTTGTGAAAAAAGAATACAGATATAAAGATAAAAAAGAGATGAAAATGATGAATGAAATATGTTAAGATAATTCTAAAAAATTAGACATACAGTCTAACTTGTGTTAAGCAACCACCCTTTTAAGCAGCCAACCTGCCTTAAACAGCTACTACAGAAAGCCCCATTGTTAGATTTATAGTGTACATCAATTTGTGTTAAGCAGTCTGCTTATACAGCCAATTTACTCTGTCCCACAGGCTGGCCTCTTAACACAAGTTTGACTGTATATTTTATCACAATAGTATAAAATATTTCAATGAAACGAACAGGGAAACATATTTTAATGATATTGGGAGCCATGTTGAACTTTGTTTTGTGATTAGCAAACATATTTTAATGATATTGGGAGCCATGCTGAACTTTGTTTTGTGATCAGCAAACATATTTTAATGATATTGGGAGCCATGCTGAACTTTGTTTTGTGATTAGCAAACATATTTTAATGATATTGGGAGCCATGCTGAACTTTGTTTTGTGATTAGCAAACATATTTTAATGATATTGGGAGCCATGCTGAACTTTGTTTTGTGATTAGCAAACATATTTAAATGATATTGGGAGCCATGCTGAACATTGTTTTGTGATTAGCAAACATATTTTAATGATATTGGGAGCCATGCTGAACTTTGTTTTGTGATTAGTGCAACCATGCAATCTTGCAAATAAACACGAAAATGATCAATTTTTGAGAAATAGTAGTTGATTCCATCACACCTTCCCAACTTCACAGTGCATGTTGAGGGCTCAATGCAATACTATAGTAAGTGCTTCATATATTGCGCTGAACCCTCGAATTGTATTCAAGAGCAACTCAGAATGCAGATGGTTACATCTTCATTGCTTGACGGCCTTTACGGACAGTTAAGGGTCTTCTTCCATCATCATTAGCCTGGCATTGCAACATTAGGGTCCTGCATGGCTCAGTGGTTAAGGTGGTGGACTCAGAACACGGTGTCCCGGGTTCGGTCCCCACCGAGGCTATTTAGTTTCGTGGGATTGGCCTTTGGCAAGTCATTTCAGAGCCCTAGCCTAGTACTGGTGCATCCAGGAAAGCCGTTTCAGAACTGAAAAATGTAGGAACGGCCCTGACGAAGAGGACATAATACAGGACCTGTGTCGGGTAATGACTCTAAGCTAAGCTATAACTGAAATTATTCTGAGATGAACTAAAACCCATATATGAATGATTAAGTATCTTCCAAGCGGTGCAATTTGAAAGCAACAGCAGGCAATTCTCAAGTACAACAGATTTTGATTGCAGGTTGAAGCAGAGAGGGTCTTTAACCCTTTACCAACGTTTGCAGACGACATTTCAAATGTGATGAAATTGGAAATTTATCTTCTGATAGATTAGAAAACATTTTCCACAGTGTTTTCCAGTGTCGTTTGCAACAATGTGGTCAAATGTTGTTATTGTTTGGTAATGGGGTAAGGAGTTATGGGTTAACAGGTTGATATTAAATTCCGAGGAGGGTGCGCTACTGTAGACTCTCTAATTAACAATAAAACCATAATCTGACATGTGCCTTATGAATTATTAATGTTTACATAGTAAAATAAGCGCTTTATTAGCTGTAAAAGCAAAAGTCATTACAAAGGTTATTTGAAAGGTCAAAAAGAGAAAATGTCATTTTGGTACAAAATGCTTTTGCTGAAAAATCATTTTGTTCTTAAACGAATACTCTTGAAATGTTGAAGCTTCGAATCTATGTTAAAACAGGATGCAATCCATTTCCTACTTGAGCTCTCTGAATGATTAGTACCTGTTTTAAGCTGCTAGTTGTCTTAAACACTATACTTCTATTTCCTTTGACTATGGTCAATTTAAACAATATTTAGTCTTTCTTTTTCATTTGGCTTATGACTCTTTTCTTGAAGTTTTTTAGACACATACGGTCAGTAAGTAGTCAGTCTTGAAAACAGTTGTCCGAAAGAACTAGGTTCAGTGGTGTTTTTGTCTATGTTTAACCTTTTACCAAACGCCAAATTCTTGACTGTCCCAAATTGAAAGAATTTGCAGACGACATTTAAAAATGTGATGAAATTGGAAAGTAATTGTCTGATAGAGTGGAAAACATTTTGGGAAAAGGAGAAATTGCTCGTTAAGAGCAATTTCTCCTTTTCCCACAAAGTTTTCCAGAGTCTTCTGAAACAAAGTGGTCAAATGTTGTTATTGTTTGGTAATGGGTTAATGCAGTCATTGCAATATGATTTATTTATACCTCCCCACTTATTAAATAAGTTCATGTGAGGAAGAGATCACATTATTTTGAAAGTCGGTAGAAGCAGCAAACAATGTAACACTCAGGGATCACGTAGTATAGTGATGCACATGGATCTGTGCATCATACTCATTCATATCATCTGCAGTGATGAAGTTGTTAGCTCCTGGGAATTGAGGCAGGGCTTTACAGGTTTAGTTCTCAAAAATAGTTTAGTAATATTCTTATTCTCCTTCTGGTACTGGTAGATTTTTCAATCAGCAATGTTGAAACTACTTCTTCAGTGTAAATGAAATATTGTTGAACACTGTATTAAATCTGAATTTAAACAATCTAGCTCAATGCATGCATGATTTAAATCTGTTTGTCGTGGTTTAATATTGCAGTCTGCTGTTATTGTAATCAAATTCCGTGCAGGGTAAATCAAATCTGCGCAAATAACAATGCATTGCATGATTAGAAACATTTGTTCAAGCCAAACACTGCACACCTGATGTATTGATTTGATAAACCCCTTATACCATTAAACCCCAGGTCCCACATGGCCAAGTGGATAAGTTACCGGACTTAGAAATGGGGGATCCCGGGTTGGAGCCCAACCGACACCTCTGGTTTAGTGGGAGTTGCCTTTGGCAAGTCACTTCAGAGCCCTAGCCTTATACTGAAGGATACAGGAAAGCCGTTACATAACTGAATAACTTTTGATATGATGTTAAATAAACACCATACAAACAAACATTAAATTACTCTTTGACACACCTTCTCAATCTTTTATTGGTATCTGCAAACCATTTGGGAAAACAAGACATGACATGGTTTATTAAAGTATGACTCCCTTCCCCACATGGAAATTTGTGACTGGTCAAAAGTGAAGCATTGATAAATGGCAAAAAAATATCAAGGTGTAACATATGCATTTTTTCTATCAAATTGGGTAGGAACCCTTTTTGCAAATGGATAAATTGTGCCTTTGGAGTAATTTATCCATTTGTCATGTTTTCTATAGTAAATGCTTCATAAAGAGGTATTATTAAGTCAGTATTGTATTTGGATTATTTGATATACAGCTGTTGCTATTCATAATGAACAGAGACTTCCTGGTTAATCTATTATCACAGGGCCAATAACGAAATGAAAGAAGGTCAATTTAAATACCTGAATCAACTAATTTCGCATGTAGCGTGATTGTAGAACTTGTCAAAATTGAAAAGAATGGCAGACGCTACTTGTAAAATATAAAAAAAATCCCTTTTGGTGGAACCATTATGACAAGAAAGAAATACTGTTGGTGTGATGTTGAACCACAACAAACCAAAACATAAATTTTCATTCAGTTATTTCAGGCTTTGACTTATCAGAACCTACAGTGCTTTGATTCATTTTCTGTTCCCACAATTGATTTGAAATATTGTTCCACATTGAACTTACACACAAAAAAGAATGTAAAAGGTTTTGGACATTGTTTTCCTAGATTGCATTTTCATTGAATTTTTTTAAAGCTGCGTTGAACCCAAAAAATAGCTTCCTTAAGGCCTTTTAGGCATGTGCTTAACATTTTATTTCAGGATTTTCTTTTAAAAGAAACAAATGAAAAAATAAAAAAAACGCAACGGAAAGGGCCTGTATTTCCTGCTTCAGCAATATACATTTTGGTGCACTCAAATACATGCTGGAATGCTCCTGAGCGATTTCAGACTGCATTTTTTCAAAGGGGGAGCATGCCCCTGAACCCCTCTAGAATGACGTGCCTAAATATACATTTCAGTCAAGCTATGCCCTTGTGGGCCCCTGTAATATAACAAGAAAAAGCCCTGTTATCCAAAGTACATTTATTTTCTGTTTCAGGTCCCATGATGGGTTTAAGACAGTGAATGATGGGGTGTTAGAGGCCTTGCCGGGGAGTCAATATGCTAGTCAGAGACTTGTGTTTGAGGACCTTGGACAAGGGGTCCTAAATAACGCTTTTGAAGGTACGGATTAGGTCATGCAAATATGCTCCTAAAGGGTCCCTAGATAAGCTGTGTTGTTGAGGGAACTCTTTAGTTATGTCTTTTTTATTGTGGTGTTGTGGAACAATATGCATTTTGTAATGTGTAATCTTTTTACAGCTTTATGTTGTGGTAGTCAAACTAATTTCATGCTACCGGGAAATATTGAGACAATTTTGCATCCGGCAATATCTCCATTAGATTGCTCCATCAGAAAAGGAAAGGCAATCGTCACATCAAATTATTTTGACTATATGTTGTGGATACATGTATATATGTGTAATATATTTGAAAGTTGTGTATTGTAGATTGTACACATAACTAGAAAATACTCTCAGTGTTGCCTTTCAAGTAAAATCAAAGTATATTTGCAATATACCATACAGAAAATAATTTAACCTACATGTTATGCCCCTTTTTATTCTATCACAATATTAATTGTCATTCTGTAAACCTTTTTGCTTTTGAATATTCAACAATACATTTTATGATGAAGAGTTAAATGTAATATGAAAAAGGAAAAGGTGAAGGATTTCAATATAGATTTTTTAAAACTGTCTATGGATTTACCCTGTTTCTAACAAAAACAACCTTTATCACCTTTGCAGCAAACTGCATCAAGAGCAAATTCTTTATTTTCACCATGATTCCAATATTGATTAAACGTTCATGCAGTATTTTATATATATCTCTTTTAAGTGCCATTGATGATTGGTTTAACATGCTGTCTGTTTCAATCATTTAGAACAGGGTGTGTGGAATGTTGACTCAAGCTTTCCAATTGATCTGATGAAAGGTTTTAATTATTTAAGCACCAAAGAGACAAAATATCCCTTGTGAGATTGTTTCTACTGGTCTATTGCTCTTTACAAACATTCATTTTACCATTAGCTGATTGATTGGCTCTTTATGGCAGGTTAAAGCCCTAGCTTAACGAATAGACTTTCCACCCATCATCAATCTGGTTTAATGCTATTCAACAATTTCTCAGTTATATCACAGCAGTCACTACAATTATCCATACTCATGGTATTTCTTCACCACAACTGCATGAAATATAGTGTGGGTGACATTGGTGAAATTGCCTCTTGCAACGAGTGTCGCAAGTTCTATTCCCGATAGGTGAGATGAAAATTGCCAAGATAAATCCACATATCAGCGTGAGTTCTGGTTTAGTATCCAGGAAGCAGTCAAAGATAGTGAATTTAATAAGCTTCAAGCTTCCGTCACAATTGTTGTAAAATAAATTCATTCTAACTAACTGCATAAAATAATTTCGGAGGTGCTGAGTGCTTTACTTCATGAACATAATTCAATGAGAGGTGAGAGACACATAAACCATGTTCCAGTGACTTTGAATAATGTCAGTGAAATTATTTGCTGACCCGCTTCTTGAGCCAAGGACCCTTTTAATACAAGCCATATCAATGCCTTGGGGAAATGGTTATGTCTTGCTTAGGCATTGATAAAAACTTTGGATGAACATAGGCATTGATAGACAAACTTTGGATGAACAGAAATATTTGTATTAATTGCTGTTTAAAGGATCTTGCTTGGTGTGATCAAGTACCTTTTTGTCACTATTTTTATTATATTTAGTCAAGAAAGTTTTATAATTTGACTTGCTATTTCAATACAGAAAGAAAGGTACAACAAAACAAAATATTTATATCTAAGCATTTTCTTACGCCTTCATTAAGAAATGTAGATAAATCATAGATATCATCCTCTGCTTATAGCAGTATCAATAAAAAATCTGCCCAGTATAAATTGATCATTGATTTTATTAAAAGGCTAACAATCTCGGTTCATTGATGTTGGAGCCAGTCCATTCAGAAACCCTGTTGTAATCAATTCATTTATTTTGACACCATGTTTCATACACAATAAACACTTGCTTACTCTTTCAATACAAGGATGTTAATAATTCTTATTTGTCACAACCTTTCCTGATTAATAAAGAAACATTTCTTGAAAATTTGCTTATTTTTACTTTTTTACGTTCAAGTAGCTTTGATTTGTCTAGGAGTCTGGATATATCTCACACATAAAAAGAAAGAGTCAAGCCATTAACCCTTTCCCAAACACAAAATTTCGACTGTCCCAAAATGAAAGAGTTTGCAGACGACTTTTCAAAATGTGATGAAATTGGAAAAAAATCTTCTGATAGGGCAGAAACATTGTGGGAAAAGGAAAAATTGCTCGTTACGAGCAATTTCTCCTTTTCCCTCAATGTTTTCTAAAGTCGTCTGCAACAAAGTGTTCAAATGTCGTTATTGTTTTGGAAAGGGTTAATGACTGTATTTTATTGACCATAATGTCCATGAATGGCTGTAAAGCCTCAGTATATGTAAAAATCAATCATTTATGTATAAGCATTACATGTTTTATGGCTGCTAATACTGAGTAACCACATGTTAAACTTTTATTCGGTTCAATGTTTTATCAGGTAATTTGAGTAATGTTAACCCCTTCCCTCAAATTCAGTTTCGCAACTGGTGCTGAATAAAACTATAAGGAATTATAAGTGATGCTTTGTATTTGTGGTCTCATGTATTAGGGACCAGTGATGTAATCATCATTTGAAGGATTGAGGACTATTATTGGATTGGGTCAAGGCAAAAGAGATAAAGTATAAATTTTATGATATAAGTAATTTCTCCATTTGACTCAATGATTTCCCCCTCAAGTTCACAAAGGAAGTGTTTTATTAATTAATAGTTTTATTTGCTCTCTGCTGTTGAATTTCAATTGCACTAGGCTAGAAATTCCATACTAAGGGAAGGGTTAATAAACCAGTGAGGTGAAATATCAATGAGAATACCTTTGTGTGGAGAATGTCACCTAGTCAACAACCATCACATTGAGGATTCTGAAAACACTATTGATTTAACACTTTTCTCCGGCTCCAAGTGAATTGTTGCAGACAACATTATAGCTATTTTTCAAATTGATGGAAAATTGGTTCAAATTATGCTAATAGGTTGATTAAGTTTAAAGTTATTGTGACAAAAGATAGATTGAGTCATATTCACTTTTATTGAGTAAATCTCCATTTGTCACACTGCTTCCAAATGCCTTAATTCTGCCGACGTTGTTTTAAAGCTTCCTTTCCTTTCTTAGGGAAAGGAATGACATTTTTCTCATAGAACTTTTTAGGCATATCAGTTTTTTATCAATTACACGACAAAATTGAATGTGCTTTTATTTTTGTGCTAGAGTAATTGCAGTGTAATAACGCCATTCCATTATCTTATATTTACTTGTTTTAAGCCATTTCAGAAAAAGAAGACTTAAGAAACTAATGGGATCAAATGAAAATATTGCTCATGATAAGCATTTTTCCAATAACCACAATAGTTTCAAATAGATACCAAGAAAATGTTACTTCTCATACATGTTGGTTGCTCTTTTTTGATTGGTCAAATACAATGGCAAGCATCATGTTCTAACAGCATTCAACTAAAAATGATTAGTTGGAGGTGTCTTCACAATAGCAGCTATCAAAAGCAATGCCTCTATGTATTTGTTTGCAGGAGTTTTGTATGATTTTCATTTTCACTCTGGTCCATGATAAACACTTATTTTAAGCCATTTTTCTATTGGTCCATCCTTATGCAACTGCTCATATATGAATCATATCTGATATCTGAAGAACAAGGTTAATGTTCATGTTTTTTTTCATTTGTTTTTCAGGTTATAACTGTTCCTTATTTGCTTATGGACAGACAGGTTCAGGGAAGTCGTATTCCATGGTTGGATATGGATCAAACAGGTAGATGTCTCATCTCAGTCTATGTAAAGTGTAGATAAGATCCTCTTCAGTGTCCATCTGAAAGATATTTTCTTAAGTTGGAAAGAACTCATTGGAATTAGGAGAGGTTGCCCACTTGAGCAAATTCCCCTTTCCCTACAATACATTGTCATTTCAACTAATGTCTACAGCAGAGAAGGAAGATCCTTGGACGGTTTTGTGAAAAATATTCTCTTTGCTAGGTCACACAGAAAAGCAACAGGATTAATAGTTTCCTACCAAGGCACACTGGGTAATGGAAATAGCTGTAGAACTGAATAGCAGGTTCAAGCCAGAGGATGAACGTGGTTTTGATTCAGGGAGCACTGCTGTTTAACTTTTTAACATTCAAACCATCCTTACACTGTTTTGTTTTTAAGACATCTAAAGCAGATATCACTAAAACAAAGCCAAATAACCTTAAAGACAAACACTTCCGAGTATTCCCAAGTTAGATAGCCTGGCTAATATTCAATATCCTTTGATTCTTTAAATCAAGTAATTACGTGTATGTCATGATTTCTTTGCCTCTCACCAATGATCAATTATGTTCATGAATGGAAGCAGTGAGTGGCTTGGAACAAATTCTCTTAACCTTATATTTTTTACATCAATGCTGGAACAAGTTCTAACAACTTGAATCAATTATTCTCCCTTCTACTTGGAATGAATGTCATTTCCATACTTAAGGGAATGTCAGGAACACAGATATGGACATTTACCTCAGAAATATAATCAAAATGCTGATGAACAGTGGATCTTGAAAAGATTAATGAAAATTTAAAAAAAAAACATGTGCTAAATGAAGAGCTATATGTTTACAGTGTTTAAACCAGTTGCCTAATTGAATGTTGTGTGTATCAGGGAAAGGATAAATGAGTTAATCTATATGTAGATCAGTTTACCATCCCCTTGTGCATGTAACGTGAGAAGCAGTGAACTAATTGGATTTGATCCTTACTAACAAGGCTGTGTAAATCAGGCTCAAAAACTCAACAGGCTGCTAATAGCAATTGATTAATCAGACACTATTTAATTAATCCTTTTTCTTTGTGTGTACTGATTTCAAGGCATATGCAGCAGGCAACTTCAGAAACAATTGTAACTGAAGTAAAAAGGACTTATCATAAGCAAGTTTTGATGGTTCATAATTGTTATCTTAAAACATATGTGATTTTGTATTTGACCATCATAAATTCCATGTTTTTTCGTTCACAATTTTGTTAATTCTCTGAAAAAATCATTGCTGTTATGATTTTGATTGTTGATCAAATCATATTTTTTTTTCTTTTTCTAATGATTCTTTGTATTCAAGCAAAGTCTCATTACCTCAGTCCTTATAATAGCATGTCCACATTGAAAAACAGGGGTTAGGGGCTGAGATCTGGCAATGATATTTCTGGCGTTTAATGACATTTGAAAGCGCCATAACTTAATCATCTCTAACCAATTCTCAATTATGTTCTTGGAAGGTAGTCAGCGGGTTTGAATGAATATTGTACAAGATAGGTGAAAAAATACTCTGAGTATGATAGGTACTTAATAATTGTATTTTGCTGAACCCCTCAATTTGGACAAATTCTGGTTTCAGGAATTGGTTGACATGGTGACTAAATTCAATAATGCGTATATTTATTGAGAGATTAATGCTAAAATTTCTTTTTTGTCCGTTTTATTTACAAGGGGTATTGTGCCGATCACATGTGATGAACTTTTCAAAACAATGTCATCCAATGCGGACTCAAATCGACGCTACGAAGTGCTGTTTTCTATGTTGGAAATATATAACGAACAAGTGCGAGATTTACTCTCGAAAGACAATCCTAAAGGTGGACTTCAGGTCAGACAAAACCCCAAACTGGGAATGTTCTATGTGGAAGGATTGAAAAAGGTGCCTGTCGGAAGCTATGCGGAAATCGAAAAGAGAATGGAGCAAGGTGCGTATATTTTACGCTACTGTTATCCTTTCCCTCATTTGCATATAATACAGTCAAACTTGTGTAAAGAGGCCAGCCTATGGAACTGAGAAAATTGGCTGTTTAAGACAGGTTGGCTGCCTAACGCAAATTGATGTACACTATAAATCCAACAATGGGACTTTCTGTACTGGTTGTTTAAGGCAGGTTGGCTGCTTCAAAGGATAGTTGGTTAACACAAGTCGGACTGTACATGTTATTAAGCATTTTCAAAGCATTTTACATATTTAATATCATCTGCGTCTGGATAATTAGAAAGCAACTGTGACAAGAAAAGATATGGATTTTAACAAGTATTTATCCTTTTGCCACAATAGCTTGACATTTCAGAACATGATGAAATTGGAAAATAATCTTCCGATAAGGCAGAAAATTTTGTGGGAAAAGGAGAAATTGCTCATCACAAGCAATTTCTCCTTTTCCCTCATTGTTTTCCAGAGTTGTCTGCAGCAAACTGGTCAAATGTCATTATTGTTTGGTAATGGGTTAAAGTACTTTGAGTCTCATATCAAATCAGACTCGTCGTTATGAAGGTTGTTATTGTAATTGAGTGTGTTAGGTAACGATTAACCCATTACCAAACAATAACGACATTTGACAAGTTTGTTGCAGACCACTCTGGAAAACATTGTGGAAAAACATTTTCACAATTTTTCATGCCCTCTCATAGAATTTTTTTCAATTTTGTTTATTTCTGAAAAGTCCTCTGCAAACTCTTTCAATTAGGGACAGTCGAAAATTTGGCATTTGGTAAAGGTTTTACTCTTGACACTTTTACAGGTACCCAGTCTCGGACGGTGGCTTCAACTCAAATGAACGCCACCAGTAGTAGAGCCCATACAGTGGTAACCATCATATTTGATCAGATCATACGAAACGAGAGTGGGGAAACAAAAAAAAGCAGTACAATGAATCTTGTAGATTTAGCCGGTAAGTCAATCAGTATTATATATCCCTGCGTGGACATATTTTGGTTTGATACACAAACCAAGTAATACCAAAGACAGATCCAAATCACAATGGTAGAAATGGCTTTACTCCATCACATTATAGGTAATGAAGATAGCATTGCACTTTAAAGCCTTGTTCCAGGTCAAAAGATTTGTAGTACTTATTTTGTTTCAAAAGATTTGTAGTTCTTATTTTGTTTGTTTGTCTTATATATGGGGTTAACAAATTTGCCCCGGTTTAGACACTTGTATTGCTAAAAAATAACAGTAAACGAAAAAATGTTGCAAAAGGTGTTAGTTGTATCACAGAGAAACTCTTTTAGTGAAAAGAAATATTATGTTTTGTGATGATTAAGTTCATGGAACATGGAACACTTCCTTCTGTTGTATTAAGGCGCTGGTCCAAATAGAAACTATCAGCAGACGGTACCTATGAATTATGCAATATGAGGTTTCCTTTGAGATTTATGGTAGAAACCGTTATAAAGAAAATTGCTTGTCATGAGCAAATATTTCTTAACCCTTACCAAACCTCAAAGTTTTGACTATCTCAAATTGTAAGAGTTTGCAAGGGACATTTCAGAATGTGATGAAATTGAATAATCTTCTGATAGGCAGAAAACATTGTGGGAAATGGAAAATTGTCCTCTAGGAGCAATTTCTCTATTTCCAACAATGTTTTCCAGAGTCGTCTGCAACAGACAGGTCAAATCTTGTTATTATTTGGTAATGGGTTAAGCAACAACTGATTGTCCCAATTTTTCAGGTTCTGAAAGAGCTGATAGTACAGGGGCAACTGGTGATCGTCTTAAAGAGGGTGCAAATATCAACAAATCTTTGTCTGCCTTAGGAAATGTGATATCCGTAAGTTATGTTATAGGAATATCAACAAATCTTTGTCTGCCTTAGGAAATGTGATATTTGTAAATTTTTTTTTGGTGATATCAACAAATTTTTGTCTGCCTTAGGAAATGTGATATTTGTAAATTATGTTACGTTGATATCAACGAATATTTGTCTGTCTTAGGAATGTGATATTTGTAAATTATTTTATGGTGATATCAACAAATTTTTGTCTGCCTTAGGAAATGTGACATCTGTAAGTTATGTTGTGGGGATATCGACAAATGTTTGTCTGCCTTAGGAAGTGTGAAATCTGTAAGTTAAAAGCATACTAGTGCTCAGAAAGACTGTAAAACTGGGTAATATGAGTTATAAATTATGATGGAACATGTTGAAAAATAATGAAAAACCAAAGGATTATGACAATATAATGCCTGCTTTATTTATTATCTATTTTTCAAAGAGCAATTTTCATACATTTGGAGCCCACCACTTTAATTCATTGTTTACATTCAAGTTACATCTAAAATAGTAAGGAGCACTCGGATTAATGAGTAGCAATCCCCTGGTTAGAAAAATCATGTAAAACACATAAAAATACTATCATTTACCCAATATAACAATGTGAACATTCAAAATGGAGAATTTTTTTAGTTTAATTGATTCCCAACGTTTCTTGGCTGACCTTGTTTTATCGCTAATTGTAAACAAACCTTATAATATTCGCTCTTTTAAAAGCATCATGTGCACGTGTTATAGTTTCAATTTCTTTGTAAAGTGGAATTTAAAGTACCTTTAAGTTAATTTTCAATTATTCTAGAACTTTCACAATTTAAGTCTAAATGAACGCAAGTATGGCTTTAAGTTAAGGTAAGTTAAATAATATCAACAGGTCTTTATTTGCTTTCAAATACTCATTTTTTTTGTTTGGCCCTATATTTATCAACACTTATAAATTCAACTTGTTTATTCAGTAGATTGACATATACAATATACAGCACTAATTGACAATTAAGTTTTAAGTCTTCCTCCATCACTTCAGACAGTTGTGATATACAAGTTTTCTTTTATTTTAGGCTTTAGCAGACCTGTCCATGGGTAAGAAGAAGGTGATGGTACCGTATCGAGATTCCATTCTGACAAAGCTTCTACAAAATGCTCTTGGAGGAAACAGGTGTGTTGGTTTTTAAAATGAGCTTTTTTGTTAAGTTTGTTTCTTTTTTGTTGTAGCAAAATGACCCTGTTTTTTGTTTGTTACAACACTTTCTATTTATCTTTTCTTTAAAAGCATTTTAGCTGTTTTGGTAATAAAAGGATTTATTGGAAGGAAATATAAAAAAATACGAGTTCTTAAGAATATTGATTTCAGCCCTGACTTAACATATAAACACTTTAAAATACCTGTTTAAAATGGTTTATGAAACCACTCTGCAGGAGTTGGTTAAGCTCTTGAAAAATCATCTCCTGTATATTTCAATGACTACTCAGCTTTGGTGTAAGTTCAGATGTTTTTTGTCCTTCTTGGACTCAGACTATGCCAATGCTCTTTTGAATGTTTAATGAGGTTTATGCAACATGATTTATTTGCCTCTCACCCTAAGCAATTGTGTCAATGAAGGAAAGCAGTCAGTTAAGTTTGTGCAGTATTGGAGGAGAAACACCCGGAGGATCAATAGATGAACTGGTGCCAGTAGCTGCGATGTGACTGAAGTATCCTTTTAAAACCCTGTAAAACTCCCTTCCAACATTGTTTCTGTATATTTCAGTAAAACTATCATGATTGCTGCACTGTCTCCTGCCGATATAAACTATGATGAGACCCTTGGTACTTTACGGTATGCAGACAGAGCAAAGAAGATTCAAAACAAAGCGGTGATCAATGAAAACCCCATTGACAAGTTAATACGAGAATTAAAGGTAGATACCCACAAACAAATGTTTAAATTCCGTTTCGCATAAAATTACTGTGCTGTTTGATGTCTGTAGCACCCAACAAGAGATGAAATTTCTTAGTGTTGCATTTAAGTGACTCTGTCACTATTCAACTTGTGTTTTGTGAACTCTTATCAATCTTTTACACATATAAAAGATGACTATTCAGTATGCTTGAATATTTGGTAATACTTTACTTGAGAATATTTCTTCCCTTTGCCTTAGTATATCTTTGTTCGGACACTACTGTCACATGAAATTTGAGAAATCATTGTGACAAAAGGGGACATGATTTGTGACAATTAAGTTCTCCTATTATCACATAAGTTTCTATCACCTACTGCAAAGAAAGTACCATTTTTCTTAGTATATAAATGTTGTCTGCTGTTGCTTTCAATTCAGGTCTGTCATAAAAATAGTCTCTCCCCTATACCACAAAGAAGTCTTTATTTCTCATGATTAATGAATGTTACCCGGTTTAATACGAATACGATTACAGAGAACCACCGAAGTACTCTAACAAAAGAACAAATTTCAAAATGGCGGGTTAATTGTATGCTACCTTAAACTTGATCTTGCGGCAAAATTCCATAATGCAAGCCTTACAGCCTAAAGATTCTTTCTTAAAATATCCTTACATTTATTGCCAGGCAGAGAATGAAAAACTCAAGAAAGCCATGGAGTCTGGCGGATTAGGTCTCAGTCAGGATCCGGGTATGACGCAAGAAGGTATGTATTCGTTGTTTGAATTCTCGTTTGAAAACTTAATTGTTTGTTAACCCTTTACCAAACGCCAAATTCTTTACAGTCCCAAATTAAAAGAGTTTGCAGACGACATTTCAAAATGTGATAAGAAATTGAAAAACGATGTTCTGATTGGGAAGAAAGCATTGTGGGAAAAAGAGAAATTGCTTGTTCTCCTTTTTCCATTATGTTTCCCAAATTCATCTGCAACAAACTGGTCAACTGTCGTTATTGTTTGGTAATTGGTTAATTTTTTTTACTCAATATTTTGTAACATGTGTCCATTACCTATATGTCCTGATGTTGAGCAAATATGTTGTGAGTCTAAATTATTTAAATGTTGATTTGAATTGGCTTATTTGATTTTGATTGAGTTATTTTTTACTTTGAATTGAGTTAGTTAACTTAGCAATGATTTATTTGACTTTGAATTGAATTGAGATATCTAAGTTTTAATTAAATTACTTAACTTTGAAATGAGTTGAATTATTTAATTTTACATTGAATTGAGTTATTTGTCCTTGAATTAAATTGAGTTACTAAACCTTTGTTTCTTAACCCCTTAGTTCATACTTACATGTGTTACCCCACCTGGAGAACAAAAAATAATTCTCAATAAAAAAGTTGAAAGCAACTTCTTGTCACTCTTTCAAAGTATGAAAAGTGTCAGAGGCCTTCGACTATTGGCTCAGTGTATTAAAAAAAAGAATGAGGGAATTAAAGATTTAATATCTAGAATGGAAACATTGATTTAGAGGGTATGTTGTTTTGACTTTTGAGAATGACAAAAAAGCGTTAAACATGTTAAGAGCATTGTTATTCAGCAATAGTACTACAACTCCATTGTTAATATGATGAATTGATAAAACTGTCTCTTCTTTTGATTTGCTATAGCCGAATGGTTAGAGTTCAGTTAAGTCACTGCTTAGAGTTTCATGCAGAGAAGTCTCCAAGATGACAAAGGGAATTACCCAAATTCCAAAAGAAGGGTCACTTCTCAAACTTTATCTGGATCTTTAGGCCGACATCACTTTTTCTGCTGAAGATATTTGCTTTAATTATGATGTTTTTGTTTCAGAACATGGAGGTATATTAATATATGATATGCGGTTATATAACAACTAATATAAAACATTATACTTGATCTAATATAAGCACATTTTCTTGTACCCTTGGATTTCTGTCAAAATCATTTGGGAAGTTGGGAAACATGTTAGACGAATGTTTTTATTTTTTAGTTGTCTTACTTTACAGAAAAGATATAAAAAGTATATGATAAATGACATTAAATGTATAGAATGACATTTGGTAGATCTTCCATTATTTTCATTACAAGTTTACTCCCAGTGCCTTGTTAAGCAACCTCATATGAAACCATTGTGACAAAAATAGACTTGGCTCATCATGTTTCTTTATAAGTTTCTGGGGGATAATTTCAGGATTTAATGCAAAAGTAAGTGATTCACAAGCATGAAGAATTTACTTTAGTATTGCATTAAACCCTCAAATTGTTGCAATTTTATGTTGTATTACGCAAATTATTTTGAACCCTGAAAGGGTTTACCTCTAATTTCTGGTAGATGATGTTAGCAATGATTGAGACAGAAGAGTTTTGGTAATACTTTTAACTTTTAATTTGTTGGTTTCTTTAAAAATCCAGGGTTTACAAGGAAATGTGTGACGTGGTATTCTTTGGTAGAATATTTGGTTTTTTAATTGTAATTCAGTAATATCATTTAAATCTGTGTGTCCTAATTGGTTGGGTGTTATTTTAAAAGGTAGTTATTTTTACACTATTGCAACAGATTAACTTTTTTTAACCTTTGTGGTGTTGAATTGTCCTTTGTTGGTGATGGAATCTTTATATAACTTGTCATCAGATCACACAATAGAAGAACTTGTCTGAAAATAATTTCCAAAAAGTTACAGGAGGTTTCAAGATTTTTGATTTGTTATAGATGTAAGTAGTTTATAAAAACAATGTCTGATAGAAAACTTTAAAATTGCAAGCATTATCCTCATTGTCAGCTGTTTATTTTCATATTTAAATGGGATGTTTTTTTAAAAATGCACGAAGATCAAAATGTTTAACATTCTCCTTTACTAAATACATGCATGGTGTATAATCTCATTGGGTACACGGAAAGCTTATTTATTTTTACTTTCTGATTTACTCTTTTTTATTGTATAATTTTTGTCAGAGAAATGAATTTATAAGAAAAAAGAGAACATGGAAGAGTTTTACCATTATAGTGCTGGAACTGATCTCATGCTTATGCAAACAAGTTAGATCCAGGCCAGCCGCAAAGTAAATTGGCGACTGACCTGTAATCTAACCTGTTTGCTACTCTGGGTATCATTCCTCATCAAAATTAAGCAGATATTCAAAGTTTTGGAAAGCAGAATACACAAAACTCTATTTTCTAAAGAAAACAACAACATTCTAAGAGTTAATCTGTTCTGAATGCCCTTGTAGATTTATTCTTAATGAGATGGAACTGAAGTTTTACTATGTTTTCAGGAGTGTTTAAGTTAAATCAGGGTGGTCAGTTTGTCATTTTTTCAATAATTTTCACAATGTAATGTTCAAGTTACTGTCTGCTATCCTAGATACACACAATTATTCTGTGTTGAGAATCAGATAAACTATGTAATTCCATGATTAATCATCAGAAAAATATTTGCCAAGCAGGGGCTCTAACTTAGGTCCTCTTCATTCCATATATTTAGGCAAGAGGTTTGGCTCCTTCTAAATTACAATTAAACTTAACTCTATCCAAATGGTTTATACATACATTAATTGAAGAAAAATTTAAAAGTTTTCTCATATGTAAGTCTATGAAATATGTATTAATGCTTACATTTTGCATATATACCAAGTCTTTGTGATGGTTGATTTATTAAACTTAACAAATTTATATATTTCATTTAAACTTGCAGAAAAGATTTAAGGAGTCAATCAATTTTCAAGTTTTAAGTCTAGTTTTTTTGTAACTAAAGGCCACTGGCCCACAAAACAACAAATATACACAGTACAATAAAACTAATGTTTAGTGGCTTCTCCTCTTGTCACCATGTTATTTTCCCCATACCAAATAATGTTAATTTCTATATGCATACTTTATATTTGCCATCTGATGTAGTCGTCAGTTTGTTTGTGTCATTTAACCAAATAAAAGGGAATCAGTACAATTAACGGAACTATTTTGTGCTGTGGTTTTAGATATTGAAAAGATGCGTAAACAGATGGAGGAAGAGATTCGTGCACAACTGTTGGCCAATCAAGAGCTTTTAAAGGACTCGGAGGAATCCATGAACTGGGATCAAAAGGTAGGAAAATATAATATGCATTGACAGCTACGGGTATGTCTTCTTTTCTTGACAATTATTTCAATAGTTGTCTTACTCACAGTAGCAGACTAATTTGTTAAAGGGATATTTTGAGACACTGTATTTCTGTAATTGTCTCCAGTGTTCAAAATGTCTCCAAATAAATGCCAAATTTCACCATTTTTTTTTTATAAAAAATTTGCAAAGGAGGCCCCCAAGATCTCCCTGTATGTGTGATACATTCATTTTGCCTTCCCTCGCTGGTGGGTATTGTTGATTTGAGGCTAGCTTCACATCCTTAGTTATCATGTAAGCAACAACATGTATATATTACAATAGTATGCATGTTAAATGACAAACTTAAAACAGCTTGCAGCCGCCCAGAGGGAAACAGAGGAGCTGGATGAAGGTCACAAGAGCGATTCAAAGAAGCGTCACAAAGAGATACATCTCGTGAACCTGAACGAGGACCCAATGTTGTCAGGCGTGATTCTCCACTTCATAAAGGATGGAGAAACGACCATAGGCAGGAAAGACGCGGAAGAGGCTCCCAACATATGCCTTAGTGGCCTGAGGTGAACTATCATTGTGTATCAATTTAGTGATTTTTCAAGTGATTATCACCTCTGGTGTCATTGTTGTAGGAATATTCATCGAATCTGACTTCAAAATATGAAAGGTTTTACTTTGGCAATACTGCAACAGACCAGAGCTAGAGTGTCTGCCTTGTGAGTGAAAGGTTGTAGATATAATATTGTAGCCGGGTCAGAATGTGGACAAAAAAACTAATGGTAGTCATGGCTACCTTCCATGGCACTCTGGGTGCTTGGGATGGCATTATAACTAGATTCCCATTACCTTACAGTGTTCTAAATAAGAACAGGCTGCAGGCCAAAATGACCGCTTCAAATTATGTTTTGGCTGGTTCAAACTCGTTGAGATGTTAAGAACTCTCATGGACCCCCCCCCCCTCTAAGTGGCCTGTTCAAATTTTTGTTTAGGCCTGTTTGACCAATTCTTTTTGAGAGCACTGAATTTATTGTTAGAGGGTAATATTGGTTTGAGATGAGATGAGATTTGACATATTTTTCTTATTTAAAACAGTAATAAACCACCATCAATACCCTCTACTAATGTTTATTGCAGCATACAGAAGCAGCATGCAATATTACGCTGTAAAAAGGGCGTGGTTGAGATTGACCCCCTATCAGGGAGCGGGTCAAAGACCAAGGTCAACGGGGTTCCTCTCACTGGGAAGAAAAAGCTCACACACAAGGATAGACTGCTCTTTGGTAGGCTGATCTCCATACCTCTATGCTGAATATTGATCTGTTAAACATTTTACTCTATAATGCTCCACTTTGCTAGATTCGATGTATATGATTTCAGAAACTAGTGTGACAAAAAGATAAATGCCTTATGATAAGCAACCATATGTACCTGAAAGACTGTGAGCGGTTTTGATGGTATTTTTGCCGTTTGCTGTTGCTCTTAATTCAAACCATACAGTTAAAGAATCCTAAGTGGGAATATGAGTAAAAGTATAAAGACCTTCTCCATAACATCATCGCTTGACTGTATAGAACTCTTATGCGCCCCTGCTGAACAATGGTGTCGAAAAAAGTAATTATGCATTACCAGGATCACTAAAAGGTGGATCAGCTAAAAAGATATACCGGTATAACTGAAACACTATTGAAACTCCAATCCCATTTGATTCTATTTTCAGATTTACAGAATTAATTTTTTTAGAAGTGTTGCAAATGTTTCTCAAATCCCTTTTTTTTAAGTCTTTCACAAATCTGTTGGACTACGGATATGTATAGAGTTTAACTGAACCCTAGAATGAGTAGATGATAGGGTAGTTAGAACTCTTTGTGAGATAAACATATAGTATTTCAAAGCTGCAATGAATTTGTTATTTAAATTAAGTTTTTATTCTGGTCCAATAAGCGCTTTCCTTTTATTGCCACCTGTCATGGTATTTTACCATATTTTTGATAGGATCAAACCATCTGTATGTATTCATGCACCCAAAGAACAAGGAGGGGTCTGAAGATTTGCCGCCAGAAATCACCTGGGAGTTCGCACAGAAGGAGATTGCCCAGGTGAAAGGCTTTGCTACATCTACCGGGGCAGGACTTTCAAAAGGTGTGTTTGGTTATTGTTTACTACTGTTTGCCTTAAAGACTTTCATTCTTAGGTAGAGCATTGACTTTATCTTTCAAGTGGCACATGCTTAGATCTGTATGTGATATTGATCCAGCTTGTGACTTGACATTAGTTACCATTTTCCCCAACATACTTGCTCAGTATACTGGAAGAAGAATAGAGAGATATAGACATATGTTGTGCAAACCTGTATCCTTAAACCAACTGTTTGTAACTAGGAATCGCTTCTTTTGTTGCAATGGTTACTTCCTTAAAGATAAAAGAAAATGGTGTTTGTTAGATATTTCAATTATCAATGGGTGTTGCCTTCAATTCTGCATTCACTAATTTAAACATGGTGCAATTAGTTAGTCTATATGTCATTTTATGTGGTTAGATTCTAACTATATTTGAGAAATAACTAAACCAACATCTCAGCACCATATTGAACCTATTAACATAGGTAAAAAGGTAACTTAAATTATTAACCTAGAGAAATCATCTTAACCTGGGAATATTTTATTTGTCATAAGCAAATGTTCTGTTTGTCACAGTGATTTAAAGGTTGATTGGTTAAGCATACAGTTTCAAAATGTATCTAATGCCACTGAATATTTCTGCTGTAAAACAGTCACATTATGAAATGTTTCATAAGAGATTTTCATTTGACCACTTCAAATGACTTTGGTCAACTCAAACATCAAGAAAATTGATATGTGGTCATAAGTAGTACATGTATTTTCCTTGTTAATACTCTGATATTCCACTTTCTCTTTAGAAATCTTTAAAGGTTAGTATAAGCTTTGGAGAAATGTTCCCCTACCTCATCACAATTTCTTCTCCATGTATACACAAAAAACAACTGGTAGCAGATTTTTAAGAAATTAGGAGTTAAAAAATCATTGTAACAAAAGGATTAATCACTTTTGACAAGACAAGAAATCCTTTTTTTACGCTAGCCTTTTCCTATGATGGCAGAGTAAATGTTATTTGCCATACTTTTTTAAGTGTTGCCTGCTTACCATTCAATTAGGACCTGTCACAAAATTGTATATGAATGAATTGGTTATGGCATCAAAATATGTATCAATTTGTGTTTTTCCGGTTGTCCTTTTTCTGAAAGAATCAATAAATCTTTAACATGGAACGATGAATTACTTTTCACAAGCAATCAACATTTCATATGGTGGTTTCTTTAGACTTTTGCTGCATGTGTGTCAAATTGTAATATAATGGTGTAGTTTTCAATGTGGGACAATCAGGAAATAACCCTTTCAAACAGAATAAAAATATTAATGCATTTGATGCCTTATTATTATTATTTGACGCAGAATTAGTCTCTCACAAGCTGTTGAAATATTCCCTTGTACACAGTGAACCCCACTGACTGGTGTTTTCACACAGAAATGCATGCTTCTGTGATGTCGATTCCCACCACTCACACTGTTGGTTTGGTTGTTTGTTTTTTGTTGGGATTTTACACTGCATCATCAGTATTTTTGTTATTCATGTATAACAATGCATGGCTCAAAGTCAATGAATGAATGCATCAACAAGCCCAGCCCCCTGCCCCTCTATAACTTGTCTGCCAAAAAAGACCTGGTGTAGAAAGACGGAACAATAGGCATTTCGCTGAGTCAGTGGGCAGAGTACCTATTTAGAAAATCCAAATTTACCAGTATCAGTTAACACACAGCAAGTTTGATCAAACTAAAATGCATATGGTTGTTTTGTTCATTCTTTATGAATGATTCCCATAAGATGCGCATATTGGTTATGTATTCATTTTATAGGAAGCGTTGATTATACCAATGGTGTATGTATCTATGATGACTATGAATCAGAGAGCTTTCTGTAGTTATACAATTGAATTCAATATTTTCATTTACTGTAAAATTCGGATTTTATGATTCCTTACAGATCATTTAAGATGTAATTAATATGATCTTTAGCCTCAATATTTTTGATTGATTTTTGTCATGCCTAAGCTGATAACAAGTCAAGTCTACATTTCCCCTTTGTTTGTTTTTTTGTACAATCAAATAACAAAATCAATGATTTTTAGTTTTTAGTAATACGTTGTGAAGACATCATTGGAATATTGTGACTTATCCATGTGTATGTTACCACATTCCCTTAATATATGAGTTGAAGAGAGTCAACCATATTAAAAAGTATCAACAAATATCTATGACTGTAAAGGATTGACAAATGCAATCTTATTTTGAGTAGAAACCATTGCAATGAAAGAATAAGTTGCTAATCTTGAATAATTTATCCTTTTGTTTAATGGTTTCAGAAATCGTCAGCTGCAGGTGTATTAACCCATTACAAAACAATAACAACATTTGACCAGTTTGTTGCAAACGACTCTGGAAAACATTGTGGGAAAAGGAGAAATTGCTTTTAACAAGCAATTGATCCTTTTCCCACAATGTTTTCTGCCCTATGAGAAGATTCTTTTTTAATTTCATCAAACTTTGTGAAATGTCGTCCGCAAACTCTGTCAATTTAACACAGTCGGAAATTTGGCGTATGGTAAAGGGTTAAAATACATTTACCCAAAGAAAAGGGTTTAAGTGATAATACTTTCTTGGCAATACTTGTGACGTATGTACATTTTCATAATCTTCATCTTTACAACAATATTTTTGCTTGTTTAATTGTTAACAGACCAACAAATAGCACAGGAACAGGTGTTAGAGATACTCCCGCTTGTTTCCGAGGTGAATGCTGTGTCAGAGGAACTCAACAAACAAAAGTCATTCGAGGTTGTCCTTGTGTCTGCAGCTGCTCAGGAATCGGCCTTCGGAACTCATAACAGTACAAAGTGAGATAAAGTTCTTTTAAGTCATTGTATGTGAAGTGCTGTTGACTTTTATAAATGTGTCTGTGATCAAGACAAAAGGATGAATTCAGCTAGGTCTTTTACATGCAATATTTAAAAAAACAATAAACAAATATTTTTTGTGGGTACTCATAGGAACTGTCTTTTTGAGACAATTATAAAGAGTACCATGGTACCTGTATGGGTCCTACATGGCCCAGTGGTTGAGGTTCCAAGTTTGAGCCCCACCGACACCTCTAGTTTCATGGGAGTGTCCTTTAGCAGTTTATTCCTGGGCCCAGCCTAGTACTGGTGGATCCAGGAAAGCCGGTAAACACCATACAAACAATGAGTACCTACGATATAGGGTTTTGAAATGCAATGAAAAAGGTAGTTAAGAAAATGCACTGCTTATCTAGGTCACTGTGTATATGGAGTGTTTGTGATTAATTGTGGCTTATCCATTGTATGCTTTAAATTTGGCCAATGAAACCGTGTTTGATACTCAAAAGAGTACAAAGTATGATAACCAGTTTTTATAATCAATGTTTGTGTTTAAGATAAGTGGCTTTTGCTTATCCAACAATCATCTTCTTTGTCTTTTGCCAATTATCCCATTTCTTCAAGTAAAATATTACATTGTTACAATGAAAAGCAATTTGTAAGATGTAAATTGATATTTTCTTATTTTGAATAGACATGAAATACCGGTAATCTTTAAGATATCTTTTCATTACTATACGATTAGACATGAACTAGTTGTTTAAGATTATCATTTCATTACAATGAATAGACATGAACTAGTCTTTAAGATATCATATTGTTACTATGAATAGACATGAACTAGTCTTTAAGATATCATATTGTTACTATGAATAGACATGAACTAGTCTTTAAGATATCATATTGTTACTATGAATAGACATGAACTAGTCTTTAAGATATCATATTGTTACAATGAATAGACATGAACTAGTCTTTAAGATATCATATTGTTACTATGAATAGACAAAAACGCCAGGATACTAATGGCAAGCACAGGTACCAGTATGTTTATCTTTTCCCCCTGTTTCAGATTTTCTCAAGTGGTCCAAATTGAAACAAAATCAGAGGACAGTTGTAGATTGTGTAAAAAAAAAAACAAGACAATCCCTGAACAATCATTCTCTTTTTTTTTTAAATTGTTTTGTTTAGTCGACTCCTACAACTCAGCTAGATTGGGAGAGTAAATGAAATACCCAAAGTTGTGATTTCTCCATCAGCCCTTTTGAAAATTGCAAGATTTTAATTTTGCTATTTTAATCAAGTTTGCAGAGTACAGAACTGATGATAACTGATGATGTTCAATTTTGTTCATTGATTAGAAAATGCAGAATTACTTTGCTGAGGATTTGATCATTTTCTCATGATAATTTCAAAAGTAATTTGTAGCAGACCTTCAAAATTACAAGAAAGTTTGATAACAGGTAACATAATGGTGAAAACAACCTTTGATTCTTAAAGCTAAAAAACGAAACATTGCAACCATAGAAACCTGGACCCTATTGTTAGAAATCTAGACTCAGTTTTTTTCATGGATTATTTTTGATTTTCCT
Organism: Cerastoderma edule; assembly: GCA_947846245.1. Taxonomy (NCBI): domain Eukaryota; kingdom Metazoa; phylum Mollusca; class Bivalvia; order Cardiida; family Cardiidae; genus Cerastoderma; species Cerastoderma edule. The sequence continues at coordinate 9,545,419 of OX401410.1, read as the reverse complement.
AGATGAAGCAATCTTAAACAGATTTTGTTGACAATTCTGATTTATTTTGATTTGATTCTTTTTGTTCTCAATTTGTTTATAAGCCTGATCAGACCAATATTTTCATTTCAGAGTCAATATTTTCTAAGATAAATGCCAATTTAAGGGAGCACAATACAACCAGATTACACACTGGCTTGCTTTTCATAGACTATATTTCCATTGTGTATGTGGATATGTAAATGTGTACAGTGACATAATGCTTCCTTTAGGCATGTGTCTGAGCATTTATTTCAGGAATCCTAAAAAGTGAAAAAGGAAAATGTTTGACATAGTAGCCTAGCTAGTCTGATTGTTTGTGTTTTTCAAAGGCGCTTGGTTTTATATTTTCTTTAATGTTAAAGATGTGACTTCTATGAAAATACCCCTCTATCTTGCTATTATAAAGTTGATATGTGTGCTAAAAGTAAATCCCAGAATTATCCTGAGGGGCTTAGAATCCATTGTTTCTAAGAGGTTCACACCCAAGACATTTTATGAAGAGATACCTACACATTCATCATAGACTAACTATGCCACTTAGAAACAGCTCTTCATGTAAAAAGATTCATTCATTTGTCTTTATTGCTACTGGTATTATTTACGTTATTTTGCACCAACAGGATTCCTGTTCTATGCACTTCTTTATTTGTATAACTTTGCTGATTGGTATGACTACATTTCTATGTTGATTCAGTACTATTGTTTCATTCTTTCTAGCCTATTCTTTCATACATAGCCTTTTTGCACATAACAGTAGATATTGGATAAGAAACCATTCTGACGAAAAGTGAAATTGCTTGTACTGAAGATATCTTCTATGTCCTTAAAGGTTTCTTCCCAATAGCAAAAAGTAAATATCCAAGATTCATCTGCTGTTGCTTTCAATCTGGATTTGTTGCTAAATATGGTATGAAAGAATGGGTACATAAAAATTTCAGATGTGAATTAGCTTATTTTCTTATTTGCCTACCCCTAAAGTTGTGCGGAATCGGGTAAAAATGAGTAAGCCGTTTTACATTGTCTGTGATGTAATTTCCCACCCCCTTTTTGAGGCCTCTTTTGCCAAACATTTATGACTAGAAACTACAAGACTATTGATGTTTTTAACTAGGATAATTAGGAGTCTTCTAAGGGGCAAATTAGCTGAATGTTTTGCATGCATTATTTTTGTTTCAAAAAGAATTTTGAAGATCTTATATTTCAATTTCACCTTTATTGAGGGTAGTCATAAGAACCGCTTATCGTAGTCAAGAGGATTAAGAAACAGACTCACAGTAAAGGATTTCAAGTTCCATTTAATTTGACCTTGAATAGAGTAAAAGAATGATATCTCTAAAACGATAGAAACCCTATGAGAATTTTCTTTTAATTTATGATAAGTTAAAGAAATAAACTTTGTGAAAATAGATTTTTTTTTTCATCTTGCATGCTGATGTACATATTAGTATGAATTACTGCAATTTGATAATGTTTTTAAAGCATTGATATTCAAGATGTGGCGGCTGTTTTCAAATTTTTCAAAGAATTGCATGTACTATTTATTAAAGATTTATGAGAGCTTAACCTTTGTTGTAATTAAACTTAACCAATTGATAAATTCTCTTGTCTTGTCTTTAATGCTTAATAGATACAAGGTATCTTTGTGAATAACAGAAAAAATGATAATTTTTAAAATGTCTTTAAAATATTTTGCAGATCATTTAAAACTTGTCCTGTCTTCTCCTCATATCTTATTTTTCTTTTAATTAAACCTTTTAAGGAGAACAAAATTGATCATTGGATGTGTTGATTAGAAATTAGATATAATTTGATATAGTTTAGTTACTGGTTTATATATACAATGAAATATATTCAAGTTTAACTGTGTTGATTTCTTTTATTGTCATAATGTTTATGATAAAGCATGTATCTATTAAGTTATTACCAGTACCTTATTTGTTTTTAAATTCACTATTATCATCTCATTATCCAATAACATATTTTTTTTAAAACCAATTGCATCTTCTATATATAATGGCTAGCATTGACATACAAGCAGCATTTTCATTCTGTGAGTTATTTCGGGTTGATTTATTAATAAATAGCTGTCTGATATCTTTATCAAACACCTAAGGAAGATGTACCTGAATTTCTAAACACTATCAATTTGATTTATTCCTATGTTTTTGCCTCAACTGCATATGAAAGGTTATTAATGACTACTTACTACGCCGTTTAAGGTTGAACCTATGTTAAAGCTCTGCAGTTACTTGGATGTTTACTGGGTCATTAAGTTTCCAGAGGTATCCAAATGATTTTCAGATACTTCTTCTATGTCAGTGAGCAAGTACATTCCTGAAATGTTGCTGAAGCAATACACAAGTTCTTGCATATTTCAATTTTAAAGCGGCCTCAATATTTTTCCTCAAAAACTTTCTGACAATTAATACTTTAATGTTTAGTTTAAACATATGTTATTCAAGAAACAAACATTATTTTTACACTACAAACAATTTAGTAAAACAGATTGGAATGGAGGCTAAAATCTTATAAAGTTCCTCTCCTTGATGGAGACATACGGGTCATTTACAATACAATCATGTTAAAGATTGTTTACATATCAATGTATAAAAATGAAGCAGTACTATGTATCATCAATATATCATATATCATATCATTTGCTAAGTATGTTTATTTAGGTGTTCTGCATTTCAGGGTCATGGTTAAAATGAAGAATCTCTTAAATGGAAACACTTGGTTGTGGGAGAGAGGCAAGTTTATGAACAGAAGATATCTTATTCAGGTGAGTATTTGTGTTGGATTAAGATTTTTTTTATGCCGTTTCCATGGTTGATGAATACTAGGCTAGGCTTCTAAAGTATTTTGTCAAAGGAAACTCTGATGATACAGGCTTGGGGCTTGAACCCTGGGTACAAGTCCATTACTTAAGCAACTTGGTAAAGTATTACTCTATAGAGAGCAGTCAAAAGGTAACAGCTACAGGCATATTCTTTCTAACTATTTTTCCATTACATGCTTTTTGGCTTCAGTCATATTAGCCAATTTTTAATGGATTTTTTGACTAGTCAAAACTAAGATGAAAGCAGATGAAAAATATCAAGAAAAAGAAATAAAATCTCATTTTTTAAAAGGAAGAAATGAATGCAATAGACGATTAATTGCTTGTGATTAGCAAATTCCCTGATTGTTACAATTATTTCTTGAGATGTCTGTGTCCATTGCATACAAATGAAAATATATGAGGAAATATATGGAAATGAACATTAAAAGTGTTACAGTCATAACTAGCAAAACCTTTCAAACAACCACTTTCAGGACATGTACCAGAGATTTCAAGATGGCGATGATATTTCAAAAATCCCGAAGGAGAGTGACCCGTTCTGGGAGCCGACAGAAGACGTTCTGATTGGCTCGGCCAATGTGTTCTTGCAGTCCTTGTCATATGCACTCGACTTTGACGATAAAATCACGATTACGGACTACAAGGGACAGGAAGAGGGTTTTCTAAAGGTCCATGTGGCCCCGGTGAAGAAAGACGGGAAACCAATCGAGGAGGATTCATTTGTGGATGATCCCCAGGAACTGCTGGATAAACCATACCATTTTAAAGTATGAATGTTTTGTAACACTGTATAATATTTCTGTTTTTTGTGGCTAAGAATGTTTAAACTGTTTAAAATGAAAAGTAACATTAGTCTAGAATTATTTAGTACTGTATGATAAATGAGACCACCTCTTTTCCATTGAAATCACACCTTTGTGAGAAATGGAAATGTTGCTCACCGATTATACAATTGCTCCTGTAGCCATAATCTGGTTTTGAGGTTTTTTTTTCCTGCAGTTTCCTTTAAATATGTTTGATATAGATGGCTAAAGCATACTTTTTTTTACTTGATATCAACCTCAACAATTACATTTTTTTATTATATTCCTGTCAGTGAAATACAGGGATTTCTCATTGTATTAACTTTCAATTTTGTCACAGTGAATATTGTCACTAGTGATGATATCAAAAAGTCATATCATCATACTTTCTTTTACCATTCCCTTGCATTAAAGTCATTGCTGCACTTTTGCACGCGGTATTAAAATGTTTGTATTCTAAAATGTATCCATACGCGTGAATGACGTCATAGGATGCAAAAATGACGTCATGGGCGTTGTAAACTGCTTTGCTCCTCCCATTTTATATTCAATTTGACGTTTAAAGAGATATTTTGGCAAAAAGATTTCATGTAGTGGAATAAAATGAATTGAATAATCAACTCCATTCGATTGATATAAAAAATATGTCACTTGAATGGAGTGTTATCATGTAGAAAAAACTCGTTCTTCGAACTCGTTTTTTCACCCTGATAACAACCCATTCTCGTGACATATTTTTGATATCAATCAAAAGGACTTGATTATCCTTTATTTTGCTAAGGAGATTTTTGTTAAATAGACTTATAGCAGTAGTTTTTTTCAATGCCGAAGCAACCAACATTTTGAATATTTTTAACATTGTGCAAATTTTACCGCTCAACATTACACATGTCAAATAGTTTTCATACTTTATACGTATTAAACAATTCTATCAAAATTTTTAAGTCAATTTTATTATTAATTTTTGTTTTTGTCTTTGATATTTAGGTCACAATTGAAGAAGGTGAAATAATAAAACCCAGATTTTCTAAAGGAGTACAAGTGAAATACCGAGTGTACATGGACAAAAACCTTACTGAAACTCCGCTTATACGGAAAACCTTGAAACCTCATTTCAAACATTCAAAAGTGTTTTCCTTTGATCGTATAATGAAAGAACATTTGGAGTTTTTCGAGTCGGGGTGCATAACATTTTTAGTGTATGGAATTCAAGAAGACACCGTCCCTGACCCCAAACTACTGAAATACACAACTCGGGTAAGTGCACTGGAATCTATATGAGCATGAATAAAATCATGGAAATTCAAGAATTTAGACTGGTCTTATCTGAAAGTAACAGCAGAGATCAATCATATAGGATATAACAAAATGCATTTTCCTTTGTGATATTGAATGGAAACAAAATAACAAAAGAAGAAATTTTGAAAAGTTTTTGTTTAAATCGTACTGAACAATGCATTTGAGATTGAAAAGCTTTCCTTCAAATGGGATTTTGTGCTTGGTCTAAATTAAATGCAGAAAGTTGAAAATTTCTTGAAAACAGTATTTCTATGGTGTAATTGGTTAGACAAAATCGTCTCTAGCGGATAACTTTTCTTTCACTAAGAATTACCACTTCTCTTTGTTAGAATATTTCTATGTACCTAAAACTTCATCTCTTACATATCTGATAGGAACTTCGTCAAATGGAGCAGGGTGAGGCGCCATCTAGTGTTGGTATGGCGCGGCGTAACACTCACTTTGCTCTGGAAACAGCGTCGGATCAGTCACACCTAAAAACAGAGATTCTCCTACTTCAGAGGAAATATGAACGACTGGCTGCCAAGGAGAGGCGTATGCAGGTAACTGGTTTTTATGTGAGACTTTTTCTATTAATCCTAATTGAAAGCATGTCGATGGTTAAATGCAATACTGTATTGAGTGCTTCACATTTATCAAAAACTTACTAGATCTTGCATTGGACCCTCGATATGCAGACGCCAAAAAATAGCATAATAAACAATTATCTTCTCTGGTATAATTGTAATGCTTTAGACAGCTTTTATTAGGAACTTTTTTTTCTCTAGGATTATTTGAATGGTTTGGCCACCTTTCATTTGGGATATTTTTTTCTTGAGGATATTTTTAAAGATTTAGACAGCTTTGTTTAATTACATTTTGCCCTTTAACAGCTTAATGGGGGTGTTAATGTATGTTTTTAACATATTTGATAAGAGGTGATATGATCGTTTATAAAGATTTGAACAGATTTGATAAGGGGTTATTTGTACCTATTTCCCCAGATTAGAACAGCTTGACTTAGGTTAATTTTGTGTGTATTTTTTTAGCATATTTTGAAAAGATTTGAAGAGCTAATAACATACATTTTTTTTTTTTAGGACATTTGTAAAGAGTGGGACACCAAGCCAGAAGCAGAGAAGCAGTTTGACCCATTTTATCGATCAGTGTCTGCTGTTGCCTTCAGCACCGGTTCCCGTCTGAAAACACGGGTTCAGCTTCTAAACCAGGTAACCGGCTGCTTACAAACTCTCTCAAGAGTATTAACTTCATAGATTACTTATTGCACTTGATGAATGAGGTCTCTTCAAAAAGATCAGATTACATGCAACAAATTGCAATTTATAGAAATCACCACATTTGCTGGTAAGATAGTAATTGGTAATGCTATTTTTTTTAAATTATAATAGATATAAATCAGATTTGATGAAACTTTCTTCTCTGTTTAAACATGAATGAGCATTTTTATTGTCATTTTCCCCCCAAAAAATTCTTAAGATTGAATAGATATTTATGTAATATTGTTTATCTTTATTTGATTTGACACTATTTGCAGGGCTTATTTAATAAACGTCACATAATTTACACAAGAATAATTTGCATGAATTGCCATAACTAAAAAATATCACATTAAATTGGAACATCACGAGAGGCAGTTTCCCAATAAACCAAACTGAATACTTGGCCACAGTCTTGCTTTATTGATGATTAAAGGTTTTTCATCTATCATGAGCTCAGTGTTGCTCTTTGGTTTGAATTCATTTAATTCTTTGTCACAGGGTGTCAAACATGTTTTTTGCAATAAATAATCAGTAGAAATATGGCTTTGATAAAAAGGTCATATTCATGTACTTGTATATTGATGTAACCAGAAATCTTGATTATACCATATGGTTTGAACTCAATTATCAGTAATAGTTCCTGAAGAAATTTCATGTGCCACAAAAGATTCAATAGAGATTTGCAGATTCCTATTGAATTATTTTTGAGCTTATAGACAAAATTTACTGAACAGCTTTATGTGAATTTGACCAGTGAATACAGTTCAAATATCAATTTCTAATTAGTCAATCTTTAGGGCGGTATAAAAGGAAATGATACTCGTTTTCAATGAAACCATACATTAATGATATTTACTTTCCAGTTGATAAGGTTTCAAAAAATGATTAAACCCCAAGAGCCCCTTCCTGCCATCAAGCGAGCCAATACAGATGTGAGACTGGCTTTAATGCTTGCATCTAATCAACCTTTTCCCCCATATTGGTTTTTGTACCTGGTCCAAATTGACAACAACAGCAGACAACCATGATGAAAGTTAACATCTTGCTCACTTCTATGCAAATGCAGCAGGAGCAACTTAGGAAACAGCTAATGAAATTAAGGATATTTTGCACCTTATCAGCAATATATCTATTTTTCACATGCAGCAGGAGCTGCTTAGGAAACAGCCAATGAGAATTAAGGATATTTTGCACCTTATCAGCAATATATCTATTTTTCATGTTGTTTCCACTGAAAGAATATAAAGGAAATGAAGTGTACATTTTTTTAAGATTTTTTTTTGTCTGCTGTCCCTTTCAATTTTGACCACTCACAAATTCACATATGAAAGGAAAGGTTTAACCATTTTTCATTCCTTATTTTGTGAATCTGGTTCCTGATAACAATTACAAACAAAAGCACATAACACTGTTGTTTAACAAAAAAGACAGTTGTATAATTAAGTCAACAACTTTGTGACAAAAGGAGAAATTTCTCTAAAATAGCAATTGTTCCTTTTATCACAAACGTTTTAAAGTCTTGTTGAAGTTGATGAGTTTTCAAGAATAGGAATGGAATAATGGGCTAATAGATTTACTAATTGATAATTTTGATGTGAGAGCTAATAGTGTGTTCTATGAAATGCAGGATTTGTTAGTTTAAAGAGACTGTCTCGCAGATTGTGTTCTCTGAGCAACAAGAGTTGGAAAGGTGGTTAAAACCGTCCTCACCACTAAATGAATGACCATTTTCAATATCTGTATTTATAAGATACTGATAACCTGCATTTCCATTAAACAATAATTATGAAATAAGCATTTACCCTTTCTTACCAGTTCTTTGAAGAAAAACTCTGTAGATATCTTTTTACTTTATAGATCTGTGTCTTTATTTCATCAGTAGAAAGCATTTTATTTTAAAACGCTATAAATCTCAATATGTGAGATAGTAACTTTAATATTTGTAGAATAACATTATGGAGTTTAAAATAATTGTTTTATTTTCAAATTCAGTGACTTTCTCCTGATGGCGTTTTATTGTTTACAATTTGATGGAATTTTAGAAGAATTCAATTGAATTCAATTGCAGCCTTCTTGCAGAATAGAAATCATGTGATTAGAAATACAGGGTTATTTTAGAAAGATAATCTTTAACAGTCATGAAAATATAACCAACACCCTTTTCTTTTGAATTACAAGAAAATATTTGAATCAGAAAATAGTTCCTTATTTGTGCACTGAAAACTGTATTTCATACATCACACATCTTCTAATGATTGTCACTGCTATTTAATGCTTAACTTTGCGAGAAACTAAAAGATAAGCAACAAAAAAATAGTTTACAATTATTTGTATTGTTATAGTCATAAGAAAGTTTATGCCATTTATTTATGCATCAAGCTGTCTGACTTTTCATTACTCTTTGGCATCATAAAAACCTTGTCAGCCAAAATTTGAAATGTAAAAGCTTTACAAGTGAAGTGTTGACTGGATGATTACTACATGAACATAATTGATTACTGTTAATACACAGTTTAATCATGTTTCATTGACTTCATCATAGGTCTGACAGGATGTTAGATTTTGCCGGATCTTTAACTTATGACCCTTATATATTATAAGTCAAACATGCTACTGGCTGGTCTAATAAAGCTCAGTTTTTTCAATTGGAAGCCAGTTCCCTGTCAAAAAAGATATCATTGGTTCTGGTTCTGGGGTTACCACAATTCATTTTTTGAGAAAAGAGAACGAAAAAGCATTCAACCACAAAGACCATGGAAATGGGAATAAGGTGAACTGACAGACAGCTGAATTTGTATATAAATCAACTATGTCAGAACATGTTTCTCAAAGTTGAGCTACAGAGTGTTATATAGCGCACAAATTAACAAAACATATATTGATATGAATAACATAATAATGTTTCTAAACAGCTTCTATAGATGCCTTACTAACTAAAATAGATGCATGAAATATTTTAGAAAGATTTCGGAAAAAGCAGCCGCTGTCCAGAAGTGAAGATGAAAATTGGAAAAGGCCTTAAAGAGAGAAATCTAATAACGTGCTAAACCCTTTACCAAACGCCTAAATTTCGACTCTCCCAAATTGAAAGAGTTTGCAGACGACATTTTCAAAATGTGTTGAAATTGAAAATAATCTGCTCACAGGGCAGAAAACATTGTGGGAAAAGGATAAATTGCTCGCTAAGAGCAATTTCTTCTTTTCCCACATTGTTTTCCAGGGTCGTCTGCAACAAAATGATCAAATGTCGTTATTGTTTGGTAATGGGTTAAAGTGTGATAGTTGTATTATTCTTTAACATCAGTTAACATTAGTAAATTGCATACCAGTATCCACTGTAAATTTGAAATGGTTTTGCTGCAATAGTTATTACAAAACTGATTGCCCAGTACCTAAATGCTGAATTTTAGTGGTCTAAAAGTGAATAAGGCAATGTAGACTTTGCCCCTGTGAGACCAAATCAGCAGGGAAAGAGTTGAAGAAATTATTTGTGACCACAAGCCATACCTATGCTGAATGGCTCAATAGCAGACTATAGTTAGTTCTTCACAAACATGAAGAGCTTTCTGCAGTCTTATAATGCATACTCATGCTGCTTCTTTAATCTGCTTTCTGTTTTGAGATGATTGTAGTTGAGACATGATATTAACCAATGAATAAGCAAAATAACAAAATTTTATGTTTAACCCTTAAAGTGCTGGAACCGACTTCATGCGTATGCAAAAAGGTTAGATCTAAGCCAGCCCCAAAGTAAATTTGCAGCTGGCCTGTGAGATATAACCTGTTTGCTACTCTGAGTATCTTTTCTCATCAAAATTAAGCAGATATTGAAGGTTTTGGAAAGCAGACATCACGAAAAAAATTTTTTTTTAAATTACCTAGCATTCTAAGGGTTAATGCAAGACTATACATGCAGTAAGTCCTTAAATTCACTTTTGTCAAGGACATGCTATAGCCTTGCACTGAATCCATAGATTAAACTTGATTATTTTACATTGATTGTGATGGAAGCTTGAAGCTTATTAAATTCTCTCTTAATGACTGCTTCCTGGACACTAAACCAGTACTCACCCTAATTTGAGGTCTTGTCCTGGCAATATTCAGTTTGCCTAACGGGGATCTAACCCAGGACCCTCGGTACAAGAGGGAGATTCTCTACCACTGCACCAATAGTGCCCACTGAACTCTTGATAAATATCCTTGAAAATATGTGTGATCAAATGATGTAAATGGGATTAATTTTATCAAAAGGAGGAAAACCTGGATCATAATTTTCACCACTAAGGGTAAAACATTTCCTGGTTTATGGTAAAATGATGTATATATATGTTTTTCAGTTCATACAAAAGCAAAGCACAAATTCCAGAATCAACGAACCTGTAAGAATGTCCTTCAATAAGTTTTTACTATTTTTGACTAGTGCTGACTTATTCTGGGAATGTAATGGAATTTATACAATTATTGACCCCTTTCCTTAGCATTAATAAATGTAGAGCTTAATTTGGCGTTTTAACTAACATAATGTCTATGCAACATGAAATCTAAAAGATTAACAATTTGTGATAAAATTTAACCAAATTACGACATACTATTTTCAATAACTTGACAAAATTCAAAATAAAGACATAATTGACAAACTCCTAGTTACTATAGTTACTCTTGAATAGCTTTCAAAGAAATGCTTATTACCACTTAACTTTTTTTAGGTTGCATTATTTTTAACCTTGAAACATATTTGTTGAAATCTGAAACCAGTAAATTTTATAATTTTAAACATAAGCTCCTTATGTCATAATGTATATCAATTTATCATATAGCCATTTAATGATATTTGTTATTTATATTATGAATTCTTTCAACTGGATTATAGATAAAGCTAAGTTGTATTGCATAGTGTTTTCTTTTTTTTAACATTTCAAATGGATGATTTATAATTGATATTTGCTCCCTTAGAAAACATTAATATCTTCTTTTTAAAGTTTTTCTTTTTTCCCCCAATCCCTATCTTCCTGATTTTGTGACTGTTTCAAATTGAAAGCTATTTCTTATGAGTATCACATAAAAAAAATGAAGAACTTCTATGTAAATTTAAAGGTTTACACCATTCATCAGAATCATTTTGTTCAGGCCTTTGAAAATGTTTTACAATTCAACCCAATACTACACTTGGTGCCTCACTTTTCAATTTTTCATCTGCTTTGGCCTTTAACTTGAATCAGTCACAAAATTTCATATGGGAGAATAGTTTTGTTATAGAATCGATTCTACTGAAAGGGAATGACTAGGCTAGATATGTCCAAATTTTGGTGTTAAATTTACAAATTTCTTACAGAAACAGTTTCTAACAAAGGTCTGGATAAGAAGAAATTGTACCAGAGTCTATGCATCATTTTAAACCTTAGAATGCTGGGTAATTTTCTAAAAATAGATTTGTGCGCCGTCTGCTTTCCAAAACCTTAAATATCAGCTTAATTTTGAAAAGAAGAAAACAGGCTATACCACAGGCCAGCCACCAATTTACTTGGCAGCTGGCCTGGATCTAACCTGTTTGCATAAATATGAAGTCTGTTCCAGCACTATAAAGGTTAAATCTTAGATTGTGGACACTCATTGGGACTGTCATAAATGATTGGTCATGATGCTGGGTTTTGTGAACAAATATATCTGAAGCAAATCAAACGTTTCTATTATATTGACCTGTTTGGGTTCTTTGGTATTAGTTTTATCGTAATAATCCAATAATATTTCATATTCATTTTAGGTTCGGCAATTGGTATGTGCTAAACTGCTACGACTGGGTGACATCTTATTGTGCCCCTTGTTTGTGACATCTCACCTTAATTGTGTACTTCACTTCCCTATTGTAGCGTTTAGAAAATAACTATGCTTTCTTTAGCAGGGTTAAGGTTTTAAAGCAATTCTCAGATTAGTCTTAACTTTGCTTTCCTCAGCTGGAGTAACAGTTATAATCAGTTCTTTGATAAGTCTAAGTTATCATGCCTTCCATGACAGGGTTTGGTTAAGCTTTTAAGTAAAATTTTGGCAAAGTCTAACTTTGTTTGCATATGGTTAGATGGAATTGACATAATTGATTTGATTCCATATTAATTGAAGCAATAGATTTATTGGATATTAGGAATCAAAACTGGTTCTAATTTCTAAAACAGTATTTTTTTTCCTTTGAGTATGAAAGTCCTCCATGGCTCAGTGGTTAAGGTGGGCAGACTTGTGAACTTTATACTTGGGGCCCTTGGTTTAAGCCCCATCAACACCTCTGGTTTCATGGGAGTGCCCTTTGGCTATTCACTTAAGAGCCCTAGCCTAGTACTGAAAAAATTGATGACATGGTGATTTACACCATACAAAAGATCAATGTAAAAGGTTCTTATGGTAAACTTGAAATTCAGGCATATCATAGCTAATGCGACATTTTTAGGGTATTTGTAGAATCTTTAGAAAGAACTTCAACAAAAACAACATAGCAATATTACATGGTTGTATATAACCATTTGCCAATAGTTTTAGTGAACTAACTGTCATATAAGCTGTTTTCTATTATAGAAATAACATGTATTTAACGTTAATGATTTTGTATTCAAACAAATGCATTCCTTTTTTAAATAGCAAATGTCTATCATGGTTATGCAGGTAGAGAGAAAAGCATGTTACACCCTCTGTGTATACCCGCTTTTTGCAAAGTTGTGTCACACTTTAAAGCCTTCATACTTATGATATAAATGTTGACCAGTTTGTTAAGATGTTCAGGTTTAATATATGTGTCTTTGTAAACTTGCTTTGCGAAAATGTCATGGAAATGACAACCACCTATCTAAATTTCATTAAGGTTTTGTTTAAGCGCAGCAGTATTTTGTTTGTTTATTGCTAACCATCCAAGCAATGTCCCTACCATTTTTCCTTAATTTCCAATTAACCTTTGCCCCTTTCTCCTTTACTAATTCCACAGTATGATAGATTGACCACAGGTCCATATTCAAAGCAACAACAGATGACAAATGATCAATAACGCCTGTTTAGTGTAAAGATTGGTTTTTGTCTTTGCTTATCGGGGGTTCAATGCAAGACCATAGTAAGTGCTTCATAAACATGAAGCACTTACTATGGTCTTGCACTGAACCATTGTTATGCTTTCAATATTGATTCAACCACCTTATTTGTTATCATGTAATCATGGAGTATCTTGTGTGACCCATGAGGGATATATGCATTGCATCTTCCAGTCAATTACCTTACATTTTGATGAACCTTTAGCAGAGCCTATAAGGAACTTATGTGACAAAATGAGAAGTCTGTCATGGAGAGGGAGTTATCCTTTCGTCATTTAAGCTTCAACCCAACATCTCAAACAAAGTGTGACACTTTAAATTGTTGTGTGCAGTTGCTTTCTATATAGACCTGTACCAGAATCCAATATAAGGGAATGTGTGGTAAGTACATATATAATGTCTATAAATCTTTAAAGCTTCAAACTGTATAGTTAGTTGTAACACATTGTGACCTCTATGCTTTTTCTTCATTTCACTAGATCATCAAAGCGGAGAAATTTCTTCAAGATCGTAAGGAACTGAGGGAAAATGGAGTAAGATAATTTCACAAATTATTTGGCATGTCCGTATTACTATATAATACAGGTTGTGGTAATGACTTAGCCGTCTAGTATACATTATATGATGATAACTTTATAATTTATACTCGTATCAAAGCTTAAGTTTTGGTTTTAGTGAATAGTTTTAATGACAACCTATGGAGAGGTCCAGATAAGGAGCGTGTGAACAATGCCTTTTTTGCTTAATTCCATTCTAAACTCTTTCTTGCCAATACTTTTTAAACTTGTCTCAACCAAGACAGTTCTAGTTAGTACATTCTTGGAAGGATGTATAATACATTTTTTTTTTAAAAACTTGATGCACATGACCTCTTCACTTATCCAATTACCAAACAATAACAACATTTGACCACTTTGTTGCAGACGACTCTGGAAAACATTGTGGAAAAAGGAGAAATTGCTCGTAACGAGCAATTTTTCCTGTTCCTAAAATATTTTATGCCCCTTCAGAAGATTATTTTCCAATTTCATCACATTTTGAAATGTCGTCTGTTAACTCTTTCAATTTGGGACAGACTAAAATTTGGCGTTTGGTAAATGGTTATCTGGACCTCTGCTAGTAGGAAGTGTTTTAAGAAACAGGTAAGCAAACTTTCCTTATGTTACCTTATATGGTTTTTTGGTCTTTACATCTGACTTTAAGTTTCTCAGTCTTTTGTTTACTAGGAATAGCGTATTAAGTCTGTCAAGTTCTTGTTTTTGAGGAAAAGCATACTAAGTACAGTCCAGCTTGTGTTAAGCAACCATCCTTTTAAGCAGCCAACCTGCCTTAAACAACCACTTCAGAAAGTCCCATTGTTGGTTTTACAGTGTACATCAATTTGTGTTAAGCAGCCAACCTGTCTTAAACAGCCAATTTTCTAAGTCCCATAGGATGGCCTCTAAACACAAGTTTCACTGTATGTCAAATTTCTAGTTTATATTGGGCATAGTAAATTCAATCTGTTAAATACTTCATTATAGACTTATATTTCAAATAAGTTTTTGTATATAAGGCAAAGCATTCTTATTCTGTTTTAGTCTTGTATATAAGGCATAGCATACTAAATCTGTCATTTTTCTGTTTATAAGGTAAAACTTACTGAAACTCTTATGTTCTTGTATACAAGGAATACCATAGAAGTTTTCTTAAATTATTATTTATTAATCAAAGCTTACATAATTAACATATAAGGTATATCCTTCTGAGTCTGTCCAATTCTTGGTTATACGGTTAAGTGAATTAATTTACTCTGTCAAATTCTTTTATATAAGGCATTGCAAACTAAGTCAGCTCTTTGTATTTGAGACAAAGCATACTAAGTCTGTCATATTCTTGTATATAAGGCATGGCAAACTAAGTCTGTCTTATTTTTGTCTTCTTAAGAAATCAGACCATTTCAAAAAGTACATATGTCTGAACCTCTTATATGCTCAATTTTCTTATGCACCAATAGCTGAGGGTTTGGGAAACCATTGTGACAAAAGGAGAAATTGTTTTGCTCAAATAATTTGTCATTAACTTACAACGGTTACCCTCTATCACCACCAAAAGCAGTTGATGTAAGACCCTTGCTTTTGATTTCAAAATTGACTAGTCGCATAATCCTAAAGAAAGCAATGGATTAACTCATAGTTTTATGTTTTATTCATTCTTGCTGTATATATTTTGCAGCATAGTTATATTCATTTCATAAACCAAATACTTTGAAAATATTACAAGGGCTGCATAAACTTGTCTTTTGGCATAAGTTTTTTTTTCCTGCAAATTGTTAATACCATTGCCAACAAAGTGGTTACTTACTTACTTAAACTACAATGCAGGGGTGCAAATAAAGCAGAGCTCAGAGCTCTCCATTGGTTTCTGTGCTGAGCCCATCTATGTAACTGCCCAACAATGTGGTTGGTCATTAACAAAACTTTGTGGAGCAACCTACTTTTTACACTTGATTTATCATAACCATGCGATGGCCATTCCATTGAACAATTTTTGTGTCTGAATGAATAAAATCATCATTACAAAAAGTCATCTTCTGTACCAATTATGTTTATAGAAGAAGTCTAAATGTGTATCTTCTTGCATGGAATGATTATAAAGAATGTAGCGATTCATACACAAACATATGGCTTAAATATAATTACTTATGATAGTTTTGTTTAGACTAAACATAAGTAGGCAATTATTTCTTCATATATGGAACTATTACTTTTCTTACTGGAAATATTCCCAGTTAGTCTTCATTTGGACAGGGAAAGCATGTTTATTACCGGTATTTCAGTATCTGTGCATGTTACTTTAACCCTTTCCACAACACCAAATTTTTCGACTGTCCTAAATTGAAAGAGTTTGCAGACGACATTTCAAAATGTGATGAAATTGGAAAGTAATCTTCTGATAGGGCAGAAAACATTGTGGAAAAAGGAAAAATTGCTCTTTAGAAGCAATTTCTCCTTTTTTCACAATGTTTTCTTCATTCGTCTGCAACAAAGTGGTCAAATGTCGTTATTGTTTGGGAAAGAGTCAACTCAGCATAAAGGAAGAAATATATATATTCTGTATAGTTGTACCTTTGCCAATGACCATGCTACATAACTTGAAAATATCATAAACTCTATGCTCATAACATCACTCATAGCTGTTTACATTATCTTGTTTGACAAATATGTAGAAACCAATAACTGTATAAAACTGATAGAGCATCCATTGAAATGATTTTTTTAATCTTTGCTTATTGAATGGCTGTTTGAAAGTGAAACAGGCCTCAGGTCAGTGGGATGGTACTCTGTTACTGTTAGTAGAATGAAAATGTTTTTGGAATGTGAGAATATGGATATAGAATGATTTAGAAGAGTAAATGCTCGAATATATTATTCATTTTGTATCATAATAGAATATTGAACTTTTTATCATCTAACATAGTTTTGGAACGAGAAAATACAACACATATTTTGAAAGCTTGTTTGTTTAACAAATATATTTTGAAAGGATCATTGCAAAGTATACAAGAAGCACATAAACATGTGCCATTGAAATTTGTGATGCACTGCATGCTTTTTCATTTTCTGCAAAGAAAGAACCATGCATATCTGTAGATGAAAAAAGGTTGAATATGTTAAGACTGGTTATTAGTTAGCTAAATTTAACTACCGTCACACGATACTTTCCAAATTATAGGTTAGGCATCGGTGGAAAAGGGTGTGTCAATAAATCAGAGTATTTGTTGAGCATATTTAGCAAAGGATTTAAAACCAATCCTAAATTAGAGATGTACACAATCATGTGACTTTACTGATTACAGAGAAACTCTAGAAAATCAAGTATTATACCAAGAGATGATGACCTCATTAGTTTATATGTGTTCGGTGAGGAAGAGGAGGAGTTAAAAGAGGAGGCGGAGCTAAATGGGGGTGTGGTCAGTTACGATAAGGTCCACCTACACCACCATAAGGACATCCCCCTTTCTCGGGCCAAGTCTCTTGTGAATGTAAGGATATCACAGATGCATTAAACCCTCACTATTACTCTGGTGTTGCATTGTTTAGACGACATTCCTCAGTGTTGCATATGTGTAGACAAACCATGCCTGTTGCATATGAGTAGAAGATCCATATCCGTGTTTTGCATTTGAAATTTGATTTTTTACCCTTCCGTTTTAGCATTTTATTATTTTCTTTCTGTTTGTGCTTATCCTTGTTGGCATTGTTTGTTGATTAATTCTGTTTGGGTTTTCCTTACAACATGTATTTGTTGTTGTAAATGTTTTTATGTTATTATGCCCTGCTTTTTCTTTTATCCCATTTTCTCATTGATACCTTAAATTTATGTCTTTTTGACATTCAAAGAAACAGCAGACGTCAAATATACATTATGAAAAATAGCATTAAATGTTTATTGATATCTAGATGAAAGCTAGGTTAAATTATATTATAAGTTAGGTGTAGTTTCCCAGTTTGTCTTAGGGATCTATGAAACCTTCTCGTGGGTTCAAATCCTGAGAGGGATATGGATTTTCATGAGAGGCAGTCTCCCGACTGACTTACGGAATGCCGATGGTTCTACCCACCTTGACCAGCCCTTGTGGGCAGTTGAGTATGGGGTCTTCCTCCATCATTAAGAGTCGGGCATCGCTACATAACTGAAATAATGTTGATGTGATGTAAAACCCATATGAAAAAAAAATGAAACCTTCTGAAGACAGTCAGCTTATCTATGGATTGTGAAAAAAGTTCAATAACTTATTGTAATCTTTTTTTAATTTTGCTTCATGGATACATAACCAGTACTCACGCCAAATTGGGATTTAAATAAAAGATCTCAAAGTTGATGCTGATTCTCACTGGATTCAAACCTGTGACCCTCAAGCTTAAAGGCCAATGCCCTAACCTCGGACCATTGTCCTAAAACAGCTTAGATTAAGTAGTGATCATTCACTTATTCTTTTGAATATGGTCAAGTCCTCAACTATTTTACAATAATCCTTTCCCTGCCACATTTTGTTCCCCAATGTGGTTTTCTGTTGTTACACATATATTCATCAAAAATGTACTAATGAGTGCAAATTACATGGATTTTTTAATGACTTTTTGGAAAGTTTCTGACAATGTTGTAGTAATCCTCCTTTTCTTGACCTCTGTTTTCATTCCAAAACAGACTTATTTCTTGGTTTGCATATACATCTGTACTTGGGGTTTGACTGCAATCCTTCCACAGTTTGCATACTTAATTGCATGTCACCTTTTTGCTTGCAGTTGTGATATTTTGTCCTTTCATCAAATCATCACCTTATAACTTCATACATTGTTCCTATTCTATTAAAGTACCACCAAATTACATTGTAAAACAATACATGATACTCACTAAATGCAATGTCGAATAAGCTTCAATTTGACATTCAGAATTTTGGAACACTGCATAAAACTTTCAGATGCTCAAACTATATTCATATTTATAGTTCTATTTTTACGTAGAGAAGAATGTAGTTTTCATGCTATTAACATTATAAACCGGGGGCCTCCGTGGCCTAGTGGTTAGAGTACAGAACTTGAAATCACATGCCCCCTCTCCGCGTGGGTTCAAATCCTGAGAGGGATGTGGATTTTCATGAGAGGTAGTCTCCCGACTGCCTTACGGAATGCCGATGGTTCTACCCGCCTTGACCAGCCCTTGTGGGCAGTTGAGTATGGGGTCTTCTCCATCATTAAGAGTCGGGCATCGCTACATAACTGAAATAATGTTGATGTGATGTAAAACCCATAAAAAAAAACAAAAAAAAACAAACATTATAAACCAATGAAAGGTTAAATTAGAAGCATGTTATTTCATTTGCACCAATTACTCATTAATCATGGCATATTTAGTTACATGTTTTGAAATGGTATGGTTTCCATAGTCAGTCAACACAAATCAATCATACTTATTCAATTCAATGTAAAACAGCTGACAAACATGTTTAATGAAGTCTATTTGACATATTTGTTAAAAAAAGTTCATATTGGACAACGGTTATTGACTTTGAAAGCATGTTTTGCATCACTGTTGTTGAATTAATAGTATGTACTGTGTAACATCCATCAGCGTGGCCTAGTGGTTAAGGCGTCCGCCTCTGGACGGGTAGGTCAAAGGTCCTTGCCCCACAGAAGGCGTTTGCACAGAGAATGTTTCTTGTGGGACTTGTTCCGAAATGGCCGGCTTGTGAGCTGTGAGCTAGTTAATTTTAATGGTTACCGACTTATATCCGCTTGGCGCCTGGCATGATGATAGAAGTTGGGAGTACATGGTATAAACTGTGAAAAGTGTCTCATAAGCCAAAACTGGCTGGCCTTTTCAATAGGGGTGACACAATAATAAATAATTTTTTACCTTTACCTTTTACACATAGGAATGCTGTCTGCAGTGATTTTGATGAAAATCTGTAACGAACGACATAAAACATTAACCATCAGTTCACTTTGTTGGTTCTGTCCCTTGTCATTTTGAAATTGGACTGTTTTTAAATTTTGTTTTTTCTTTTGCATACACACATCAAATGTATATTCACCTGGTTATTTCATAATGATGTAAGCATGCTTTGACAACAGCACATTATGTATATGTATATTGTTGCAAATCCAATGTCCGATTGGACGTCTAGTGCAGAATTATTATTTTTTGTTTGTCAATGATGAAAATTGTAGAAGTGGTAGCAGTAGTAGCCTACAAGGCATTTTTCTTTTAATTTTTCAACATCAGCGAAGGATTGTATGTTTATGCTTCAATATAGCATCATAATGGGTTTTTAACCTATCGCTCCTTCTCAGAAGTCTATAATTGTTGAGAATTGGGAAATCTAATATCATTTCTCCAAAAGTAGTGATGCAGAAACATATTGATATACTCCTCTCTGTCTGTAAGTCTATAACAAAACTTTTCCTGTATTGTACATGTAATAAGATATAGTTCTCATTGAATCTTTACTAAATAATTTTTCATCTTTATCTTGCTTAAAAGTTACATATCTAGTAACATTGCATGTGCAAATTAAGAGTTATGGCCCCTGAATGTTAAAATAAAATTTCTTGTCTTTTCTTATTTCTTTGTCAAAAAGGACTCATGTAACAATTGTATTTGCTTAGAAATTCAAAGTAATGGTCCTTAAATGATAAATTGCTTTCCAAAGCATTAATATGAAATCTATACCAAATGTGATTATAATTTTTGTTACCATAATATCTTGCTCAAATTTTATATTGAGCCAGATACTCCAGATTTTGAGAGCTTTTGCTCTTAAAAAATGAAAAAAGGATGTTTTGAGCTTGTCTGTTTTTAATTCATGAAGTTCTCGGCCAAGGTTTTGCAGCAAACCTTACTGAAATGTCATAGAAAATTTAGCTCAGGTCTGATAACCAGCAAGATCGTCACAGAACTTTGAACTTTAGAGTAACAGCCACTGCATGATACAAAATGGAGAGATACCTTGATGCAGCGTGATGACATGTTTTTCTCTAAATCAATTTCTAGTTGAATATTGTTGTTGGTTTTTATAATATAACCTTCTCTTGTCACAATGGTTATTTATGCTGCCTGCTTTATTCCCTATGTTAATTGAGCTTTTGTCATATTGAGACAACTTTCATTTTGTTATATAAACTGTCATATACTTTGAATGTAAGTTGGTTTTGTCTGCATTTTAAAATTAGTTCACCATTTTCTCCCTAACCCCTCGTGTTGAAGCAGCCACTACAGAAAACTTTTATAACCACTGTGACAAAAACATACTTGATTGCTCCTAATGAGCAATTTTTCATTTTGTCACAGTTTTATTTGTCATTTACATATGTATTTGTAAAGAAAATGTTGTTGATTTGTTTTTGTCTGATGATGCTTTGAATTTGTATCAGTCTCACTATAATGTTGCATGTTGTACATGAACAAAGGCTCTTCTGTATTTGTAGATAAGTACATTACAACATATGTTTCGTACAGTATGACTGTCATACATGTTCATTCTTTTATAGAACAACTTGAGAAACCAGTGCCTTCCATTAATTGAATATGCCCCAGCCACAGAAGGTGCCTTTGATATCATTGTTATGATAATGAGAAATAACAAAAGTTCAATGGCATTTAAATATCAATACTGTGGGAAGTGTGTTTAAGACACACATGTTAAGCTAAACCTGTTGCTGGGGCCTCCGTGGCCTAGTGGTTAGAGTACAGAACTTGAAATCACATGGCCCCTCTCCGCGTGGGTTCAAATCCTGAGAGGGATATGGATTTTCATGAGAGGCAGTCTCCCGACTGACTTACGGAATGTCGATGGTTCTACCCACCTTGACCAGCCCTTATGGGCAGTTGAGTATGGGGTCTTCCTCCATCATTAATAGTCGGGCATCGCTACATAACTGAAATAATGTTGATGTGATGTAAAACCCATATATAAAAAAAAAACCTGTTGCTTCTAGTTTTCTAGCAGGTCAAACAGAAAGCAGTGGATGACATTAGTAATAAAGTAAAAGGACTTTTGACCAATACCTTGCACAAATCTATCTAGAATAGGTTTTGACCAGAATGCTCTTTACCTCTACAATTAAAAACATTTATTCCAGTTGGCTTTGATTAATTGGTGCATCAAGGTCGAAGCTTAAAGATGTTTACAAGTATTTAGTTTATAAATGATCTGATTTCATAAAACATTATTTTTATGGTTGGTTTGCAAATGAAATATAAAATGATGAAATTTATCTGGTATTGCATGATTACAATGATAGTTGTTTGGTATATTTATCCTCTTTTTTATCACAATCCCCTTCACCATTTTAAATGATTAACTGTTTAAAGTTTCTTTTATAAGTTGTGTCGTCTAAATAAAAATGTCTGTATTTTATGCGCTATATCTCTGATAGCAATCAAATTACCAAGTAGATGTGATTCTTATTGAATATAACACTCGTAATAACTGATTGACCTAAAATATTTTTTGCTTTGACAAAATGTATATATAATCATCAAAGGATTGCGAAACAAGGAGGTTTCTTTAATTTAGTTCATCTGACATTCGAAAAAAAAATTAACATTGTTTCCCTTAGTAAATAAAAGGAATTTCAAATAAGTATTCAACATCCTTGCGAAAGGAATTATTCTAAATCCAATATCTTTTTCTCTTGAAATGCATCGAAATTGGACATCAGATAAGAGGTAGAGATGGAGATGGTGATTCTTTGGCATCTGTTGAGCTAGGGCCATACATGAGGTCTGCGTCTCCCGACTTGAGAAAACATAAGAAAACATTAGCCCTGAACGACAAAGGCAACAATCTCATCAGTAAATCACTGCAGGGCTTACATGTGAGTGATCTATGTTTGAACTGTGTAACCGATCTAGCTCTTGTAGCTTGCACCCAGTGTTACCTCCTGTACTACTTACTACACAGGAAGGCAATGTCTATTGTGGTTCTGATGCACATTTCATAGAAGTTCTGTCTCATTTACACACAAACACGCATACTATTCTGTTTCTTGTAGGAAACAATGTTCTTTAACACTTTACTTTTGTCACAATGTATTTAAGTTGATTTGTCTGTCTAACAATTTTGATATCATTTCTTGGCAAAAAAAAGGAATTGACTAACATGTACATGATCTTTTGGTTTGAATCATATTAGTGGTGATTTAAACTTCCAAGAGCGTTATAGTGTCCAGGCTGATAAGTTTTGCTGATGGTTTTATCTGTCTTGACAGCCCTTATTATCAGTCAAGTGGTTTGCCTCCATCCATAATGACATACGTATAGCAATCAACTGAATTTCTTTTTTACTTGATAAAGACAAACACACAAAAGACTACCTAATGTGAAAATGTTGTTAGTATTGAGAAAAGGTTTTGTTTATGTATACGTTAACTTGTTTTGTACTTTCTTCATGTCTAAAATACTGTTCTCCTTATGGTTGCTGGGTTTCTGATAATATTGATGACATTTGACATATCCGATGATTTTGACACCAATAACATAAAAAAGGATTTGCTTTTACTTTATCATAATGCTTTCAACGTAAAGCCTATATGTTAATTGCTCTTATAATCAGTAACTTCTTTTGTAAAGTCCTGCTCGAATTTTGTCACAAGAATATTTGCTTAGCTTGTAGTGTGAAAGCTTTTCAGAGTTTAAGTGTCAGTCTGCAAGGTGTATGTGCGCTTGTTTGTTGTCTGAAATTATGTAAAAGAAATTGCTAACTTGAAACCAATATACATATCATATTGTCTTTGGGATATATAGGATGAAGGAATTGCTGTAGTATTGCAATGAACCCTTGGTATTTTATATTTTTTGGGTTTGGTCTGGTGGTGGTTGTGATCACTTATCGACCACAAACAAGCACAAACATTCTAATCTGTTGCTGTAAGTGTGTTAGGTGTTGTGTAAATTGCTTTCTGCATAATATTTAAATAAAAAATTATGTTCTAAAAAAAAAAAAAATGAGAAACATCACAGCCTAAAGGACAAATTACTCATGATGAACCATTTCTTCTTCTGTCACAAAGGTTTCTTCCAAAATTAACATGAAAGTTAATACTTATGATATTGTATAGACTCTCGCAACTCGGTCCAGTAACAAAACAAAGGACTCAGTTTAGAGCCAAATCATCATCAGCTTCTGCTTTCAATTTGACTAGTTACGTATCCTGCATGAGTTAAGGGGTTAAAACTGTCTGCTGAAAATACCTCTGATCAGGATTATAGTCAAAGTCACACAAAAATGATATAAAGTATCTGATACTGTGGTCATAGTACTCAAAATAAGTAATAGATGCAGTCAAGGTCGAGGGCACAAGGTCATTCAAATGTCTGCTTTTGCTTTTTTTTTGTAACTGGCACAAATATACATGGAAAGGATTGAGTTAATTGTGTAAATGCTGTACTTTTTAGGCATATGATCTTTACCAAATTCATGCTTTTGTTGGTCCAATTTTATCTCTTTCTCTCTCCTTTACCATCTTTCAAACCATACAAAATGTTGTTTGCTTGTATATTTCTGTGTTAGATTTAGATACCTGTCTATTTTCCTTTATTTCATCTTGTTTTCACCATATGGCTTGCAGTCTTCCCTAGGGAATGGCAAGAAATGTCAGGATCAATGCATAGATGCACTGTTCAGAGCCCTCGTCTATCCAGGAAAGCCGTTACATAACTGAAAAACTGTTGGTACAGTGTTAAACACCTTACAAAATATATGCACTGACCACTATGAAATGATATAAATTATCTTGAAAATAGATTTAAAAGGTGCTTATTCACAAAAGCGAAAATTTGGTAGTCAAAATAAATGTTGTTGAAAGAGACAGTCTTTGTATTGTTGTTTGATTTACAATTAAAAGTCACTATTGAAAGCATTATTAATTCAAGAAGCGACAATTTAGCTAAGTATGTATAATTTATATGTGATAGATCTCAAAAGCAATGCCATGCTTTTGGATTAAAATACATGTTTATTCACTGTATACACACTTTCATTTCAATTTTGCTTCCAATGGCTCTTCTCCAGTGCCAATCATTTACCAATAGATCTGTTTTGCAGTTTTGAAGAAGTTAGTTTTTAACTTCCAAATTTGCTCACATCTGTGAACAAGCATCTTTAAGGATTATGAAGTAGTCATGTGTAAGTACATGTAGGTTTTTTTTTATAACAATTTGTTTAATTGTAAGTTATTTATTCCTGCTTCTTTGCTAGTTCTCGAGCTTTTAAGAATGTGACACATACAGTTTATTTTTGTTTTGCTAAATGACCTCAGCAGTTGATGTGCCTTAAAGCACCATTCATTCATTAATTCCATTTTTGATTTGAAGCCACCCTGATGCTTTAGTGTCACCGCTGTTTATATATGCAACTCAAGGATTCACTTAATCTTATAGTAAGTCCTTCATGTTTGTGAAGCCCTTATTATACTCTTGAATTGAACCATTGAAAACTTTCTACCTCATTTTATAAATGTGTGGAGAATATATGGCTTTTATAGTGTGCTCAATTAATTTATAAATACACTCAATAAATCAGGCTTTTGATTGGTCAATATTCAGTTGAGTCACCTTATAGCCTCAATGAATTTTGATTTTTTATTGAACATCTGCCCTTTTCTTCATAAAAAGATGATTGAGTATGATTCAGGGAATAATGTTGCATTTTAACCCTTATAGTGCTTGGAATCCACTTCATGCTTATGCAAACAGGTTAGATTCAGGCCGTCCACCAAGTAAATTGGCGGCTGGCCTGTGATCAAACCTGCTTGCTACTCTGAATGTCTTTCCTCATCAAAATGAAACAGATATTTAAGGTTTTGAAAAGCAGGCATCACAAAAATAAATTTTCTTGGGTTAACACAGTAGGGGCTGAAGTAACAGGCAATATCTTTTTTGTTGCAATTATTTCTTTAAGATATTTTTTTCAAATATAAGTGTTGTCTGCTATTGCCTTCATTTTGTGCCAGCTAAAAACTTTGAGGGAATGGGTGAAGTAAAAACAAATGAGTTAAAGTCTTCAGAAATGCATTGCTTAAGGTACTAGTTTTCCTACTGCTAGCTTTTTCGGATTCCTTTTGCATGAAATGTACTTTTAATTTAGACACTTTATATTGGATTTTTTTTATTAGTCTCTATTTAAACCATAAGGAGATAATACCTAGTGAGCATGGTTATTAGTATTTCTTTAATTATATTTGTGAAAAGGTGTTGTGATGATAGGGAAAATTGCTTTTTGTGTGCAATTTCTCTTTTTATCACAGTGAATACTTAACCCTTCTGCTATAGAAGTGTCATACCATAAAGCATGATGAAAGGTGAAATAAGAAATATCTCACATAGGTGTTTAATATGAGGTTAATGCAGGCCATGTTAACATCTTCATTTTTCCCCCATTTTGTTCCCCCCAAGTGTTCTTCTTTTCATCTTCTTTATGCAAATTCAATGTTGTATGCTTGAGTCTGACTTTTCTGTGAGGGTTTAATGTATGTTTTGACAATGATAATACTTGACGTATTTGGTTTGTTATTTATTGTCAATGTAGAGGGCTACATCAAATATTGTTTTTCATTAACAGCCAATAAAGAAAGTTGGTTATTGTTAATTGCCAATAAAGAAAAATCATTCAGTTTATTGTTAAGCGACAATAAAGAAGATGCTTTCTATTCATTATTAATTGCCAATACTGTCTTCCAAGGAACTTACTCATTGACACACATGTAAAACATGCATTGATACTGTACAAACAATATTCATGGATTATACTGATCAAATTTGACAAATCTTTGCTGACAAAACTATACAGTTCTTTGAGGGTTCAGCACTAGGCTATAGTAAGTGTTTTACCTTTTTGACAGTTTTTGCTATAGTCTTGCTTTGAACCCTCATATCGCTGAGAAAAGTAATCATTGTTATTGCAAATTTAGATAGCATTGAAAGTACTGAATTGACAGTTATACAGTGGCAGTTTAAATCAGAATCTGAAGTAATACATGATACTGTAAATCAATTGTGTATTGATTGATATTTCAATTAAAGATCAACACTGTTATTGAACATTTAGAATGGATATATCTTATTGATGAAAAGTTAATAATACATATAAGGTTTTAAATTATTTCTGATAAATTATTGATATTGCAGGTAAAGTTGCATTTCACTTGAGTTAAATTTGAAGTTGTAAATTGAGAAGTACATGGTACTTGTATTGCTTATGAAAACAAAATGATGTTTGGAAGGCAGGTTTGTTGATATATTTATTGATCTTTGTAATTTAAAAATGTGTTGTTAGTCAAGATGAGAATCGGTTGATATTGACAATTAACAACATATTGATGCTACTGATTCCAATTAGCTTGATAGTATTGTGAAAACTCAATGGTATTGTTCAGGTAAAAGATTTGATGATATTGCTTTTGAAAAATGTATTCATATTGCCAGAAAAAGAGCACTTCCTCAACATTTTCCCAAGTTTTGACATGGCATGGTTTTCCTGTGGTCTGCAGAGTGTGGTAAAGCTAGAGAGCTTGGATATGATAAATTGCTAATAACATGATAATTATTGCAGGTTATTTTAAGTTTAAGCATTTTTGTCCCTCCTCAAAGCTAATTACTAAATCTCGAAGTATCCTTGGGAATGGTGCTTTGTACAATGCGTGTGTTGAGACTTATTTAATGATTTATTTAATACTGATTACCTTCAATAGTGATTCTTGGAGATTAAGATCGGGACAGCCTCTAGGAGCAAACCCATCTCAAACAGTTGTATTTCCAAGAATGGTTTCTGACAAAAAATGTATACTAACTGGCTGTTTCAAAACTGAAACAAGTTTCCATTGAGATTTTGATCAAAGTTGTAAAGTTTGTCAAACCTGTCATTTTTGGTGCAAACCTTTTTGAAACTGTGCTACATAAAGTATTGACATAGGCAAATAATGCAGTGATAGCCAGTGAACTTCTCAAAGAGTAACTTGTGACTGGTTCAAATTGAAACCAACTAAATACATTAAAGAGATCATGTAAGATATACAAGAAAAACTTTTTTCTATTTTTTTCTATTTTTTCTAATTAATGTGTGTGCTCTGCTGTCACTTTCAGTTTTTGACAAGTCAGACTCTCATGTTTGAGAATGAGTTAGTTTAAAACTCACTGTAATGATTCTTAAACAGATTAACTTCAATAAATGAGTGACAGAATGTTTCCAAAACTAGTTTGTTGCCATGATGATTATTCCTTTATCTTCATAGTTCTATGATTATCATTATTTGGTGTTCATTTTCATGTTTTAATCTCTTACAGTTTTTCTGTGCATAGTGTATGAGTGATCCAATAGAATACCCTTTTTTATATGGATTTTGAGAACCCTTGTCCATGTTCTGAGTTACTTGATGCAAAGAAGATTTACCTTGTTACATTTCATGAAACCTTTGTGACTGGTCATTTTTAAAACATCAGTAGACAACAATGGCAACTTCTGTGATGATCAGTTGGTCTTTATGAGCAATTTCTCCTTTTCTCACAATGGTTTTTGTTAAATATCATAGAGAGAATGAAACTATGAATGATAAGTAATGGTAGCCTACCGCTTCTTTTTAATTTCTATCAGTCATAAAAATCCATATTTGGAGGCTGCAGCCTCTTTTTGTCTTAAACATCTCCAGAAGGTGCGAGTTGGTGCTGTATTTTTGAATAAGCAAGTTGAAGCTATATTTTTTATCAATATTTCAATTTCAACATGTGTATCTTAACCCATCATATTGGCTCATCTTGAGACTTCTGTGCTTATGAAACCATTGATACTTAAGGATCAAATTTAATAACAAAAGTTTCTTCTCTATATTGCATAGAAATTTCTTTTTACACTTTATATTGCCGTCTGCTGTTGTTTTTTATATGAACAAATTTCTTTTTAATTTCTATCAGTCATAAAAATCCATATTGGGAGGCTGCAGCCTCTTTTTGACTTAAACATCTCCAGAAGGTGCGAGTTGATGCTGTATTTTTGAATAAGCAAGTTGAAGCTATATTTTTTATCAATATTTCAATTTCACTCTTAACCAGTCATATTGGCTCATCTTGAGACTTCTGTGCTTATGAAACCATTGTTACTTAAGGATCAAATTTAATCACAAAAGTTTCTTCTCTATATTGCATAGAAATTTCTTTTTACACTTTATATTGCTGTCTGCTGTTGTTTTTTATATGGACAAGTTACTCAATTGCATATTGTGGATGAAGAAGGCAGATCATCACCCTGCAGGCCTGCGTAGGTTAAATAGTTTAATTCAGGGGTCGTTGCAAGACTATTATGAATCCTGCACTTTTGACTTACAAATGTCTTGCACTGAGCACTTTAAATTCCACATTAAGTAGATGTATGATAGCAGGGTCAAGGGGTATTGAACTTAAACCATTAAAGTGCTGGAACTGACTTCATGCTTATGCAAACATGTTAGATCAAAGGCCAGCCCCCAAGTAAATTGGCGGCTCGCCTGTGACCTAACATGTTTGCTACTCTGAGTATCTTTCCTCATCAAAATTAAGCAGATATTTAAAGTTTTGAATAGCAGACGACACAAAAATCTGTTTTTAGAAAATTATCCAGCATTCTAAGCGCTACGCAAGCTCATTTTAGAGTCATACTCAGTCATCATGGTTGCAAGCATGTTTTTATTTTGCCACAAGGGTTTTAATCGCTCATTTGATGCAGTGTTGTATCTATATGAATATGTATTAATCATCCATAAACCTGAATGTTAGTGTGTACTTGTCTAGATTTTGCTAAAATGTTTAGTTATGAGATTTAATGTTTTTTTATTGTCAAATAACAATTAGTAAGGCTCTTATTATTTTCAATTATTGTTTTCATCTATTGTACTTTCAATTTGATTTGTTGCACATTTAATCCCTGGTTCAATAATGAGTTAATTTGATTGTCTTGCAGCAGAATACAATTACACAGTTAAAATCATTTATGAAAAATAATCTTGATTCTGATTAAGGCGTAGGCTATTAAAGCGTTGAAATAATATCATAATGATTTGACAAAAAGCGTGTTGACTTTTTCAAACAGTTAAAATTAGACAGATGAAAGAAGCATATAGAAACACTTTGCAGTCATTTCTTTTGACATAATGTTTTAATTCTAACGCACAAAACATCATTGTTCATTTTTCAGTGTCATCTGATTTTGTTTTTAATTTGGATCAGTCACAAAATTCAATATGTATGATTAGATTGAATGGATTTATTGCCTTTTTAAAATGTGTATGTTTAATTTGTGTCTTTTTCTTTTAGTTAAAAAAAGATAATATTTCATAGATGATTTAGGAAACAAATGATAAATTACAATTTGATTATTCAATTAATTTAAATCATTTTCTAGCTTTAAAGAGTGAAATGATTAACATATTATCTTTAATAACCTAACATTTTCATAAAAACCATTTCCAATAATTTTCAATTCATGATTAAATTTCATATGACAGAAGAATAATTCAAGTGTAATTCAAATAATTAAAAGAAGAAAAATAATTAAAAACTTCTATCATAGTTACCGGTATTGTAGGCATGAATATATGATTACTTATCTCCTATTTGATCTTAATTGAGAACACATTCGTCAGGATCTAGCAAAATTGATTATAGGTGATATCTTAATGAAGGGAGTATTTTTTCTATTGCAGCAAGAGACAACACGTGAGAAAACTGGAAGAGTGGTTCGGTCTGCGGAGGGACACAGGAAAAGCACAGCATGTGTCCTACAGTGACCAGCCTTTTGTTAAAACTTGCATTTCACTCATTTCTCTATTAACTCATTACTTCATAATGTAATGGGATAAATTATTGTTGATTGATTTAATTGTTGTCCTTTCTATCTGTGATACCATTTTATACAAATAGTTTATATGATTTGGGCATTTATCAAGAAAATCAGTTTTAGCAAATTGTTTTAACCCATTCTAGATTTATTCATCAATCTCTTTGCCTTGTGCAAAAGCCTTTAAACATCTTTTTAGAAGACATTGTGAGAAAAAAGGACAAAACTAGCATATGTTGGAAAGGTTTGATAATTTTATGAATTACTGGTAGATATTGACTGGCAGCTTAATTTGAATTTTTTTCGCACTTTGACGACTTCATCTGTTTTAATGTGCTGCAAATTTTAAAAACGTTGAAGTTATATCAATAGGACCCACTGAGATAAAATGATAAATTTTTGTTGATCAGTTCTTTCTTTTATCAAGGCTGTTTTAAGTTTTATGCTAAAGATACAGCAACTTCAATCTATATTGAATAAAGGGTTAATTGTGCTAAATGTTCATTTTATCTTTGAAGATGGTATGGAATATATTTGCTATGTTTTACATTGTTCAGCATTTCCTTTATGTTACAATATACTGTTTGATATTCGCCTCTATTTTACATTATTTGATGTGCTTTTCAACCTTGTATCAAACTTTATTTATTTACTGATTTGAGAACTTATCCATTGTTTTAAATTGGAAGATTTATTACTCAACCTCTAAAAACAGTAATTCAAACCTTGTGAGGGGTCGTCTGTGGCCTTGTGGGTAAGGTGGTCGACTTCGAATTTATGGGTTCCAGCTTCAATCCTCACGGATACCTCTAATTACGTGGATACAAAGACGTTTCAGAGCTCTAGTTTGGAACTGGTTAATCCAGGAAAGCTGTAGTATAACTGATTTTTTTTGACACAGCGTTAAACCTCATAAATAAAACCTTGTGGGATGAATTTGTCTGCAGTAGTTATGTGAAGTACAGGATACCGTTTTACATAACATTAAATGCTTACGATTTGCCTTAGTTCAAAACAACATTCCCACTTATTTCAGTATTGGGCAAAGCAATGGTGCAAAGTCACACATCTCTATGAGACGCTTCCAATGATGTGTCGCATTGCAATATTGTACTTTCAGTCAATATACTATCCATGTTTATCAGTTTTGACATACGCAAATAGTTTCCTTGATTTGTCTAGTAAAGCAGTACCCTGGTTCTGTTTTTTTTGTTGGATTAATGTTTTACACCATTTTCAACAGTAGTTTAGTTATATCATCGCGTTCAGTGCTCTGACCCATGCTAAACATATTTCCGCAATATTTGGATTGGTGCCTGGACCAAATCTAAACAACAGCATAGAGAAAAACATTCATTCTCTATAAGATAATGGGTAGTAACCATTGTGACAAATGTTTAAATTGCTCATTAGGAGCATATAATGCTATTGTCATAATTGTTTTCGAAAGTTTTCTGCAGCGGTGCAACATCAAAGTGAGGTTTTATAGAGTGAGGGATTAATATATTTCCTCACTAGGGCTACTTTTCCAATTGTAACTACTCGGGTATTTCCGTGAGCTGAGAAATACACCCCGTTCGTAAGTGTGGGGTTACAAATTTCGGGGTAAACCGTCCCCAAACATATTTCCTATGTTCATGCTTGTTTAGTAGTTCAATGTACATGTATATGGAGGTGTTGAACATCATTTTGTATCATTATTTTTGAATGGTTACTCATACATGAGAGTGAAATCATAAGTTGTGATATATATGTTTCCTTTATCAAATTAAATAACTATTTAGACTTTACATTAAAGATCTTTATTTGAAAACAAAAGAAACAACGAAAGAAGTCTCACAAGCAACAATATGGCAGCTTCCATATTACTTCAGAGGTTTTATCATTACATAGACCACCTGATGAGTCCAGATTGCTACTTTTCATCTACAATGACAAATTAAGTTTCAAAAATGCAAAATTTTCATGATGTTTGTTGAATGATACATTGATGTAATTATGAATAAATAGACATGCTTGTACATGCATGCATATTATTATTGTCACCACATTGCCACATGTTCTAGTCACAAGCTGTTACAAGTCTCTTTGAATTGTTTGAAAGCCTAACCCTAAGAATGCTGGGTAATTTTCTAAAACTAGATTCATGTGTCGTCTGCTTTCCAATACCTTAGATATCTGCTTAATTTTGATGAGGAAAGATACCCAAAGTAGCAAACAGGTTAGATCACAGGCCAGCCGCCAATTTACTTGGTGGCTGGCCTGGATCTTACCTGTTTGCATATGCGTGAAGTCGGTTCCAGCACTATATATATGGGCTGAATGACTGTTAACCTGTATGAAATTCTTTGAAAGACTTGATTTAACCAACAGGCTCAAATCTGAACATACTGATTGTAAAAGTCCTTGCTACTGACAAGTAATGAAACCATTGAGACAAAAGAAGTATTTTCTTATACAGAGCAATCTCTCCTTTTGTCACAATGGCCTCATCCCAAGATATATTGTTTAAGAATTTTTAATTGTCATATCTGTAGACTGTTTTGATGTTCTAGACCCACCAACACCTCTGGTTTCATGGCAGTGTCCTTTGGCAAGTCACTTCAGAGCCATAGCTTAGTACTGGTGATCCAGGAAAACCGTTACATAACTGAAAAGCTGTTGACATGGCATTCAAACCAATACAAACAAAGTTAGTGCATCACATTTGTGAAGAAATTATCATAGTCTTGCATTGAAAGCTCCATATATGTGAGGAAGGGCTAGGATGCAAATTGTTCAATTTTATCTGTCCGTCCATTTAACATGTCAGTGTCTTTGTTGCTATTTATTAGATTACCATTATTAAATATGTTTTACGAGGTTATATACATTTTATGATAAAATATCTTAACTTTCTCTAAGCTTTGATTGATATTACCTAAGTCTTTGGAAATAAAAGATTATTTACATTAATTTTGTTAACTTGGTACTTAACTCTTTGCTTTTATACTTTTGTTAACTGGGTTTGGTTTTATGTTGTTTTCAACAGGATAAAGAATACTTAAAGGGTCCTTTGTGGCCCAGTGGTTAAGGCGACAAAGAACTCGGGGTCCTTGGTTCAAGCCTTGCTAATACCTTTGGTTATGTGGGGAAGTCCTTGGCAAGATTCTTTAGAGCCCTAGCTTGGTACTGGTGAATTTAAGAAAGCCGTAACATAACTGAAAAGATGTTGAACGTCAATAAAATCCAATATGAACAAACAAACAATTATGCTGTTTTCCACGAGAAAAAGTATTGGCTTTCCTGAGATATGTTTATACATGTATCATCTCCAGTAGGGATGATATTTCAAAATATGAAAAACATCTACCACAAAAGGGATTGTATTGTCAAAAATCTGACATACTATCTTTAGTAACCACTTTTAGATCCTGGCCGTCATACACTAAATATATATAGGTAAAAAGTAGAATTTGCGTATGGTATTCAGCTAGACCTATGCTTCTTATAGATATTCATTAAAAAAAAATCACCAAAATAAATTAAGGTAATTAGTTACGTCACATGGGCTGTCAAGTGCCTGTCATGTGACGATGTACACCTAACTTAGAAGATACTAGCATCAGCGTCCATTTTTGTTTTCAGCGTGTAGTCTTAGTATCACATGAGCATCACATGATCGGTTGTTCATAGCTTGACGCTATATTTAGATTATATCAGATTTCCCTCGGATTTTTATAAAATGAAAAATGTCAAAATTCATCCAATATGCTATTGGTTTCTCTGCTGAAATCTTTATTCCTTTATTTTGAAAGTTTAAAAAAATATTCCTATGAAGCACAGAAACTTTAAACAAGGATATGCTGTATTGCTTTTCATGAATAATCATCCTTTTTGTCTCAATAGCTTATTTCTACGCGAGAAACCTAAGGACTTGGTCCAGTCTAACTTCCACCTGTCTCCATCATGTTAAACAGCACTCTTTTGAGAAAGACTGCTCCAAATTCTTACTTTATCTAGCCCATGTTATCTTTATACTATCTTAACACAAACTATTTGGTGGGTTAAATGTGCCTCATGACCAATCAGGTTTTTTTTTGCTATGGGCCGATTTCCAGAGATTGGGCGAGTCAATTCATATGGTAGAGGCCAAGCCCAAACATCTTTGGTTCAAACCGCATGGGCATGTAGTACAGTTGAATACAAGCAAAACTGGTTTTCAACAAGTCGGAGCAATCACACAGTATCAACATATTCACTCTGGAAGAAACAATTTACTATAGGAACATGTTGTAAGTGGGACTTTCAATATTTCAAAGAACTACCTTCTAGGCTACAACAACTTGTAAGTGTTTCTACACCAGGCCAACACAATAAAGAAGATGTATTTTCGCCTTCTTATTGTTGGTGGCTGTATTTATTAGGACAGGATACTGACTTCATTCAAAGTGATGGCTTTAGTTAACCCTATGTTCTCTCATTGTGGATATTCAATATGCTAGTTTTTCCAAGCAGCAATGCGAGGGTTCAATGCAAGACTATAGCAAGTGCTTCACAAACGTGAAGCACTTGCTATAGTATTGCGCTGAACCCTTGAATGAACGTGAAGCACTTGCTATAGTATTGCGCTGAACCCTTGAATGAACGTGAAGCACTTGCTATAGTATTGCGCTGAACCCTTGAATGAACGTGAAGCACTTGCTATAGTATTGCGCTGAACCCATGAATGGGTTTAAGATGCTTGTTCATAGATGAGACAAATTCAAAGGCAATGTAAAATGTAGACAGATCTCAAAACAATTTTCGGATTTGAATGCATACTATTTCACTGCATACTCAACAAATTAAATACAAACTAGTTTTGCTTCCATTGGCTATGCTCCAGTATGTGTCACACAATAGTACAGCTGTTTTAGGAGACATTAGGTTTTAACTTTAAAATTTCCTCACATCTGTGAACAAGTACCTATAAGTTGGGATTTAATGGATCTGTTTCTACAGCTGAAAACAATTACGGGATGAGGATCTGTTTATATGAGCATTTTATCCTTTTTCATTAACATACTTTTTCAATTTGGATATGGTTCAATATTTGTGGTCTTGGCCTATATCAACTGGTCTTGGTAAACAGTACAGACAGAATTAAAAGTTCAACAATACAAATAAATCATTATTTTTTTTTTTAATTTCAATATCCACAATATATTAAACAAATACTTAACAAACTTTAATTAAAGCAAATTAATCTACATGTATAACAACACTTAGAATTATTATGATTTTAAATTTAACGTCATACATATTAATAACAAACGCTATTGTCCAAAATCTCTTTCACAAATTATATCAACAAAATGTTTTTAAGTGTTGTACACTATAAGCTGCAAGTAAGTAAAAGTATGAAAATTCATTAGACTTTGAAAGACAACTCATGTCTATAACAGTTCAATTTAGCAGATATGAACTCACTGTGTATGAATGGTACTTGAAAAGTAACTGCTGCTTTAGACAATAAAAAAAAAGATGTAGATTGATAAAGAATTGATCATAAGTCCTTGACTTTATAACTCACTTTTTATGGAATGTACATTACTAACATCAATACAGAAATTATATTGTAAACAAAGGCCTCTAGCCCATAATACAAAATCACAAATAAGATAACATACATGTTAAATTATTTAGCCCATAATACAAAATTACAAATAAGATAACATATATGTTAAATTATTAGTCAAGTCCCATTAGCTAGTTCTCATGATTTTCTTATCGCTCTTTTTCATCAGTAAAGGCAAACAAAATCAATCGTCCAGTTTGTTATAACTAATCATCATTTTCAACTTTACAATGTTTTCAACACTTTGATATCACAAAAATAGTAGCTTATATGATAAGTTTAAATAAATTTCTTACACAATAAGTTTTTAGTTCATGATCCTTTGAACAATGACAGTCGGACAATAAAAACTCACCAATATTCATTAACCCATTACCAAACAATAACGACATTTGACCAGTTTGTTGCAGACGACTCTGGAAAACTTTGTGAGGAAAGGAGTAATTGCTACTTTTCTCCTTTTCCCACAATGTTTTTTCCCCTGTTAGATGCTTATTTTTTCAATTTCACCACATTTAGAAATGCAGTCTGCAAACTCTTTCAATTAGGGACAGTCAAAAATTTGGCTTTTGGTAAAGGGTTAACACATCTTTAATCAAATTTATCAATAAATTCATTAAACATGAAACTTCTGTTCTGTGCCATCCGGCAATAATAAGATGACAACTCTGACATCCGTCCATGTCAAACGTCCAAGCTTAAGGAGGTTGGTGTTTGGATGAACTCTGATTGGATTTGTCGCAATCTGGCGAACACATTTAGTACTCTGAGACCCGATTCCGAATATATTAGATGACGCAGTCTGAAATTATGAGAAAGCAAAACGAAGGAATTAGTCAACCAAATAATACAGCACTAGTCTCATGTTGATAAGTCTGAATTGAATGAATCAACAGTTTGTTTTGTTCCATATCACGTTGTGCTAAAAGTATATCAGTTGAATTGTGATACCTGGCACAAAGCGCGAAGAAAACCAATGGTACTCTGCATTTCAGCTGAAAGACCACCTCTCTAAATGTCTGTTATTTTTATGGTAGGAAAATATTTAAATGGACATCTCAAAGAAAAGAGCAAGGTAATGCTTACTCTTTTGACCTGCTCATTTTGCCATGTGAAGTTTAGTAGTCCTTGTCAGGAATGTTCAGGACACAAGGATTGTGGGTGTGATTCCCGTGATTAATGGGGTCCACCAAGCAAATTCCCTTTATTCCACTACCAGGGTGAGCACTGGTTATGTAGCCAGAAAGACACATCAAGTGTCATCAAATTGAATTTGTAAGAATTTGTTTTACAATAAGAATATAAAAAAATCAAATTAAACTAATTTGCTATTCATCTTAGCTTGTTCTGCAGTGATGAACGGTAAGCACCTGATGAGCAATTTCTTCTATGGTCAAAATCAGAATTGGTTCTTACCATTTCAGTCAATTCATACTCTATAAATTATAATCAAACTTTTAAATAGATATAAGAAAAGGAAACATGCAAATTCCCATCTGATAATATTATAGTATGTAATCAGCAGGTGCTTTAAATGTTGACCAATCACTTTGAACTACACGTTTCAAGAAAAAAACTAATTTTACCTGCCAAAATTTAATCTTTTGGTCAATATGGGAAAAGGTTGCGAGGAATTTCCCGTCTGGTGACACAGACACTGCTATAACCTGACCATCATGGGCAGCAATCAGCTGACATTTACCCGTCTGTTTCAACTCATAGAAGGCCACGCCTCCATTTTTGGACCCCACCCATATCCTCTTTGTGTTGGGGCAGCAAGATACCATACTGAATCTGGAAATAATCAGATGTTTTACGCTTTGAATCAATTTTACATTTGGTCAACAGCATTTCAATTACATTGCAATAACCGCCTCAAAATTGATGGAAGACAACATGCATATACTCATTGGACCTGTGTCAGTATTTGGCATTCTGTTAGTCTGCCATGGGACTGAGGGTGTTGGTTGGATGGACGGACAGATGGATGGATGGGTTTATATGTTATTTTAATCAGTTTTAAGACACACCTTTTCCGGCTTCTGGCATTTCTATATCAGTTTTGCATATTCCTTTCAAACATCTGATTGCTTATTTATCATTGCAAAAGATACAAATCAAAATGGCACATAAAGTATTATGTTGGTTTCATACCTGCAGATCACTGGAAACAATTCTTGCAGACCCTTAGACTTGAGCTGTCCAATATCATGGCAATGTATGATAATATCCATGGCCTGTTATAAAGCAAAGAAAAGACTTATGTTACAGTAAAGAAAAAGGTTCCAAAACGTTGTAAAAGTGTAAATTTTCATCAATCCATTCCTTCATGGATAGTGTATTTTAATAAACAATTCAAGAAAATATTGTGACAAAATAAAAGATCCTAGCAAATATCAATTTCTCCTTTTGTCAAAATGAAATGTACCAAATATCATAAAGAAAATGTCACTTTCAAACTTTAAAAAAAACACCCCAAAAAACATGAATGCTATTTCCTTAAAATCCAATGAGTCAAACAATCCACAATGACCTTCCCTTTATTGGTAGATAAGCCTGTACTCTTACCCCATAGGTTATAATCCAGGAATCATAATATAACTGAAGTACTGATGACGCAATTAACACACACAGAAATGCCTCCCAAAATACACAATTTAATACAAAATAAGTACATTCTTACTTCAACAAGTTGATCAGCGACATCATTTGGCATCTTCTCCACCAGAAGCTCTATCACCCGTAGGATCTCCGGTTTTGCTCTCACTAGGGTCATGCTATGTGTGGTAGCGTGGTGTTGGGACTGGGCATTCATAGTCATTGCATTGTATCTACAAAACAAAATAAGTTATTTTTTCATTTCACATGTTTGCAAGTTTGTATGTTTGTATGGTGTTTAACAAAATATAAACAATTTTTCATTTATGCAACAGCTTTCCTGGATCCACTAGTACTAGGGCTCTGAAGTGACTTGCCAATGGTCACTCCCATGAAACCAGAGGTGTAGGTGGGGCATGAACCTGGAACCCCCAATTTCTAAATCTGCCAACTTAACCACTGAGTCACCTAGGACCCTAAGATCACTTCTTAAAGAAAGCTATGAAGAATCAGCCGTTTACACAATCTTTTCTTGGTTTTTCTGGCAACCTGTTACAAAAATGAGCTTTTAAAAATTTGTATATAAGCTTGGCTTGATGCCACCTCTTATTACCCCAATCCACAAGAGAGCATAAAGAATCATAGCGCAAAATGTGGTTTACTCAATTCATTTATAAAAAGTATTTGCTTACCTTGCTACCTCTTTGGCCATGGTGATTATAAAGGTACCCGGTCTCGCTGTAGCTATTAGAGAGAGGGCATGTCTGGCTGTCCGACAGGCATCTGCCTGGGGGCTCAGAGGTAATCCAAATGTTACACTGAAATATAGTTGATCCTTAGGTTTATTCGATTGGTGCTATAAACAGTTTTAGTTATATCTCAACATTACATAGATCCAGACCAGTACTATCTCTATACTTTTGCCATTAATTGATTTTTCTAGTAATAACATATATTCTTAACTAGAAGTGCTATTTAGGGAAACAAATACTGCGATTGTTTTTAATCTAAGCCTTTGGTAAGCTAAAGCAGAACCAATTAAAAGTTAAAAACAAACAACTAAAAACCTTATCTTTGATCTGACAAATACTGTAAAATTCTTTATCAAATTTCACATTGGTGGTACTCAAAGTTACTCAAGTAATTTTTAGTTTTTAGGTTTATATCAATAACATAGAGTCTTTGGAAAAAGGCTCATGTAAAAAGAAAATTGTCTTACAAAAGGTAATATTACTTTTCATAATTCATGGTAGGTAAATAATTATGCCTTACATTTAAAGCATTCACAAAATCTCATATAAACCTAAGATAATTGCCTAATGAAGAAAATATGACTTCTAGTTCTTATTCATTCACTATCAACATTGGTTTTACATCACATTAAAGGCACATCAAAGGAGAGGAGAACAAATAAAATTGTGAAAAGATTTATGGAGTTATTTTATTATATTCATAAATGTC
Organism: Cerastoderma edule; assembly: GCA_947846245.1. NCBI lineage: Eukaryota > Metazoa > Mollusca > Bivalvia > Cardiida > Cardiidae > Cerastoderma > Cerastoderma edule. The sequence goes on along the minus strand of OX401410.1, from coordinate 9,505,126 downwards.
ATGAGAATTAATTTACAAATGCATTGAGACCCTATTAAATAGACTCATTTAAAATAAGTTATTTTGTGCTTGAAATATAGTTGTCTCCTATTCAATCCTGTTTATCAACAACCTGTTTGTTTACATATTCAAAATAACGAGTTTTGATTGGTCAGTTCAAAAATATGTGTATCAACTGTCAAGGTCAGATGTGAAGAATCAGGAAATCTGAATTATAAAACTTGCTAATCTGGGTTATTTCTGGTTTACCTTCACATTTTAGTTGTTCTGATGGTGTTTTCTGGGGATAACTATTTGAATCAGTCTAAAAAATTACCAAATAATATAGTTTGATATCGCATTTATCTCCTTTAATGGGCCTTTAACATTATTTCAGTTATATTTCTATGTCTGTCTCTAAATGGTGGAGGAAAATCCCATACTCAACTGCTCATAAGTGCCGGTCAAGCTGGGTAGAACCATCAGCACTCCGTAAGTCAGTTGGGAGATTGCCTCTCATGAAAATTCAAATGCCTTCACCGGGATTTGAACCCACAGGGAGAGGGGCAAGGTGATTTTAAGTTCTGTACTCTAACCACTTGGTAATGAAAGACCCCATGACAACTAATGTAAAACCAATCACTACATGACATACCAGAATGCTGACCCTTAAATACCCAACAGGGGTTTATAGAGACCATATTACATAGTACTGACCTCAGGATAAGTATAGACCCCTGTGTACATACCTGGGTACAAGCCTGTCACCACCCACACATAAATCCAGGAGTCCGAGTAACACTGCAGATACCTCCAGATAGGGCTCCCATACAGTAAACCCGCGACCCAGGAGATCAATGGCTGCTCGTCTAATGGGTGTGTAGGCAGGCAGTCTCTTTGATGGGGGTTGTTGCAGAAGGAATGTCAAAGCCTTGCCTGTAATAAAAATAAATGTAACTTAGACATGCTGTGTAAGAAAAGATAATATTTTTCTTTTAAAAGTTATCATGCATCATGTTCGATAATTTCACTTGATACTATGAAGACATAAGCAAAGTATATTTCTTCTGATACCATAGCTTTTATCAATATATTTCTTTCTTTTATCCCCTGCCTAAATTAAGACATAAAGGCTAATGATTTGTACAAAATAATTTAGAATAATATGATAATTTGCAAAGTCTGTTATCAAAAGGGCCTTCCTTAAATAGCCTCTTGAGGTGCATGTAAAGTCAAAACATTTAAGTTCTATGTATGAAAAAACCCCAGTATAAGCAAGTCGCAATATCTTTTGCCAATAACTCTACAAATACTATTTCACCACTCCCTCAGCGGAAGACTAAGAAAATTTTGATGCAAAATTAGTAATCAAACGCATACAAGTTTCTAACAACATTTTCTACAAAATTACTAGATGGATTGTAGATGCTACTATCAAGCTTGATCCAGCCCTTAAGAGGATATCAAGCATAGGGTCTTCATCAGCATTACAGTATAAATAAAATACTGTTAATGCAATGTTAAACCCCAAATATATGAATACACTTCTACCCAACTTACTTGTATGCCTTGCAAGGGAGTAGTTGGACAGTGTAAACCCCTCCTGTCCTTTCTTGCCCTTTTTGACCTCCTCTACGCCCCGCCTACTGGGCAGGACCTCGTGACCAAACTCCACCCCTACTACAGCCAACATTACAATGGCCGTCGCCTGCTTTCTACGACTCTCAAACGACCTTGAGGGCTTATGTAGTGGCGAGTCACCTGAATAACAAATAGGGCAAAAATCTTTATCAAAGGGAAATAATCCATTTGGTGTCTGGCTGTAGAATAATTACAGATCGCCCTTCTCTGCCATACATGGGGCTTACCTTCCAAGTTTGAAAAGGCAGAGTTTTGCCTAACATTCGGAAGGTTGCATGTTCAATACTCAAACTAGATCATACCAAACACAAAAAAGTTATGGTAGAAATTAATTTCCACCAGGGCACTCTAGATAATATGTCAAGAGAGCAAATTTTAGTTTAGAAAAAAGGGAAGTTCTGGGTTGGATCCAAAGAACGACCCAAAATAACATAATCCCTGTTGAAATTGCTGTTAACCTCAAACAAACTTACCTGCCAGCACTTGGTCCATCTCATCGTCCTCCTCCTCCTCTCCCATTCCAGACTGGTTCTCTGTGTTCAGTATACTCAGATGCTGATCAACGTAGGTTGGAAGGAACGGGGACCAGTCATCCAGAATGACCTTTCGACCTTCTGGTCCCAGTCTTCGGAGTTCAGCCAGTAATAAAGCCTGGGCTGCCTCGCGGATCTGATGGATAGAAAGTATTTGATGCTTTTAGGCCACCTTATTAGATCCATCAGAAACCATTTGCACATATGGGATATTTCATGTATGCTAGTGTAGTGTTGGTGTGAAATAAGAGGTGGCATCAAGTCAAGCTTAGGTACAAACTTCTACTTTGGACTGATGGGTTTTAACAAAAATTCATGATGAAAATGTAATGCCACTTATAAACTATAAAAAAAAAGTTTCCGTCGTAATATTCATTGAGAATTGTGACAATAGGAGGAATTGCATGTGTCATTTTTTTTTTTTATATGGGTTTTACATCACATCAACATTATTTCAGTTATGTAGCGATGCCCGACTCTTAATGATGGAGGAAGACCCCATACTCAACTACCCATAAGGGCTGGTCAAGGCGGGTAGAACCATCGGCATTCCGTAAGTCAGTCGGGAGACTGCCTCTCATGAAAATCCATATCCCTCTCAGGATTTGAACCCACGCGGAGAGGGGCTGCTTGTGTCATTGTGGTTTGCATAAATTGCATGCTTCAGTTGCCACAAAATGCATCTGGTTTTAAAATATGGTTTTAAAATGATGCTTACTTCTAAACATCTGTCTTGCCATCTTCTGGCCAACATCTCAAGCTGAGGCGAAAAGTAGTTTTTCTGACCGACTAACTCGGGTAGTAATACACAATGGAGGGCAGCAAGAAGGCTCCAGCCCTGCTTGATCTGTGATTGTTGCATATCTCCGCCCTCGTCCTCCGAACTAACTGCTCCATCATTGTCATTTAATACACTCTGGTAAGGTTTTGTGCTGCAAAGAAATTACATAACTACATGAGCATCCTAATCTTGGAATATGGATACAAAAGAAAACATTTTTGCAGTAATCATTTTCTTAGTTTTTTATCTATTTTATTAAAAATGGGTTATCATGGTTCATTTTAAAACACAGAAAAACTAAATATTTCTGTACAATGCAACATGAGTAAAAACAGTAATCTTCCCGAAAGGGTCATACATAAAAAAAAGAGACTCCAAATAAATGCACTACAACACTTTCCACAGCTGTGGCCCAAGCACTGAGTGTCCTGTCCGTGTGTGGAGACATACCAGGCCTGAAAAGTTGACCCAAGGTAAAAAAGTAAAGTAATGTTTTGGATCTAAAGACTCATATAGTATTACTTATAAAAAACATTCAAATCATTGTTAAACCTCACATGAAAAACAATTCTCTCACCGTTTTTGTTTCTGAAGTGGGCGAGGCGTTTTGAATGTGGCATGGTTCATACTCATCAGCGTGTTAGCGACAGATATAACACTGATTAGATGTTGTGTTGTCACTGCACTAGATATCTGCCATCGTGCTCTGGTTGTAAAACACAATGTTTCCTTCTCCATAGCCTGGGACTTTAATAGACTTTCTGGTGTGGAGTCTGTATTGGAAATGTCGGGATTGACCTGTAAAGAAAAAATCATCCATGAACTTATGTGTGCTTGTTGAGTGGTCAAAATTAAAGACCATGACAGACAACCCATTTGAAGTATTAGAAATACATTTCTTTGTGTTATAGGGAAGAGGAAGAAATTACATGTTACAAGCAACTTTTTCTTACTCACTATTGCTTTTGTTATCATCTCAAACATCTTTCAATTAGTTGGTACTGCCTGATAGTTACTTACTTTACTTGAAATCATAGGAAACCTCTGTATTCATTCAAATCACAGTAGCCTTAGGTTTAAATTCCCATGAGAAGAACCAATAAACCAACCCATTTAACATTCTCATTCATTGTCATCGACAGTAAACAAAAAGGACATCATTTGATACATCAACATAACAATTACCTCCTTTTCTCCAGCAGACCCCATTCTGGCTGGTAAGGGATCACCCCTACTAATGACACCTTTATGCCAGCCTGGTAGCAACAATGCCATGTGACCTTCCCGGGAAATCAGACCAAAGGATATCGGACATTTTGGCCGCAGGAGCCCCAATCTATCCAGACACAGTCTATCTAAATCTGGATCAAGTCCGAAAGCATGTAACATGGACATGAATAACTGTGCTATCTCCATTGTTAGATTGGAATGTTTCAGGGTTAACGCTTCCGGTGGATTTCTTCTCTGCATGAAGGATGGGGAAGTTGGTCCTTTATGACCTCCTGACTTTGAACTGGTGTGACTTGATGACGCAGCATTGGTGTTTGCGAAACTCTGGTCAATGTTTGCTTGGATCTTTTGGCCAACCGAGTCTGCAGTATCCTTCACCTTTGCCAGTATACCTAAAACAGATAATTTTTTTCATTACATTTGTGGTCAAGACTATGGGAGTTTGTGGCTTGTCCAATTTGGAAGCAAAAGCAGATGAGCCGAAAAATAAAGCATGAAAAAATCTTTAGGATATTGATTAAAAACCATTGTGACAAAAGGATAAATTGCTCATTCAAAATGAAGTGGATTTTTATACTTAAATGGATGTGCCAACCATTTTCAGAACGTTTAATCTAAACCATATAGAGACATTGAACTAAATTGAGGATCCATCCTATCAATTAATACAGGATAAATTCTTGTTGATATGAGCTAACATAAAAATTTGTTCCAAAATGGCTAAAGGTCATTTTTCTTATAGGGAATGTTTCATGCTTTATTCTCAATTCTTTACATTGAAGACTGACTGGAATTCTTCAATAAACTAAACATAATAAAGCCTTATAAGTTATTATTACATTGTATTTTCATTTATTTGAATAACATACCAGCAAGCTTTGCCTGTGTGTCCCGAGATTCTGTGGAAATCTTGCTTCTATCTGGTATAAGATAAGAAAGGCCCTTTGCCTCCAAGTCTTCAGGGGACATTGTCGCAAACTCTTCTGTTAATAATTGTACTGAAATATAACAGAAAAGTGTTGCTGCTTGAAAAACTCATCAGGTGCATAGTCGAGAATTCTTCTGTTAGAAGTTGTACTGAAATATACCAGACAATTGTGGCCATTTGAAAAATAAATACAATTAATAAAATCAGAACCTATGTTATTGCCTCATATCAACATGGAACCCAACTTGCCAACAAAAACTGAGGAAAAACTTTAATACATTGAAGATGGTGCAATAGAAATAACTGTTGAATAAAATTGGAAGTCTTCAAAAATGTCCTCATCATTGATAAAGATAGACCACTAGAATTGAGTAGAAACCCTAGTGAAAAAGGAGAAATGGCTCCTTTAAAATGCATTTTTCTTCTTTGTACCAATAGTTTCTTAACCCCTTAGTACAGACACCAGCCATGAATGACTTGCATCCTTATCAAAATAGCCTTGGAATAAATATCTTTTACCACAATGTCTAAGAGTGCTTGTTCAATACGAGATTAACTGTATATGATGAAAGGATCTATTAACCTATCAAAGCCTCTGTATCAAAGAAGATGACATGGCTGTCAGGGTCCCTGGTATTAGTCCTGATCCCTTCAACATGCATAGGATAGTCCTGCGGCTGTGAGAGATCAAGCTTGGCTCCCGACGTCCGCTGATTCTGGCTAAGGGCATGTAGCTTCTGCTGGGCCAAGTTCTTGAATGTGGCGAGATTTCGTCGCTTGAACGCCTGCGCCAGGGTGAGATTGGGGTTCACTAGCTGGTCAATTGGCATTGCGTTCTCGTCGCAATTGTTGAGGATCTCCTCTGCTGTCAGGCCATGGACAACTCTGTCTAGATGACCTGAAACAAGAGTTATAATTGACCAATCAAAAGTATGCCTAAAGTAGAATATTCATAACAGTTCAACCAATGAAATTGTGTTTAAGACTCCGACAAACAGTTGCACATGTACATGTGAATATTGTTTTCAATAGCTCTTATTATGAAAACAGGTTCCAACAAACATTTGGAGGGGGGTTGTCGATCAGTCAATTCAACGGTTCAGTGTATGGTTGGTGCAAAGATGAAAAAAAAGTTTATCATGAGGCTGAGAAAACTGTAAGGGCAAGCTTTAACTACCCTTTTATAAGGTAAGTTCAAGTAGTGATACACAATAAAAGACTATAGTTAGCCCTTTGCCATTGTGAAAGTGTTGCTTTAGTCTTGCACTGAACTGCCAATATTGTTTATTGGTCCTTTATATTCATTCTCCAAGCCCATTGTAAGTCTTGTAATGTGACTTGGGAAACCAAGTTTGAGAAGCAGACTAAACACTAAACAAATGTTCTTTTCTTTGTGTGTAAAGTCAATTTAACACACTTTATTCTTCTCTCACTACTAATCATTTGTGTTCATATGGGAAAGCAGGCAGCAGCTTGGTAATAACATTGTGCAGTTCCTTTGAGGAAACACAGGAGAATGAAAAAATAGGTTTCCATTAAATGAATTGAAATACTGTTAACAATAAGAAAATTGAAAATGACTAATGGTGGAAAAATCCGAATCTTGTCAACCATCATGTACAAACATCATCAATTGATATGTACATACAATATAGGAAAAACTTATTAGCAAAAGACAAGATTTATTCTTTCCTAATGTTACAATTGAATTGTTAAACATTTGATGTTAACACAAGGCATATGGGTTCTATAAAAAAAAAAAAATCACAATGTATCTTAACTGGAATTTTAAAGGTTCATAACAACAGATTCACACTCACCCGTTTCCATTTGCCAGACATACACTGTACCATCTGCACAACTAACAACCATAAAATCGTCTAAGGGTCGCCATCGAATACTCTCGACAGGGAACAGATGGCGCGATGCGAGCATTATACACTTGCGCTCACGTAGACTGAGCAGGGACACGGAATGGTCTGTGGCCACTGAACATATAGATGTGAGTATTCTCATCTGAAACGGCAATACCACTGTGATATGACATCAGCTATGTTGTATTAATTGATACATTAATCAATGAAAAGGCAATACCTCCAGGATATAATATCAGCTATGTTAAATCAATTGATACCTTAATCACTTATGTTTTAGTTTAAACTTATTCGTTATACATCCAATGTGAAATAATGTCTTACATGTTAAATAAAAAACTAACTATTCTGCCTCTTAGACATATAACAAGTACTCACAATGAGTGTGGATTAATGAAAGGTCCCATAGTAGAACCAGCTACTCACAGGGTTTCGACTCACGACACAAGAGCAATCAACGTTCTACCTCTTAAGTTGTAATAGGCTGAAAATGCATTTCTCTCAGTCTCATTTAAAAAAGATTCATAGGTTGAACTTTCTTTTGCTTTGTTAAAGACTTTGTATTTTTTAGAAAGATAAAGTATGATAAGCAAAATGATGTTGGTACTTACATTACAATTATTTGGTGGAACGAGTAGCTGTGATATTTCTCCACCATGTACAGTAAAGGTATGGATCTTCACCCCCTCATATATATCCCAGAGACAAACAGAGAAGTCTGCGCCGCCAGATAGCAGATGGCGGGCCTCATACCTTGTACTCTCGTTAAACGGGTAAAGTAAACAGGCGACGCGACCGTCGTGACCTTGCAAGGTCAACACATGAATTTCTGGAAATAAACAATAAAAGCTGTAAAAGACATTGTTAATAGCTTAAGCACTTTATTTAAGAAACTAAATTGAGTTGGTTGTTTCTTCTTAGAAGGTCACAAAAAGATATGAAAATAGCATACTGTAAATAAGATAAATTTCTCTTCTTTATATTTGTTGCTAGTCAATGCTTTTAGCTTGGTGCTTTCCCATAACTTATTACGGGGAAATAGGACATTTCTCCCAGAGACTGTATAAGAATTTCCTTGTACTCACTATCTGGTTTAATCTCTGTATTATGTAACATCTGCATCATGATACATGGTGTGGCAGGAACTATGATGATAGATCCATCACTTCGTCCACACACCAGTTTACCCTGGGACGGGATGTACACTGTAGCCGTGGTCTGCATTCGAGTCTCTATATCAGGCTGTGTTAAACAGAGAATGGATGTTCTTCAATATTATTCATTTGTTTATATGGGGTTTACTACAGTGTCAACAATATTTCAGTCATTTTATGGCTTTCTTGGATTTCACCAGTACTAGACAGGGCTCTGCAGTGTCTTACCTAAGGACACTCCAAAGAAAAATGTGTTAATGTTCAGATACAAGCACTTTTTTAAAAAACCTATAAATCTCTTGCCTAAAACACAACGATACTCTATAGTCCTAATAATACTCCTTGCATTTATGATATAACTGAGTGCCTTAGGTAAAACATGCTTTATCCATTATGTACCATATGTAAAATATGGCAGAACAACTTTTATGCCTTTCACATAAAGAAACCCTGTTTATATGTGACTTTAACTGTTGACTGATTTTAATCAACTTTTAAGAAAGTTTAACTAAATACAATTAACATGGTTTCCACAGTAATTTAATTATCGAAGCCAGTTTGTTTTAAAAATTAGCATTGTTTTGTGATGTAAAAGATGAATATTCTTCAGCTCCAATGGTGTTTATTTCATTTGGGGATTTCCTCCCTATGCCCTTCTTACCAAATCATCAAGGAATCCAGCAGGTGGTTGAATCAGGTTGTCCCAAACATCCTGTAAGGTGGTGTGACTCTTAGGTGGGAGAGCTTAAAGATAGAAAACAATCCTTTGATATATTCTCTACTTACAATATTATCTGACAGGTTGCTCAAAATCAGCAATTTCTCCATTCTTCAGGATGACTTTTCTTTTTTCTTTTACATGACTTTCTTCGTGTAAGTTCAAGCTCTTCTTAATGAGGGAATATGTTAATAAGGTATCTGAATAATTGTAATACTGATTGGAAGTAATCAGTGGCTTGAAGAGAACATTGTGTCATTATAAGGGAAAAGCTAGAACCATACGTAGGAACACTGACAGTAACAATTTAATTGAAATAGATGTACTGTTGAAAAAGAGTTGAATTCAAATCAAACCTTGTTATCTTTCAAAGCCCTAAATCATGACAGCCTGATAACCTTAAATGCTTTAAGGTCATAAAACATAATCTACCTGGTAACCTTTCAAAGCTCTCCTGTCTAACCAGCTTCATCTGTTTTTCGGACACCTCTGGCAGTGTCCATAGAACCACTTGACCTTCAGAGTCCCCCCTGACCAATAACTTTCTACTCTGGTTGTCATGACGATCCTGGGAGTGCAGCATCATAGCCGGAGAGCAGGCCAGAGTCTGAAAAATCATATTGTTTAAATTGAAAGTTGACCAGCAGACAAACCATCTCCAAAATATTTTTTCCTTTATGATGGAGATTGGAAATGAAAAATATTGCTTATTTGAAAAAAGTTTCTTCTTTGGTCACATCTGTTTCTATAAAGTCATCAGTCAAAGGTGTGTCAAAATGTGTTTTTCTAAAGTACTGACTGAATTGGTAGCAGACAATTCTATTTATTATTTAGACAATCGAAATGGATGATGTTGAACCACTTCCATACATAATATTTGTGACAAGTATCATCTTCGTAAAGTCATTGATTCTAAGTGAGTCTAATAAACCTTTTCTGATAAGTAAGTATCTAATATGCAGGTGAAGTTGAAGGTTATTTCGTGAGGCAAATAATTTATTCATTCAGGTGCTTACCTTTTCTGAACGGAAATCCAGTATATAATATGCATGTGGGGCTGAAGGTGATCTCTGGTGGTAATCTTCTGTCTCAGAATTAGCACTGACCAACGGAAAAAACAAATAAATATTTAGCCTATTGTCTTAGCATCGTTTTAAACAGAGCAAAAATGAAGATAATTATAATAGGAAACATGGACAAAATTGTCTTAACTTCACTTTAAAGGGGGAATGGAAGGATTCATTGATTATATAATTCAAGGTATTGTCCAAAGGTCATAACCTTTCCTAAGTATTATACAATTTTCAATATGCAGGTGGAGACAGAATTCAGGTTATAAAGATGAATAAATAGAATGTTTTATAATACTTATCACACATGTTACTGGTATGTAGGGAAGTTTGAATATCAAAGTCATACCAAAGATTAACTGAAACGGTACTAATGACATAATTCCTTGTGATATTTTACAAGCGGATAGTACTAGTTTGGACCTGAGGATCTTGGAAATGTGAATTGTAATGGCATTCGATTTGTTGAAAATTACTTCAGCCCAAGACAAACAAACAAAACAGTTCAAAAAGGAAACAGGACTACCAATTCAAGTTAAACCATTAAATGCAATAGCAAATAATCCTTTTCAATGCATCATGCAGAATCAATTAACAAGCACATCAACCAAACTACTTATCTGCCCTCATAAAGCAAGAGGATTGCCCATTAATAAGGTTGTCATTCTTTATTTAACAAAATCAAGGATTCAGTGTAAGACTACAAAGCTAGTCAACACATTTTCGACTGTCCCAAATTGAAAGAGTTTGCAGACGACATTTCAAAATGTGATGAAATTGGAAAAGAATCTTCTGATAGGGCAGAAAACATTGTGGGAAATGGAAAAATTGCTCGTTACGAGGAATTTCTCCTTTTCCCTCAATGTTTTCTAAAGTCGTCTGCAACAAAGTGGTCAAATGTCGTTATTGTTTGGGAAAGGGTTAAACAACAATCTAACATTTTCCCACAAGACTGATTGGTTCAATGTATAATGAAAATTGTCCTGGAAAAATCTTAGATACCATTTTTAACTAATTGGTTATTATCTCTGCCACAGTAAATTATTAACCCTTCCAAGCTTAATTTGATCCTTGTACCAAAAGTATTTTTTTGTTATTTTGTGATGTCAAACTCTCAATCCAAAGAGGAGGATTCTCAAGCATATCATCACTGTGACCATGAAAACATAAGTCATGTCTGTTTCTCCTTTTGTCACACATATAGGGATGCATTTTGCTTCAAAAATATTTTTGTAAAAGAGTTATGAGTATATATTATGCACATTGGGGTATTGACAAATAAAACACTCCCACTAAAGTGATCGTTTGCTCTATGTTATGTTTTTTTTCTATGTAAATCCATGCCCTTACATGGGACTTTGCTATTGGTTTGAATTGAAAACAATGGCAAAACACAATTAAGAAATGTTGAAAACAACATATTCTCCATGAGAAAGGTAAATAACAGGTGTGAAATTTCTATTTTTAAACACTTTCTTCTTTTGTCATTGTGTTGTCTTGAGCCACCTACGTCAGATGTGTTAAAGCATGCATATGTGTATATTAAGCAAAAAGGTGTTAAAACATTCTTTTATAGAGTATTCTGCAACTAGTATGCTTAATGATGTTAATTTAATTGGGAAACAAACTCTATCACCCAAAAGATGCTCAATTAAATCTAAATCAATCATGAGACATATACGAACTCTGACAAAAAATGAAATTTTCAAGGGTTCAGTTCAAGATCATAGTAAGTGCTTCACATTTGTATATATGCAAGTGCCAAGAAGTGAAAAGTCTCATATCGTTTTCATGAAAATAAGCCTTAATTGAGTCATTCTATCGATTAGTATGATACAGTAATTCCATTAACTGAGCACACAATATGAATATAAAAATTTGATATAGAACCTGACCAATATATTTGAAAATGTTTTGCACAAGTAACTCATAATAAGCTGAAATCATCAAAATACCAAAAACCAATTTACTTGATATTGTCTCACTTTTGCCCGCCTACAGCCGAAGATTTAAGAAACCATGGAGACAAAATAACACATTATTCATTATGAGCAATCTTCCCTAGTGGCACAATGTTTGAACCAAATTCATAAAACAAAAAATCATGCTTTATAATTGTCGTCTGCTGTTACTCTCAGCATTTTCCATGAAAAAATGGATTGAATGAAATCAAATGCCAAGATTTTAGTACAATGAATGAATGGTGTTTTAAGGCGCATCAACAGCTAAGGTCATTTAGCATTTGACATTTTAGTACAAGCATCAAAGGTTTGAACTGATATGATATTGCTATCTAAGGCATAGCATGTGTAACCGCATTCCATTTAAGCCAGAAAAGCCATTACCAAAAAGCATCAATTGAATTGAAGGTGCATTCCCCTCATATAAACCTATTTTTACAATATCACAGCAGACAAATCAAGAAACTTTAATAATTACAAATAAGTGAAGTGGCTTGTTACAAGCAATTCCATATTTGCTAACAACAGTTTCTGTCTGATATCAAATAGAAAACACTTTTTCCATGCATTTAGGTAGAATACCCATAATCCACCATTTTTATATTCATTCCTTTGCCGTATTACTTTGGTTGTTCTTGGTATACATCGTTGGGGCCTGAACTATCTGGTTTAATGCGAACAGTTCCAGCCCAGACCAATGTTTACCAAGAATGACCGAAGCAAACTGACAAAGATATGAGTGCCAGAATGGCTCATTATGAGTATTCTACCTTAAAATTGATCTTAGTCACTTATAAAATCTCATATGAGGGAAAGGGTTAATTTAAGCATCTGCCAAAAGTCCGACTCCTGGGTTTGTGAACAAAGATACCAATTCCTCCAGATCCATTATAAGAACAATCACAACATAGTGGTTTTAACAAACATTGTGACAAAAGAAGAAAGCAGCAAACGTATACATCTATGTAATCCAGTCATGGTTTTAATTTACTTTAAATCATTTACTTAGATTGTGTTACATTATCTTTTTTAAATTATCTTTAGAAAAAAAAAATCAATTAGAAAATAATCTATAAAATCAACTGTTTAAACTTATTCTTGAGCATACGTTAGAAAAGGTGTATCTTTTAAAGAAACAATTTAATCTGGAAAAGTAATTGTGCAATTCAATCATTTAACAAAAGCGACCAGATTTTGAACAGATACAAATTGGTCTAATAAATACTTTTTCCAGTAAGCTATAGGAAAATTCTACATTTGTCACAATTTTACAGATGCTATCTGCAACAAGTACATCTTAAGCAAGTTGTTAAAGGAAAAGGGTCTAAAGTAGAATATCAATAATCTGCCATTTTGAAACTCATTCTTATGTCGGATTACTTAAGTGTTCTTCGTATACATTGGTTGGGGCTGAAACTATTCAGTTTAAGGCGCATAGTTCTGGCCCAGACCAATGTATATCAAGAATGACGGAAGTAATCTGACTAAAGAATGAGTTTCAAAACGACAGATAATGGTTATTCTACCTTAAAACAAATGGAAGTACAGCCAGGTCTGTTATCCCTACAATAAAGGAAAGGGGAGGGAGTTTTGGCTAGCGCTCTAAAGTAACCTTTAAGGAGTATTGAATTAACACATATCAATGACTACTCACACTTGTTGAGGCTGTTTACTGAAGAATTGGAGAAGTTTAACTCTTTAGTACATTTGTTACTCTTTTGCAGGAGCTTTTTGATTCATATATACATGAACACATTTTATTGCAACAGCTGCATAAGGTAACAGAAACCATTACAACAAAAGAAGAAATTGCTCAAAACAAGCAATAACTCTGCTCGTCTCCATTGTTTTTTACAAACACTCTAAAGGCAAATGCTATACATTCTTATTCTCTAAATATGTCATCTGCAGTCGCTTTCAATTTGGACAATTTACAAAATCTCATACAAGGAAAAGGTCCAATATCATTGAATCACTCATGCTTATTGAAAGGCTGTGTACTGTACAATGTGAGGAGCTCATATTTTTATTACTTTTGTAAGAAATTCCAACAAATTTCCAACACATAAGATAAAGTGACACATCCGAATTAAAACCAATTTCAATTCAAGACAACTGTATATAAAAATTCTAAGAAAGAATTTGTTTATTGTGGCATCACGAAGACACCATGCTGTCTTGAAATGTGGGCCAGAGGTATGTTTACATATTTATATATGAGTGAGAGGTTTCTAGAAGCTTAATAAATATTTCAAAATCAACAGCAGACAAGATTTAAAAAGTTTTGCAATTAACTTACATTGTCTGCTTCAACTGCATAACAATGCATCTACAAAAAGCAGGCATGTTGGCAGAAAGGCGACATGTATGCTTTTTTATCTTGTTCTGACAACTAATTTAGTCATTTTAACCTCTATGCCTTTGTAAGTCAAGGGGTAAGCTTATGATATAATTCAATGATAAAATGCACAAAACTTCAAAGTAGGGTTGATAGTGTAATAAGGCCTACCAAAGGCTTGCACTCACTGCTCTAATTGTCAAATAACTACAGCAGATCACTTCACATATGACAGACAAGTGAAATGCCGATATCAACCCCTTTCCAGTTCCTAGTCATTCAGAGCACATGACATTAAAACCAGTTATCCAAGAGACTAAATAATAGTTGTATAACTTCCTAATAAACGTTACAACTAAAAGGTTAAACTAAAATGAATTTACTTAAAATTTTGAGTCCCAATGTTTTCAAAGGATTTTTAATACAAATCGTTTAAAGATATCTTATTATGAAAAGGTTTACAAATAATCTCCTCTATCTCATAGAGACATTTTCTTAATAATAATATCAGTTAAAGCTAAATATCAAGCATTCTGCCAGAGGAAATATGAATGTTTGGCAACTCTGGGGGAAAGAATTGTCCTCATTCAATTGATATCCCAATTGTAACTTACCATTTAAATATACCCCTAAACAACATGATCACATAAGAACAGTGAAAAACAATGTCAATCAATAAACAGGTGTCTCTATATATTCAAATCTACAACATTAAATCTGCTAAATAAGCTGCATACGCCTTTCACAAATAAAGAATGCTTGGTAACTAATGGCCCAGTCACATAGCCTAGCCGATGAGGTTCTGATGAGCAAGCGATGCGATTTTCACCGAACTTGGCCGAACACCGGCCGGTCGCATCCGTGGTGTTTGTTGCTTAAAACCGCATAGGTGGCAGCTCGGTGAAATTTTAACTTCTGAGCTAAATTTCACCAGGCTGGCGATCACACGGTGTCCTGTTACCTGCTCAGGTACCGGCAGTATTCCTTCCGATGTCCGGCCGGTAGTTGCTGCCACATCGGCAGAAAAAAACTCCCATTTTGAGACAGACTCCGTACGGTCGACTGCCGGACAGAGTCAGTTCATGTCACCAATCTCTGCTTCCGATGAAGAGAGCTCGGTGGCACCAAAAAAATCCACCAAGCTCTACCGATGCCAGACATCGGCCGGGCTATGTGACTGGGCCATTAAAACAAAAATATAAATTGTAGTGAATACTAGTGTTCTTAATTGTAAACATGTGCTTTGATTGATAATTTGACAAAAATGAACAAAACAAACATATTCAACATCTTTAAAAAAGCAACAAAACTTCCTTGGACAAGCAAACATATAACACAAATTTAAAGATAAATGTTAATTGCCAAAAAGCATACAACACAAATAAAACAAAGAGCCTCGCTTTGAGAAAAGTGGTCTTAAAACATCCTCAGAACATAAATGCTAAGATCAGACAGTGAAAATTGACAGATATACTTGAAATATCTAAATTATGAAAGCTCAATTTAATATTTTGAGGTAATGACAACATTGTCTAGATCCCCTTAGATCAGTTGGTAGGCTTACCGAAGTTTGTTTCTGCATTAATGAGGTAGAACCATCACCAATCAGTAAGTCAACAGGAAGACTACCTATCCTGAGAACCGAAAATTAGAACCCATAAAACAAGGGAAATAAAAGTTGGAAGTAGTTGTCTTAACCCTTGCCCAAACATTAACGACATTTGACCACTTTGTTGCAGATGACTCTGGAAAACATTGTGGGAAAAGGAGAAATTGCTCGTAAAGAGCAATTTTTCCTTTTCCCCACAATGTTTTCTGCCCTATCAGAAGATTATTTTCCAATTTCATCACATTCTGAAATGTCGTCTGCAAACTCTTTCAATTTGGGACAGTCGAAAATTTGTTGTTTGGGAAAGGGTTAATGAAATGTTTGTAACTGTGATAACAAAATTTGACAAATGTTCTCAGAAAGAGGCTCTTTTAGCCATAATCCTAATTACTATATTAATCCATGTCGAATCAAAAATGAATTTGAAGGATTCACAATCAACAATAACAAAATAAAATAGATGTACTCAAAATTGCTTAACCCATTCCCTCATATAGCCATTTATATAGTCCGTCCAAATAGAGAGTACTAAAAGATGGCACATAAAAAGAATACTTTTTACATGTTTTCTTTATGATAATCGGTAAAATGTGACAAATAAAGAAATTACTTACATCCAGTTTCTTCTTTTGTTGCATTTTTTCTTAGTTTCACTACTTCAATTTGTATGTTGTTTAATTATGTGTCAACAATTTATCAGTTATGTAATGACTTTCCTGGATCCACCAGTGCCAGGCTAGGGCTCTGATGTGACTTGCCATAAAACCAAAGGTATCAGTGGGGCTTGAACTGGGACACCAGAGTTCTTAGTCCGCCACCTTAACCACTGGGTCACACTGGACTCGTCTGCTTCAAAACAAGGTTATATGAGGGAAAGGTTACTTCAGTAGAAACCACAGTAATATATAGAAAGTTACTTCTCCTTTCCTGGTGGTTTCTATTAACATCTTAAACATGTAGTTATAGGTTTAAATGATAAACAAAAGGAGTGTCAATGCAGGTTGAGAAAAGAAAATGGAGTTATAAAACCATTTACCTTCTGAAAACTTTACCCCTCAGCAAACTTATAAAGAATAAATTAAACGCAACACATTTTATTTATATCACTTGACAAAATAAGGTTATGATTTGATGATAGGATCTTCTATCAATTCAATTTATTTCACATTTAGACTTTATCCCATTTTGGAAATAGTATTATATATACATAATTTTCATAAAAAAGACAGTAGCTATTGGCTGTTTATCTTTCATGAATGTTGAAACCAAGTACATTTTTAAGGGGGAAAAGATCTTTATATAACATTAGATGTTTCTTTTTCCAATGTAAAAGAGTAGATAGGTCATGAATAATCTCAACATATTTTGTGTACAAAGTTCATTTCTACAGAAGAGGGGGAATCTTTGCATTACCATGAAGTGGGTAACATTTATTGTGGAACAACAATGAGGAAAAAGCAATTTATCTATAGCAGTAAACCCATTGGCCTTTTGAGATCATTGAGGCTTTTGATAAACAGAAAATGCTAGGATCTTTAAATACCAATGTAGATATGAGTCTCTGTATAGGAGTAAAACCATTTATCTTTGGGGATAAATAGGATCTTTAGATACAAATTCGGATATGTGTTTATATACAACAGCAAACCCATTCATCTTTGGAAAAGCATTACATAATTGAACACTCTACAATCTATAAAGCCACAATTTTCAACTCACAGTGTGGTCATGAATGTTTTATCACAGTGAAGACATGGATCTGATATACATAAACAGAAAAAGCCTTAACCTAAAATAACATAAAAGCTGTGAGCTTGTGGTAAATCTTCAGTGAATCTGCAGTTAAATCTGAGAACTTAGTAACTGCTTAATATACTAAATTGAAAACATTTAATGATATTAATGCACCGAAATCAATATTGTGTGAAAAGCCGTGTCATAGTTGACAAGGAGTGATATATGGAATGACATATAAAAATCAGCTTTTTAATAAGACAAACTCTATATGAATCTAGTAAGAAACAGTATACTAGACCTTTAGAATATTATAACCGTTTATTTTTATATCAAACAAGATTTAATCATCCCCTTAAACGAGGTTTTGTAACAGGTTTAAATTAAAAACACCAGCAGAAGACCTTTATAGAATACGCAAAAATTCATTTGGGATAATGGTTAGACATCCAATGTGACAAAAGGACAAACAGTTCATATCAAGCAATCTCTCCTTTTGTCATGAAAATTTCGTGAATCATCTGCCACATGGGGACTTTAAGGGCAATATATAACGGAAAGGGTTAAACAAAAATGCAAAAACATTAGAGGACTCAAACATACTGAATTAAGCCAGACCGCATGCTGCGTATACTAAGCTGCATGCTTGGCCTGAGGGAGGTTGTCATCATCTAATACTTACTTAGTGGGCAGTTTGTAGAGGTAGCCTTTTCCTTCGGTACTCCAAACCACAACACGATCAACGCTAATAAAGTCTCCCCCAGCCCATCGCTCTCCGCACCGATTCGATTCTGAACATAGCAGTGTAAAATCGCCAGCATCGTAGATCTGTGAAAAGAAAGGAAATACAAGAAATATGAATATGATTTTGTTTGCATTTGTTTGTATAGTTTAAACTTATCTATTTTATACCTATTCTGAAACAAGCTCTTGCAACTTAGATAAATCACTCTCGATAATTTGTTAGTATTTTTTGTTTTAAAAAGAAAAAAATTACCTATCGGCACTCAACGAAAACTTCTGATATATATTTAAATCAATTGCCTTAGGAGATGACAAATGTGAAGTATTCAATAATGATTCATTTTTCTTGAAATGAAATGAAATGAACGTGGCAAAAATAGATTGATGGTTTGCGATAGAACACTTTTTCTTTGGTTGAATTCTTTCTTCTTGTGCAGGTAAGTTAAGAAAAACTTCTAAATAAAATCAAAGGATAAATGCACGACTATTGTTAGTCATTTACAAAAGACAAGGACTTCATATGGTTTTGCATTCAACATCTGAAATGACCTTGACTAAATTATGCCATAGTGAGTAGTAATTTCTATTAGAAACAATCTTTATGCAAATTATGATATCCATTCTAGTTCAATGAGAGACTTCGACTTAACAGAAATGACAAGTTCTACAAAACATCAACAAACTGTCTCCAAAAAGGGGGTCTTCATTGTAAGTCAGAAAGACACATTTAGCCTTTGATTCATGAATCAAAATATACTGTGAAAATACCGTACAATTTTAATACCCATAGACAGACAAATAAAATTTTAGACACTTATCAAGTAGATCTAAAATAATCCCTTAGGCTAATTGATTAAATGACAATTATCTAACAAAGTATCAAAGGGTGAAAAACAGACGTGGATTTATTGCTGAGACTGCAGCATTTCAAAAAATCAAAAACAAGAAGTGTAAGCAATAAATGACCAGTGCAAAAAGAATTCAATGCTGAGCCCATGGTTGCCTTATGGCTTGTGTTTAAATGGATAACATGTACAATGTATATGAGGGACAGTTAAGATCCATTATAAGCTATAAAGGAACTCAAAGATGCATTATAACATGATCTCAGCATAAATATTAAGTATTTTCATATTTTCATGGTTTTATTTCAAAACTAAAATGCATAATTTCTAGATATTTACATTAAACATAAGAGAAGTTCACTCCCAACTGTTCCATTTATAATACAATAGAGATAAGGTAATCATTTTGTGTTTTTCAAGAGATTTCGTATATCACCATTATAATGAGTTGCTTTCAATTATTCCAATCAATTTTTTTAAAATTGAAAGATAGCTGACAGTGAATGAACAGAAAAACGGACATAAAAAAGTGCACTTGAATTAATGAGTAATACATGGTTTCAGTATAAACACCAATATGCTGCTCCTACATTTGAATATGCATGTATTACACCAAAGGGTACAAACTCTATGATAAATGATTTAATTTTGGAAAAAATATAGAATAAAGATGGAAGATCTTAATTTCTGTGATGTTTGATTCAATTTCAATAAAACTGAAGATCTAATGCACACAAACTTAATAAACACACATGTACTTTCTATGGTCAAGGGGGGTAAAAACTACATATCAATCCAATCATAGTCTGATTTGTTTAAAGTCCCTCACTCAATCATACCTCATTTTTCTGCATCAGCTTCGAAACCACTGTGGCGAATAGATAAATTGGTCATGTTCCAAGGGCTTTTACCAAATATTATACAGGTAACAGTGGTGCAGTGTTAGAGCGTCGACCTCTTGTACCGAGTCTCATGGGTTTGAATCCCCGTAAAGGTGAGGCGAAAATTGCCGGGACTAACACACGAATCAGCGTAACTGGTGCAGTATGTAGAATACTGGAAGCAGTCATCAAGTGAATTCAAGAAGCTTCAAGCTTCGATCACGATCAATGTAAAATAAGTAAGTTTAAACTAATATCATATAGAAAATGGACAACAATGCTTTATTCTATTGCCTTCTGTTGCTTTCAATTAGGGCCAGTCTCAAATTCTCATATTGGACAATGGGTTTATTCACCTTTAATTACTTATAAATGTTTCTTCAAACTCAAAGTCAAAATTGTCAGCAAATCCATTGAATTTGTTAATAATTGTTAATAAGCAATGAAAATTGTCACTGTCACTTTAGTTTAAACTTATTTATTTTACATTGTTTGTCATGGAAGCTTGAAACTTATTACATACACTCTCGATGAATGCTTGAAGTAACGAACCCAGGACCCTCGGAAAGGCTGGTGCACTACCTCTGCACCACTGTCGGTCTCGTTATCACTTTAGAGCTTCAGGACTTCCCATCTTTAAGACAATGTAGTCTAAAGCCACAAACTACAAATACACTTGAAAGTGAGTCTTGAAAAACAAATGATATAGAATAACAGAAATTCGAAAAACAATTCCTGTCAAAAGAACAAATTAATATGGGATCTAGTTGATTTCATTTCTATGGCAACATGACAACACTTATAGCTTACCCTTTTCTTATTGCCCTCCCAACAGAGTTGAGGGGCACCAAATGAATACACCTTAAATAATTAAATAAACCGGTGATCAATCGTAAAAAAAGATCTATTATATTCTTTTATATTAAATTATGATTGTCTTACTATGTCTATAAGGGAGTTTATTTTTAATCAATTCAATCAGTAAGCGAGTGGTCTCAATAAGAAGGGCTCTCCCTTATATAACAACTGTATTTCTTTTGTAAACCTTTTTTGGGTATACTGAATAGTCTCTTGTCATGGAATAGCTTATAAGACTATCATTGCTCAGTCAGTGATTTTTTTCTAAATTAAATAAATGGCCTTTTTTCATCAAAACTTAAAAATCAATGGTTTTTTCTATAGAAAAATGATTAAAATGAAAGTTTTTCGGAAAATTAATAAGATTTTTGGGGCCAAAAATTAGCACTGCTCAGTCTTTATTGTTTTAGATTTATTTTGATCTTTTCCACCTATTGCCCATGACAAGTCTTTGAATTGATAGATATTTTACTAGGTGAATACTTTTATTGATTAGCTGGAAGGCAGTGTCTCTAGACACATTGGGGTAGGGATAGAGAGAAAAAGACAAGAAAACCTAATGATTTATAAAAAATTTGTTAATAAGGTATCAATAATGAATAAGATATTCAATTTGTCCACCAACTTCTGGATAACCCCTTGTACAACACACAAACATTCATATAATGTCAAGAGAAGAACTAGTTGCCGAGACACACAGAACAAAACTAACAGTTCAAACAAGCCAGTTGGATGATTAAAACAAGAGATTTTTGAGTTACATGAACACTAGTTTGAAATGAAATTACTTTGACCATCAGTTTTATGCGTTCTTTATCGCAATATATTCTTACTGGTTTGACAATAAAAATGTTATCTTTATACTCATGAATTGAACTTTACTAATGCTTTCAACTTGGACAAGACTCAAAACAGTTGCACATACTTGATTTCCAGGATTCTCAAAGAGCCTACTTCCTGGTATCTCTTTCATACTTATAAATTCAGATACATCTTTTAAGTTTGACATTACAAATGTATATTCTTCATGTGGCTAAAAGATGCCCCATCACCTATAAATAAAGCTAGGAAACAGAACACAAGCAGCAGGACCAAGTAATGTTTGATCCAAAATACTCATCAAAAAAAACCAAAGGTTTTCCAAAAATATGTAATCTACATGCAATGCAGAGCCAAGTTTTGTTATGATTTGCTTATGGAATTCGTATGATCAAACCAAGTAATAAATAGAAGCAGTATAGTTAATATAGAAATACTAAAGAATTTTTACTTGGATAAGAAAAGTTCTATAAAAGACAATTCTGAAAAACAGACAAACACAGACCTTTTGACATGACTATTGAGGCATCCAATCATTGTAAACTATTCATAGGACTTAACAATTATCAACCAAGAGCTTGTTGCCATCTCTACTAGATAATTTCATAATTCTAGTTGTAATCTTAATTTAAAACTGAACACATCTCACAGAGTTACAAAAGGTTAATAAATAAGTAACACTAATTATTGCCAGAATTTTACCTTACAGTGTCAAAAGGATTCATAAGTTCAGAGATTTCTTTAATAACATTTTTTTTACTTGAAAAGCTATACAGGAGCTATTTGAAAAAGCTTGTCTTTAATTCTCATTTCAAGGTCATGTCAAATGTGTCTTTCGTAGATCTACAAAATAATTAAGAAACTTAAACATGAAAAGAATCATTTGTCAACCCTTTCCCTTCTATAGAATCTTAGGACTGGTCCATAATGAAAGCAAAGAGACGCCAACTATTCAGTATAACAGATAGGATTAGTTCTTTGTTGAAACCTACGAAACAACAGAGAAATGACATGTACCAAGCAAGTTCTTCTTTTATTTAAATTGTTTCGTTAGTAATCTGTTCAATGTGTGTAGAGACATTCTAAAGGTGTTATATATGAGGGAAATTATTAAGAAAGATTTCGATCAACCTCTAACGAGTATAAAGACGTACCAACCTGCCAGTATTTTGAACACACAATTAGCACAGTCCTTTGGTTGTATGGGCAGCATGTCAATGTTTGTGCGTTGAGACATCGGACTTGCTTGGATTCATCCTCGTAAATAGGCTTCGACTTAAAAACAAAAATCAAAAGTTAATTGCATGAATTTGTCTTTGTTTGTATGGTGTTAAACATCCTGTCAACAATTTTACAGTTTTTTTTACGACTTTCCTGTATCCACCAGTACAAGGCTAGGGCTCTGAAGTGACATGCCAAAGAACACCCCAATGAAACCAGAGGTATCGGTGGGGCTCAAACCCTTGACCCCTTATTTCTAAGCCTGCCACACTTGCCATTGCACCACACAGGAACCAAAATAATTGTATATATCAAACAATATAAACAATGAATTTTACACAACAAAGACTCCCTAGTAAAGTTCTAAGAAATTTATTGGTTCTATCCATTGAGACTTAAGGGACTACTTTGACAAAGAAAGAATTTTGATGTATATATGTTTGGTATGGTTGTTAACAGGGACAAAATACCAGAGGAAAAGGTTTGGAAGGCCAAATAACATTCAATAAACAGACATCAGTTTACTAGATAAGAGGTATAGTCCCATTATCCGGTACTTCTGAGTTGCTTTTTTAAATCCTATATTGCTGGCTCTCATTAGAATATCGTCGAGACCATTCTAATGTTAACCAACAAAATAGAATTAGACCATCTCAACATTATTCTAATGAAAAGGACACTTGGACATCTAATGTGACCTTCAAGGCTTGCCTAAGTAATAACAGTCATTAAAGCTACACAGATAATCCAAGGTAACCTACCCTTGACTCTGATCCATTTAAAGCCCAAACTTTCACCGCACCAGAGTTAGAGATAGCCACTACAACATCATCTGAAAGGATAATTTTTACATGTTCTTAGTGTTTCAATTGTATTTCGGATTTTATGACTTGATTTGATGCCCTTTACACATTTTCACAGGTCAAAGTTCAAAACCCAAGCTGAAAACGATCATAAAGAATGAAAGTTGTGTTTCATTAGCAATTTTGAAAGAAATAAATGTAACATGATGAAAAATATTCACTTTTCTTTATTTCACAACAGTAAACACAACTTTACCAGTTTCTTTTCATTTCCCTTTGCATAATGCCTATTTACATGATCTCAAATACTGAAATGGGAAAAGCAATCACAAAAAATAGGATAGCAAGCGATGTTTCTTTGCTTAACATAAGCAAAGAAACATCGCTTGCTGTCTTATTTTTGAACTCATGAAAAATATTTCTTTCAAAAAGACTATGTTAATGTGTATCAACAACAATTTTTTTCAATAAAAAAACCAAAGTAAGATAAATTTGAGGAAGAAAAATTTATAAGGTTTATACCTTCTCTTTTTGCAGGCCGTAGAACGCAACAAGCGCTAATCCAGTCTGGTGCAACCTTAGAGCTGAGCGTGTACAGTATCTCAAAGGTCATGGGGTCAATAACATGGATCTCTGGGTAATAACCATTACATACAAGTCGGATGTCTTTTGTTCCTCTAAAATGGTAGGGCTATAACAATAATCATAAATGGTTACATTAATATATCACCCAATTACCACATGAGAAATTTTAGACTGGTTCAAATTGAAAACATCATCGAGTATTAATGAATTTTATGAAATTTTGTTACAAGTCAAAATTGAAAACCAAAAAAAATATAAGAGGAAAATGACAAATAACTTTGTCTCATTGGTTACTGGATCATAATAATTGTGAAAAAAGGTAAAAAATATCTGGTTAATAAATATACATGTACTGCACCAAACACATTAAAAGATTCAAGTATATTTAGGAAAGGATTGATAAAGAATACAAACGAGCCTGTATGCTACCTGTATGCTACTGTGTGTGTATGACATTTTCGTAGACTCAATACAACGTCCATCAGCTATATTCCACAAACACATTTCCCTGAAATACAATAACAACTTTCTAAAAACTTTGTGTTTGAGGAAATGCACACAAAAACAAAAGATTGAGAGATGTTTTGTTGCTTCAAACAAGGAAAAACAATTGATAAGTTGATATTAAGTAAGTCATTAATGCAAATCTGATAAACACCTTTCTTCCTACACAAATGACTTATGGAACTAGCATATCTGCAGTGGACAATTTTGCAAAATATCATGTCTAAAAGGTGTTTTAATCGCAAGGAAAAAATTACCTTCTTATTAGGATTAGGAAAAACAAATTTATATCACTTTAATCAAGCCCCTTAACTTCAAATTATTCAAGCTAGAAAAGTTGGCTTTCCTGCAGCAGAAGACTTTCATGAAGAGACTTTCATTGTTCATACTTTATAAATGTTGTCCAATGTTTCTTTCAATTTGGTCATGGGGGAAATCTAAAAGATACATGTTTCATTACCCATTTTCTGCTGCAGTCACAATGTATTTATTATCTTTCTGTCCAGATCCTGGAGCTATGCAAGTTATCGCTGTTGTGTGACCAAACAACATGTGTCTCGGATAAATCTGTAAAGGAGCAGATAGAATATATGCCATAGACATCATATAAGTTTGTGACAAGTCCACATTAATGGTCAATGATAAACACTGTCATAAGCAATTTACTCATTTGTTAAATTGGACTCTTAAATATTCTGTAACAGGTGTCCTAAAGTCGATCATTTTCATAATTCTGTAACAGGTGTCCTAAAGTTAACCATTTTTATAATTCTTAACAGGCATTCCAAACAACAGGAGAACGAGATACTCCCTATATAGAAATAAAAGTATCACAATATCTCCTGATTAATGTCAAACCTAGTTTGACTTGTACAGACAGCTAATAAGATTATATGAAGGAAAGTAATGAAACAAAGCAATCCATACTACTTACTTCCCAATCTTCTGTTAAGTCCCAGACACAAATTTGAGCATCATTACAGCCTGTGACTATATTCCTCATGTCATGTGTCATAAACACAGCCGATATACAGTGGGTTGGGGCATTCTTTCCCCATAACACCACAGGAACAACAATATTCGTACCAATTGTCATATTGCTGTTGATTTTATATCACAATTCTGAAAGATAAAAATCACCTTCTATGAGAGGATATAAACAAAAAATGGCAGAAAACTTAGTAAAATAGACTTAGCGTTTTTTCCCTTCTTTGATTGGGTGCAGTAAAATGACCGTTTCCAAATCAAATCTAGATAACATTTTCCCCAAATTCAAGATTTTCTCCCAAATTAGTTAAAATCCCCTCAGATTATTTGTAGCAGAATACTTGAAATCAAATGTAGACTCTTGGCTCAAAGCATGTATTGGCAAAGTTACTGTACTCTTTCTGTAGTGTCCATAATTCAAGTTATAAAGAAAAAAGCTTCATATGATGAGAATTTTGTTATTTGAGAACAAATCCCAAAGTTCCCAATTATAATATAAGAAAAATAAACCAAAACGACGCAAATTTTTCCAATTGCCTTGGCCCCGGACCCTTTCCCAATTGGTGAAAAAAATTGCTGAGACTACAATTGTGATGTGAGACATCATACATTGATTGATTGCTTCAATAGATTTATAGATGTCAAAAAATAATTTCAAGAGGAAAATATTCAAAACTTTTATTAATGAAAGGGTCTGATTTGTACTTCATTTCAACAAAAAAGACTCGCAAGAATGATGAGTAACCTAAATCAAACTAATAGGTGTCGTCTTAAGAGAGCAAAGATAAAAAAAAACTAGACATACATTTACAAATCTTAAGTTCAACAGATAGTACAGGGTCTTCCCCAGGATTTTTTCATGCACTGGGCTGTTTGACACAGGGTGGGGGTGGGGGGTGTTTACCCCTTTCCAGGTTGAATATTTTTTAAAAGTGCATACTTAAATGTGGTGAATTATTAAAGGTAAATAATTTCTCCTGGAGGCCTGCAATGTAAGCGGCATATTAGTCTACAATTACATGCAAAATCTAAAGAGAAAATCCTATTTTGTTGGTACACATTAACAGTGTATTGACAGCTTCAATGAATATATACAATTAAGGTATTAGAAAAGCAAAGAAATATAGGAAAAAATAATCCTTTTATCAATTATGGACCTCTGTTCTCACAGTTCAGCTAATGAGTAATGGGGACTTACAAATATTATCGGAAATAAGTTTGACATGTGTATACATCCATTTTTGAGAAGAGAGTCGTTATGAATTTATCAGACAACTACTAAGAATTATAATGAATTTAAATCTATAAATTAAGAGGACAAGCAAAGACTTTAAAAAGCCCCATTTCCAAACATATGATCATGGACTCAATCTGGATGTCATAATAACTTAATAAGCTACCGATTTGCAAAATATCTTTTGTGCATAAGACAGTTTCCGTCGCTTTATCCAATGAATACATAGTCTTAATATTCAGTCAAACACTTTCATTTAAAATAATACAAATATTTTACTAATTGGTTAACAAATATGGTCTTTATCTTTTGACATCCGAATATTTTTGTCATCCGGAAATGGTTATACATTTTGACAGATATTCCGGTGACTTGTTTCTATCGTTAATTCATACGTTAAAAAAGAATTGAACGAAACGATGTTGTTAATCTCTGTCAATTTATGAAGCATGACATCAATAGAAATATAAAACGGGTATTCGAAGAGAGGACATACAGAAATAATTCATGTGACGTTCTGCAATCCATAATTTATTTACGTTTCCGTGAAAAACGCCTTCCCTGTAAGAAATACAAATTATTCAAAGCGCTGAAACAATCGATCGAAAATGCAGCCATGACGAGCAAATTCCCGTTTGGCGTTTGCTTGTGAATTGAGATTGGACCATACTCGAAATAAATATTGATAACCTTCACTTGATTTGAGCCATTTTCTTTACTATGGTGGTGTACTGTTTAAACGAATGAGTGGCGAACAACCCAAGAAACAATTGAGACAAATCAGAAACTGTTCTGAAGCACCAATTTCTTCAAATCTTTGGTTACAAAAGATTCTTTTTAACCATGTCATTATAAAACTTCATGATTCATAATGTGTGGCTGTTGTCATATGTTGCTTTTGAGATGTACCATTACATATTAGGGATGATTTTAAGACAAAATGAATTACCTGTATCGTAGAGATGTCTTTTCAAAAACTAATAAAACAGACCTCTTATAAAAGGCCAACGTTCCGTTCAATTCAGTGGAAACACAATCAGTAAAAAAACGGTTATCATTTCTTCTTATATATGGACACACACGTGACTTCTTCAACAATATGTCATATGTTACTTTGCAGACATTGTAAACGTGTTCCATTAATTTGACTAAATGCCAAAAAGCATTCAAACACCTTGACAAGATTTGTAAGAATGTGTACGGCCAAAATGCCACAGAACCACTGCACGAGATGTACCATAATACATGTTTAAAGCAGCTGCTCAAGTGTTAATCAATTGACAAGTCTTTACTGTTGCATTTTAAAAAATCTCGGAGCTTTGGCTTGAATATCTTTATATCATTTTAAACAGCATTTTAGGCAGTGCATATTGAACTGTGAAAATGTCCATGTTCTTGGTATGTCATTACTGCATAACATTATTTTTACCAGAATCAGAATCAGAATAATTCTATTTGACTTATACAAATACAGTACATCGTCATTTTAAACAATAAATTTACAAAATAATGTATTGTATAATGTATTATTTTTACCAAATGACCAGTGGTGGGAGGACATCGATCCACGAGAAAAGCGTCTGCCTCGAGACACAATTATCGTGGACTCGATTCCCGTAATTAGCGACCAGGATCCACCTTAATTGTGACAAATCCGTATTGCTGATAAGCCTGGAAGCAGAATCGGTAGTGGTTTATCTAAATTAACAGAGCTTGTGTCATGGCATATTCGGAAAGAGTATATATATGTATATGTTACAGGGAAACTGTGAAATCAGGGATTTCGTGAAATCCCTGAAAATTTCATCGATTTCATGAAATCCCTAATTCACTTAGGGATTTCGTGAAACCCCTAAAAATTGAGAGGTCATATTACACAGTTTCACTGACGACCATTTGAATAGATTCAGGGAAGTAGTGAAATACAATGATACTATAAAAGTTTTATAGAAAACTGTTCATTTTGACTTTTAGACTTATGTTAACTGTTAATTAAATATAGGTTAGAGGCTAGATAGTGAAATTTAAACGATATAGAAACCCCAAGGAAGGAGCGATAGCGACTGACGGGGTTTCTATGTCGTTTAAATTTCACTATATAGCCTCTAAACAATTTAGTGTTTAACCTACATTTCCATAGAGCGCTCTATTTGACGCTGGCAAACCACGCCTCTACGGGTATGATCTGCGAATGGCATAAAACTGCTGCTCAGTATTTTGAAATTCGACATAAACCACGCCTTCCGCGGCTGTCAATTGCATGCCAAGAATCTGCCATACCATATTTGGAAGAAGAAAACTGCACTACCCAGTGATGTAGATTGCAATGTAGTTTTGAGTTTAACCCGTTACTCCATAATTTATTCCTCACCTACAGCAGAAAACTTGAGAAGCCCTTGTGACAAAAGAAGAAATTGCTTGTAACGAGCAATTTCTCCTTTTGTCACAATATTTTCTTTTCAATTTCAAAAAGAAACTGTGTTTTTTCATAATGTATATATGTGTTGTCTGTTGATGCTTTCAATTTGTACCCGTCACATTATTCCTAATGGGGTAAAAGGTTAATATAGTTCAGTTTCTTTTTTTCTCAACGATGTTAGGATACCCAGTTAATTGTAATTCCTTTTTATTTATTTCTGTGTTTATTTCTCCCCCGCGACGTCACAGCGATCTTTCAATCGCTACCGTAGGCTAGGCTTACACGTGTCATTGATTTGGAGGTGGAGCCTAAAACTACACATTTATGCGCATGCGTGATACCAGAGTAATAGTCTCATAGAGCCCAGATAGAACACTCGAATAGTAGTTTATGGAAAATAAACCAACAAAAAAATTCAAATTGACGCATTCTCATTGGCTGAAAATGTAGGTTAAACACTAAGTATAATAAAACTATTTTTCGTTAACTTTCATAATTTGATTTACTTATCTTTTTTAAATTTTGAAAGTTAAATATATATTGTTTATTTTCGTTAAGTAAAACATGTGATAAACTTTAAACAGTAAATTATCTTAAATATATGAGTTTATTCAAATAAAAATTATATAAAAGGTAATTTGAGGCCTATTATTTTGTGGACTGTAAATGAAATTAAAAAGAATTTAAATGTGATAGTAATCAACCAGTTTAAAGTACCCTTTACATTATTAATTTGTTTTCAGTCTTTGAAATATCCTAAATTGCATTAAGACATGTATAAGTACAAGTTGTTCACAAGTTGGTCCTCATCGCTTTTAATGTAGATACTTGAAAAGATAATTTGACAAGTTTTATTTTATACATAAATGAAATCCTGAATATAATCCATTCAAACTCTTATCATTAATCTATTAATATTGGTGTACGGAATAAACCCCCGCCGGAATAGCCCCCGCCGGAATAAACCCCACCCTTAAAAAACGGCATAGCGGAATAAACACCTACTCACTGTTTGCACACACGGAAGAAACCCCCACTCCCTGTTTGCACACACGGATGACTTGTGGCAAAAATAGTGTAAGTCCATCACTTTATGAAGGGCTTACAATAGTTTTGAACCAAGCCCTCGTTTTAATTTATTACTAATATTTAGTTTACCTAACATCAAATTTCTGGTGTAATAAATAAGCAACTTAAAGTGGTTTATTCATTGATAACCTTTCCTCCTATTTCATGTATTTACAGCAGCCGACACGGAATAATAACTTTGCTATATAAAAGAGTTGGTACCCATACTGTTTGGGAGATATGACAGGGGGTTGGTTATAAGCAGGGGAGACTTACCTGTCAAGTTATCCCTAGGTGTGTTAATTCAGGCTTGCAGGTGTCATAGATAGTTAATACATGAAAGGGGTAGATGGGCAGTGTATTGTGTAATATCCCAATTAAAATATCTACTCAACTACTTTCACACTGCGTTTTCCTATCCTAGCTTTGCAGCCCCTTCTGCTTTGAAATCATTACCTTATAGCTCTTTGAATAGTCAGGATGTTACCGTCAACCATAGAGAGTCAGTTTATGGCTAAATTGATTGAGAAATACAACAAAACTCCAAAGTTTCTTATCCCTAAAGACGAGCACTACAGTATCATCGAATGTTTCAGTTTAGTTATCTTTAGCACTTACAATCTTATTGCATTGACCCGACAAATGTTACGAGAAAATCACATCTGTGAAAAGGGCCTGTGTGTTTCATTAGGCACTTACACTGGTTTTGCACCGAACACGTTTCATTAGAATATAAAATATACAATTAGTTTTGATTTAAATCATTTTTGTACTTAACATTTCTATAAAAAATACAATTAGTATTCTTTTAATTCATTTTTGCACTGATCATGTTTTATGAGCAAACTTTGTATAACTTTATTCATCTTTGTATTGAATAACTTTGATTTATAAAGCCACTTATACTTGTCATTTGTTTGTGAAAAAATGTCTGAAAATATTAAAAATGTTTATATTTACTTATTTTATTCTTATCTTTAATTCCATTAACAATTTCTTCATAAGCAAAATAGTTTGAAACAAAAAAAAGTTAAAAATAAGTTTAAAAATATTTTTCAGGGATTTCGTGAAATCCCTGACGACTTTTTTCAGGGATTTTGTGAAATCCCTGATTTCACAGTTTCCCTGTAACATAAACAGTGTATATTTAATAAGCTTGGTGAAAAGACAAAAGAACACAGGGCCGTATGAAAAAAACATTGGCAGATAGGGTCTCATTTGAACAGAGCCCTTGTTGTGGACAAGTGGAATCGAGGATTTCAAATCTACTTTTCCCAATGTGTTCTCTTCTGCTTCGAGTGAGTTCATTTATATTTGGAGGAAAAAAGACTTTATACTGAGAATTCGGTCAATTTCAAGAGCTAATTACAGGTTCACTGCAATGCTGTTATTTGTTGTGTTAAAAATCTTTGCTAGGCAGCCATACAAACATACTCTAGAACTACGTACGTCGAGTCAAAAAAGAAACATGCCTATGCTTTCAGGTACTTTTTGGTTAAAGAAGTACTCGATTACGAACAAGAAAGACAAAGCCGTATTACCTGAAGGAATGGAGGTTATTATAATATTAAAATAGGGGTACGAGTTGAGAGCAACACAAGACGACATAAAATGAATAGTCTTTGGGAGGTGTAGAAGAAATTTTTATATTAGAGAATTATCGCTCATGAAGAGCAATATATCATTTAGTCAAAGTTGTTCCTATATCACTTTTCTAGCTGAATCAGATGTGTCAAACTGGTGTATTATGGAGAAATGAATATGAATATGGCCAAAAAGCAACTGTAACCCAGCAATTGCTCCAAAAGACACGTCTTTAAAGATTCTTTTAAGGAAGAACCATCAATTTAAGAAAACATATTTCGAGAAAGCAGTCAAAGCGTACACGCGTGGTGTGTCTTCTTAATTAAAGTACTGAGAGACAAGTACTGATACTGCTTAGGTATTCACTGCTTAGAACTACTGCACAAAAAGAGGCTAAAGGGAAATAACCCTTATTTTATTTTATAGTAAATAAGTAAGAGTTGTCTTTCTTTGATGTTACAACATGAAACAGAAACTGTTTTCTTCGGTGATAAACTACTGCTTATTGATTATCAATCATTTAATAATCTAAAACAATTAACTTCTGTTTTCATATTTCTTTTTGAAGACTGTAAACTTTGTAAAGGGTGTCCCTCGCTAACTCCACTTGTGAAAGTATTGGCCACATTATGTACAGTAGCTACCCATTTAATCTTAGGATGTAACATGATGAATTAAAATGATAAAGAACTTAGATGTGGTTTGTTTTTAATTTTCTGCAGCTTAGACAAAGTAGAAAAATCCAAAAGAATGCAGACAGTTTAAGATGTAAGCATGTACAAAGGGAGGTAAGAATATCTCGGAATATTTTGCCCTACTTTCTGATT
This sequence comes from Cerastoderma edule, assembly GCA_947846245.1. Taxonomy (NCBI): domain Eukaryota; kingdom Metazoa; phylum Mollusca; class Bivalvia; order Cardiida; family Cardiidae; genus Cerastoderma; species Cerastoderma edule. Next base: position 9,472,197 of record OX401410.1, on the reverse strand, counting down.
GACCAATCAATTTCGACAAATATGCAAGATTTTTGAAACCGGATGTCGAAATAATCAATTACGCATGCGCGGTTATGACAGGCTGTGTGAACCTGATGGATAAAAACATTTTATGTAAAATGTTACTGTTTGTGTTGTTTGATTCGCTCGATTTCCTATGATATGAAGTGTTAAAGTAATGAAGAAGGTTTCGATTCCCGGGCCCAGGTTGTCACAGGTGAAAGAAACGGAGTACTCGTTAGATCGGGGCATGAAATTCCACCGAGGCTTAGATGGTGATCACGAAACCCGAACAAGCATGATGAGAAATAACAGTGAGTCACTGTGTGCCTCACAGATTAGTTTTACCGATGACAGCACAGTCACCTGCAGCATGAACAGCAAGAAGAAAGAGAAGTTCGGGCTGTTCAGGAATCTCCGTCGACGTATTCGTTCAATAAACAAGAAGTCGGAGGAAAATGAGAAGGACTTCGAAGAACAAATTGTAAATCCTAAAACAACCTCCCCAGGTAAACGTCAGAAACATTCAGGAAAGTGTCGCCTAAATCTGTGTTCAAAACCCTCAAATTCCAACTCATCTCAAAGTACTGAAAGTCTGGACATGAGTCTTCATCTGCAACGAAAGCTGGAAGATAGTTATTGGACGAACAAAGATCGGAAAGACAATTCTCCAAAGAAAGAGAAAGCGAGTTGTCGTTCCAAAGATATATCAAAGTTTCAGACAGATTGTTTCATTAAGTGTTCATGTGATGCTGGTGCTAACAGTGCAGTAAATACGGAGTGCAAAAACTGTCAGAAAATAAGTAACATTTCACCGCATTCTCCTTCATCCCACACACCATCAACACGATCTTCAAGGGTGGAAATAACTGCTGTGTGTCATACAAACGGAACTAATTCCAACTCAAATCCTACAGTCCACTATCCAGATTATACTGGTAAACTATCAGACAGTGCCATAAATAAAGACGCTCCAAAAACATGGAGTCTCACCCATGAATTGTTCAGACTGTCAAAGTTTGGATGGTACTGGGGTCCCATCACAAGACGAGAAGCTGAGAGAAAACTTAATGGGCAACCTGATGGTGCATTTCTTGTTCGCGACAGCTCGGACGAGCGATACTTATTGAGCCTAAGTTTCAGATCTTATGGAAGAACGTTACACACGAGAATAGAGCACTGCAATGGGAAATTTATATTTGATGCACAGCCTGATACAGAAGGCTACCCATCTATCGTAGATCTGATTGAGAACTCCATGAATGACCCTCAGACAGGTATATGTAGTTATTCGAGACGAGGGTCCCCTAGTCCGCCTATATACCCTGTTAGACTGACTAAACCTGTGTCACGTTTTACGCAAGTGAGGTCCCTGCAATACATGTGCCGATTTGTGATTAGACAGTATACCAGATATGATCATATACAACTGCTGCCTCTGCCTAGAAAACTGAAAGGTTGGATTGGTGAAAATCAATACTGATTGTATCAACACTAGTCATGATTGTGTTTTATCTTGAACAAAAATTATTACTTGATAGGTCCACTTGTTTTAGTATACCAGAGGCAAAATATAACATTTGATAAAATTTGATAAAGGAAGAGTATGGCTTAAGTCTTTGCATAAGGAAATATTTTATTAAAGAATGTTTGACTGAAAATTAATCCTATCCAATTTGAAATATTGAAACCTTAGACTAAAACTATTTCTTCATATTTGCAGCCAAATGTTTTAAGAAACAAAGTTGTTATTTAAAGAGGAGTTATATAATTTCTACTTTTGTGATAAAAGTTGATTCTAATTATTTTGTCCATGAATTATCTACAAAACAAGCATGGTCAGGGTTGTTATTAAGAGCTGGCTGCCGGCCAATATGACCACTTCAAATGACTTTTTGGTCGACTCAAACATCAAGAAAATTGATATATAAGTAGTACAGTCAAACTTGTGATAAGAGGCCAGCAAGAGGCCAGCCTATGGGACAGAGTAAATTGGCTGTTTAAGACAGGTTGGCTGCTTAACACAAATTGATGTTCACTATAAATCTAACAATGGGACTTTCCGTAATGTTAATTTAAGGCAGGTTGGCTGCTTAAAAGGGTGGTTGCTTAACACAAGTTAGACTGTAGTTTTAACACCTAATTTTTGTTTGCTTTATTGGCATCTTTAAATCAAAAGATGGCCTCTTACTTTGAAAATTATTGACAACCCTGGTGGTTAAACAATTAATTGTTTTATATGTAGTATGTTGACTGTTATTGATTTAGATTCATATTTTGATTTGGCCTATTACGTTATATCCTCTGCTGACATTATCTTCATACAATAAAATGGTTTAATTAATCAAGAGACCTGTTAAACTTTTGACTGAAATACAAATTTTAACACCGCTTCAGGATTTTTGAATATTTTCTCCTTTTGTTGCAATGGTTTTTTACATATGACAGGTAACAAATTTTATCTTTGATTCATTTTGATTGTCTGTTGCTGTTGGCTTTCAATTTGGACCATTTGCAAATAGTCAATATAAGGGAATTTGTTTCCAGAAAAAAGTTTCATATTGCCAAACAGTATGCTATAGATTAATAAAATGTTTATGATAATTTTATGCAGTCTGAAAATGAGTGACTTGTGAACTTGAATTGTTTTGTGCTATATTTATGACGTTATTTGTTGCCTTATCAATTAATGATTTTACTTCTAATTTAAGTACAAATTACAGGTAATGGAAGTTTCTTGTTAACATGTTTTCCTTCCCCTCAGCTTGCTACAATGGCCCTCTCCTGAAAAGTTCTCTAACTCATTCCTTTATATGTCATGGTTTATCTCATCTATGGAAGACTTAAGAAAAAATATTGAGAAACAGATATGCTGATTGAGAAGCCTGGATACAGACCTTATGACTGCCTTTTTATTAGAGGACTCTGAGCTCTTTCGAAGTTTAGTCCAAAACAAATAATTGCATTTCTAATTTTCCATTTTCTTTTGTAGGCACTTGTTATAATTAGTTCAACTAGACATTTCTATTGAGTGTCTTTAAAAAAGGTTTTCTCTTACAATTCTTGAAATACTGTGTCACATTGAAAAAAAACACATACCATGAACTCGGCATGAATTTGAATTTAGAGGTAAAATAATGAAGAACTTATTTATTTCATGATTTCACTCATATCTTTATGGTCATATTTACGGATAGCAGTGAAAAGTGTCGAGATGCCAAAGGGTCGGCTAAACACAGAGTTGCTTGATCTTTGCCTATTTTGATGCCATTACCTATTTGCCTGTTTTGGGGAGGTGTACAAAAAAACTTAAATGTTAAGGTGCTTTTCGTTGTGTGTCAATAGACAAACTATTAAGGAATTAATAACAACGAAACGTTTTTGAAATGTTTTGATAAATTCCATTGTTTTTCAATGAAATTTATCAAAACATTTCAATAACACAAGAGGAATAGAAAACCAGATCTGAAATAATACATGTACATGTATAACGTGATTTTGTTATTTCAAACATCTGTCATACTATAGTGTTTGTTGGTATATTTTGCCATCTTTTATGTTTATTCCATTTTCAGTTGAACATGTGTGATGTTTAAATTAATGAGCTGTTATCATGTATTAGTTTTATGATTTCATTGAGTTGTGTCAAATTTTAATAAACAAAGTGCTATAGTTATACAAATAATGGTTGTCAAATGAAAATTATTCTCTGCCAATTATATATAAAACAGGTTATAAAATTAATAATGATCCAGGTCCAGCATGCAAATTTGGCTCAATTTCTATTCCATTGATATTATTTGGGAAACTACTAATCAAGGCTGATGAATTTATACATATATTGCTCATTTTGCGCAGAAAAACGCTGTGATCATAAAGATTTTAACAATAAGCAATAGTGACAAAAGAGGTTACCTGAAAGTGTTATAAATTTCTTTTAGCAAAATGGCTTTCCCCTTATATCAATAAAATTGGATTTCTGTTTAGCCCTTTACCAAACAATAACGAGATTTGACAAGTTTGTTGCAGACGACTCTGGAAAACGTTGTGGGAAAAAGAGAAACTGCTCTTACCGAGCAAAATGTCCTTTCCCCATACGGTTTTCTGCCCTATCAGAAGATTAATTTTCAATTTCATCACATTTTGAGATGTCTGAAAATTGTTTCAGTTTGGGTCAGTCGAAAATTTGGTGTTTGGTAAAGGGTTAAATCTATATTTGCTGTCTGCTGTTGGTTTCACATAAAACAAGCCAAAGCTTCTATACAGAAATGGATTAAAGGTATTTATTCACAGAAAAGAAAATTTGAAAGTCAAAATAAAATGTCGATATATTAGCCCTTAGAATGCTGGGTAATTTTTAAAAGAAAACTTTTGTGTCGTCTACTTTCTAAAACCTTAAAATTAATATCTGCTTGATTTTGATGATGAAAGATACTCAGAGTAGCAAACAGGTAAGATCACAGGTCAGCTGTCAATCTACTTGGCGGCTGGCGTGGATCAAGCCTGTTTCCATAACATGAAGTCGGTTCCAGAACTATAAGGGTTAGTTTGGATTGTCGTTTGATACAATTAAAAGTAGCTACTGATAGCATATTCAATTCAGGAAGCGTTAATATATGTCAGTATGTACAGTGAATATGGGGTAGATCTCAAAAGGAATGTCACACTTTAGGATTCAAATACATGTTAATTAACTATATATATAGAAATTAAGAATTTAAAGTGATTCAATTTTGCTTCCAGTGACTACTTCAGTGCATGTTGTATTACCGTGCAGTTTTAAAGGAATTGATTCTTGTCTTCAAAATTTCCTGACATTTGTGAATGAGCACCTTTAAAGGCTTATAACAGGAGATTAGCTGAGTTTGTTTAATTAATGAGTTATGAAACTGTTTTTCTTATTTTAAAGATTGTGTGTCAAAGGAATTGTCTGATACTATTGGTTCTATTAAAAAGAAAATAACTGTAAAAGTTAGTAGTTTGTTCCTTTATTAGTGACACTTTATTCCTATGAAAATACCTTTACGTCCATCTAATTTTTCTCATGATGAAAACAATACCCCATTCTGAGATTTGTGATTGGCTGAAAGTGTGACCAGAAGATAATAAAGGAAACTGTATAAGAATGTTTTTCCTTTTTCGATATTTATATTGGTTGATGTTGGTTATTAACCATTCAGACAAAATGAGAATTCGTTTTGTGCTCCAAATAAGCAATTCCTCTGTTGTTACAATGGTTATAAAACCTGTTGCGCATCTTTGGGTATGGGCCATGTCAACTAATTTTCCAATTTAACAACTTTCCTTGGATTCATCACTGTCAGCCATGGGTTCGAGAGCATCTTGCCAAAGGGCATTTCTATAAAATCAGGAGTGCCATGTTGGAACCAATCCAGCACCCTGTTACAATTCCCACACCTTTACCTTTGGGTCACGCTTAAATGAATGAAAAAGTATAAAGAAAATATCATCTTTTTAGCTTATATTTTCTGTATCTTAATAGACTGTGTTTCGACAATTTAATTTGTTGTTTCAGGTGTTGCACAATTATTGCCTTTGCACATGGTTTTCATTAAAAACTGATTGCCGATGCAAACCATCCGATAAAATCCCTTGTGAAATGGTTACTCCATGCCCAGTGATAATGCCTGATGAAAGAGGGTTGTCTGGTTTAATCAATACGATCTAAGACTGGATCTGTTACTTCAAATCTTAATGAAAAAACCAGCAAGACCTGAGAAATAATTATGTCAAGAGGAGAAATAAACATCACAACAACTTTTCAAATAAGGGATCACTCAAGTTTATTTCAACTTGCTCCTTTTCTTTCACATAGCTATATGGTATGCTTAAATAAGTTAAATAAAAAGCTTCACAATATTGCACAATAGATAATTCAATCACAATGTCTCATATATCTTTTATTTTCATTGTAAAATTAAAAGGTGTTCATCAAGTATTCAAATTCAATCAACTAATACAAAACGTGTGTCAAATTGTTAAATGATTTGTTTGATATAGTGGTATTTTATATAAAGTAATCATTTATCAGTAATATTGCAATACCTGGCACATCCATAGGGAGGCTATAGTAGTTATCCTTGGGTCAGTACTATGTAATGTAATATACAAGTGTATAGCCCTTACAGTGCTGGAACCTTATTCATGCTTATGCAAACAGGTTAGTTCCAGGCCAACCGCCAAGTAAATTACCGGCTGGCCTGTGATCTAACCTGTTTTCTACTCTGAGTATATTTTCTTATAATAATTGGGCAGATATTTAAGGTTTTGGAAAGCATACAACACAAGAATCTATTATAAGAAAATTACCCAGCATTCTAAGGGTGAATATATTACATAGTACTGACCCAAGGATAACTACAGCCCCCTATCGGCTCATTTTTGATGGACAAAAATCCCAAATATATGCCAACAAGGGTCTGTCAAGAGAGGTGAAGTCCTTGGCCAGGACAACCTTTAATAAAGATTCCAATCTACCACTCCATGATTTGCACTCATGCCGAGATGGTCGTTGTCAGTTCAAGTTCATTAGTCATTCCAAAAGGCCGCAAAGGAAAGTCTTCAATTATACATTTAAAGAAGTTGTGATCATGCAATTTATGAGTCGTAAATAAACAAATATGTTTAGTTCGCATGTTTTCACTTTTTTCACAACTGTTTAGTTAGGATCTGCATAGTCACTATTATCTCATTTTTTTAAGTGTTTCCTAACTCAAGTTATCAATTTACATGATTGGAATTCCCATCAAAACTAGCATTAGATTGGCTTTTCCCTACTTTGTGTTCATAGATCAATTATTTATCAATAGTGCTAGCATCTGGTAAAATATCCTTTTCACTAGCTTCTTTTATATCATTGGTTGAGCTACTCATAGTGCCAACATCTGATGGGTTTTCGCAAGCTTTCATTTCATTGGCTGCTTCAGTTGACTTATCTGTAGAAATAGAATCTGATTGTTTTTCATCTGCAATTTCATTGGATGTGTGGACAGTAGAGCCTTCATCTGATTGGCTGTCTTCGTCTTTGAACTCAGATTGGCTGCTGTCCTCAGCAACCTGCGCTTCAGTATCATCTACATAAATGATATCCTCAGGATTAGGTGCTTTTGGAAGAAACTCCTCTTCTGGGAGTATCCTTTTAAAAACATCTCTCGCCTGTAATACAGAAATAAACCAACATATGTCCATGTTTCATACACCTTTAAAATAACAAAACCATTGTGAAACAAGAGGACAATTACTAAGAACAAGCAATTTCTCCAATTTTCAAATGGTTCATTCCCAAAAACACATATGTTATTGTTATTATTTTACAATTAATTTGGACGAATTACACAAGTCTGTATGGAAGAAAAGTAAACTCGTTGAAAAATGAATTGATCTATTGTGTCTGTACCCATATAAATACGGCCTCACAATAGTCTTTTTCCTCATGTCTTGTCTAGAAATTGCAGAGATGGTTAAAAATTAATTGTGGGAGAAGGGATTCTGAAAGATGGCACATTCTACTTCCTTAATCATCTTAGTTGTTACACTCCCAAAATTCCCTTATACGCATTTATAGGCATCTAAGCATTCAATATCAAAGGGCAATTGGGAGCAAGCCCTATATCACTTTCATATCATACCTCTTTAACTGGCTTGTCTATATCAATTTCTGGTCCGGGCCCAGACATCAGTATTACATTGGATGGTACCTGGTCTGTGAGACAAATTGAGGACATATCCCTCTGGGAGAAATACAGGGACCAAAGGATTGTTGGCCTATCACCAGACTGGTCAGTATCATCACACTGGTCATTTTCTGCAAGGCAAAATAAAGCTTTATGTATATTTGTTAATATTTATAACTGTTATAGTTTATATATTGTAATAGTCTACAAAAACAATGTCAGAGGTCCCAAATTCTTTGCAACAAAGTAAATGTGCAATTATTTATTCTTTTCTCACCACTGAGCAATTATATCCAAGTTGGAAAGCAGTCAGTTGCTTTAAAAGACTATCTGTGTAATACTGTATTAAGGAAATATCAGAGCATGAATGGATGGATGTGAACCACTGCTATGACTGAAATTCTGTTGAAAATAGTAACATGAAAATGGAGTACAACTTCCATTTCAATCCAATGGTTGCATTATAACCCGTTTTTTTTTTTAAATTGACAATAACATTTTCTATGTTTAGCTCAATCTTACCTATCTAACATTGATTATGTAACAAGTTCTTACAAGTTAGATTTATCAATCTTGATTCTGCCTCCTGGATATATAACCAGTTCTTGCGCTGAATGTCGATAATCAAAATTTAGCATAGCAGATCCAACTACTTACGGGATTCCAACTACAACCCTTGTGTCATGAGGCTGATGCTCTACCCCTGAATCACTGTCCTGCACCTTTCACCTTGTAATAGTGTAAGAAAAAGCATTTGTCTTTAGCTTATTTCGATAGTTTATAAAACACAGTAAAGTATTACCCCTTTTAAAAAGTTTGTCTACAGCATACTTCAAGTTTTGTTCAGGAGTTACATCTGTGGATTCCTTTCTTGTCAGATGGAAAATATCTGGAACAAAAACCATCCTGAATCAGTAACTTGTATCAAATCCTAATGTGGAATTGAGGAGTTAAAAAAAACCCTGTTTTTATCATGAATACACTTTCAAACATTTGTAGCAGACAAGTTAAATTTCAATATGGTGATTTTATTTTTTACAATATTTTGAAAAAAAAGTAAAGTTGATTACAATTTTGACCATTTAAAGCCCTATGATCCGAGTCAAGGTTTCTGTTAACCCTATACTCAATATTATCCTGTCACTAGTGTTATTTGGGGACCGATAACTAGGTGCCGTGTAACATTTGTGATATCCGGCACTAACCATTATAACACATCCACGCGACAAATCATGACGTCATAAGAACGAAATGACGTCATGTTTACATCATTGGCTACATATTTTTTCCTTCTTTCTCGTGTTTTATTTACATATTATTTGTTTGAAAGAATACATAAAGGTAACAGGATAAAAAGAATAGATGGTTGGTGTCTTTGAATAGGAAAAGTTATCGGGCTCGGCATCGGAATATTATCCGTTTCGCCTTTGGCTCACCGGATAAAATTCCTAAGCCTTGCCCGATAACATTTCCGATTCACGACACCAACCATCTATTCTCTATATACCTCACACCTTTCTGCTTTCGCTGCAGAAGACTTAGAAATCACTTTGACAAAAAAAACAAATAAACCCAAGAAAGTGTCATCGTTTCATGTTGATTTGCGAATCTGCTATTGCCTTCAATTTTGAACTGTTACAAATTCAAATATGGGTAAATAGCTTTGTAGAACAAAAAGGTAAAAACATTGGTGACTTTGCGAAATGATTTTGTGATTGAAAACTTTGAAGCAAAAGTTTTACTTACATGTATCTTTTGGACAAGCTTGACTAGTGGGAGGTAACTCTAACACAATTATTGGTCTGTCTCCATCATCTGGGCAGGGTAAACACATCAAAGATAACTAAGAAAAAAGATATATTGGTTACCTTTCATCCCCCTGGGCATGAAATTTCATCTAACCCGTAAAATCCTAAAAATAGACTTTTGTGTTGTCTGCTAAAAAATCCTTAAATATCTGCTTAATCTTGATGAGGATTGATATTCAGAGTAGCAAACAGGATGGATCAAGGGCCAGCTGCCAATTTACCGGTTCTTGGCGGCTGGTCTGGATTCGACCTATTTGCATAAGCATGAAGTCGGTCCCAGCACTTTAAGTGTTAAAAGCACTAACATCTGTTCCTTAAGAGTTATTTTCTCATACTAAATTTACAATATGGCCCTTTGCTATTTGAATCTTATGCTCTCTGATCCAATTCACTCAGGACAGAGAAAGGATTAAAGTCTTCACAGAAGCCTCCTTTAGATATTATCCATGTTCATTTAAATAAACTTTTTAGGGACAAATTGATGTCCTCTCATTATGAAGTGGGGGTGAATGAAGAAAATATGCATGTTCAAAGTGTTATCCATTAGGTTAATTCAGTCAAGTAAAACTCTCTAAGCAGAGATAACTTTACATGGCATTTCACTCAAATTTTTTTTTTTTTTTTTAAAAAAGCTCATAGTTTTTACTCATTTTTGTATTTTGCTACATAAAAGCCCATTGAATTTAAGATTTGAGTCCTTAAAACACATTTGTTTCAATTGAAAAATTATCACTGGTCTAAGTAACTACCTCTTGTTGATCAGTTGGTAGAAGCGGTTTGTCAGTCATGATTATTGCTCTTGATAGTCTCCTAAAATAAAGAACAAAACATATAATTATCATGTCACCATTGTTCAACTATAATGTAAGTAACCAATTTCCCTATGTGAGATAGGGCCAAATAGATTGCAATAGCAGACGAATAATAACTAAGTATGAATAATCTTTTATCATGTTGTTTTGTGATGTCATATGAAAACCATTGCAATGAAAAGAGAAATTGCTATTTACAAGCGACATCTCTTTAAATCACAGTGGATAAATAAACCTTTGGTAGCAGGTTCTTTAGAATAAGTACATATAAACAGAGAGGTCACAATAATTCAGGGTTTTTCTTTGACTCCTTTATATATTTAACTATTAAGGAGACTTTTGACCCCTTACTTGTGGTATAGTGATTAACTTATGATCTTTAGGGCTTTTATCCAAGAATTGCAGGTCATTTACTATAGAAGTTGAGGGTCAAGAAAAACTTATGCTTTTAACAGTGTTACGGCCAATACTCGGCAGAGAAATCACAGATGTACGTATCCAAAAGCATCACCTGTCGACTACAATTTCTCTGCAAAGTGTTACATGTAATGCTGTTATAAAGCATGGGTTATCATATACCATCAGAACAAGAAAAATGATGAACAACGGGTAAACAATGATGCTATCATTGGCAAAGTAGGTTAAACAAAGCAAAAAATACCTGTTCCATCATGGGGGTAGCCATCTTATTCGGACATAAGATCATAAACATTGGTCATATTAATCCCCCGCCTGAGTTTTAAGTAACAGAATATGATATTTTAACAAAAAACGTTTTATAAACTGTCCTTATAAAAAAATATGAAAAAGACCTTTTTACCTTGTATTATCTGCAGGTATATAGTAGGGTGGTGCATAGCTGTTCTCCATTATAAGCCACCTGAAATAATATATTTCATTAAAGTCTATCAAATAAGATTTCAGAGGAGTCAATATTTATTTTCTAAATGGAAGGAAAGAAATGACATAACATTTCAGGTCATTATCCTTTGAATTTAATACAAAGGATTTGAAATACTTTTATACTATACCAACCTCTCTCTCTCTCCTAAAAAAAAAAAATACATAGAAATAAAACTAATGCAAAGTATGATATATATATGGGTTTTTCATCACATCAACATTATTTCAGTTATGTAGCGATGCCCGACTCTTAATGATGGAGGAAGACCCCCATACTCAACTGCCCACAAGGGCTGGTCAAGGCGGGTAGAACCATCGGCATTCCGTAAGTCAGTCGGGAGACTGCCTCTCATGCTGCAAAGTATGAGTCCTGATGGTTATGTTTAGAGCTATATTGAACAAATATTTATTTTAGTACCATTTATAAGTGTTTAGAACAAGTATCTTTAATTGATAAAAGGTTGTTAATTAATAATGATAACTTACTTGCACTTTATTTTCTGTCCTTCTCCAGTTATTATTCCAGTACATCTTAAATACAAAACAAATTAATTACAGCATACTTTTGCCAGATGTAACCCTTTGATACATAATAACTTACTATGTTACATCTGCTACTCGAGACTTTAGAAATTACCAAGACAAGAAGTGAAATTCATCCTTATAGGCAAAGAATCCTTCTATCCGAATGATTTTTACTCTGCATCATTTTTCTATGCTATTTTCGTCCTTCTTTACTGTTTCTTTCAATTCATCCAATTCAAATAGTGGACCCTCGTTTATCCGAACACTTTCGTTCCCAGGAGAAATGTTCGTATTAACGAATTTTCCGGAATAAAGAATATGCGAGTTACAGCGAAATGTTTACCTTTACACGGTGTCGGTGTATCATGATCATTACTATGAAGTAAGAAATACACAATTATTTTTTTTTTAAGGGAAATATAAAGTGTGTTAAGGAAGTGTTTATTTGGTCAAAACGGATTTTTAAAAAAAATGACAATTTGAAGCAATGTCTTTCGAGAAGTTAAAATTCCTTAAGATAGCTCTGAAAAGAACTGTCTTCGTTTGGCTGTGGGTGTAGACATCTTCAAGTTGTATCTTCTTATTTCAATATTGAAATGAGATAGGTAGGGATTGTCGAGAGTTTATTTATAGGGAAAAGGAGCATATCGATTGAGTAATAATTGAAAATGATTGCCAGACATTGTCTCCCGATCGCTGTCTAAGCACCCAATCAGCCAATCAACACCTTTTACAAACTCAACTATCGACATGCGACCGTAATTACAATAATGTAAGACCAATCAACTGACAGAATGACCGATTAACAAACAATCAACACCTTCCAGTACACTACACTAGGTGACATGTGATGGTCAAGCATACGTGACAGTTTGCAAAACGTGTGAATGCCGTTTACAACAGAAGACCGATCCCTTCATTCGCAACTGTAACCGCAAAATAAACGATTTAACTGGTTTCCTGACTAGCCATACGCATATACTATGAAAAGTGACTGTTGGTTCCCGAATATTTTTGTCCGGTTCCGGAACGCGGATTTTCCGCATTAAACAGTTAAATTGATGAAGGTAAGATCCGTTCCCTCAAAATTCTGTTCGGATGGTGAATATTCCGGATAAACGACGTTCGGATTATCGCGGGTCCACTGTATACCAATATGGAGGGTAAAAGTAAGAAAACTTTTATCTTGACAAGATGTTTTTGAAGATTCCATGCAAGGCTAACTAACCCTTAGTGATGAATGGTGTGACATTGCCATTAAAATGGATCAGACATATTTCAGTCATTTCCCTATCCTTTATGTTGATGAAAGAAGGAAAAAAAAAACAAATAAATTCCATGAATGTCATCACGACTTACAAGAATCTTTCCCTTAAATAAGTCTGATTTGAAGAAGCCAGAATAAAAAATCATTTTATCATTCTAGTTATTTAACTCAATCTTTAACAATGTGAAAGTTATGTTTCGGAATTCCCTGGATACAAACCAGTACTATCCTGCTTGACCATGAACTGGTTTTCCGTTAGTTATACCATCTCCATTACCCAGAATGCCATTGAGTGAGGCGATCATTTCCATTTTTTGTCTGAAATCCAATTGCATCTACCTTTGTGCTATCCACATATTCATGTCATTAGAATTTCCCCAAAATGTTCATATCTAATCTAAGGAACTCAGAAATTGAACACAATGAGAGAAAAAGTAATTCTAAATAAAATCCATTTCTACACTCACCTGTTTTCTTTGTCTATTATCATAGCTGATGCAGGCATTCTTAAACAATACAAGCCACCAAAGACTGCACACATTCTAGAAATGAAAAATAAAAAACAATTCAACATTTTACTCAATGATTAACCTGCTACAAATAGATTCAAAAACCACTGTGGCGCGAGTTGAAATTAATTCTTTCGCAAGTTCTGTTATGTCATTATGCTTTCTACTCCGTGTCATAAAGAAAGTATAATTATTCAAAATTGATAATTAGTGTCTGCTTTCAATTTTGACTGTATGCAAAATTCAATGTAAAGAAATTTTAAAGAGCTATTAGGACACATTGACTTCAGTCATTACAGAGATTCAAATTTGTAACAAGTATGAACAGCAGGATGCAAGTCCATGTATACTTCGGGGGTTCAATGCAAGACTATAGTAAGTGCTTCATAAACATGAAGCACTTACTATAGTATTGCACTGAACCCTTGACTTATTACTTTTGCCAATGCACAAAGAAATCAAAGGAAATCACTCATATCTGTCTTAAAAAATCTTGCACAATGAAAACGAAATACATGTACTTTGTTATCTTCTTGTTATTTCATCATTATTGTATGCTTATGCTTATAAACTTACCGACAAAAGCTCTGAGGCAGCTCCCCACTTCCATACAGTGACCACAAAAATGCTGTATTACCATACCGACCAACTGACTTGATGAACTTGGTCATTTGTTTGAGACCCTTAAAGGCATAATTTTGTACAATTAGTTGAAACAATCCATGTCAACTCAATTGCTTGTGTATCAATAAAAGTTCAGCAAATTGAACTTATCTTAAAAACTAAATAACTGGGGAAAAAAGGGTTAAACTGAAAATACATTAGATACATTAATTGAACAGAATGATATTTTTGTTGGTAAACTCAGTCCTAGTTAACATTCATTCTAATTATTCAAACATATGAAGTAATTATTGATGCATATATGACAGAGTAACCATTGCGATATAAAAAGATATACTTCATAAAAGCCATTTGCTTTCGAATTTAGCTGCAACCTTACAACAGGAGCTTTTTGATTCACATTGGAACTTTCAGTAATTGATAGGCATAACTATTACTGAAATTCAGCACAAGTGTATCATTCTTATTTTAGAGTTTTACTGGCATTTGAGTAAATTTAAGTATCAAGTAAAAAAAACAATTTCAAGTTGTCCTTTTAAAATTTTCTCTTGAACCCCCCCCCAAAAAAAACCATGGTGCCCCATACCTCCTCAGTTGTTGTAGAATCTGTTGCCATAGCAATGGAATGTTGTATGTAGTGCCTCACATTTGCTGTAAGCCTTTTGTGAGCAAGAAATTCTGTAAATGGTTTCTGCAAGAAGTCTGAAATAAACAAGTTTAGAGTAAGGTATATTGTCGGATAACATTATAGTTTTTATACATTTTCTTATTAGACAATACTTGTTCTTGATCATTTCTCAATGCTTACAAAAAACTTTATCAAAAATGTAGAAATAATATTAAAACATTGTTATTGGACACAGAGAGGATACTTATCAGGAACAATTGACTTTAAGATCACCATGTGTTTTAGCTAAAAGCAAAATCAACATCACTTTTCATGCGAAATATTTTTCATCCACTTAACAATCAATTTGAAATCATCTTATGATTACTGTATGGAGTTTTGGGTCAATCTTCAAATAGTTATTTTCACCTGTTATTTCCTCTCTTTTGGTCTCGTATTCCATACAAAACTGGAGAAATTTCATGAGCATTCTCTTCTCAATCATCGTAACTTTCTTGCTGCTGAAAACATCCGCCCTTGAACAAGGAACCTGAATTACGGACATAGATTGACATAAGATTTGCATTCAACAATGTCTTTCTTCTAAGTGATATAGAAAGCAACGGGATAATTCTGTGAACGTCATCATAATGGTAACTTACACAGACTCTGTCTTTCTTCGATAGATAATTACCCACTGATAAGAGCTTGTGGTTTAACAAAAATATAAATTGAAGAAACATCCAATACCATTAAGAGACATACTCAAGCGTCTGCACCAATCCATTGCACTATATGAAGCCTGATAATAAGTCCAACTGAAATACAGCAGAGGTGTCTCAAATTCCATTTGAAAACGATAAGAAAAGGTGGTTAAAAAACCCATTTCATATCCTTTAAACAACTATGGCCATGCAGCATTCACATTAAAAAGAATTTTCATGATGAAATGGTTTAATTTTTCTTTTGGTAATACATGCATACCTTCTCTATCTCCCCATTTAATAATGTAAGCATTTGTGTTATGGTCTTGAACTCGCAATATTTCGCAATGTCTGATGATATCAACAGTTCCACCATATCCCCTCCAGAATAAATAACCTGAAACACACAATGTTTTAGATAACACACACATTTCTTCTATAATTATTTTCAACTTCCCATTTTCCCGTATATACCCACTTTAACATAATTGTTGCAGGCGACTCAGGTAATGAATGCTACAAAAGAAGTTTCGTTTGATAGAGTTTTAACAATTTAACCTTTCATTGCAAAGATTTTACCCAATGGCACAAAAATGACATTTTTCATATGCTTTAATCAGTTATTGCTTCAGAAACCATTTGATTAAAAAAAAATTGGTTTTTAAACTTGATTTTGTTTCTGTCACACATAAAGTTTAACATGGACTGTTCATATACTAATTATTGTGATGGTCAGTGCATCGATCCATGCTTCTGGTATATCTTCACCAATAAAATAAAATATTCTTTCAAAGCCATTTACTGCTTCTTTGAATGAACAGGATGACTGATTAGGCTGGAATCTAAATTGAAAAAAAAATCCATGCCACAATCACTACATTATGTCTGGCAAAATATCATTTGAGCTATGGTCTTGAACTCAATGGAGTAAGTGGAATTAACACTGTTCAAACATATCTATTGCAGAATAATGAATTATCAACATACCTTTGGAGAAAGATCCAAGTTGAACTTCCTCCATTCTGCTTTCAAGCTATTAACAGTCCATTTTTTTGTCTGAATCTCTTCAGTTTCGGTGTCTTTGTTATTATCACAACAACTATCAATAGTGTCTTTATCACAGCTTGTATTGGAATCTTGATTGTCTTCCTTTATGGTATCCTCTTGCCCAGTACTAGTCCTCTCCTCAGCATTCCCTTTTGCAGTGTCCTCTTTATTATCTCCCTTCATATCAACTTTACCAAGAGCTGCTTCATCAGTTTCACTAGAAGAGTCTTTGGCTTCACCATCTTTCTCATCAATACTCATGTTTTGAACATTTTCAAAGAGTTCATTACTTGCAGTACTTTGCATACTTTCAGGGACATTAAGGTCTTTTGGATCATCACCATCTTCAGCCTTTTTATCTGGTTTACTGCTATCATCTATAGGTATACCTTCAATACTTGATTTGATTTGAGTTCCTGACTTGTGTTTTGGAATGTGGGTGTTTTCTATCTCCTCACCTTCCCTGAAGAAAGCACATTTATTATTCAATTGCTTCCATATAGAAATTTTAGAAACAGCAAACAATATGAGAAGAGCAAACCTGATCAATATGACTGCCAGGTAAAGCAGTTTTTAGTAAAAGGAAAAGTAAGAGGCATCAGATTTTGTAAGGTTACATTTAACCTGTATCAAACATGTTTGGTTAATTCATTCAGGGGTGTCAAATAAAATTAATTTGTCTTGAACTTTTCTATAGTTTTGTTAATAAATTCATAGGGGTTCAAATAAAATTAATCTATATTATACATTTCTTTTGTTTTGTAACTAAATTCAATGGTACCAGATATAATAGAAAGAACATGAAAAAAAGAAAGGGATCTTACTCCACATGAAACTTTAGGTTTATCTGTGAAAAGTTGGCACATTCAAGTGGAAGCCGTATCAAAGTTTCATTTTCCTCTAATAAACTTGATTGATCTGTAACT
Source organism: Cerastoderma edule (assembly GCA_947846245.1). Lineage (NCBI taxonomy): Eukaryota > Metazoa > Mollusca > Bivalvia > Cardiida > Cardiidae > Cerastoderma > Cerastoderma edule. The sequence continues at coordinate 9,454,771 of OX401410.1, read as the reverse complement.
GATGTCTTTAATTCTTCTGGAGGTTCCTGTGTAAAGACATTCAAGAATATTTGTAAGTGTAATATAAACCCAAAAGCACATATAACAATGGAATAATTAATCATTGTCACAAAAGAAGAAAAGAGTGACTTTACCTTTTGTCACAATGGTTTTTAAAAATCATGAACAAGAATTCATGACAATTTTAATAGTACAACTGTCATCTGCTACTGATTTAGAATTAGTCTTATCATAAAAAAACTATCACTTTTAATACTAATGTATTTTCAAGCAAAGATTTCAAAATTGAACGAGATTAACAGTTCTTTGTCTGCAAAATTAAAAAGAAAAGTGGAAATATTTGCAGTAAGCAAAGGCATTCACTCAATATTTAGATAAATAAGCTTGGGTAAATTCTGAATCAGATCAATTAATCTCTATAATACATAACTTAGCCCATCTCATGCTGATGGCATTAAAGAAATGATGAAGAAATAACAGCAATTTCTTAATTGTACCAATGGATTCTACCTATTTTCAATTGTTTCATTCAGATTGGACCTGACACATACTATATAAGAAATTGTGAGTACATCTTTTTTTAACAAAGAGCAATAATTGTGTTTGAAAGCATACATTTAAGTAATCAATTTGACTGATACACTGTTGAAAATGGCATATAACTCAATAAAAAAAAAGACATTGTCACTATCATAAACACATGCTCAAACAAATTATGAATTATCAGTATTGAATTAATGCTCGAATTAATAAATACATCCATTATATCAGGGGTATATAATTTTACCTGATGTTGCTGTGCCCATTTATCAATACCTTGTAGGGTAAAAGATGCCCAATCTCCACTGTAATACTCATTCCTACAAGAGATGATAAATGAACCATAGTTAGAAATAATAATCCATACACATCATGCAGTAAGAGTAGGTCTAAAAAGAAAACATGAATAGGCAAAATGAAATAAATAAATGTGCACTGAACCATTATGAATTAAACATTAACAAACATTATCATAGTTACCTCAAAAGCTTAACATCAACTATCCTTTTCACAAGGTATCAAATGCAAAATAGATCATGTCAATATAACTGATAGAATTAAAAACACTTTGTTGGAAAATAATCAACTGAAGCAGTATCCATAAAATACTGCTTTCCCTTACATTCATTGATTGAAATGTAGGAATGCCAGAGGTAATTAAAAAGAGTTCCCTGTCAATACTACAATTTCTTTGCTATCAATGCTTGACGAAATACAATAATTGATGTAGTGCTATCTTTCTTTTATATCTTTTAATTAGAAATCCAAAAACTTATCCTGAATGTTGATGAAATGACTTGAGACAGCACAGAAAGATATTCACATTAAATGACTTAAGAATTCTTACCTGTCAATGTGCAAGACAGACTGACCTATCCGTGCGCATGCCGCAGCAACTATGCTTTCTGGCATACCTGGAAATAAATTGATTTAAAAAAAGGTAACAAACAGCTTGAAGTTGTGAAGCAGGTAAAAAACTAAAACTATGTATGTCCTTGAAAGCCTGCATCTTACACTTTCATATAAAAGTGATAATGACCCTTAACTTTGACCAACAGACCATAAAGATGTGTGCATTGAAATCGCTTTGCAAATAAACAAGTTAAAATCTCAAAGATCAAAGTCTACAAAAGTGACATACAATCAAAGCGCTGATAGTGCTGAAGGACTAAGGTGGTTTAAAGCAAGATGATTGAGGATACATTTGAAAATTCCTTTGGGCAACATCTCGAGGAAAACAGCTGCTCCTTTTACCACTATTACTATAATTATTATTTCTGTGAACAGAGACTGAACGATAGTCTATTTTTTTACCAACTGGACATTTTACAATTTCCCATGAGGCAACAGTTATAATAATATAGAGCAAAACAAAGTGAGTAAATCCGGACTACATTCCTAGTTCCAAGAAGGTATTAGTCCGCACAGTGAAGGCAGATGTTTAATGAGTAATTGGGGTCAGACCGCTGTTTGTGTATCAATAAAGTACCGTTCCTCAATAGTGGTATGTAAATTCAGTCGTAGCACCTATATATATATCTTTATGTTACTTTCCAAATTTATGTTGTTATTTTATCAGTAGATTATTCATATTTAAAGAATGTGAAATCACATCCCAAAATTCCATTGACACCCAAACGCACAGACCAACATCAACATATACATGACTGGAGAGACACCGGGTCATAAAGTCAAAACTTTTTAAATACATTCAGGCAGATTTGTAGTAAAGCAACCAGCCATCAACCAATCTCTACCCAACATCAACAGCTAAAGTTTAGATAAATATATAAGAGTAAATTACAAGAGAGCCATTTGCATCAAGAGACTATGTCATACTAATGGTGATGAAGAGCCGTTGATTAAGAAGTTAAAATCCTTTAAAACAGATAAAATGACCAAGGGCACTCAAAGGACAATTTACAGCAATAGAAAATAAATAAATGAGAAATTTCGTCTTAGAATAAAAAGAAAATATAGACAAACAACGATTATGAAAATCATGAAATGACTTCTCAAATACTGTGATGTACCAAGATGACTCAAAGCGATGTGACATTTGTTATCATATTGAGGTTTCGCGAAAACACATTGCAATTCGAAGTATACGTCAAATTTATTTATCTTTACACACAAACTGGCTTAAATTAGGTATATATGAATTTCATTGATCGCGTAACCTCAAAATCGTTAGTTTTGTGTGGATAAATTTTACACACCACTTCCCAAAACAATAACGTCGAACTCAGTTGGTAAATCGGAAGCCATTTTGGATGCGATGTAAATAAGTTTCGAACTCAATCATTCAGTCTGCTTATCTTGTACCTTATGTTGTTATAGAACCAAATTATTTCACCTGATATGATATTTAATGAAAATCATTTCTGAAAGTACCCTACGATTGTGTAACATTGCATCTTTGTAGAAGCTAAAGTAATGCGAAACTAATTACAGTTTCTTATATGTCAAAGTACAACGCCGAGGGAGTGATTTATTTAGGTATGATGAATAACTGACGTATTAACATTGAATGACAATATATGGGATCTCTGGATGAACTTTACATTTGTCAAATGTAATTAGTCTGCAGAAAATGTACTCACAAATAGTAGATCTTGTTTCGTTTTCTTGATGGGAAATCCTCCTTGGGAAACTTAAGATCAAAGTAACGATGGTAATGCATACATTTTGCATGTGGCCATTATCCCTGTATGTTTTGAAGATACAACCAATTTGCACTAACTTTCTATCCAAGCTGAAGAATTAGGGAAATTTGGTAAAGATTTGAACAACATTTACTGAAATTGTCCAATGATAAGGATAGAGGAGAATAAACAGTGTCCGTTAATTTGATGCTGCATACAGTCTTGGCCTTTGAATTCTTATATCTTCTTTCTTTTTTCCCATTCAGTATTAGTTGCTTGCTGTTTCTTACAATTAAAGTTATTCAAGAAATCTGATATGAGCAAATTGAATGAACAGAACCTGTCACCAATGTCTTTTTATATAGAAAGAAATGCAATTTCAGAAAAAGCACATGTTACGTTTTACATGGCTATTCTCTTTTTGAAATTATAAGGTACAACCCAAATAGAAGCTGGCAATGAGATAGTACAGTGCATTTCATCAAGATGGCTTTAGGAAAGGCAAATTTTGGGGTTTCGACCTTCTTTGCCGCAAGCCATGCGAATGATAAATGTGGGGCCAATGGACTTCCTCTCACGCCCAATTCCATCAAGGTCATAGGGAAGTTTCAACTGTTGAAGACCTTAAACCATCCCCGTATCTGCAAGTACCTGGATTGTGTTCGAGGAAGACATGGTAAGTGATTTAGTACTGTAAGTCTTATCATATCTAACTGTTTTTTCCAATCTCATGTTGGTGATCCATCAAGGTATACTTCATAGTTGCCAAAGAGAGTAAAGCTTAAGACAAACTGGTTGTTGTTTTTATCAAAATGTATTTTGTAAGGCTTTCCTTTATACATAGTTGTTTTGTTGCAGTAAAAGATAAATGAAACAATGGTGACAAAAGTACAGTTTGCTCATAAAGAGCTATTTCTCTTTATTTCAATGCTTTATTTCTTCTATTACAATATAAATCCTCATTTTTTTTCATGCTTATTAGCAAGACTTATTAATCTGTCATCTGCTGCTTATTTGAATTTTAAAATTGAATAATCAGCAGTGTTATTTTTAGAAATGAAAGTTATTGTGTCCTTTTGGACGCACATCTTTGAATCTATGTGTCCAAGGGTAAAATTATGCGTCTGAGTACCAATGATCCAAGCTATAAGATCATGTCAAATAGTATAACACTTGTTATTAATGATAACCTTAGCTTAAATGACTCAAAACAATGCAGATTTGATTGAAAGAAAGCATGAGACAGCATGCTTTATGATGTTTACTACATTGTAAAACATTACTTGTGCTGATGAGAGTGCTTCCGGCTGGACACATATCTTTTGAAATGATGTGTCCCCAGCAATTTTTACGTGTATATGAGGCGGGACGCAGAGGTAAAATTATCACTGATCAGAGAACGAGTTCAATAGAGCTAGTAATATTATTTCATAGGGTGTTTGACTTGGATTACAAAGATCCTAAGTTTGAGACCTGGCTTGGCCAATACTCTTTCCAACATTTAATGAAGTAAATCTGAAATGATTCATTTGTCTCTTATATTCATCAAGGATGTATTATATTCATGTGAGATAGACATTAGAAACAGTACTGGTTAAGAAATACCAAGAGCATGGATAGGTGCCCTGAACGCAGTGATATGACTGAAATTCTGTTGAAAACGGCATAAAGTTTAAATCTAACCATCTCTTTTTTTCCTTTTTCAGAAAGGTTAATGGTGGTGCAGGAACATTACACAGACAATTTGGCATTAGCACTAAACAAAGGCAAATATAAGAAGTATGGACTGCAGCCCTACTGAGACCCCTGTCTTCTGCCAATATTCTTTTGACGTTTGAGGAAATCAATGCAGCATGATTTGTTCCCCCCTTACCACCCATCAATTGTGTTCTTATGGTCAAGCAGTTAATGGCTTGGTAAACATCAAAGTGCAGTGCTTGGTTAGGTATTACCAATTGCATGGATAGGTGGCTTATCTGCTGCAACATGACTGTAATAAGGTTGCAAATGGAGCATGAATAGTTGCACTTATTGCTGTCATAAGACTGGGGTGCTGTTACAATAGAAGTAACCATTCCATAAAACAGACTCAACTTGATTGAAACCCATGATTTGTTCCAAGTTAATCAAACCTATCGTCATTGATAGAAATATTGACTGAAAACTATATAATTGTTAAATAAACATTACTTTTTTATGATCAAATGAAAATTTGCTCATGGTGCTTGCATGATGTAATAATTATGTCAACTTCTGCTTTAAATTTTGATGAGAGCCATATGAGGGAATGTGTAATTTCGTCTAATGTGTTGATCCGTAATGAATTTCTTTATTGGATTGATCTTTTTTGTTGCAGTGAAACAGATCTGATTGGGGTAGCCTATGAAATCCTAGAGGGCCTTGACTACATTAACAAGCATGGAATCATTCACAGAAATATGAGATTAGAAAATATTCTCCTTGACAATGATGTAAGTCTTATTTATTATATTCCTATCAGTGAAATACAGGGATTTCTCAGTGTATTAATTTTCAATTTTGTCACAGTGAATATCGTCACTAGTGATGATATCAGTTTTGACGGAACTCCTTTTTTTTAACATTCCTTTGCATTAAAGACATGGCTGCACTTTTGCACACTAAACTAAAACGTTTGCATTCTAAAATGCATCCATTCGCGTGAATGACGTCATAGGACGCAAAAATGACGTCATGGGCGTTGTTAATTGCTTTGCTCCTCCAATTTTATATGCCATTTTGTGTTTATGGAGGTATTTTGGCAACCATTTTTTTATAAAGTGGAATAAAACAAATAGAATAATCAACTCCATTTGATTGATATCAAAAATATGTCACTTGAATGGGTTGTTATCATGTAGAAAACACTCGTTCTTCGAACTCGTTTTTTCAACCTGATAACGACCAATTCTTGTGACATATTTTTGATATCAATCGAAAGGAGTTGATTATCCTCTATGTCTTTGGTGGTTAAAAGGACTTTTACCAAGTACATTTCATCCTCAAGATGTTTTTTGAAAAAGATTTATTCTGAAACAATTCTAACAAATCAAAAATCACACTTTGACCAACTTGTATTTTTTTCTACTGCATATTGTTTAGTTTGAATGATGTGGGTTTGTCAGGCTTCATCAAGACTCAAAAAATGACATTTTGTTATCATTAAGAAACATACATGATAACCTTTGGCTTTTAAAGCATTTGATTGTGTGTTTTAGATTAATTCATTCACTGTGCTAATAACACCGAATATAACTTTTTGTTACTGCATTAAAAATGTAATAACTAGCTCAACGGTCTAAGGAGCTGTCTTTACATTCACATCACAAGATTTTTCAGGTGCACACTCAAATCAAAACTGCTGCTGGTGGTTGTCTATATTGAAGGTTCCATGCAAGACTATAGTGAGTGCTTCACAAGTCTGAAGCACTTACTATAGTATTGCACTAAACCCTCTATATATGCTATTTGACATAATTGCATTGGTTTGGTTGTAAACTTTCTGTGTTGGTATGAGGTTTATATATAAATCCACAGATGCTGCTTTCTCAATGTTAGTTTTCTGTTTATGTTGTAGGGCCACGTCAAGCTGTCAATTTATGGGATGTACTCGATGACAGACTGCGGAGCAAGTGTCAGATTTCCTATTGGGTAAATAAACATTGATTTCTTTGAGAAGCTTTTTTTTGTAAGCCAACACCTCAAATGAAAAATTGGAATGTGTTTTACTCCAAACCAAACAAGGAAGAAAGTGAAATATTTAATAAGAGTTATCCTTCTTGAGCTATTGAATAGAATTAGTGAATATATTGTGACAATACAAGAAATTGCTCTAAAAAGGCTGATTTTTTATTCATTTTTTTGCCAAATTTTATACGGTGTTTTTGATGGATTACTGCCTGTAACAATCAGTTTCTCCTTATTTGAAATAAATTATTATTATTTATACTTTACAACTGTTGTTTGCCATTGCTTTCAACTGTCACATTTCGAAAGGTTCCAAATGAAGGAAAGGGTTATCAATTCTGATCATGTTTATTTCTAGACTTCACAAGTATACCAGTCCAGAAGTGCTCTGTTATGGACCAGTCAAAGTAGATGAAGAGACAGAGTTATCAACCCTGCCTGGGTCTAGTCCTAAGGTTGATGTGTGGTCTTTTGGATGTATTTTATTGGAACTACTTTCTGTAAGAATTTAGACAGATTAGCATAGTTCTATACCATACAAACTGTTTGTATTTATTGGAATTACTTACCTTTAATTTTAAGACAAATCTACACATTTCTATACAATACAAATTGGTTGTATTTTAGTTGAATTACTCTCTGTAAGAACTTGGACGGATATAAATAATTCTTTACCATACATATCAATTTACTTTACAGGAACTACATTTTGAAAGAATTTAATGAGATTTAGATTGATGACATATTTATATAAATGATTTTGAAATGATTTTGTATACTTTCCCCTTTTATGATTCTTTTCCCCAGACAATGTTTAAATCGTATGTGTGATAAATTGAATGAAATTTGAAATTATCGAGTAAATATATATTGATTGTAAATATATCCCAATGCTTTAAAAAACAATCTACCGGTATTTGCTGATGCTTTATCAAGCACTTGGTTATAACTACTTTAGTAGTTTCTCCACTAAAGCTAATAAATCACTATAAATCACTAATAGATCAATAGATTCCTATTTCTTTGTTAACTTGTTATACACACTATAGGACCTTTTCTGTAAACAATTATATTTTTGTATATACTGTATTCATCTGAATCTGCAGCAAGATATTTAAGAAATTATGCTTTTACATAAGTGTGATTTTGCTTTTAGTTTGAAACAGTCATATTAGGTACACTACTTTAATTTTTAGTTTTTTTGTTAATCATTAACTTTGGATGTGACCATTTTTTATTTAAATGTTTCTTATGTTTTGAAGGGAAAAATTTTGTGGCCAAACTACAATACAAGGCAAATTGTGCGAAGTGTGGTTGGCATTATCAAAACAAGTAAGTCAATGCTCCTTTCCTTCATACACACCCCCCCCTCACACACACACCACAACACACAACACACACACACACATATATATAAAGAAAAACTCTCTGACAAAAGGAAAACTGCTCCCAATGTGCAATTTCTCCTTTTTGTCACTGGTTCCTCAAGAATTTCTTTAAAAATACTAAGTTCGGTATTTTAAAGTTGTCATCTGCTTTTACTTTGAACCAAGTACGCAATCCCATACCAGGCAATCATTTACATGAAACCTTGTCCTTGTTCAAATAAATATGTAGTAGCTGTCTTTACATTAGATTAGCAAAATGACGGAAGTCTGAATGAAAAATGGTTAAATAACTGATTCTTGAGCTATACATTATATTTGCCTAAGAAGATATATATTTGTTGCACAACAAAAACCTCTTTTAAAACAGAAATTATACTTGTTATTATATATTTTAAGTTACTCTCTGTATCTTCCTTCATGCCATGCTGAGCAAGAAGGTTTTATGGTGCATAAGTTTTGATAGCTTTGTCCACTGTGTATAAACAGAAATGTATTCATCCTTATTTTTCCTTAAAAATTTCCTCATAAATGTGCACTTGAACATGCACTTTGATTGCTATAAATCTGGACTGTTGACATATTCCCATAATTATGAGGGAATGGGTTATTACAACTTTTATGCCACCTGTGTCATATGATCAGGATTTATTGTTTTTTGTCAGTTTATTCTTGTGATAAACATTAATCTTGCTTATTTGATAAATACATTTTTTGATCGTAGGTCCTGAAACCTCACAGAATTATTCATCTTGAAGACGCATAAATCCCATCTACCTTAAGGTCACTGTCACTTGGTCAAAGGTCATACTTTAACATTGCTAAAAAAATGAAATTGTTTTGACCAAGATTCTTTGGAGTGCAAAGAATCGTGTTTCCCGATTATGTCTGCATCCCAACTATTTTCATTTCATTTGGTCAAATGACAAACGTTTCCTGGACTCTATTCTTAGTTTGAGATGAATTTCTTTTTGTAAGGTTTTAATGACTATCTTTTTCAGAAATTGATCCCTTTGATTATCTTGTTCAAGAACTGAAATGCGCTGAAAGTGTTGAGGTAAAGTACAATAGATTTTTGAAAGTTTCAAAATTGCTATATTTGTACCATTGTATTCGCATTTCCACCCCACCCAAAAATTTATTTCACTAATGCAACTATTATCATAAAGGGGCAAACATATGGTCTGACAGGATACAACTACCCAAAGACCTGTAAAAAGAAAAATCTTTTCCTTGTAAATTGAACAAAACAATTCATTATGGCTTTTTTTTGTTGGTCTTTGGGTAATATTTGTCTAAAATCATTAACAAGTTTCAACTAAAAAAAAGAAATTAGATGTTATTTTTCATTACTGATGAATGTTGTCTGTTTCATGGAAACTGTTTGCCATACCGGTAATTCAAGTTTTGAAATTTAAATTACTTTTTTCAGGTCTTGAGTAAGCCAGTTGTAGATTTCTTGAGAAAGTGTTTGGCAAAAGAAGTAGCAAAAAGGTAATTATTTTTCAAAATTCATCACTTAAGATTCTAAATTGCTTTTTGTAAAAATTATCCTGTGGTACCATATTAAAGGATGTTGATATCTGTCTTTCTATTATCAAAGATGATCTTCTTGGCTTTAAACCATGTTGTAATGCTGTGCTCTTAAAAAGAGTCATATTTCAGTTATTGAAATGTTTGCTGTTTACAATATTGTTCAATCATGAGTAAGACAATGAATAACTTACCTGTATAAGACCAAAGTATTTATCATTGAATGTTGTCTTGTTTGAATATCAAGAGTTTTCAGTGCAATACTATAGTTAGACATTTTTTGTGAAGGACTTATTGTTGTCTTGTCATGCAATCTAAATTTGGTCTCTTTTCTTTTTATTTCAGACCAAATCCTTCAGAACTCATGCAGCATGAAGTTTTCACGTCTTTAAGACTTAAGCAGGTAAAGCACTCACAGCAAAAGTTAAGACATGATTGTACTAAAATGTTTTTAAATATCCTCTCTAATGCACATATGTTTTGAACCTCTGGATGAGTTATAAAAAAAATCATGAGTTAAAACAGACAACTTTCAATGTTTTTTATCGTGGATTAAAAAATGCTTTATCCACCTGTGGAAGAAAAAACCCACCGTGATCAATGCTTTTTTCACAATAGATTCTATGCTTTATGATGAATGGAGTCCCTGATTGTATAAAACATATGTTTATTTTCAACAGCCCAAAATTTAAAAGCATACTAGCGCTCAGAAAATCTGCAAAATTGGGTAATATGAGTTACCAATCATGAAAGAATATGTCGAAACATGGCGAAAAAACACAGGATCATGACAATATAACCCCTGCACTATTTATTATCTATTTTTCTAAGTGCTATTTTCGTAAATTTGCTGCCCACTAATTTAACTTCATTGTTTACATTTGATTAACATCTGAAATAGCAAGAAGCGCCCAGATTAATAAGTGACATTGTCCTGGTTAGAAAAATCACTTGAAACAAATAAATTTTCTTTCATTTATCCAATATTAACAGGGTGAACATTCAAAATGGAGAGTTTCTTGTTTTTTTTTGGTTCCAAACGTTTCTCGGCTGACCTAGTTTTATTGCTAATTTAAACAAACCTTAAAGTATTCATTCTTTTAATATCATCATGTGAATGTGTTGCAGTCTCAATTCTTCTGTCAAAGGGAATTTAAAGTACTTTTTAGTTAATTTACAATTATTCTAGAACTTTCACAATTTAAGTGGAAATGAGCGCAAGTATGGCTTTAACAGATTGCAGCTCATGTCAATGATAAATACTATTTTATTAGATAACTCTTTATAGGGGTTCTGCATGGTACAATACTAGCAACTTTTGAGATGGAAACACTATAATATATCAGATAATGTACCAAGTTCATTTCTTTCAACAGCCCAAAAATGGATATAAAAATGGCTACCAGTTGTTTACCTCACATGTACGCTGTAAGCATCTGGAGTTGCCCTCTCTAGAGCAGTCAAAGGAAGGTAAAAAAGAAGAACATTTTATTTTACATCCGGTTAAAATAAACTTAGGGGTTTGCTTGAATTATTTCCTAAAAGTGATTTCCCTTCATCAAGAAATTTGGATACTATTAACACCGCTTTTGTCTCTCTTTACTTTTTTAGACCCCTTCGGATGTGTGGTATATTCAGATAAATGTAAGGTCAATAGTGTTTACTCCAAAATATATGTTTGATTAATAACGTAGATCACATTGACTTTGTTACACAATCAAAGTAATATTAACGTTTTATCCTTTAAAGAAGTGTTTAGGATAATGTGTGTTATGACAAATTTGCATAGAAAACAAATTCTTTAGTTTTTTGTTCTGTTTTACTACGTTTATGAAATGCAAGCTTTCAGAAAAAAAAATCTGAAAAGAAAATGATTCTTGCTTGAAATTTATGTTAAAGGAAGTTGTTTTGTGGGTGCTCTCGGTGATAATTTTTGGCCCAAAAAATCTCATAAAATTTCCAAAAAACTCATTACTTTTATTCATTTTAATCATTTATCTATATAAAACCCATTGATCTTTAAGTTTTGGTCAAAAAAGCCCATTGATTTAATTTAGAAAAAAATCACTGTGCTCTAGCGGTGTAGTATGATATTATAAATACATTTTGAATGGTAACATTGCCATCATTTACTGCATATGTAATAATATATAGATAAATTGGATCATTGATTATGTTTCAGAGTATACAGATGATCACCTGTCAGAAAGGTCAATGGAAGAAGTCTATTACCTGTGGCGATTGGCTGGAGGGGATTTAGAGGCGGTCCTTAAAAAGGCGGGACTAATTAAAGTCAAACCTCCTATCACAATCCTTCCAATGTAAGAACTATTCCTGCATGGCCCGGTGGTTAAGTTGATGCTTAGAACTCGGGGGTCCCAGGTTTGAAGAGCATTAGTTTGAGAAACCTCTGGTTTTGTAGGAGTGACCTTTGGCTAGTCACTTCAGAGCCCTAGACAAGTACTGGTGGAACCAGGAAAGCAGTTGCATAACTGAAAAATTGTTGAAACAGCGTTAAACACCATACAAGAGAACTATTCATTTGCTTTCTTCATATTTTACTTTTAGGCTTTAACAGTGGTAGATAAAATGGAACCATTGTGATTGAAGGAGCAATGCTTTCAATAGGGTCAAAAGGTTAAAATGTAGCAGCAACATTAAGGTTGAAGAATATCACTTTCTATGATTATTTGTTCATGTTTAGAGAGGGTTGGGTATATCATCAGTGATGAGTTTTCAATAATTACCCACTATCTCTATTTCCACACAAAAATCATCTTAATTCATGATTAACTGCAATTTAGGATGACAGTAATTTGGATTGGCAGCAGGGGCATAGGTGTCTAACACGGGTTACTCATGCTTCTCTGTCAAGTGAACATAGTTTGTCAAGGGAACATTCCTTTAAGTCATCCCTTATACAACCAGACCATATCCTCCTGCTCCTCTGATAATTGGTCATATATTGAAATTTTCCGCATAAAATATTATTACAAAAATCTATTCCAGGTTGACCTTGGAAAATGGAGAGGTTCTAGGTCAAGGTCGTGATCAAAATGAGCTGCTAGATAACACAGTGGTGTTATTGTCTCAAGATCTCCTTAGAGTGGTAAGTCTTGTTTAATGCTGCATAAATTTTTCCTTACTATATAATACATCACTGTCAAAAATCTTCTGCCAAAGACTCTAGAAAACACTGAAATTAATCCATTACCAAACAATAACAATATTTGACCAGTTTGTTGCAGACGAATCTGGAAAACATTGTGGGAAAAGGAGAAATTGCTTGTAAAGAGCAAGTTCTCCTTTTCCCACAATCTTTTCTACCCTATCAGATTTTTTAAATTTCATCACATTTTGAAATGTTGTCTGCAAACTTTTTCAATTTGGGACAGTCGAAAATTTCGCGTTTGGTAAAGGGTTAATAGATGGATTGATTGCAACAAACAATTTAACCTTTTTGTTAATGTTTTCTACCCAATATCAGAATGAGAATGTATCTAATTTTACTTTTTTATCTTTTTTTTGTTGTTATCAATTTAGAGAAATCTTGAATTCCCATATGGGGGAACAGGTTGATACAAGACGCTTCACCATAAATGAATTGAAAAGATTTTGTTGCCCAAGATCTTAAGAATTAATACGCTCTGATATAGACTCTGGTAAAATACTTGAACATGGAAAGAATTTTAACTTAAAATGAGGATATTTCTCAACCATAGAATGCAAAGTGGATCTAAATTGTGATTATTTTTAGAGTTCCTTTTATTTTTTTAATTTCTTTGTCCTATTACAGAGATTGTCTGAAGTGGATGAAAAATCCTACTATCCACTGTTAGAGGATGAGTAAGTAATTATCTTTCATAGATGTGCAAATATAAAAATAGAAGGGTTAAGGACATTTTCTACAGTTTTATAAGAAAATAATCCTTTCATAGAGTTTTCTAAATTCTTGATATGTTGTTCAAAATTCTGTTGTGATTTCGAAAATGAAAAGAAAACTACAGGTCGACAAGTTAGTTTTTTTGTAAAATGACAGTTTCCATGGTAACCGTTTTGGGCAAAAATGTCAAAATGACCATACCATCTTCAAAGGTAATAGAATTATTTCTGGAAGGTTTATTGACACAAAAAACATGAACTCATACGTTCAATACATTATAGTTCACTGTAAATTATAACAATCTGAACATTTTTTGTAATCCAAATCAGTTTTTCAAATTTTTGTATTCGACAAAAACAGTGAAAATGAAGATATATAAAAATTCCTTTCATAAATTTTCTTATTTTTCAGTATGTGAAGTATGATTTAATTTTGAAATACAAAATACAAAAAAAAGTATATGTTGACGAGTTAGTTTTTCTGTAAAATGACAGTTTCCATGGTACCGGGTAACCATTTTTGAAAAACATTTATTAAAATGACTAAAATAACTTTTAACTTGAAAAGAAGCTGGGGGCTTAATATGCATGAGAAATATATAATGATGTTAATAACCTTTTAGAGTTTTATGGATAAAATGATTATTCTTTGAAAAAAATCGCATACTGCAAATTTTATCCAAATTAAAACGTTGATCCGACTACCATGCAAGTACATCTTTGGTAACAGATTATTATCTCCCTTGGCTGCGCAGATGAAATGCGCAGAAAAAACTACCGAGAACGTCCCTAACCTATCTTCGTATTTCTCAATTTTCTGCAAACTCTCCATTTTGAAGACTATAATTTGTGTTTCTTAATTGAAATTAAAAATCATGACATGGCTACAAAATTGATTGTTGAATTTGACAGTATCCTTCTTTACCTGACTCTGATAAAAGTTATTCCTTGGCTGAAGCAGAAGTTTCCATAAATCATTGTGTTTCATTTGGTTTCCTCTATGATATAGATTATTTGTAGGAAATCCATTATAGGAAGTCTTCCAAGGTCTTTATGTAATCTTTATGTAACAGTTATCTGGCAACTATTTTCCTCTTCCTATTCCCTTTCATATATAGAAAATCCAGTATAGAGAGTCTGCCAAAGTCTTTAAGTAATGTGGATCTTGCATCGACAGCCAGTTTACCCCTTGTTATCAAGGAAAAGGATGTAGAATATCAGGTGGGTCGTTTTATCATCATTTTAGAAAGTTCTGTATTGTGTAATTATAACAAGTACTTACCATTTTGTCATAAAGGATTTAATGATAAAATCAGATTGAAAGTATCAGTTTGTGATGATGTTGATATAGAAAAATACAGGTGTTTACTTTTGGAATAAGTATTAGACAAATAATTTGGAGTGGGTTCATATTCCTCCATACTGTGTTTAATGTCTGTCATGTTACACAAATTTGACAGTTTACTTGATTTGTTGCCGACATGATGGTAACATGTTGGTAGATTCTTTTTAAAACCAAAATTAATAACATTATTTTATGAACCAAATGGAACTTGACAGATTGCAAATTCAGTATTACCCTTGTATGTTATGTAAAACATTCCATATTTAGTATGTGTCTTGTGTTAAAAATGAAATCATTCTAAAGCTGATCTCAAGGCATAGGATAAAGTACAATTAGTTCAAAGTGATCTGATTGTGTCGTTTTAGGTCATATATTTGGGGCTTAGGCTCCAAATATATTACAAAATTTTGTATTGTTTGGTTTGTGTCTGTTTCCAGTTTCACCGTGTAGTACTATTTGAGCGTTTGATTCAAGCCTATCCCTACAAGAAGCCAAACATCCTGAAGGAAGCCCGTGTGGACATACCTCCACTCTTCCGGAATCTAGTCTGGGCAGCTCTCCTGGATGTTGGAGTAAGTTTTGACAAACGCATTAGGCTTTTAACAATTAATTAGCTGTTCCTATACCAATTGTTTGTTACTCTCATCCCAAGGAAACTATACTTAAAGCAATTTGATTGATAATTCTTTTCTTCTTATAAGTTTTAACATTCCTGTAGCAGTGTTCTCAAAGAATGATTGTGACAGTTTTAAGAATACTCAATATGAACAATGGATGAGCCAAATATGACCAAACTATTTTGATACTTTATAATTATCACAAAATCCCTTGTGAGGATTTGGATTTTTCCTCTTTTTCTTATTTTTGTTACTTTCATTATTCATGCTTTTGGGTCTTTTACATTTTTAATACTCTGTGTTGCAATGTGACATAAATAGGTGTCAAAGGCTTGATAAGAACGGCATGTGAATTTCAGGGAGATATACAGGCTGTGTATGACAGTATAGATAAAGAAACTCCAACTGGAACAGATAGACAGGTAGGTGTTCTTCCTTTATACTTATTACTTCATGGCATATTTTGTGACTAGTTCAGTATTGCTGCAGTGGTGCACAAGAAGATTTAACTGTCTGATGTAAGGAAAGTTGAAGATTCAAGCTGTTGCATGGAGACGTACTTAAAGGGTAATTGAAATGATGACATTCTGAGTAATAGGGATAGCATAAGGACTGGAATTCTTCTTTTTATCATGCCAATTAAAGAAATTGTTTGGTTTAAGGGTGCATGAATATTTGCACTGTCGTTGTGGATAGCTGAAATACTGTTAAAAACAGCATTAAAATGAACCAAACCTTAAGAAACAATGTAACTTGTCCAGAATTGGTTTATTTCTTAAAAAAAACAGTTCATATTCAGTCATTTTGAGAAAGTAAATGTCTTATGACGCTAGAAATTAAGAGAATTTCTTTCTTTGTAAACATGAAGAATTTAATACTATATTGATTTATTGATTAAGAAAGTTATCAGTATCCTGGTATCAGCAGTAGCTAATGATTGTGTTATTTCCACTTCAGATTGCTGTAGATATTCCCCGCTGTCATCAATACCATGAACTTCTCTCCTCCCCGACTGCACATGCCAAGTTTAAGCGTGTCCTTAAAGCTTGGGTCGTCAGTCATGAGGATTACGTCTACTGGCAGGGCTTGGACTCACTGTGTGCCCCTTTTCTGGCCCTTAATTTTAACAATGAAGGTAAGCACAAAGTACTTTTTGTAATTGAATAATACTTTACTGTAGTAATTATCATTTAAACAATCATTTAATGTTTTCTCTACTCTGTAAGTTATCATGTAACATGTAACAAGTTGTCAATGTTTTCTCTACTCTGTAAGTTATCATGTAACATGTAACAAGTTGTCAATGTTTTCTCTACTCTGTAAGTTATCATGTAACATGTAACAAGTTGTCAATGTTTTCTCTACTCTGTAAGTTATCATATAACATGTAACAAGTTGTCAATGTTTTCTCTACTCTGTAAGTTATCATGTAACATGTAACAAGTTGTCAATGTTTTCTCTTCTCTGTAAGTTATCATGTAACATGTAACAAGTTGTCAATGTTTTTTCTACTCTGTAAGTTATCATGTAACATGTAACAAGTTGTCAATGTTTTCTCTTCTCTGTAAGTTATCATGTAACATGTAACAAGTTGTCAATGTTTTCTCTACTCTGTAAGTTATCATGTAACATGTAACAAGTTGTCAATGTTTTCTCTACTCTGTAAGTTATCATATAACATGTAACAAGTTGTCAATGTTTTCTCTACTCTGTAAGTTATCATGTAACATGTAACAAGTTGTCAATGTTTTCTCTTCTCTGTAAGTTATCATGTAACATGTAACAAGTTGTCAATGTTTTCTCTACTCTGTAAGTTATCATGTAACATGTAACAAGTTGTCAATGTTTTCTCTTCTCTGTAAGTTATCATGTAACATGTAATAAGTTGTTAATGTTTTCTCTACTCTGTAAGTTATTATGTAACATGTAACAAGTTGTCAATGTTTTCTCTACTCTGTAAGTTATCATGTAACATGTAACAAGTTGTCAATGTTTTCTCTACTCTTGGAGTTATTATTTAAAGAAATTTCAATGTTTCCACTCCTCTATGGTTATTAATTACACAGTTGTCCAGTGCTTTTTTTAATGAATCATCTGATAGATAAACACATCATTGATATTTTTTCATTTATTTTTTGGCTATTTGAAGACAAGTTTATCTTGAATTATTTGTATGTTTTATTGTTCTTAATACAATATGCTGCATTTGATGAATAAACTTTATATTGATCCTAATTACTTGTTTTTTCTTTCAGCTCTAGCCTATGCCTGTATAACTGCATTCATACCAAAATATCTACACAAGTTCTTTTTAAAAGACAATTCTGCTGTCATTCAAGGTAATGGACTTTTTAAAGCTCCTTAATGTTCACTCATGTTGGGTCCAAATATAAAGCAATATCAAATGGAAATTATTAAGTATTGTAAATAACATTTTATTTGTGTTACTTGTACAAACTTTTGATACAAAAGGAAGAAATTATTGTGTCTTGGGCAACTTTTCTTTTAGTAACAGTGCTCTTTAAAATTCTATGTTTACAGGTGCTTTGAAAAAGTTTGTATAATGGAAATGTATAAAGGATGTGACTTCCAAGAAAAACAAATCAATGAAAAATAACAATTTGAAGCAACCTTAGAGAACAAGTGGAGGGTTCAATGCAAAACTATAGTGAGTATGTCACATCTGTAAAGGACTGACTATTGTCTTGTACCTTGAAATGGTGTTTACTATTCTTAAGCATTTCACTTATAAATCGGATAACAATTTTTCCTTTAAGATATTTAAGAGAAGGCTTTGTCATCAAAGGCCAAAATTACATGAGCAAATTCTTCTTTTGTCACAGTGTTTCCTTTGGTCTTATAAAACAGTTGTTTAAACAAATACATATTTAGTGAAGAGTTGGACTGTCGTTATAAGCTGATGCTTATCCTTACAGAATACCTGGCTGTGTTTACACATCTGATCGCGTTCCATGAACCAGAGTTGAGTAACCATATGGATGGTATTGGGTTCATACCAGATGTAAGTATGCCATTTTTGATAACCAATACAGTGTATATTGACATCTCAAAGAATAAAGTGATAGGTATTGCAATCATCTATTGGGGTATAAAAGTATGTGTAAGATGATTGTCATTCACATGTATTCAACTTTACTAATGCAGAAATGATTGATGATTAATGGTGTGGTATGAAAATAATATGTTTTGTGAACATTAAATGAAATAAAAAGAGGGCCTCATGATGAAAAAACTTAAGAATTGTTAAAGAAGATATTGCTGAAGCCTTAGTTTGTCTTTGTTGCTTCCAATTCAAAGGGCGACAGTGGTAGAGCGTCGGACTACTGTACCAATGGTCTCGGGTTCGAATCACCGTTAGGAGAGGTGAAAATTGCCGGGGCTAGCCCTCAAACTGGCGCGATTACTGATGTATTCTCCAGGAAGCAGTCATCGAGAGTGACTTGATGGGCTATAAAGCAATCACAATCGATGTAAAACAAATTAAATAAACAAACAAAAACAACAGACATGCATGTGGTTAAGATAGTATTGACATCTTTTTTGCAAAACATGATAACCTTTATGTTTATATTTCAGTTGTATGCCATACCCTGGTTTCTCACCATGTTTGCCCGTGAGTATATCATTGTCCATATAGTATGAATTGCCTAAAAAAGAAGTATAAAGTAAGCGTTATGATTGAGGAATGCTTTTGATAAAATAATGTCAAAACCATTTGTATGGCATACCTTTAAGATTTTGAACTTCGAACACTGATAGAATCATCTTCCTCAGATAGTATTAAGTCGTAAGTAGTCTATTACACCACCATTCTGTTTCCTTGTAGTATGGTCACTTAAAAAAAGTTTGACTGTAAGTGAAGATGATGTATACAGATGATTTATAGAAGTTGCATGATATCCTACAATTGTAAATAGCATGATGGTATCATATTTGATTTCACCTTTCTTATTTTTCAGATGTATTTCCCCTTCATAAAGTCTTTCATCTCTGGGACACACTGTTGCTAGGCAACTCCTCATTTCCACTGTGTATTGGGGTGGCCATTTTGAAACAGTTTCATGACCGTCTGCTGTCATATGGGTTTAATGAGTGCATTTTATTGTTCTCAGACATGCCAGGTAAGACGTTCTGACAATAAACCAAATGACTTAATATCTTCTTCAGCTTTCATGTTTAAATCTTTCCCCCAACCTACTTCAATACAGTTTTCGTTTGAAATCCTTGTGACAACATATGGGTTTGCACAGTATTTGCAAATTCTCATTTTGTCTCAATTATTTTAGTATTCATTAATGATTATTTAGGTTGAAAGGAAAACTTTTTAGTACTTTGATAAATGTTATATTATCGTTGGCTGGGTTCCACCCTCAACAGGGAAAGGATATCATTATTTACATACAAAATCACAAAGTTCTTCGTTTAACACATCCCTTCATATATGGTTTATTGCCTTGAACAAATTGAAAAGAACAAGCAGGCGACAATTCAAAAATATATAAAAAAAATTGTCCTTCATATATTTGGCATAAACTTTGTCACAAAAGGAGATAATGTTTGTCAAAAACAATTCTTTCTATAGTCAAAATTTGCTATCTCTTTATCTGTTAGTGCATTTATATAAGACAAGAGATAATTGTTTTAAGAATTTATTTTCTCATTTCAAACAGAAATAGACATACAGCAGTGTGTAAAGGATTCGATACAGATATTCATTAACACACCAAAGAGCGCAGCATATCGTCAGCATGCGAAGGTTCCAAACAAGAAACAAGAATCCAGACCAAATGTGTCATACTACTCCAGGGATTATAACGATCAACCAACAAATCAACTTGTATGTTTTCAAAGTTTGTGATTGGTAGAAGAACTCTATATTCAATCACAAGAATGTTTTACTCTTGATCTTTTTAGCATATTTTCATATATGTTTGCAAAAGTCAGCATGTCTATTGATGGTTTCTGATATTTCTTAAACAATAACAGATGATATCCATTCGAATTATTTTACTTATTTTTTTAATACAGTGTTCTCAATAAGAATTGGTTGAACAGACCAAAGCAAAATCTGAACAGGCTACTTGGAGGGGGCGGCATGGGTTTTTTTAACATCTTCACGAATTTGAATCAGCCAAAACATGATTTGAAGCGGTTATTTTGGCCTGCGGCCTGTTCTTATTGAGATCACTGTTAATATCTTCTTTATCTTATTATATTGCAAAAAGGGATGCTAATATATATGAATACTAATTTATTGTTAATTATTTCTAGTCAATGGAGCCAATAACACTTGAAGAATTAAAGTCGGAGAAATGTCCAAGAATATCAGCGGAGGATCTGTTGGAGCTTGGAGAGTTCAATGGCAATTCAAACACTCGCAGTCCAACAAAGAAAAAGTTGAACAGCAAACCTATGTTGGTTGTTATAGATGTGCGAAGTCCAGAAGAGTATCCTTTTGAACCTATATTACCTTGATCATAAATACCAACCACAATTGATAAAGAATTTGCAAATACCAGGCAGGTCCAAAGTAACCTGGCGTAGGTCAGTTTAGAAGGAGATGAGTTAGGAAAACCAGAACTCAGGTCAAGTACAGACATGGGCAAAGGACAGGTTACAGAGGTGAACTCTGGTTTTGGCCTTGTGGGCAAATCAATGTGATGAGGAATAGATAGATAGATAGGCCATGTAGTCAAAAGTTATTATTTTGAAGAGTATGGTTGAAATGAAAACCTGTTTTCTTTTCAACAAAATAATTTCAAAGGATATCTGTAGTTGAATCGAAAAGTTCTTGGGTTGTACGTTAATTGATTTTTTTTTTACTTTTGCAGGTGAAATTTGGTTTAATGAGTCTATTGCACTAGAAATACTGAAAATGGGGAAATGTCTCAAAACGTCCCAAAGTCCTTTCCAATGAGAAAATATGGAGAAGGGTAACAAAACACTTGTTACCATCAATGATGTGTGTAAATATATATATAATTGAAAGAAAATTGATTTTTTAAACTACATTTCACTGATTTCCTCATATGAGATTTTGGGAGTGATTCAAATTGAAAGTAACAGTAGATGATACTCTTATCAGATTATGCTTGTGTTTTAGATTATTGATGGAAAAGGATCCCTTACTTAACTGCTTATATGGGTTGGTCAAGCTGAATAGAACCGTTGTTAATTCTTTAGTCAGCCAGAAAATCATCACTTTTGAAAATATAAACCTACCACTATTATGATTGGAACCTATATAGAGAGAGGCTTTTTGATTTAATCTAATTAAAAAATATTTGCTTTATATAATTAATCCTTGACTGCTGTAAGATATAAAAGGGGAACCATCCCAGGCAGTTTAAACATTCCATTCCAAACAGCTTTCTCCCCTGAAGGTGACCTAGTACAGTGTCAAGCAGTAGTGACCTTGAACTCTCATAAATCACAAGTCAAGGTCGTGGTTGGAAGTAAAGGCCGAAATGCTTCTAATGTAACTATATCTTCTTTGAAAGAACACATACATCTTTAATGATCATATGAATTACTGTGATACTAAAATGACAGACCTGTAAGATTTTTTAAATTGTTGTAGTTCCAGTGTTGTAAATGCAGTGCCATTTTTCTAAAAACAGCTTTCTATATTATTAATGTTTGTGAATGGTCCAATTGACAGTAACAGCAGATAATAATATTTATTTTAGAAAATTTATGTTTTTTTCATATAACTTTGGAGAAACCATTGTTATTTCTATTTCTCCCTTTTTTATTGTTTCTAAAGTCTTCCTGAATGTTTATTAAAACAAATATATCTAAGGGAATGGCTTATTATACACGCCTTTTGATTTCGATAGTGATATACAATATTGAATTTGCTTCAATTCTAGCTGAAATTTATCCGTAATCTATATTTTATTTCTTGGAGATACATTATGAGTAAACGTAAAGTAGTAAGCTCTAACTTTTGAACATTTACTTTCAGTTTGCGAATGAGCTAGTCAGACTAAACTACACAAGGGTAGCTATTCTCCACAAGGGAATTGATGTCTTACGACCCACTGGCATTCTGACAGTCCCACCTGCAGATATATAGGCAGATGATACACCAAAGAGGAAATTGATGTTTCATAAGCTGGAACATCAAGACTGTACCCATCACATATATAGGCAGATGATACACCAAAGAGGAAATTGATGTTTCATAAGCTGGAACATCAAGACTGTAACCATCACATATATAGGCAGATGATACACCAAAGAGGAAATTGATGTTTCATAAGCTGGAACATCAAGACTGTACCCATCACATATATAGGCAGATGATACACCAAAGAGGAAATTGATGTTTCATAAGCTGGAACATCAAGACTGTACCCATCACATATATAGGCAGTTGATACAACAAAGAGGAAATTGATGTATCATAAGCTGGAACATCAAGACAGTACCCAACCACAGATATTTAGGCAGTTAATACAACAAAGCAAGAGTTTATGATTTGTAACCTTCAGCATTAAGACTGTCCTATCAGTAGATGTATAGACAGTTCATACAGCAAAGTTGAATTGATAGTTAATCACATGTAGAATTTGGACAGTACTAACCATATCTAGGCAGTTGATGCAACCAAGTTCATTGCTCTTTTATTATATGTGTGACTAATATGTGTGATGTGGAAATTGCTTTAAATAGCTTCTATTTGAGTGTTTAGTGCAACACTATTGGAAGTCCTTCACAAATGTGAAAGACTAATTGAAGAAGTCTTGCATTGAACCTTGTATTATGGAAAAGCCTTTGACAAAAACACTGGAGTAGGAGTTTAATATGGCTAACTTGGTTAAGGACACTGTGTATGATGTTAGAGCTATTGGTGCAAATATTTCCAAGGGACTATTGTCATTTTCTATTTCTTGTCTGGCGGTAAGGAGGGCCTAAAACAATTTTCACGATTTATTGAATCAGTGCAATACATTAAATATATTAACTATATATGCATTGTTTGTTCTTTCTTTTCTACTACAACTCCTTGTATTTCATAAACTTTGTATCTTGTGCCTAGTTTTTTTCTTGAAAAAAAAGGATGACCCTATATCAGAAAATAAACAGGGTTTTTAGTTTGTTATCTGTCTACTGCAATGTTCAAGTTGAAAAACTCTTTAAAGCTTAATGAAGGAATGAATATAGGAAAAAATGGTGAGTAGAAAATATGTGATACAACCATTTTCTTTCATGTGCGCTGACAACCATGTGAGGAAACTGACCAAAATTTCCAATCATTTCAGCATAATCTTTTATAACCCTCCAGGATTTTTTTTTATAAAACTATTTTAACATGTGTAAATTGCCAATGGTCAGGGTCCTGTGTGGCCCTATAGTTAAATTAATTAAGGAAGGAGACATGTAACTTAGTTAAATTAATTAAGAAAGGAGACATGTAACTTGGTTGAATTAATTAAGGAAGGAGAAATGTAACTTGGTTAAATTAATTAAGGAAGGAGACATGTAACCTGGTTAAATTAATTAAGGAAGGAGACATGTAACTTGGTTAAATTAATTAAGGAAGGAGACATGTAACTTGGTTAAATTAATTAAGGAAGGAGACATGTAACTTGGTTAAATTAATTAAGGAAGGAGACATGTAACTTTTTGGTTCAAGGTTCAACTCCCATCAGCACTGTTGGTTTTGTTGAAATGTTTTTTGGCAAAAAACTTACAAAGCCTTAGCATATTAGTGGTGAATCCCATAATAATACTTAACCAGAGCTGTCAATAAGACCGGATGCTCAACCATTTGATAATGTTGGAGAGGGGTATAGGTCAGTGGTTAATAATATTTTTCTAAAATATGAGGATGCACACAAAACTTAAACCAAGATTTTCTAAGAACAGATACAGGTATAATTTGCTTCAAGTCAAAGCAGAGTTATTGAAGAGAAATGCAAGAGATTTGAAACTTGGTCAGGAACCTAAGATAATGACCCTAACACATGTGATGTATCAACAACCCATTCCATACAGTACGTAATGAGGCACAAACTTTCACGTAAAAACTTGACTAGAGGTGTGACGCCGCTGAGGCCCGAGCGTGAAGTATAGCTCTCCTTATTCTTCAAATAGTCAAGCCAAAAAATGTTGCCCCTGGCATAAAAATAAATTTTGAAATAGTGGTTTCTATCGCACTTTTCTTAACATACGTTAACATGTCTATGTAGAGCTTATTACATTATTGTCACAAGTCCTTCACCCTTTTGATAACTAAGTACAGGAGAAAGGAGAGCTATCAGTAAACATGATTCAAAGCGCCTTGTAATAGGAACAAGGTTGGTCACAGTATTGCATACTCATGATAACTAAGTACAGGAGAAAGGAGAGCTATCAGTAAACATGATTCATAGCACCTTGTGACAGCAACAAGGTTGGTCACAGTATTGCATACTCACTTCAAATCATGGCATGATCAACTAAAAATGTTTGAACCCCAAGAGTGACCTTGAAATTGGGAATATTGATATAATTCTTACGAATGACACTCTTATATCTGATAAAGAAATTTGCTGACTGGTTGTAGAATTACACCTTTAATAACCAAGTTATAGACGGTACAACCGTTATCAATTTTTACCATTGAACTCCAGTGTGTCTTTGGACAGTCCAGACAGAATTTGCGGGACAGACAAACCAATCCTCCCAACAACAAAAGGCTCTTAAATAAATATAATGATTATAAATAAAGCTTCGGTAATGCAAAATAAAAACTCTTGGAAAAAAAACTCCACTACGCTAGTCTTTATTGATTATTTTGAGTCAACAACAACAATAGATATGCTAACAAAGTTTGTTCAAAGAAGTTAACAATCAAGAGCATACTTTTCCTTCATCATAATTTTCTGAAAAAAAATTAGATAAAGTATTATTCAACCTTTCAATTATTCATACATACATAAACCTCACTTCATAATACTTCTTTAGAAACAACTATGACAGATGGAAAAAATGATCCCTATGAACAATATATTCTTTTGTCATAATGGTTTCTACCCAAAATCAGAATGAAAATGTATTTTTTCTTATTTTTCCATTTTGGTCTTCCGCTGTTGCTTTGAAGTTTGACCAGTCCAATAGTTTAACATGGGGGAATGGATATTCCCACCTGCAGCAGAAAAGAAACCATATAGAGACAAAAAGAAATATCACTGTGAATCGGCAATTTCTACATTTACCACAAAGCATATTCTTTTTCACAATTTAAGCTTGTTGTCTGCAGCTGGCTTATTTCTGTTATCAGTTATAACTCCAATATTAGGGGATGGGTTTATAATTTCTAAATCATTAATTATTTCATTTAACTTTGGTTCATAAAACCATTCTTAAATACAAGAAAAGTCATAAATAAAGTCCCCACTTTATAAGAGGTTAAATATGGTTAAGCTTTACCTATTGCCAATATTTGACCTTTTATGAGAATTTATCAAATGAAAAAGAAATACAAAAGAGAAACTGTTTGACATAGGCTAGTTGAAATAACTGACAGGACAAACAGAACTGAATCGGAATTTTTTTTTCTCCTTAAAATGTCTGATGTTAAGGCATCTAAAGTAAAGGTATTCCTAAGAATTCATACATATGATAATGGATTAAGTCGTCTGTAAGATTTGGCTGGTTTCAGGTTTAACTCAGTTTTAAGTACCTCTAGTCATATCGCAGCACCTGGGTTTTCATCACCAGACCTGCTTTGATCAATGGTGATGAATGAATCAATTATGTTGTGTCCTAACTTATCTTAAAGATATATTGCCCAAGCTAGGGTTCGAACTCAAGTTCACTGTAGGCCGAGTCAGACATGCTACAGACTTATCTTGTCAGGCTTCAACTTGAAAGAGATGGTTTATAATAAAATATGGACGAATTATTTAAGGTTTACAGTATGAACACAGATTTTTATTGCACAACACTATTTATATATGTTATAATAGACAAAATTAATCATGTTTATCCTCCCATTAGTAAGATATCTTTTAAGGCTTAAGATTTATCTGTGATGATTTGGTTGGAAAATCTTCTGTACCTTTACATTTAACCAAACCATCAATGTACATGTATTTAACTTGTCTGCTGTAGGTCATTATTGTTATTATAGTTGATAATGGGTACTTTATCATATGAGCAACTTTTCCTATTTGTTGCAATATTATTTCTAACCAAGGCTCTCCTTTAAATTATACCACAATTTCAATTGACTTTTGCAAACTCTTTAAGTTTTAGACAGTCAAAAGTCATTCAGAGGATTCAACGCAAGACTAGCAAGAGCTTCCCAAACTTAAAGCATTTATTATAGTATTGCGCTGAACTCTCTATCTGCATGGTAAAGAGGCAGAGAGATGGAATGCAAATTCATGGGAATGGCATAAACATTAGAATCGGTAGTTAAAAAGCTCTGACACAAGATAATGGTCCTATACTATGGGAATGGCATAAACATAAGAATCAGTAGTTGAAAAACTATGACACAAGATAATGGTCCTTTACTATCTCAGTATACAGGTCTGAAACCCATTCGACTTTTCCTAGACTCTCTATGGTGTTTCTGTACATCGATGAAATGTTGTAAAAGTCCATCAAAGTCTATCCCTTGCACATATTCTCGTGGATCGGTAGCCTTTTCATCACTTTTTCTGAAATATAAAGAAAACATTAACATTGGCAAAATCTAAATTTGGTGCTATTACTTTCAAAACTTACAAGCTACAGGAGTTGAATGAATCAAAACGTCAAATCATGGATGTTTGGGTTCTTTTCATTTCACTTAGATCAAACTTTGCCGCTTTCTTTAATTGAACTTTGTCATTTCCTTAAAACAACCATTATACAGTTGACACTGTTCCCAGAATTCCTATGGCTCAAAGTAAGACTAATACTGTAGATCATTCATGATTTTGAATGAATAGCAATATACATGTATTTGTACTGACCAGCAATCATTCACTTACAAAAAACATCTGCAGCAATCAATTAATCAGTTGTCAAAACACCTCAGAATGAACACTCAAAATGGTTTGATTAATGAAATTCTGAGCAAACCTTCGATATGTGGACATAAGTTTCAACAAGCTTTCAATATTATAGCATTTATTGTGAAAACACCTCCATCAAACAATGATGTCTGAGTTTCATCAACTGATTAACAAAAGTATTCAAAACTGTTAAAATGGATAAATGATGGACTTAATAATAATTTAGTGAAGGACTTAGTTATGGTCTCTTTGGTAACTGTAGTATCTATATATAACTAATGAAATAATCATGTTAAACTTTCTATACACTGACTTACTTGTAAAACTACATTACAAATAAGACCATATGGTAAAACTTTTTTTACACTGACCTGCTAGTAAAAGACATAATTTGGAAGTGTGGTATACAGTTGAGTCGGTTCCGTAGCAATGTAAACGGCTCTGCCTGGGGCAGTAACATTAACAGACCATATAAACTTTTTATCAAATCTTCGCTGTTGTCTGCATCCAGCAACTGTAACCTTAAATCTGAAAAATATTTCATAACATATATTCATATATATTATTCATATATATATATTCATTATATATCATAAATATTGAAATACACCCTAAATTCAGGCCAAATTACAGGCCAAGGTTAAGTATCAATGTTTTTTTTAATTATAAAATTACGTTGACAGTTTTTCACTCATATTGTCATGATAGGCTCAGCATGGATGGAGAATGACCCCTCTACTTAACTGCCAACAAGACCAAAAACCGTTCACATTTAGTTATTTAGTACTAAATACTCTTGGAGGTTCTGTAAATGATAAAAGAAACATTTCTCATACTCACATGCAAATATTGGTGATTCTATTAACTGTATAAGCTTGTCTATTTCATTTAAGAAATCAACTGTGATTTCCAAAGACCCGCTGAGGTTGGTTGTGAAGGAAAGTTTACATATTTTAGAATATCAGCATATAAGTTTTATTGTCCTTCAACACATTATTAGGTCAAGCTTTGAAAAATGATTCATTTCATTTGGTATTTTATTTACATATTCTACTCTATAAAGATTGCTATGACTATTTTCTAAATGAAAGTTTTAAATAAACAATTCTCAGGTAGGACAGCAATGAGCATTTTCTGTTTTTGACAAAATGTTTTGCTAGATATCTATACCATACAGCTTTCTTCATTGCATACATCAATACCAATCTTGACTTTATATAGAATCCCTATAACACACATGCAGCTCAAAGACTGAACTCACCGTGACTAAAGGCAAAAATGCTTGTGTCAACCAACAGTTACTTTGCCCTTTGTCAGTGAGGTTTCTACCCATTATGACAAATATAAAACCTTTTAAAATACTTTCTAATTAACATCTGCTAACTGTTTCAAATGAGAGAAGTCAGAAAACTTCAGATTGAGAAATGGAATGTAGATGTCTGGCATGAGTTTATTACAAGTATCAACAAGCTCAAAGTTGGTTAGACTAGAATGTAGGCCAAGTCAAGTCTTAAATGAGGGACCCCTGCCTTCCAAAGTTGAAAATGCTACCAAAGCACTGCCCACCTTAAACTAGTACTGTATAGTATAAGAACATGAAAAAAGGATACAATATAGGCAACAGCCGGCAGGCATGTGTGTAGTTTTGAGATAAATAACAAAGTGCTATAGTTGATACAGGACTATGGGACCAGGACTTGTACAGGCAGGAAAACAACTGACAGCTCTCCTGAAAAGAAAAAAATAAAGTACTTATAGGGACAAAGTTTGTATGAATATCAAAATCCGAGACCATCTTATCCAATCAAGAAACTTTCTCATGAACTCTGACTCTAACATTATAAAAGATTATATTTCCAAGAGCGGAAATCTAACTTTCAAAATAAAAACAATCCAACATAATTTAGTCATTTATCCCCTAATATCGCTTATGTTTATGTTGGAAAGTATCCCACAGTCTGTAAAGACTTGTGCAGTACAGAAGAGGAAGTACAATGAAAATGCCCCAACCTCCCCAACATAACTGAAATACTGTTAAAAATGACACTAGTCGCTTCAGTTGAATCAAATCCAATAAATACATTAGTAATGAGCAAGAAAAACAAACAGTCCGAATTCAACTTGAACATAGGCCTTCTACCTAATAGGCAATTACTCGACGGATTGAGCTATATGGGTCGCTTTACAGTGTACTAGCGTCGAAGGCCCTTATTTCGTGAGAGTCCTAATTCCGGTGACCTTTGTTTTTATCTCGTATTGCAAGAGTTGGTTTAACCTCACGGGCCAAAATTTCAGTAAATATTACCAGATCCTGAACGCATCTTTTAACACCCAGAAAGGCTCAAAAAGAGACCTAGATTGCTAAAGCTCTTATAAAATTGTTTGCATTTGTTTTTTTTCATGTTTTCTACTATTACCAAATTATGACCATCTTCGAATTCGTTTTTATAGCCACAACAAATATTTTGGCATTTTCAGACCATCTGCAGTGTCGGCCAACCTTTCCCCTCTAAAAGTAAACCGGAAGTATAGTTTTCTTTCGAAGGCCAACCAAAGATTTTTAAACAACTTTTAGTCCTTTTCCTTACACAATTTTGTCCACATTTTTTCATATGACAAGCAAAACTTAGCCTGACATTTTGCCATCTTTTACACTACTTCTACAAATCGATTGAGGACAAAGTCTGCAACCATTGGTGCTATATGGTGTTCTGTTCCGTAGTTAATCGTTCTAAGAAGGAAGGGGGATTTTTTTTTCTTCAGTGTTGTTATAGAGAAGAAACACCTAAGACTTTTAAAAGCATAAAATGTGCATATGAATTGGAAATAAGCTGATATACATGTATGTGTTGTACAGTGCAAGTTAAAAGTTAAAAAAAATAAAAAGTGTAAACTTCCCAAAAAACCCAAAACTATCAGTATTAAATTCCTTTACCTTATTGTGTTTGTTTGGGTAGTTTCCCTTGAAAATTTGTATAGGTAGCTTCCCTTGTATGACGTCACCGAAATTAGGTCACTTTTTCAAACAGCGACTAGCTTTAACCAGGTTTGTTTAAACTCCCCTTTCTCCATCACATTAGCATATTTGTATTAAAAAATAGCTTGGAAACAAAGGTAAAATATTGCTGTATTACATTATGCATAAAAAGCAAGTGCTGCATTTGTATTTAGCCTTTTTTTAAAGAGATCAAATCCTTTATCACCGGAATTCGCCCCTTCCAGGATATATATGTACTTCTTTTAAAGCAACCTACCATGGTTTGTAGATGTTTGAGCTGATTTCTTAGTTCAAAGAGTTCTGTTGAAGTGAGTAGTATAGTGTTTAAGGTCTGGACCATGGTACATCCAAACTTCAAGTCCTCCTCCTTTATCAGTATCTCGGATAGAGTCCTGAATATGTCCTCGGCACTTAGTAACACACACAACTGCCTGAAGGGTAAATTGAGAAATATATTGACCACTGCTTTAATCCCTCACTCCAAAATGAAAATGTTAGAGTTTTTAGAAACTGCTCGGAGTACAAAACCAAGCCGATATTTTTCCGACCTTGAAAGAATGAATAAATGGGGGCTTAAGGTACATCAACAACTAATGTATGTTGTTGAAAGCGCTGACCTTTAAGTAATCCAATGGTGCAAGATTTATTGTCTCTCATGATTATTTTTGTTCAGTTGGGAAAGCAGAAAAAGGCTTGGAAAGATAATTCTACAATTCCAGTGAGGGATTATAGGGACCATCTAAAGATGCACAAAACACTGCAATATGACTTGAATACTGCTAAAAATACCTAAATTTCTTAGCCAACACATAGAAATCAATAGAAAGTTAATTTAGTATTTTTTTCGCTCAGTCCTTTCCCTGATAAGGAAATACAAAGCAACAGCATGCGATAGTTTAAAAGTAAGAAAATCTGCATTTTTATCACATAGAGTAGAAAACATTGGGACAAGAGAAGAACTAGTATTCCTTCTGTTATCATTGTGTTTTGTTATACTACATCTTCTACTGCAGGTATATCAGAGTCCCGTGTGAAGTTAAGGAGTTAAACAATCTATGTATCATAAACTTGATTACCTGATTATAAAAGCACCTCTTTTATCTAAGATATGTCGGTCTCTTCTGAACAGTTCTATTATTTGAACCATAAAATCGAGAAAATATTTATTTGTTTTCATGTCTGTTTGAGAAAAAACACTTTTTGATATTTTTTCTTCTAAAGAGCTCTCTCCCATACTGTTTGTAACCTCTTTCACTAAAGAGCTCTCTGGTGTCATGTGATCTTGTTGTCCAATCACACTCTCCGATGCACAAATGCCTGCTGGATGAGATGAAATCTTGGCCAGAGCTTGTAAAGCCAACCACACTGCCTGAATAATAGTAAAAAAACCATGGTATTTAGCCATTTTCTTGAATACCTTTGAAATTAAGAAACTTATAAAGTAAAAAGGCTAAGTCAAAATATCACAAGAATTTAATACCTAGTCCATTATTTCATCCCTTTCATAATTGGTGTGTGTGTCTGCTGCATATTGTATGGTACTCAGTATAAATTAGAAAATCTTTAGAAATTAAGAAATATTTCTCATTCAATCATATTATCTTCTAGAGGTTGGTGCTTAAGAGCAACGAATGTTTTCTGAATTAAGGAAAGTATATGTAATAGGAAAAATGTTTATGAAAAAAAAACATACAAAGAAATGAACTATTCACATAACTGGCCCAAAAGCTATAGAGCTTTAGGTCTGTATCAAGCATTCAGAAATCTGATTGGTCAATATTTCCTTGCAATAGATGAAAGTAGCATACATTAGACACTAATATCCTCTCCATTCAAACCCCAATGTGACACAATTTATTGGACTCTTCATACAGAATAACATATGTGCTTATTCATGAATGTGGTCTAGGGCTTTGTAAAATTAATGTGCCATACTATTGTAACCTAGTAATGTGCCACGCCAGATACAGCAATAGGCTCATTGACAGCAGTGTTTAAACAGAAATATCGTTGAAAAAGGTCATGAAACTACAATCAAGTCCAAATTTTATCTAAAACAATGTCGATGTTAGTAACATACCTCATCTGATTGTTCCTTGTCAGCAAGTGTATTAACAAGTACAGGAAACACCCTAGACATATGTCTAAATGTCTGAAATAGGAAAGTATAAACATAGTAAACTCTGAACAAATGTCTCAATATCTGATGTAAACAGGGGTAAAATTGAAAAACAAATCTGGGCATTTGTCTAAATGTCTGAAATAGAAAGGGTTGAAAATAATGCACAATGGATATATGTCTTAAATATGAAAATCAATGTCTTTTGGCACCAGGTTTTAAACTGGTATTGAAGACGACTTCTGAACTCACCTATATAGAACAAATAAACATGACTGACTCACCTTTGTTGGTACTTCATGAAGAAGGTGATAGAACCATTTCAGGGATGCAATTCTTGTCTGGAAGGCTCTATGGTCCACCATTACACATAGGACTTCTATCACAGACAGGACATCAAGTTGGATCGAACTGAAAGAGTTTTCCTTTACTCTAAAATACCTTACTCGAGTAAACACTTTGCAGCATCTGTTGCTGTAATCTTCAGACAAAAGTATAAATTGCTCACAATAAGTAGTCCTCTGCTACATCAAAATCAGTCAATATGAAAAAATGAGTTAAAGGAAATACGAGTCAAATGTAGACATTTTGCACTGTCTATCTTACTGTATTGAAAGCCTGCATGAATGCTTAATTTACCCATTCCCTCTCATAAGCACTTTTGCCCACATTCAGCGCACACAATTGTGACAAAAGCAGGTATTACTTGTGAATAATAATTTCTCCCTTTCCGAAATTGGTTTCAATACAATATCACAAATATTTGTTGCCTTAGTAAACAAATGAAAGACATATATCTTATCCTGTCTTTAGTTTGGGAAAGATATATTGATGGTGAAAGCTCAAGTTTTGAGGAAAAATATTTCATGTAAGACAACATTCGACTTCACTTTCTTAGAAAAACAACCACTTGATATCCTTTACAAGTTGAGTCAAATGAAAGATTCAATTCTGGTTGTTCTTTCTATAAGAATATTTGCTGCAAGTCGTTTTCATCTCTATATAAGGTCATGAGTATGGTACTTGTATCAAAAAGTGAAAGATGTTTAGTAAATCTGCCATATTAGTCTGCCAAAACCATCAAAACACAGAAATAGACATCTAGTAAAACAAGCAAATATACACACTGTGACAGCAAACATGCATCTCAACAATTCACAAATAAAATAGGGTTTTCGTTAAATAGATGTTTGCCATACACTAAGATTAAGGTTTAGATTTGTATTGTAACAATAGTTCTGTACAAAGAAACAGGGAAGCCAAATAAAAAATACTTAACCTTTTGCAATCTATAATATATTTCAACTCAAACAGAAGAACTGAATATGAAAATCATTTTAAGTTAAATGTTAATGCCATGCAGAAAAACTGTCTTGTCATAAGTTTTTCTTACTTCCTAACAGAAATCCTCACAGAGTCTTTGCATGATTAAAATGCTATTAAAACTCCATAATAAGGATGAGAAAACATCAATATCCAAGAGACCAACAATATATAGAGATTAAAATTCTTCAAAATTTGAGAAATCAATGACAAGGTTAAAAATTGACAAACATGAGGAAAAAAAATTAATGAAAGAAAAGATGAACAATTATTTGAAATTTGGAATAAAAAAAAAGGTGAACCGTATACTGAAATTAAACAAGAGGACCCTGAGGGTCCTGGATCACTCACCTGACACATGTAAAGTGTTGGTTACAACAATGTTACACATGAGTAATGGACAAGATTTGTCTAAATTTGACAGTGATCTACTTTTGACCCCAAGTTACTCATAAACTGACTTGGTTGAGATATAACAGGTTGATCATTTTGAGCAAGTTTGATCAAATTGGGCTGAAAATGTAGCTTTCATTGCTTCTAGACTGTAAACAAGGTTTTTCAAAGATTTGACCCAGTGACCAACTTTTTGACCCCACACTATCCATGTTCTGACTCGATCAAGATACCATCAAGGTTAACAGTCTGAGCAAGTTTTATCAAGATTGGTCAGAAAATGTGACTTCTAGAGTGTAAACAAGATTTTTCATAGATTTGACCTAGTGACCTACTTTTTGACCCCGCACCAACCATGATCAAACTCTATTGAGATATCATCAAGGTTATTATCCTGAGCAAGTTTGATCAAGATTAGGCAGAAAATGTGGCTTCTAGAGTGTAAACAAGATTTTACTAAGATTTGACCTAGTGACCTACTTTTTGACCCCACCCCACCCATGATCGAACTCGATCGAGATATCATCAAGGTTAACATCCTGAGCAAGTATCAGGAAGAATGGGCCAAAAATGTGGCTTCTAGAGTGTAAATGCTGAAATTGTTTAATACGCAGGCACACACACACGCACGCACGCACGACAGACGACGGACATTCAAGTATCCTAAAAGCTCACCCTGAGCAGAGCTCAGGTGAGCTAAAAAAAAAATGAATGAAAAAGGTCACTGATTTACTAAGTAAAATGCAATGAATGGAATGATCAAGTTCAACATAAGATAAAAATAGACAAATAAATAAATAGATCAACAGTTATTCAAACTTAAAGGTACACTTCTTAAAGATCAACAATATGCTTAAATAAAGGATGAATAAAAATTATACAAAACAAGAAAATACAGAAACAATAGCATAAAAGAATATTGAAATAGAGGAATCAAAATACTGAAGTTGACAACTTACAAAAACGCTTAACAACTTACAAAAGTAAAAAGGTTCCACAATATAATATAACAGAATAGAGGGATGGATCAAATGTTTGATAATACATATACATGTACTGTATACTGAAAGAGAGGCAGGGATGAAAAATAACACAGTATAATGCAATAAATAATTGGATGCCAAGTTTAACTCTTACTACATAATCATTCATATTATCTGTGGAGAAGACTTGTTCTGCTACTGTACCATGATCTACATTGCTGGTGATCTTTTCTAAATGGTTTCTACCAAATATGATAAGGATGATGATTTTTTGATTTGTTTGTATTTCCTCTCGTTAATAATTGCTGTCAACTGTTTCTTTTAATTCGGACCTTTCATCATCTCCTATATAGGGCAATGAAGTGGCACATTGCTCTCATCTTTGTGAATATCCATAATCACCTTAAAAATGTAGCCATTCCAATATTAAAGAAACTGGCTTTTCTTTCATGTGGATCATTTTTTCTTTCATTTCTTTGAAAATTTGTTCAAGTTATCTGTATTCTATGTTGATGGAAAGTTTTATCTTTTATCATTTACATATTCTTAGATTAGTTTAGAGTTTAACCTTTTTAATGACCTTTAGTTTAAAAAAATAAAATAAAACAAAACCATTAAAAAAAAGAGTTATATCTTAACATTATTAAGCAAATCATATTTTTACCTTAGATGATTACTCTATGAAAGAAATTTAAAAATGACTCAAAATTCTTATTCCAAAAAACAGCACATAATGCCAACTACGGTAAGTTGAACATCAAGATAAGGAAAGTACTCTGCCATGAATTGACCACATGAAAACTATTTACACAAACAACTCTAGATAAAAGGCAAGGTCCTCTAGTTAATTCCTTTATTGCTTTTCAAAACCACAAGTCAAGTGCACTTTTTAAAATTATCACATTGAAACCATTTGAGTGAGTACCCACCAAATAGAAAATGTCTAATACTCTTCAAACTATTATGTGTAAAAGACCCTAACAAGGCCCCTTATCTAGACACCTGTCAAAGGAACCAAGAACAAGTCCATGGATAAAAGGTCAAGGTCATGCCAAACTCAAAAACACCAATCTAAATGTCTTACCCAACAGGCACCAAAAATGAAGTCATTTTATACATCGCTCTCTGGCTAAGAGAAGGGAAGAGAGAAGAACGGCACATTTTAGCAACAAAAACATTATCCTGTGAGTACCTCCTAAACTGCACATAATTTAATACACTTTAACTGTTTTTTTTTGAGGCAACAGAAAGCGCCATTTTTTTTTCATTTTTTCTAATTTAGTCCTCAATTTGTTTGTTTGGATTTTTAAAGTGCATTAACAAATGTTCAGTAATTCAATGTATTGCAATTTACATTTAGGATGGAAGGACAAATGATTTGCAATGAGTTATTTCTCATTTCATCACAACAGTTTCTAGACAATATCACAGAGATAATGCTATTTCAAACACAATAAGTGTCGTCTGAAGTTGCTTTCATATTGGAGCACTCACACAAACCCCATATAAGGGAAAGAGTTTTTTTTTACGTAGTTAACGTAATTGGAGCACTCACACAAACCCCATATAAGGGAAAGAGGTTTTTTTTTACGTAGTTAACGTAATTGGAGCACTCACACAAACCCCATATAAGGGAAAGAAGTTTTTTTTTACGTAGTTAACGTAATTGGAGCACTCACACAAACCCCATATAAGGGAAAGAGGTTTTTTTACGTAGTTAATGTAATTGGAGCACTCACACAAACCCCATATAAGGGAAAGAGGTTTTTTTTACGTAGTTAACGTAATTGGAGCACTCACACAAACCCCATATAAGGGAAAGAGGTTTTTTTACGTAGTTAACGTAATTGGAGCACTCACACAAACCCCATATAAGGGAAAGAGGTTTTTTTTTACGTAGTTAACGTAATTGGAGCACTCACACAAACCCCATATAAGGGAAAGAAGTTTTTTTTTACGTAGTTAACGTAATTGGAGCACTCACACAAACCCCATATAAGGGAAAGAGGTTTTTTTACGTAGTTAATGTAATTGGAGCACTCACACAAACCCCATATAAGGGAAAGAGGTTTTTTTTACGTAGTTAACGTAATTGGAGCACTCACACAAACCCCATATAAGGGAAAGAGGGTTTTTTTACTAGTTAACATAATTGGAGCAGTCACACAGACCCCATTAGAGGAAAAGAGTTTATTTACGCAGGTGAAAATTGTATCTTACCTGTCTCCATCCTCCTCTGTATCATTCTGGTTCCCAGTTGTTTCATCATTTGCAGGCACATCTCCCTTGCTGGTAACCACCATTTTTCTATGGTCCCCGGCAGTGCCATCCCCTGATGATATGCTGTATTGTGTTTGGTCAGAGGGAGAACCAATTGCTGGGGTAGGATTGTCGTCAAGTTTGTCTATCAAATCCATCACTGCATTGTTGAGACTTTCTGCTGCCTCTCTAACACTACACAGAAAAATTCAGGTTTCTATCATTTCTTCTGCTATATCAGTTTCACTCTTGATTCATACCTGACCTCTTCTTAGCTACTTGGGACTATTACCTAGAGTGCTATAGCTGGCAGCCATTAATTTCATTAAAATTCAATCACATCATTGTGAAAATCATACAATAATCTTCTTAATTCAACTATATTTCTTTTAATGCCTAAGCAGCAAAAAAGTAAAAAAAGAAACTATGACAAAAATAGAAATTGCTTACTTACAAAACGAGAAGTTGAACATTCTTTTTCTTTTTGGTCATCATGATTCCTTCTAGAGGTTCTGTTTATTAAGTGTTCAAATTATCCATTTAATTAGTTATTATTGAAGCCTTTCCCTCATATCAATCTGTTTAACATATATGTAGAAGACAACTTAAAAATAACTTGGACACTAGGAGAAATTACTGGTAAATAACAATAATTGTCCTATTGTCACCATCGTTTCTATCCAGTATCAATTAAATTGATTTTGTGCCACAGTGGTAAAGAGGTAGAGCCCTTGCCTCTTGTTCCAAGGGTCCATGGTTCGATCCCCTTTAAGGGAGGTGAAAATTGCCGGGGCTAGCCCTCAAATTAGTGTGAGTTCTTGTTTAGTATCCAGTAAGCAGTCATTGAGAGGGAATCTAATAAGCTTCAAGTTTCCGCCACAATCATTGTAAAATAAATAAGTTCACATTAGATTGCTTTTCACACTAAAACTGCAACCTGCTGACATTTTCAATATGAACCTTAAACAAAATCCCATTTGAAGAAACGGGTATTTATAAGACAGAATACCTACCTTTTTCTTGATTTGTGCTCGATATCATTGGAGACCAACTTGGGTAGAACAGCGTTTAGAATTCCAGAGACAAATGGTAGCATGGCACGACCAGACAGTGTCACAAACTCCCTCAACCAAATAATGGCAGTGTAGCTAATAATGTTGTCATCTGAGATGAGAAAATTAACTCCTTATTCTGCTTTATTGTAATCTAACAAAAAGTTTCTGTAGCAGATAATATACAAACAAATGGGAAAATAAACACCGAAAATGTTTTAATCAAAGGTTAAACCAGCAAATCATAGATATAAAAAAATACATCTTTGGATTTTTTTTCTGATGTCAAGGCTCAAAAAATCTTTTGTATAAAGTTGGAAAAAGAGAAATTGGTCTGATTTTCTGAACCCTTAGCAAAGAACTATATTAAAGAACTAATCAGAAGCATATATGTGTCAGTGAAAATTATATGACACAAACATGAAAGAAATAAACAGTTGATATTGTTTCAAGCAACTACTTTTAAACAGTGTGTGAAAGGTTATTTAGTCCGACCGTGAACTTTCTGCATCACTGATATTCATCTTAAATTGTAAGCTGTCTTATACACTGCCATGCTGGTTCCTATCACTATCATCACTTGAAGTACAATATGCATGGTTTACAATTTCGAATTTCTTTCCTTTGTCAGATTACATCTGTCGTTCTTGTTATACATCGGTCGGGGCTGGAACTATTTGCTTTACACCAAATAGTTCCGACCCCCTCCGATGCATACCGGGAAGGAATGGAGTAATCAAACGAAAGAATGAGTTTCAAAAAGGTAGATTATGGGCATTCTACCTTAAAATAAGATTAACTGTATTATTCATTGTGTTACCTTCATTTTGGCTGTGAATGATGAGGATATTGGCCATTCCAGCAAAGTTTACATTACTGGGTGTCCGTTTGATACCGTTCAGGAACTCAATGAGTACATTTTGACACCTGAAACATAAATGACACAGATCGTAATCCACCTATAGTCAATAGTTTAATTGCTAATATGTCTATAGGAGGAGTTGCCCATTAAGAGCAATTTCTCTTTTTGTCTCACAAAGAGGATAAATCAGATTATTTCATTTTGTAGTTATCCAAAAAAAGAGAATTAAGTATATTTTAGAATTGCTGAAAATTGTAGTCATAGATTGGAGAAAAAACTCATCTACTTCATCACATACAATGTACAAATATTGCATTTTAGAATTAGTAAAAGTTATTAATGGGAATAACAGCATGCAGAGTATTTGAATTAAAACATTGTGGTTAGTGAGCCTATCACCAACATTGCACAATATTCTTCCCAAACAATACACCTCTGTCCCATATGAAGGCAGTTGTTCAGTGGTGTTACACAAGCAAATCCCTTAGGATTGACTTTATCTGATTGGAAATTGGCTGGGCCAGGGTTTCAAAGTCGGAATCTTTTCAATCCAACAGATGTACATGCAACCGACTTGTTTATGAAAAGAGTCAGAAATATATGAAAGTGCTCACATTTTTCTAATCTCCTGATTCTGGTCACCCAATATTTGAAACAGACCATCAATGATTTCTGGGAGTAACACTAGCATATTGATATCTGGCACTGCATCCAATGTTGCAATCTGAAAACAGTAATGAAAATAAAAATTTCTTTGTAAGTTATTAAAACGCCATTTTCCCAAACAATAGTTGTCAAAAGGTGAAGATTTGTAATTAAAGTTAAATCGAATTTAGTAATATCAAAAACATTTGTGACCAATTTGTATTCTAAAACTTGTATCCCAGGTCAGGCTTGTTATCGACTCTGCTATTGAGTCTCTGTGTGTAACAGAGATATGGGAGAAGCGGATTCGGCCTTGCAAACTTTCATTTATACATATACAGCGCGAGTAGTGGTTATGATCCAGGAAGCAGAATCTATAGTGATTAATCTAACTTGTAAGAACTATTTTCACTATCAATGTAAAATAAACAAGTTTTTAAACTAAACAGAGATATGCTTTCATATGCATCACTTCAACCCCTCACTCCATGATATTTATTTCACATGGATAATTCTCCAGAAGTCTCAAGAAATGTGAAAAAAGAACAAGATTAATTTTTTGTTGCAAAACATGTAGTTTCTACCCAATATCATAAAGAAGATGCACTTTCTTCATGGAATTAAACTTGGTTGATTTCTGCATTCTATTTGGACCTGTCACAAATTACCAAATGGGGGAAATAGGTTAAAAAACTAATATGAGTCCAAACTACATACCCATGAAACAACAAACTGTCTGGCGTAAGCATTCTGGTTATAGATTCTGTCTCGAAGAAGTGGTATAAAGGCGACAAGATCAAATGAGGAACTCTCTGTCACAATGTCCTGAAATACAACAATAAATATGATGAATAAAGGTGGGAAGATCTGAATAGAAACTTTAAGGAATAAAGGCCTTTAACATAATAAGCTTGTATGCCTCTTAAGCAGATGACTTATCTTATCAGTCACAAACTTACAAATAAGAAAATGAAAAGCTTTTGTCATGGCAGCAGATTATATGAGATATTTACGTCCTAAATGCAACAATATAAAAGTTATACTCATGTGTATGTGGTGCTCAGATTTGAAGTTACATGAGAATAATTCAGAATACTTCAATGCTAATGTAAATGTAAAACAAATCATCAACAGAGAAAAGGACATTTGTATGTTTTTCTAGATTAGACAAGCCATTGTAACATATTGGCTGCAGCTTTTGTGCTGTACCTTTATCAATCTGTCAAGCAAATCTGTTCCATTCTTCACATTCTGATCAGGATCTGCAGCCAACTGGAATGAGAGCACATAAATATAATTGAGAAAAGATTTCTTCACAATTGTGATTTATTAAGGCTTTTCTTAATAGTATGTCAAAGGCATCTCCAATCAAAAGGTTAGTCTACATATCTAAGTTTAGCAACAAACAACACATCTAAAGTTGTATGTTATAGATAGCACATCATAGAAAATTTACTGAGATTAAGCTACATTTAGTTTCTGCATTGAAAACTGGTCTTAAACAGACTAAGGCACTACATCTGAAAAACAGACATTTACGGTTCACCACAAGAAAAAACTGTCTCTATGAAGGCTTTTCTTAAGATAATAGAACCACTGATCCTAGCAAGGATGCATAGTTTTAAACCTTTTACACCAACACCAACGGCTTTAAAAATCTCATAATGTACACTCACCTTACTTAAGGCATCAAAAATCTCATTAAAGAAAGGAAGAACCGATCCCCGTGTCACTTTAGTGATGTTATAAAGGGCTTCGCATGAGTAATATCGAACTCGACTGTCTTGATCTCGAAAACACGCCAGCACAGGCTTTACCAACTCATTGACATAGACACAGGAATCCTGGAAATCATTGAATGGTAAATTGGTCATCCTTTTAATATTCATCCATTTAAAGTAATTTTCAAAAATTTAAAATGAAATATTACAATATATTTCCAAATTGATCAGTGCTTTCTGGTTTACTTTAAAAATGTTGTTACTTAAATAACTTTGACCTATTTGTTACAAGGAGCAATACCATATTCAGAATTTGAATATTTTCAAGTTTCACATCATAATGCTATTCATCTTTTAGTATAAGGTAAATGTGCAATAGGATACTTTTTTGAAGAATTAGATAATCCACAATGACAATAGGAGGAGTTGCTCATGACAAGCAATTTCTCTTCTAAGTCACTATAGTCATGAAAAAAAGATGACTTTTAAATGCTATGATAATCAGATGCCATTGCTTCCAATTTCAGATCTTTCAAATATCGAAATCCAAATTACGAGTGTAGACTGTAAAAATGTTACCTTTCCTAAGGCAATGGCAGCAGCAGCTAAGCCTATCAGACCACCTTTTCTCGTGTTTGGATTACCAGATAGAGCAAAGTCATCACCAAGAACCTTCAGTACTCGTTTAATCTGTACATCATTGTTTTGTTGAGCAAATTCTTTCATAAGCCTGTAAACAATAGAAACTTTATTTTCAGCAACTGATGAACACATATGATTTAAAACTTGATGACAGAAGCAAATATAGAGCAAGGCTTTCTAACTGACAAGGATCCTAAGAAATAAAAAACTTTGAAAGAATAACTTCAACATTGTTTAACCAAAATGTCAACATAAAATTTACAGTAGGTCAACAATGGATCTATGTATATTCTCGCAAGCATAATAAGGAGGAGAAAAATTGTACAACTTATTAGTTTTTGAAAGAAGTAGTGGTAAGGACCTGTTGATATTGTAGGTCAGGGAAGTGATAGACATAAACATCATGATCATTTTTTCTAGTCAAATACAAATAAAATGGAGCTTAAAAACAATTCACCCATGTTCCTGAATTTTGTGGGATGAAATGTCCTTGTTTTATCATGGGTCATAAATCTTGAATTCTTGTGCCATTCTCGCATGATATTGATATCATACTAGAGCTAGATTTTATGGCATGAAACGCTTCTACAAAATTTTGTTTGAGATTTAATTTCACCTTTTGGGAATTACAAGTGATCTTACAAGTGACTAGTTAAATTAATCTGACATACAGATCACAAATAATTTCTGCAACCTGAACAGAGATATTGGCAATTAAAAAATCAACACCATAGCGTTTCCCCGCTCTACCGAAGATAAAGAAAACTAGCGTGTTGATCATTTGGACAAACAGCCGTTATATATCCCGTTCACCATAGTAAATTGTCACCTTTCTACTTCCAATGCGCCAGTCTTTCTCTTTTCGTATAGTTTGTCATTGAGAGAGCGAACACAGAGGGATGAAAGCGGTGCATGTTCTTTATCAGCCATAATCTGTTACTGCAGTAATCTATTGTGGGAAAATGTTAATCAAAATATGATAATTTTGGTCTCTAGCGCTTCCTCGTCGGTCTCCATTTTGGATGTCATGTGACCTAAGGGGTGTTTGTTTAAATAAAAGCTTTCGTTTTAATCGAACACATAGAACATCATCCTCTTCTGAATTACAAAACTGGGTTTCCAAAAGAACATCAATGCCAAATCGATGAGCATGGTAAAAGTGTATATATGATCACGCACAACGCTGAAATTCTGTTAAAAATTGTTCAAGTAAACAATGTACGTCAAGACTGGGGTCGAAGAATCAATTAAGAAGAATTAGAACACTCGCCGGTCGAACATGGGGGCTTGGCACGTGCATATACCGCGCATCTAGCATCAGTCCAAGAACTTGTATTCATAGAACTTTGGTTGAGTCCATGATAATACACTGATGGGTACGCC
This sequence comes from Cerastoderma edule, assembly GCA_947846245.1. NCBI lineage: Eukaryota > Metazoa > Mollusca > Bivalvia > Cardiida > Cardiidae > Cerastoderma > Cerastoderma edule. The sequence continues at coordinate 9,410,722 of OX401410.1, read as the reverse complement.
AATACAGTTCAAGACAGTCCAACACTATTCAAGGGAAAAAATAGCATCTTGTCGCTCCTGACAAAAAAGGCATGTGGTGATCTCTGGTGTTTTGCATCACAGCTTCACAGGAACGCCCGCTTTACTCAGTCGTGTACACCAGCCAATGAGAGGTTGTTTTGTCGACAAAATAGAATTTCTATTTGACTAGTACATTCCATTGGGTGTCTAGAGTAAAGTCCTACATCTTGAATGACTTAACTTCAATTAACTTACTTGTAATGTTATTTAAGTGCGTAATCATGTATGCCACACAACTTGTAGATCCAATTTCTTTATTTTTTTCATGTTCTTTTAGATAGATTTTCCTCATTAAGTGACCATGATTAATTATGTACACGTGGTTCATCGTATTTGCCAAAGCTACCGCACGGATTGGTGTATGAACGGTCGGAAATATTTTTTTAATTTTAATATTTCATCGATCGTGATTACATGCAAAGGTATTCTAAGCTTCATCCCACGTTAACGTCTTTATAGTGAACACTGTTTATCATAATATTTATTATCTGTCAACATCATCACATGTAGTCACAGACAATGTAAATTAGGATTAGTAGGTCTACGTACGGAACAAAGTTTGCGTACGTGTACGCGATTCTATATCACCACTGTAGGACTTGTGATCTTTTGTTTTAATGACTTTTCCTGAATCTGGTGGTGGCAGAAAGTAATATTGTGGAAACTCTGTAGTTAATGTTTCCTCCTTTTTATTATGTTTGCCTGTTATATCAAAGTGTTTTCGATATTTGCTTTGTTCTCTTCCAAGCTCAACCTTTCTGTTTGGCACATGTTTTAAATATATTTATAGTATATTTTTGTGCGATCGTGGAACGTTTTTGATATCGATTTGACCTTGAAGAGAAATATCAACAAGTTGTTTTTTAGTAGAAAAAGAGGCTTAAAAAAACATTCTGACTAGAACTGTTTAACACTATTTTTATAACGTAAGAATGCTAAAGATTAAATGATTTCATTTTCAAAATATTGTGGTAAAGTAAATAACTGTTCGTTTTTTAAAATAATGATTTCACCCACAACAGTTTGATGAGGCACATACCGATTTCGTCAAATTCGGTGGAGTATTTGGTGAAAACATGAAAAGAGACGGGCCATTAGATCTATTATAGGGACTCATTATTACATGTCCATTTGACATGTAGACGGGCCTCATTCGTTCATCCGGGTGCTTCAGTTGAGAAACTTAAAAATGTCTGTAACGAAAGATTTCCTAACCAAATTAATAATAACAATTTAACTACTGTAAAAGTTCAAATTAAACATCTATATGTATAGAAAATAATAATTTATGCTTTTGTAGTTAACAATTTATATATCTTATTTTAAAATTAACTCTGATAGCTAGAAAATCAAATAGTAACGTTTCGTTAGTTTTAAATTCTTGTAGCTATAATTCTAAAAATAGTATCAAGCGTCAACCCGAACGCCATTTGGCTTGTCTGCCATAACGTGAAGACGTCAGAACATATCTCTCATTCTTTTCACACGTTTGCGGAAAGTGACTGAGAACCGATGCATTTTTATGTTCTAAGTGATAGATGAATACACATTTTACAATATTGTGTACTTTTTGATGCGCGATCTTCTATCGATTCCTTGCATTTGATTGTGAAAGGAACTGTCACTCGACACGCTTCGTTTGCACCGAAGCTTGTAAACAAAAATTTAGCTGCAATAAACTAAGTGTATGTTAACCAATTCATATCGTGAATCTGTATTTGCATATTTCAAAGAATTAAATATTTCAGTTGAAAATCTTAAAAGTCAGGTTGATGTTGTTTTTCATTCCTTAAAGTAGAGATATGGTTTGGTTTTATTGAGGATAAATCGACACCGACTAATTAGGTCAACTGGTCTGATTTTCTTCAAATGGTTCATTTATCCAGTTAAGGGAATTATGATATCTTTCTGTGGTATCGAAATGTATCATGGAGAATTAAAGAGCGAAGTGATAGCGCTGTTATCGTGTTCACAACATCAAACGCACTGAACTGAACCGAAATAAGACCGCCATTTCTTGAAACGAACTCCCACTTCAAAACGTCATCTACTAACGGATGATTTTAAGGAAATATGTCCTTTGATTTGGTCCTAATTTGCATGCATTGATAAGATTGTGGCAGGTTTGATGATGATTTGTGTAGTTTAATCAATAATGCAACATGGTTTCATTGCATGAGGTTAAATGATATAAAATATATATGAGGCTTAATGCATTTGCTTTAAGCACAAACTGAAAATGCCCATGCAAAAATTGCTATATCACTCAAACCAAATAGATAGAGTGATGGTGCCTGACAAATAGCCTTCCAATCCAGATATGTGTCCACTGCTATAACCATTTCCCCTATATTTTCTCATTGTATACTAGGTAAAATTGATGCTTTATGAAGTTTGAAACATCATTTAATTCTGATTGCATAAAGCAGCATTGATGATGACATTCTTCTCAACATAGCGCAATCATTGCATTTCTTGTGATCTGAGAAGGCTATCTTGTTTACGGCGCCAACTTCAATACTCATTAATGGGCTTCACAAAGAGATAAAGTTAAGATGTATGTAAAAGAGGAAATGCTTACACATTTTACATGAATCGGAAACAGGCAGGGTTTAACCAAGCTTCCTCAATTTATATGTGGCTAAATAATCTGATGTAGTGAATAAATGAATTATAATACAAAGTAAGATATGACTCAAAGTCAACTGTAACCTTATTTTTATTATTTGATTTTTCAGATTGATGGTTGATTCAATACAAAATGGCTGAGGTGGGAAAACCTCTGGGAGAGAGATCTCTCATGGTTGACACGCTTGCAACACCAGAGAAAAGTAACCAGGCTGAACGGCAGATTCCGGGAACAAACGGAAATGTAGAAAAGCAGCAACAAGACCAGATACCCACAGCAGAGGGGGATGGGGGACAACTGCAGCACCAGAACTCTATGGGATCTCCGTCAGTCACACCCCTGGCCTCGGATGATCTGTGTGAGGAACTCCTCCAGATAGGCTGGCGCAAGTACTGGAGTAAGAGGGAGAATATGCCATACTACTTCAACAAGATTACAAACGAATCCCTCTGGGAAGTCCCACAACTCTTACATGTATGTTGACACTAGCTTTGACCAGTTTAAAGTCTTTAAAAAGTTACAGACATTGTCTATAGTATTGCAGTCTCAAACCTTTACTCACATTAGCACAAATGTAGCAATCAAATCTTGGGCATCTTATTAGATTTTTATAATCAAAGACAAATAATGAAAATATTTTTGTGAAATTCAAACTGAATATAGGACAGAGTAGAATTCACTTTCAGTCTTTGAAACCACAGTGCCAAAGCATGAATTGCTCATGATTAGAAATGAATTCTTTGTCGCCATGATTTATGCCCATATTATGAAAAATGCACATTCTTTGGTGCCTTCAGAAGCAAATGTCTCAAATTGAAAATTTGCACAATATGGTGTTAGAGATGCATTCAGTGTAAATGATTCAATTGTACTATGTATATTTGATTGTATGTTTCCAGGACAATTTATCCGATCCATTGGGTATCACACATGAGGGGGAGACAGTGGCACCCCAACCTAGTCAAGTGGACAAGAGAATTACTCGCCCTAGTATAGAACTCCCTGTAACAGGCAATGGAATGAAGAGGAGACCCAGTGGTGATCTGGTGGGCAGTCCTACTGCAAAGCGAACAGCCTTTCTTTACAGGTATCAGAACCGTTTTACTTGATTATAAGAGGTTGGAAAAACAATAGTGCCAATGACCAATTATTGACTTAAAGCAATTTTAAACCAAAGTTCAAAACAGAGAGTTTCTTTTTGGAAATTTCTTTATATATGTGGTTGTACTTGTAAAAGTGTTAAAGTTTCAGTATGAAAGTACTAAACTGAAATCATCCCCTGGTTTTGTGAATAGATATTTAATCACATCAAGTCTGGTAATTACAGATAACATCACTAGTTTCTGTGTTGTATAAACTTTGTATGCACTGATCTGAACATTAAGAATATACCTCATTTTAGTTTTACTATGGCACAACTAAAATGAAACCAATTATGATTATTCTTTTTCGACCTGAAATGATCAAAAGTCAAGCTTGGAGAATACTTTTATATTTTCAGTCCTTTTTGGAACTTTGAGATTCCTACAAATGCCATTATCTTTGAGCGGGCACCGTTTGTGGCACCATCGCCTCATCCAGAAATAGAACTTATGCGAGCACAGTTGGTCTCTCGATTGAGGCAAACTTACCAAGAGCTGTGCCATTCTCGTGAAGGTAAGGGATGTTTTAACCATTACTGAATATAAACTCAAAACATAATTATAGGTATTGATTTTCCCCTATGATACTTTAGGTAATGGTAATTTTAATACGGCTGAAAGAATAATTCCTGGTCTTCAATTGTTAGAAGCAAGAGAAACCTGCAATAAAACTGGGAAAACATGATAGAAACTGCATAAAATTGGTTTAAACAAAATAAAGTTTTATCTTAAGTACACAATATTAGCGGTTGTTTTTTAAACAAAATGTAACTGTTTGGGTCAAACAGAACAAACACAAGCAACATACACATAATTTAATGTTAATTTTTATCAATTTTCTATGTTGAAATAATTTTTAAAAACTAAGATTTTGCTATACTATGTTTTGCTTTGAAGACTGTAAAAAGTAAGTTTGGTGTAAAGAAATCCCTGGTTTCCTGAAAATATATGTATTGCATCAGGTCTTTTCAAAATGTGTTTGTTCTAGTTGCTTTAAAATGATTACATATGAAGCTAAAAGGTTAAAGCTGTGAAATCAAACTATTATTTGCAGGGATTGACGCTCCAACAGAGTCTCTGAACAGGTGGCTGCTTGAACGAAAGATAGTTGACATGGGACAAGATCCCCTACTGCCTTCAGCTTGCCCATCTGAAGTCTCACAGTCTATGTACAGGGAAATTATGAACGATGTCCCCATCAAACTGGTGAAACCCAAATATTCTGGGGATGCCCGAAAACAACTGCTGAGATATGCAGAGGCTGCTAAAAAGATGATAGAGTCAAGGTGATTGTAGCTATGTACTGTGTTGATTGTTTTGGGGAAATACTATTAAAACTCTTTCACTTAAGTAAAGGGAACTTGCAATACAATTTCCACTATTTCCTTAAGCCATCTATGTGTATGTGTACATCTTAAGGAGTATTAGTCCCAGCCATCATAAAGGATTTTGTGACTCCAATTCAAAAGCAATAGGAAACAATCATTATGAAGTATTTTTCTTTTGTACTTAGTTAATAGTTTCTTCTTTTGTCAAAGTGATTCCTCAAACATTCTGGTGCTGGTGTGAGAAAAAAGATTTTAAGTGAAGGAAATAATTATGCAGCTAGTAAATATTGGATGAGTTCAAAGGTTAGCATATGTCCGATTTTGTCACATGTTTTGAAATATTTTGTGGCAATGAAATGAATGAAAAACTGTATAAATGTAAGAAGTTGTTATTATGAAACTGAGTAAAGATGTTATGATGAAGGGAAATTTGTTTCAACAGAGTCAGCAACGATTCAGCTGCAGAGTATTTGAACATGCCAATATAGTTCCATGAATATTGAGATTTAATTCAATGTTTAACTTTATCAATTCTTAATACAGGAACAGCACGCCAGAAGGTAGGAAAGTGGTAAAGTGGAATGTTGAAGAGACCTTCACTTGGCTGCGAAAACAAAATGCTGTTTATGAAGATTACTTAGTAAGTAAAGGTTCTTGCTAGTATATATGATTGTTTGACTGCCTTCTTATTACTCATCACTTCATTTCGAGGGTTCAGTGCAATGCTCTAGTGTAAGTGCTCCACTTTTGTAGAGGCCTTTTTTAAAGTTAAACATTGAACCATTGAGTGGAACTTTGTGTCTAGTCCAAATTGAAAAGCAACATCAGTCGTCAATCATAAGGTATGAGAAGTTGTGCTTTTTGTGATATTTGGTAGAAATCAAGGTGACAAAAGGAGGAAATGCTTGCAGCAGACTGTTTTCTTTTGTCTCCGTGGTTCTAACCTTATTTTGCTGTTTCAATAAAACAAGTCTATATAACAGAAAGGTTTGAACAATTAAAACAAAACCTTTGCTTACAACTTGAAAATCTACAAAGCCATCAAATATTAACAAAAAGTAAACTAATCTTAATAGAAGAATTAAACCATGCAGATACTTACTGGGCTGTCATCAGTTTTTGGTTTGTTTATGAATATGTCTGATGCTGTCATATCAAACATCATAATAGGTTAGAGACGCAAAGGCTTAAGAATCATTTAAGAAGAGTGCTGAACAAAGTCTCCTTTATCAGATTTGCTAAGTTTTAATCATCCACGAAATAAGACCTGTTATACTGATATTCGTTAATCAATTGAACATCTATTGAGAAGCTGATCATTGATCTTGTGTTGTCCTATGCTTATTGAAAATTTGCGCATGCGGTTATTGGACCACTTACTGCAAATTCTAAGATATCTCCATGGGAAAGTGAAAATACTCTTGCTTATTGCTTCCTGTTGTGCGTCTTTTATGTAATGAATTTGTGGCACATCAATCTCTCTTTTCCCAGGAAAGACTTGCTCATCTGAAGAGGCAATGTCAGCCACATGTTACAGAGGCAGCAAAGACTTCAGTGGAGGGAATCTGTGTCAAAATGTACAACTTGTCATGTGACTTTGCTAAGAAAATCAGGGATAGACATTGGGAGTTACTCCGCGAGTTCAATATCAATGGTTAGTAGGAGAGAAAACTGTCCATTTTGACTTGTGCCATTTGTTTTGGTTGTTTGACATTATATGTGGTATTTGGGAAAAGAACAGATAGATTATGGATATGTTTTCACACAGTGTTGTTTTTGGGGGGATAGAAAATACAAAGCTAATTTGCTTGACTCCTTTTGTGTAATGTCACGAAGGTAAAGTTTGCCATTTCGTAATTCTTGTAAGGAAGACTTAGAAACATGTACCTATTGATAGATTTAGAAACAGACACTCTAGAGTTTGTATCTGAAACTTAACCATTTGGTCCAGAGTGGTATTGCTAGTGTCAAAGAGTGTATTTGTAGTTTTAGACATTGACAAACTTCTATTACTATTTGTCTTAATGAATTAGTTCCGTTAATACCAATAGAAGTGGATTTGATTTAGAACTCCATTTCTTTGTCTGGGCCAAGGGTTATTGTCATTGTTTTGTCATTCATAATATTCATGTATTAATTTGATTGTTATTGTTATATAACATGATTCACCTTTTCATTCATAAGTATGAACATCACTGCAGCAAGCCTCTCAAGAAACAACTGCGACAAAAGGAAAAACTGCTTGTAATAATTCATCTCTCTGTCTGTCATATTGATTGGTATGCTATGCCAAAGACAAGACATTACTTTTTGTAGTTGAGAAATTTTGTTATCTGCCTTTGCTGTCAATTTAGAATACTTCAACAGTGATAATTTTACCTCTGTGTCCCGCGTCATATACACATAAAAGTTGCTGGGGACACATCATTTCAAAAGAAGCATTCCCTTCAGCACAAGTAATGTTTACAATGTAGTAAACATCATAAAGCATGCTGTCTCATGCTTTCTTTCTATCAAATCTGCATTGTTTTGAGTCATTTAAGCTAAGATTATCATTAATAACAAGTGTTATACTATTTGACATGATCTTATAGCTTGGATCATTGGTACTCGGACGCATAGTTTTATCCTTGAACACATAGTTTCAAAAGATGTGTGTCCAAAAGGACACGATAACTTTCATTTCTAAAATAAACACTGCTTCAATCAATCTTAATGAGAGATTGTTAAATATGTACATGTTTGTATATTTTTACAGAAATCCCCCAACCCCCAGAACCATTAACAAGGAGAAAAGTTCTGTGTTATCCAGTATTTAATATGGTTGCAACTCCACGCCTTCCTATTGTAGAAATGACAACAGAGAATGAACGCCACAATCTGAAGTATCGGGGTGAAACGTTAAAAGTGAATAGTTCACACTTCTATAAACTTGTGAGTGATTTTGTTAATTGATTTTGACAATTTTTTGCTAAATTTTAATTCTTAAGTAAATGACTCAAAGATATTTTGGATCTTTCCAGAGAAAAGGATCGTCTTTTGTTACGCCTTTAGTTGTTATTTCATAAACTTAAATTTTGTGTAGTTATGGTATTTTGGGTTTGGTAAACATTTAGTTAACATTTTCTTGTAATCATAATGTACATGTCTTTGAAGTATTTTTCTATTGTTGAGTGATTTGCGATGGTTTCTCAGATACGGATACAATATTGATAGAAATATAATAGAACAGGAAAATGCAATATTTGTATTTTGTGTTTTATCACTGGAATTAACTTACACGTTTCTTTGAAGTGTCCAAAGCAAGAACATTGTTTAAAAGCTAGGATCTAAGTGTACTTTTTGCAATTCAATGACATCTTTGAATTTGAAAGAGAAGAAGTAAACATATGAATTATGATAATTATCACGCATGTATGTCTACACAATGGCGACACAAAGCACTGAATATACAGACTTTGTTAATCTTTTAACCCATATTCTCATTTAAACACTTATGTTCATCTGTAGCTGACGATTCAAAACAATAAATGTGACTTACTAAAAAATAAATTGCTCATGACTAAACATCTCCTTGTTGTAAGTAATGCTAAATATTACAAAGAAATGTTAATTGTTGTATGGTTATGTATTCAATTTTGACTTGTATTGAAATCCATTATGATGGAATGGGTGTATTTGATGAAAGCTTCCCTTTTATGATTGATACAGGAACAACTATACAAGATCTCATGTCGTGATGATTCTAGATTTGACTTCTATTTGGGCCGAGTTTGGACATTACTACGACGTTACCATGTAAGTGAATGAATGTTTAAAACATTTAGATACTGTTCTTTTTGAAATTGTTAGATTCTTTCCCATTATCATAAGCCATTCCTTGAATTGTTTTGAAACAACAATGCTCATAGGTACCCACAGTTAACATTTCATAGAAGAAAGTGAGAAATGATTTTCAATTTTGTCACAGTGAATATCGTCACTAGTGATGATATCAAAAAGTCATATCATCATTAGTGATGATATCAGTTTTGACGGAACTACTTTCTTTTACCATTCTTTTGCATCAAAGTCATGGCTGCAATTTTGCACACGGCACTAAAATGTTTGTATTCTAAAATGTATCCATACCCGTGAAAGACGTCATAAGACTCAAAAATGACGTCATTGGCATTGTTAACTGCTTTGCTTCTCCCATTTTATATTCAATTTAGGGATTATGGAGATATTTTGGCAAATATATTCTATGTAGTGGAATAAAATAGATAGAATAATCAACTCCATTGGATTGATATAAAAAATATGTCACTTGAATGGGTTGTTATCATGTAGAAAAAACTCGTTCTTAAAACTGGTTCTTATGACATATTTTTGATAACATAAATTTTATTTCGAAATTTGACTTAAGCATGGCAATGCTCTTCGTTTGCCATGCTCATCGTCCATTACAGTGTATATATAAAGAATTACGTTTATTAACATATGCACATACACTTAAACAATAATTGTACATGTGTGTGTGTCAATCAATATCTATACTGCGGAAGCAGGTAAAAACACATGTATGGGGGAATATAAAGAGAAACTGAAACGATTCACATTTTAATTGGTAACAGATTAATTTTGAAGGTTTAGTGTATTTTTCCTGTCATTCAATGCCTTGATGTAATATGCTGAAAGGTTATGCAGTACTCTTTTGTTTGTTGAATTAAGGAGTTGTATTAATTTAAACATACTTGGTCTTGTGAAATAGAAGGTTGGTATAAGTGTTTCTCTCAATACTTTATAGTAGGGACAAATAAGTATAAAATGTTATTTGTCTTCCAAATCATTTAAATCACAAAGTGTACATTTTCTATTGAATCGATAAATGTTTCTATGTCTACCGGTAACGATATTCAATTGGTTAGAAGACATTCTAAATTTGGCTAATATATTCCTATAAGTTTTGTTGTAAATATTCTGTAATAAAATGACATTTCAAACGTTTCCTTTAAGTCCCTAAACAATTTAAGTGATGCTTTTGAGTTTAAATCTTGGTTCCAGTTATTTATGTAAGTGGTCTAGAAGTCTGGTCTTTAAGATAGGAGAGAAAGCTTTTATGTTTACTGAACCTGGGAATATCCATAGGTCATTGAATCCACAGCTTACTAATAAGTTCTTAACTTTATTAGCCCAGTTCAATGAATTATCATTAAGATCTATGTCTCATTTTGTTTATTACGGTGTTAAGTATTCAATTATCGCGTTTTGATGAAAATGGGTTTAAAAAGAAATGAAAAATGCTTATGTTTGAATTTACTGAGAGAGGAAATCTTCCTAGTCACAATCGATATCAATCGAAAGGAGTTGATTATAGTCTATGTAACAAATTTGCTTCTTTTCTAAATGCAGCTCTACGAGTTTGATAATCCCTCTATAGGTAATGTGTTTAAATCCATTCTAACACGTATATCATGTTGCTAAATCAATGATGTACTTTAATTGTAATTTATCATTTCAGACAATGTTTGGCCTCAATCCCAGTGAAGGGTTAAGCCTACAAGGTGCCCTTCCATTATCTGTGTTTGAGTGTTTACATCGTGTGTTTGGCGTCACATTTGAATGTTTTGCATCTCCACTCAACTGTTATTTCCGTCAATATTGTTCAGCTTTTCGTGATACAGACGGGTTCTTTGGATCTCGAGGGTAAGTCTTTGAGACTTTGAACTCTATAATATTGCTAAAAACTTCTTAACTTGCCAAATTAAGCATTTGATAATTCTATTAATGCAGACTTACATATTTGAAATTGCGGAGAAAACTTTGCAGCAAGTGTTTCAAATGAAAAAAAAGTTTTTTGGTAAGGATCAATTTCCCTGTGTCTCATTTATATGTCTTGCCAAGTACCTCTAAAAAATTGTTTGCATGATTTACATTGGCTGGTGCTTTCAATTTGGAGCAGGAACATGTTAGGGAATAGGTAAAGTAACATCTCTCTACCAATTCCATCAAAGTATAGGAAATAAAGTCAATGTTATTAACAGTTAATCAAGAGTGAAGTTTACTCTGTACTAAACATGCTTAACCCTTTACGGTATATAGCGCCGTTCGCCGCCTTATCGATTACCGCATAAAACGCTTTTCGCCATTATACCTATTACCGTATAAAACCTATTTTGACGTTCTATCGATGACCGCATAGAACGCTTTTTGACAGCTGAAAAATTGATTTAACTTTAACCCTTAATTACACACATAAACACAAACGTCACTTTCTCCAAATTCCATTTTCCTCTTAAATAAATATGTTTTCTTTCATTTCCGATGATACAATCATAGGGTCAAAGTTTAAACTTTTGCTCTAGAGAGAATCTTTTGATAATGGTCCCATGACACCCTTTTGAAAAAGACGCTATCAAATTGAGATGAAGGGAATTCAAATTACCAACCCAATTAATATGAGAGGCCTTCAATATCCGGTCCTAAAAGATCAAAACAATGCCAATTTGTAAAGACTCGATAAGGATTTCATGCAATTCTTTAGAAAATTAACACATTTCTAAAAATATTATCCAATTAAAATGAGAGCGAGCATACGGCACGCAACCCGTAAATGATGTTTATGACACGGAGCCGTTGTTCAAAGTTGAATGGCGAATGAAAATAAAGCTGTCGATAAAAGGACGTTATAAAGCCTGCTACTTAAAGTTTTATGGCAATTTTGGTGCTTCCGATCGCAGGTCAGACACCAATGTAGATTCAGAGCAGTCATTTGATCGGTCTTTTGAGCATGAAGATGATGAAATGCTGATAAATCTTACCAATTCGCTGACAAGAAAATTAGATTATTCCTTCGACTTTGACTACAGCAACGAGCTTTTGGTATATTCATCACCCATGGACACATATTTTACGGAAATATAAGCATGATTCGTTGCCATAATGAATTTATCTATACAGTTTTACATGTATTAGAGGACCAGGTTTGACTACTTTATGAAGCAATATTGCGTTGAAAAACATGTTTTTGATTTGGAAACGGTTTGAATGGAAATAAAAGTAAAACGATTCAGTTTTGTTGAGAAATATACAAAGACAAAGCATGTTTCTCCGTCATGAATGGCATTTTTCGTCGACAAAATTCCCTGCAATTGATGACAAAACAGAAAAACAAATTAGGGATCGCTCAGGGGGAACACATACGTCATTTATTACTTTTGATTTTATATAATTCACACCGCAATATACAGGTTCATTGTTTGTCTAATTTTCTTCACCTTAATCTTAATATATATATATCACTAAAAAATAGAAAATAACATCAATTTAAAGGAAATTCTGTTCTCGTCGTCCTTTATTTTCTGTGAAAATCTATTGGATTAACAAAAATTGCATTAATCTTGGTTTAATTAACAGTACCCCAATCAGTGACAATTATCGGAGATAATCCTGTGCAAATAGGGACCTAGGGTGACTGATTATGTATGCATTAATGGTCTCCGATAATCGGATAGTTTATACCTATGGCGTCATTAATAAGCCTTATCTCTATACCTTAAAGGGTTAAAAAGAGCCAAGAAATAGCGAGAAAAAAAAGGAAGAAAGCCTTTTCCAATGGGAAAGTTTTTTGATGGTCTAGAGCTATTTATAAGTACCAAGTTGAATGTGGACAAAGAAGGTTTTAGGGACTTTTGTTTATATTTCAGACCCATTTTGAATTTCTTCCCAGTCTCTGGTTCATTTGAAGCCAACCCACCCTTCTGTGAGGAACTAATGGAAGCTATGGTGGATCATTTTGAGGTATTATTGATTTTACTTTTATCAAAATACAACTTAAATTACCTAAAGTTAATCGAATTATCATTAAATTGTTTATCATGCTTTCCATGTTAATCAGTTTTAAATAACACAAATTGTAAGTTGTTAAGTAAAATGGTACCTTGGTCTTCAGTGATTAAATATACTCAATACTTTTGATTTTCAGGGTTTACTGGGAGAATCAAAAGAACCACTATCCTTTATTGTGTTCATACCTGAATGGCGGGACCCACCAACAGAGGCCCTTATGAGACTTGAGTCCAGTCCATTCAAACGGAAGCAGGTGGTACTACCACCCTTTGAGCATGAATACCGACATGGGTTTCAACATTTGTGTACAAAGTAAGTAGAGTTCTAACCTGCATTTAATTTCAACCTTTGTACATTAAGTATGTTTTGAATTGTAATTTGTTTCAATAGTCTTGATGTTCTTTGTGATATCAACCTTTGTACGAAAAGTAAGTTTTGAATTGTAATTGGTTTCAATAGTTGTGTTGTATGATGCATTTTGTGACTGCCTTACATTGAAATAAGCTGCAAACAATAGCTATGAAATATAAAAGAAAAAGAGTTGCTCTTTGTGAGTATCTGCACTTTTTGTTACAGTGGTTCTTTGTCTTGAGTGTTGGTCTGCATTTGCAATGGGGTAGGTAAATTTTTCAAAGTTCAATATCACTTTGAGATAATTTCTTGTATGACCATTTCAGGGATGACATGAATTTCAAGGCAGTCCATGGAACGCTGGTGGTTTTCTTACAGAATGAAGCAGGTTTTCAGAAGTGGGGTCCGACCACAGAGCGTGTGAAGGAGTTACTTCTATCTGCTAAACCTCGGGAATCATTGTAATTCATTTGAGCTGAACTTTGAGAGAATCAGGCTTAATGAATTCTTGTAAAATATTTGAACTAAAATAGCATTAGGAGTTTTTAAACGTATCCTTTTCTTGGTTGAAGTTTTATTTTGAGGGTCTACTACAAAACTATATCTAGTCCTTCACTGAAGTGAAGGACTAAAAGTATATCATTTGGCATTGGACCCTCAATTTGATTTTTTTCGAAAACATGGTGACAATCGAAAAATTGCTCTGTATGAGTCACTTTTCCTGTTGTCAAAATGGTTTTGTGTCCATTGTCTTCAAAGAGATGTATGATATAGTCAGCATGCTTATAGGCTGTGTAACTACTGAGAATTCAAGAAGCCAGATTGGCTTGAGGTTCAGGCCATCTCTGTTTGAGTTCATCATTATCCTGTCCCTTTGTTAATCATTGGTCCACCCATTTGAGAACCAGTCTTTTAGTAAACGGAAGAGCATAACTGTGTTATGGTTCCGCAATATTTCTGACAAATGACCAATTAGGAAGTTTTCAGAGGTGACTGCAAGATTTTTATTGGACATTTATCCAAACTATGTTACCCATTTAATGTCAGAAAATTTTTGGAAACACATGTTCTTTCTCAATACAACCTTGAAATGGCTTTGTACAGATGTTTTTATTTTCATATTTCTTTTTTAAGTACCCCCAACAAAACATGAAAGGGAAAAACCGATTTTAACATGTGTCAAAAAAACTTGACACTGCAATTTTTTTTTAATGCATATGAGAAATAATATTTTTATGCCATTTAAAAAAAAGTGAACTATACATTGAAGAGGGAGTACTGTAAGAAATATTTCTTATGTGGTCATATTTTTCTGAATTGTCTTGCAGAACTGTCAACTGTATTTGGGGTTTGTGTTAAGTTTACATTGGTTTGTTACAATTTCCATATGTACATATATTCATGTTTTATATTTCATACACTGTAGAAATGGATACCCGCATGTTTGATCATTTGTTCCTTGATATTCGTAAGTATATTATGAAATTGGTGGTTCTTAGACTGATGAAAGTCTTATTGTTGGGATAACTTTTAATCTGGTCTAGATTCAATTTATTTTTCATGAGAGAATTCTTTTTCGTTTTCAGTTACAGCTTTAAGTATATTGTTTTGGTTGACTTCAATCTGTTCTTTGATTATATAAACTATATTGGAAGTTGTTTAATGATCATTTGAGTTAGTAAACACAGACTTGATCAAAATAAGATATAAGAATGGGTTTTTAATGTTGATATGGGACACTGTAAATTCTGTTTTGTTTAATCTATACGGGATATTGTTTTCTTTTTCATCTAATTAAAACTTCTGTCGTCAATTTGTCGTAGTGCAAAATTTTGATATGGTTTGTGTTTCCTACATCATAAGATAAACCTTAAACTTAAGGTTTGTGATGATTTCATGGGATCATTTATGTTTGATTTTGAGTTATGTTGTCCAAAGAAGTTATCTTAATCAATTTACACTAGCAACTTTGGATGCTATGTAATAAAGCCTTGTTGCACTCGAGATACTCTTAGTGTAACAGCACCACAAGAATATCTCCGAGTCAGAATTATATTGTACATTTTTTTTCTTTTGCCTGATTTCTTGTTCAAGAAATTTGAAACTTTTAAATTTGTTGAAGTTTTTAGGTTCTTTGGGATGATAAATGAGTCCCTTAGATATGTTTTATGATGCCTTTGTGAGAAGAGACTAGAAAACATTGATTAATGAGGAAATACTGCTTGTCTATATATATATTTTACCAGTGCTATAAGAAATATTTTTCCTTAAAAAAGTAATGGGGCTTTTTCTTATATGGAAAAAGGAGTAATGTGTATATATTTGTCAAGGCCAAATCAAAAAGTCCTTGTTTCCTTAACCTTTTATACTTTTAATGAAATGTTTTTTTAATCATACTTTTTGAAGTTCAAAGCTCAGGAAACTTTGTTAAAGAAAAAGGATTAAATTACGACAAAACAGCCCTTTTTATCACAATGGTTTTGACAATTTCATGATTCATACTTCCATGATAATATAGTCTTTGGATGATGCTTTTCATTTACAACCATTCGTAATAAATAATAAAGGTAATGTAATAACAGCGTATACAACATTTAGCATCACAACACATGTAACTTTTTATCTACTAAAGAGATTTGTTTGCAGATGTTTGAATTCATTAACCCATTCATACAGTTTGAATGCACCTGTGTGGGAGTATCAAATTGATAGCATTTTTCCGTTTTGCCTTAATCCTTTACCAAACGCCAGATGTTCGACTATCCCAAATTGAAAGTGTTTGCCTATGACATTTCAAAATGTGATGAAATTGGAAAGTAATCATCTGATAGAGTAGATAACATTGTAGGAAAAGGAGAAATTGCTTGTTACAAGCAAATGTTCTTTTCCCACAGTGGTTTCTTGAGTAGTCTGCAACAAATAAGTAACATTGCATTATTGTTTGGTAATGGGTTAATGTTTGCTTTACCATATCAATAACGGTGATTTATTTCTTAAACCATTTCCCAAACAACAAATCTTTGACTGTCCCAAATTGAAAGAGTTTGCAGACGACATTTCAGAATGTGATGAAATTGGAAAATAATTTTCTGATAGGCCAGAAAATATTGTGGGAAAAGGAAAAATTGCTCGTTACGAGCAATTTCTCCTTTTCCCCTCAATGTTTTCTAAAGTCGTCTGCAACAAAGTGGTCAAATTGTTTGGGAAAGGGTTAAACAGAGGTTGGGCAGGCACTGTCTTGCCTTTTGGATCATACTAAGAAGATTTATCAATAGATAAGGTTGGATTTTTTTTTTACCCATCTATGTATTTGTAGAGATTTAGCCAGACTTAGTTTTTGGTGTCCTAATAGTGCTTCAGCATTTTGTTTATGAACAAAAGATCTCATCATTTATTGTATATAACATCATACGAGGTTGAAAGCAGTTGAAGAGGGAAATAGATGTATGAATCATACACTTCCTGATGTATTCATTAGTGACAATATGCCTCCTTTTCTATCCCTGATCATAAAATTTGAAAAGAGCAATTGCACCACTTTCTTTGAAAAGACCCTCATTTCTTAACGATTTCTCTTAAGCAGATGATGAATTTAATCATATCTGTAGCAGACAGCATTTAGAACTGTGGGAAAGTGTGAGAACTGACCCACCATTAAAAAATTCCAAATCTGTTACCATCATTCAAACAATTATGCATTTTTCTGGAATTTATTTGTTGTTTTCATCATTTGTTTTATTGAAGTCTGAAGGAATTACTGGAAGCAGGAAAGTGTAAACAATTTTGTCTATATTCTTACAATTAAGGACATGTAGGAGGTAATTCTTAAAAATAAAAAATGGAAGATTTTTTTTTGTGATGGGAAATTTCTTTTTCTTCTTTTGCACCAAAGTTTCTACCCAAATATCACTTGCAAAATACTTTACAACTGTACTTTGCATTTGGTGTTGTTTTCAATTGAACTAGTTTCAAAATCTCAAATGAGTGAAAGGGCTGCCTCTTAATGGATTGTCTTGGGAAAGGTGTTATTCCCATTATTCCTGCTTTTATAATCTTGTAAATAGAATTTTATTGCTACCATTATCATGTTTTATCAGTCATCCCTTTTACATGGTGCCTAATTAAGCTTACACTTTATGATGAATTTAGTTTTGACTTGATTTGTCTTCATTAAGATGAGGATTGTTTCAAACGTATTGTTATTGAAGTTACTGTTGATGATATGAAGATCATATTAGATGTAGAAAAAAGGGACATTAACCATTTGCATTTACTCAATACAGACAATTTTAACAGGTCTTGACCCTTTCCAAAACAATAATGACATTTAACCACTTTGTTGCAGACGACTTTAGAAAACGTAGGATGAGGAGAAATTGCTAGTGACGAGCAATTTCTCCTTTTCCCACAAGGTTTTCTACCCTATCCGCAGATTATTTTCCAATTTCATCACATTATCGAAATGTCGTCTGCAAACTCTTTCAATTTGGAACAGTCGAAAATTTGGTATTTGGGAAAGGGTTAAGGTTTTAGAGGTTAATGTCATATTTCATGGTATATATTTCTTCAGAGATATTGTTGCTGAATATGACACATGTGACTTCAAACAGCTGTTATTTTCTTTTAAAGAGAAAAGTTTTGTTTGGTAGTAAACAGAATTATTTTGAAAAGGAAAACTTGACCCATAAGAATGAGTAGATTTTCTTTTTGTCACAATATTCTCGTTTTTTTGCTGAACTACAGACCCTTCCTTAAAAGTTTCTTGTCCAAAAACTTTGTTTTGTCATTTTATTATATGGTATTTATTATAGATATTGTTTATGTTTAATAGTCTATTGGTTATCTGTATATACAGTGTACATGTATAAGATTTATATAGTTAATGACTTACTTGTACTATAAAAAACACTTAATACTATGAAAAACTTGTAAATACTTTATGAAACACCTTCAAAACATATAAAGCATGGAAGGGTGGTTTATTCTTCATTCCCTACTACCCCAATAACTGAATTTTCTTTGATTTGATTTTCTCTGACCTGGCTTTGACTTCATTGCTCTTTTTAAGTGTCAACACACATCAGTAATAAGAAGATAAATGTTTATTAAGACTTACAAGTTTCTTATCATTATAGAAATAACATCATTGATAAAAAGTACAACAGATATGCAAGAATTAAGTCAGATTGGCGAATGAGAATTTAAATCCTTTGCTCAAGTTTTTAAAATGCTTTCAACACTTGTATCTTATGACATCTGAAAGTATTGTGATGGAAAGTGAAATTACTCAAACAATAATTGTTTTACCTTTTTGTCCAAATGGTTTCTCCCTCATATCTCAATAAAATAAGTTATTTTTTATGCTCAATATGTATCAACCTCTGTCAGTTCCCCTTAAATTGAAACAATCAAAATATCCCAAACGTGGGAATAAGTTAAAAAAAAAACACCTCATTTAAAAAGCATAAAGTATTTTAAGCAATTAATAAACCAAATCAATTGAACTTATGAATGGAAGATTTAGTATATAAATCATCGGTATGCATGTTATTTATCTTTTTTATGGCAGCTTATATGTTATCTTGATTGATTATTCATCAGCGATTAGTTTTATTTCTTTGAAATTAATGATGAATTCATTAAAAACAACAGAAGGCAATGCTATTTTAGGAAACGACTTACAATCTGAAAATGTACATGAACTTTTAAGAATATGTTGAAAAGACATGAAGACACCTTTTTATATGAAGTTCCATTTGGCAGTTTATCCATTTTTCCCCTTGTTCTGGTTGTTTTCTTGCTGTAGACATGATTAGTTTAAATTGTTAAAGTGGAGAAAAGAGGACTAAAACAGCATAAATGATGAGTCAATTTGAAATAATTATATAACAATGCATTGTCATTTAAGTCATTTCTTTTGGAGCCAGGTAACTCAATTATTCTGTACAGATTATAAGCAATGTTGAAGGTCAAACACATCAATAGAGGACTGATTCAAATTAATAACAGAAAAACCAAATATGACCTTTTAATATATGTTCTTTGAGAATATTTGCTAGTAACCACTGTTTTTTTTGTGTATGTAATGTATCCTTTTATCAAAATGTTTTCTGAATTCTTCTATAGTTGATGTGGGGCTTACTGGTATGCAGCAGCTTTGAAACAGCAATGAGGATACAACTGATTTCAATGTTTGAGACATGCCATTTTGTTCCTGGTTTTACATACCTTTCTGTTGAGTTTCAACTCTTTTGAACTCGTTTTTTTATCGTATTGTCCAATAGATTGTTTCATTAAGAAAAATAATTGAAATACACATGTTCATTTCCCTCATTTTGTATATTGCATCTATCATAAACAGATTGAGTAAACCAGCCCATGTTCATAAATGAATATTTCAAATAAAAACATTACATAAAACTGTGCAATAAATTGTACGATAGACTATTATTGCCTTTCTTGTTCTTACTAGAGCCCCAATTAAAAACTACCTACTTGGCAACCTCAATATTAAACCATTTTGAGAAACTTGCTATGGTTGATTTATGGGTGTGTTTTGTTTTTATTTATCTGTTATGTATTTTGATAATTTCTCATTTGTGCTAATCAGGGCTATTCTGTGATATATAACAGAGGCCTATAAAAAGTACCCATACCAGCTTTTTGGCTTCCCAATTCAGTCATTTCAGCGATAAGACTACCCAAATTCAACAGGTTTAGGCCTCTTCCCAATTCAAGGAAAAAAAGCCTTGCAAATGTCCCACTTGATGTGTGCACGTATTGCCTGATTTGTACATCACACTATTCTTTGATAGTTATCGACATCAGAAGACTGCTTGTCCTTATTGAATAAACAATTTAGTGGTGGGAGACGAAATCGCTCATGATGGACGAAAATGCCTTTGATGGACACCAAAAAGAGTGTTCAAGCAGGATTTCAAACCCAGGGACCCTTGTATTATGAGAAAGTTAACTAAGAGCCAAGGACCTGTTTTGTCGAGGAGTGTCTTGTTTGCATCACGGGTTGATGGCGATATCTTGACCTTGTAATGTATTATCTATCTTCTTATATGGGTCGACCGATAATAACTTGCAGCTCAACATAACGCACTTTCTCTCCGTGAAATTCTTAATAGGTACATGCAAAGCATTTGGACTGGAAAAGCCATGGTTAAGAGATGCCCTAACACCAAACAATGCCGCTACTGATTAATCGTTCTTATTTGCTAAATGATGTTTATGCCCCAAACTGAACATTTTTCTGAAAATGCTTTCCCTGATGACATGAATATGACGTTTCATTACTGAAAATATTGTTGATACGGCCCTGGCTAAGAGGACCCCTATGGTACCTGTGTCAGCAAACCACATTAACTTAACTTGGGTATCGTTTGACTGACTGAACTCCTATTGCCTCGTCTCTTTGTCACAGATCGACGTCTGCAAACATGCTTCATGAAGATTAAAAGAGAAAATCGCAGTGCTTGCCAAAATTAAATACCGGAGAGTTGGAATATAGTTCTAGTCGCGTTGTACACGTTAACCGGCTTAGAATGCTGGGTAATTTACTAAAAGAAGATTTTCGTGTCGTCTGCTTTAATTTTCTGCTTAATTTTTATGAGGAAAGATACTCAGAGAAGCAAACATGCTAGATCTTAGGCCAGCCGCCAAGAAATTGGCGGCTGGCCTTGATCTTACATGTTTGCATTAGCATGAAGTCGGTTCCTGAACTATAAGGGTTAAGGGACGTATGATGACACTCCAGTGTCAATATTTATTTTCATTAACCATAGCCTTTAGAAACGAATGGTTCACTTGCACTTAGTATCAACATACTAAATGTGAACATATAGTACATGTACATTTATAATACGTTTCGCGAGCCGATATATGTATAAAGTGAACTAATTTATCTTCCCTCCTCAGCCATGTGTTTTGACATACTCGATTAAGGTCAATCCTAACGATATTCCTATACTATGGGATAAAGTTTCTATTTCATAGATGCTAGAACTGTACTTATTTATTAACCTATCAAACCCAAATCAGTTACACCTACAAGAAGTTAACCTTATAAGCCAAGACGTGGCGACCCTTTATTTATCTAAAAGTAACATTTTCTCCCGCCCTTATCCATTATGTGAAGCTGATAAATAACTTAGCCTTAAATTTAAAAAGGCGCAACTCCTTTATTTCAATGAAGGGGTTACGACCTTTTAGTTAAGAAGCGATAATGAATTGGTTCGATTACATATTTCCGAAGGGTAGTCGGTTAACTCAAACCACAAACCTAACGAATACGAAGAGGCGGGGTTCATCTTCAAGCATGTGTTAAAAAGTAGTGCGGTATTCGACTAAAGCTTTTATCAAATTGTAACATGGCGCGTGTGCTTATTATTGCGTTTTTGGCGGCAGTCTTGCTGCAGCAATCCGTCTGCAGTGACGTGATAGTGAAGACTAAATACGGACAGCTTCAGGGTCTAGTCACGCAATATAGTCGAGCATTCCTTGGTGTTCCTTACGCTCAACCACCCGTGGGACCTCTAAGGTATTTGTCTTTATTTTCTCTCTATTCTCTATCAGATGACTATCACGTTCTGGGGGAAATAACGGCTTTCTTTCATGGGTGCTACGGTAAATGGGAACAGTTTCACGACTGTTAGATTTCATATGAACTTTCGTCAATTTCTCGTTGTCACAAGGACCACCCAGGCTATGTAGTGACTGGTCCTACAGGCAGAACATGTGGTAAAGGATCTAAGGACTTCAATGAATATCTAACCCCGCGTGTTCAGAAACTCTTTAATATGAAAACAACGAAAAATGTTCCTCTGTAGGGATAAAGACAATGCTTAAAAGATGACGTTCATTATCAAGACAAGCCACACCTTAGCACGAGTTAAAAATAAAATCTGTAAGAATCGTGCACAATTCAGGCATCGTTCTTAAAGCGTTATCCCAATGGCGCACATGTAAATAAATATTGGATAACATTACGACTGGAAAATATAGTTCTATGCTCACCAGTCCTTCGGACGAGACTTTAAACCGAGGTCCCGTCCTATGAGTAGCCATTGGCTAATACAAAATGGACGTTTAACCACCAATATGACAAGATGTTAATATTCGGGCCTCGAAGGCTTTTGCTATATTGACTGACGCCTTCTAGATGTAGCGAAGCACGATAAGTGTCCAAATGTTGAATAAAGCTTCTTTCACGAACCATTATTGAGACTAGGGCAATGGTATGAAAATGGTGTTGAACAATAGACAAAACAAAGTGTTATCCGTCCGAATCGTTTGTCGTGATTTCAGATGGAATTCCCCAAACGAGCCGAGCACGTGGACCGGTATCTACAATGCT
Source organism: Cerastoderma edule (assembly GCA_947846245.1). Classification (NCBI taxonomy): domain Eukaryota; kingdom Metazoa; phylum Mollusca; class Bivalvia; order Cardiida; family Cardiidae; genus Cerastoderma; species Cerastoderma edule. The sequence goes on along the minus strand of OX401410.1, from coordinate 9,388,018 downwards.
ACCGTAACAAACCCCGGATGTTACCAACTTAATTGCTCATCCATGAATCCGGTGGAAGTCTGTCCTAAAGAGGTACACTTTGTTTTCCGTATAGCACACAAACGAACAATTTTTGGAAAGAATCGTGAACAAAAATGTAAAAATCTTTCTTGTTAGCGTGTATGTGAGTAAAGTGATACAAGTGATACCTAAATCTGTAAACGTATGCTCATGTTGTCCCAAATTGAAACATATTGAATAACATTTGCAATTATTAAAATGAAAAAAAACGAATTTTGAAGGTTGATATTATGTTTGAAATGTAGAAATTACAACTCATGTGCTATAAAGTTTTTTTGTTTTGACACAATGGAATGGAGATTTGCCATCTCGTATTGCATGTCAAATGTGACACATTGTTAAATGTTAACCCATTTCTACCATATATAACACATTCGTTTTATATAGAAACATTCATTTAATTGATTACAATTTGTCTTGTTTAATGATTTTTAAACCGGGATTTGCAAAACAAGTGGCATCCAATTTACGTGTTATCAACAACCAGTCAAAGGAATTTCGTCGCTGCAAATGATCATACCCCATTTGTTTAATAAAATGGCATCACATTAAAATATATTTTTGTTGTTGTATATCTTTGTTGATGGCAAGATACAGTTATTCTGTATGAACTGCTGAATTGTATTGGTTTGAATTGATAACATATATGTATATACTTACATACTTTAGCCCGGTTTTATGCGTTATGTTTTATGGGTCGGGGCCTAAATTTACTGAATACACCATTTAATTGAATTGAATTCGTTGTAACGATCGGTATATTAGTTTTTTTGTCTAACAGCGGCGACATGGTGTTATATTTCCCCAGGTTTCCGAGGACTGTTTATATCTAAACATTTGGACACCCTTGGACGCCAACGAGACATCCGGGTACCCAGTTATGGTGTATCTACATGGCGGGAACTTTGTCCACATGAATGGCGGCTCTCTGTTATTCAATGGCGAATATTTCTCCAACAGGGGGAAGGTCATTATGATCAACGTGGACTACCGATTAGGTAATATATAAGTATTAAATAAGCCCATTATTATCATGTTTAATCTTCAAACTTTTCAACACGTAAATAACACATGTGATAAAGCAAGTAGTCCTAGAATGCATGCTGCGATTCTCATTCTTTGCTACATTTGATGCACAAATAAGTAGTTAACTAATTTGAAGTAAGATGCTAACTGTACATGTATATCCATATATTAACCAATCAATGGTATTCTGTTGTTGGTTCCCAGAGCAACGTAAACACGTTATTTACCAGAATAAAGGGCCTGTCTTGATTCAAAAAGTTAAATCTATTGCTCCATATGGAAACTTGCAAACTGATTAAAATAGAAAGCGACAGTAGATGATACACATGAGGTTTAAAATACTTTTCCTAACTATGATTTTATCTAGAAACCATTCTGAAAATATGACACATTTCTGGTTACCAGTAATTTCTCCTTTTGTCACTTTGGTTTATTTCGTGTCTGGCTTAATGTTTGTCAAAATTGGGCATCGCCGAGTCTATCAGATCGATGTTTTTACAGGCGCGTTTGGTTTCCTGTACTCAGGCGATAAAGACGGTGATTCCAAAGGTAACTATGGGATACAGGACCAGCGGCAAGCTCTTGTCTGGGTCAAAGAAAACATACGTAGTTTTGGCGGGAACCCAGACAAGGTAACATTATGGGTTATATCATTTTTTTTAGAATTGGATTTGAATAGTAATACTGGGGTAATGAAAAATAGAACTTCTGTGCAAAACATCGTCTTTTTTATTTGTTCTTTTTAAATTTATCGACATGCAGATGCTTCTTTCTATGATGTTATGGTATGCTGCGAATTATGACATTTAGACATCAAAACAAACTTCTTGAGCCGTTATAAGTTCGATACGATAAGGCATCAATGCAAGTTCTACCTTCAAATCGGTCGGGAGCTTGGATCAAATAGTCTAAGCAGTTTTACCTGGAATAGATACGTCAAGTATGAACAAAGGTCGGCAATCGTTAAGTGCATGTAAGTGTTTTTCAACAATGGTTGAAATCTGAGCCAAACCAATAAAGTTGTATGTTGTTCAAATTTACATGACGTTTTGTTTTCCATTTTATTTACACTATACCTATCTCTCATCTACAAATTCAGCACATACCATTTACATTACACAACTTTATTTTTGGATTGAATGCCCACTGAGCTTTCATTCTAATTACAACTTTAACTCTAAATTGATATTACATTCTCTGCATTCAGATGGCATAATTATCATACAATATTAACATTATTGCGCTTACATTATCATGATATATTACATTAACGTTACCTTAACCTAACATTTACTTGATTCTATTCGAAGGTGACCTTGTTCGGGCAGTCAGCGGGTGCCCAATCTACGGCCACACATTTGTACAACGGGAAGGCTAATGGACTCTTCCAAAATGCGATTATCGAGAGCTCCCCATTTTCTATACGCTACAAGACCAGAACCGAGGCTTTATTTCTCGGCGATACCATAGCAGAGCTCGCCAATTGTTCCGGTAATATTGAATCAAAGTATACCTAAATCAACCGACTGCGCTAACCATTAAAATGCTGGGCAATCTAAAAACAATATATTTTTGAGTCGTCTGCTTTCCAAAACCTTAAATGTTTGCTTAATTTTGACGAGGAAAGATACTCAGAGTAGCAAACAGGTTAGATCACAGGTCAGCCGCCAATTTACATGGTGGCTGGTCTTGATTTAACCTGTTTGCGTAAGCATGAAGTCGGTTCCAGCACAATAAGGGCTGAAGCTGAATAAATGTGTCGTTTAAGATAACAAACGAAGCCTTCGTCCTCATATCATTCGGGATTTTTATGACCGACTAAAATTGAAAGCAAAATCAAACATCTTAACGTACGACAGTAGAAGCGATTGTGTTCCAGTGAGAAATCAATAGCTGTACATGATTCAAAATTGGTAGCATTTTAACCATTTCATTTCAAATGCCGTCTCCTACATGTACATCAAAACGAGTACCTGTGAAAGAAATAGTTCACAATACCTTGTTTCATTCACAGGTGGGGACACAACCTGTCTAAGATCGAAGACCGCTTTCGAAATCGCCACTGCGGAAGAAGCATCCCGAAAGAAAGTTACATCCCTTAATATTCTGGAATTCTTCGAGCCCCTCGGTCCATGGGTGGACGGGGACGAAGTTCCCATGGAACCCGTAGATGCTGCCGCCAAAGGACTACTTCTTGACGTACCATTCATGATCGGGACTACTTCCGAGGAGACGAGAATTTACGTGTACGAAGCTTGGGGAAAACCGATGAACTTCGAGACCTACTCGGCCGTGCTGTTTGCGACAGATCCTAAAAAGGTTCTAGATATGTTGAAAATGTACCCTCCCGAAAACATAAACGACTGTAGAGACGAGCTTGTTAAGCTTGCAACGGATTTCATATTCACTTGTTCAACGCGAAACGTCACCATGAGCGCACAGAGATCCGGCAAATCACCCAAGTTCGCGTATGAATACAACCACGCTTTCTCATTTCCGGGTTGGGGTAAATTCACGTTTTGTGAGCACCACGTTTGTCACGGATCTGAAATTCCGATCTTGTTCCACACAGCTGAACGTGGCGGGTACACGATGACAGAAGACGAAGAGATGTTATCCCAGCAGATGATTTACTACTGGACGAACTTTGCCTACACTTCTAATCCATCCACCGGACCACACAGTGTGAACCTAGAATGGCCGACGTACAACTCGACCTCGGAAAAGATAATGCACCTTCAAACTCCAAACCTCGAGATCTTGACCACATACAGGCAAGAATATTGCGCATTTTGGGACAAAATCGGTTACGACATATAGTTATATGTATAACTGGGAATAACGTGTAATGACTGTTGTAACACAACTTTGATAGCAATGAAATGGTTTTAGAACAAACCTCTCACCCTATGCATGTCTCGACATATATGTACAATAACGTTCTTTTCGTATGAGTTTTTTCTTTTTAAAACAGATACCTACATATTTATAGCGGTGCCTTATAATCAAGAATAAAAACTGTTTTGAATAAAAAAGATAAATATTTCTCTTGAATTTCGTTAGTTTTATATACATCTTCTTTCAATTTGCAGTATTTGTGTTGAATGTGAAACAATCTTTAAATTAAAATTTACTTTCATATACACGTGAACGTTTTTGACGCACTTGCATAAGAATGCGTATGAAAAATTGTGAATAAACAGTTTCTTCTTTTGTCACGATAGCGTATTGTCAATTTATTGCCACAACGTTATTTTCCATAGTTGTTGTTTGTTTCAATTTTCAAAATTAATATTATGTGAGGGAATAGTTTTAAGTAGCGACGTGAAAGTTGGTTTTACCACTTGTACGCTGCCATATGCATAATAAAGTCCCTTAGACAGGATGCACATCCTAGATAAACATGTGGAAACTTCATTAGATGCTCCCGCACAGTTGCAGTTTCCAAGAAGACTCCAATTCGTGTGTCGTGAACCATTGTTTTACTCATTTTCATACTACTGTAAGTAAATACAACGTATTTTGTTTAAAGTCGATCATTCGATATGCTTTATGCTTCACACATACACGATATGTGATATATGACAAGATCTATATTTTGAAACAAAACGAATTTTAATAACGGCAGAAGTTCACATTTTCTCGTACCAAGGGAGAATTTTTCTAATCCTTTTCATTCGCCAGCTATGGAATTGAGTGGAAGGTGTAGAAGTCGCTCTAAAATGTTTATGTGTTATTTGGTATCAGGGAGGGTTCAGAACGCAAAACACACGCTGTTGATTAGGTAAATAAGAAAAACGCACACTCATTGGGGTAAAGGAGAAAAACATGGTTCGCGTTAAGAGCATTTTATCATTCTATCATTGTACGTTATTCTGAAGAAAGTTTAAATCCTCTACTGATTATAATCCAATTAGCTTTGAAACCCTTTCGTTCATGTGCAATTTTGGGACTGGTCAAAATCCCAAACAACAGCAAACGACGACGATTCAGCATGAACAGTTACCTGTAATACCATTGAGATATTGTGTGGATGAGCAATTTGTCTTTTTGCCCCCAAGGTTTAATGATACATTTAGCTACATGAAGGTTAAAAACGAGGCTATTTTGCCGGTCTATTAATACGTTGGTTATGTGTATGTACGATGTATGGGAGTCCACACCTATTTGTTACATTTTATTAATAATCGCGGATTAGTTGCCACTGTTTACATTATGACTACTCGCGGTTATCAAAATAGCACAGAGTCGGGGTATTAACCCACTGCTTCATGGGAGACTCCGGAACGGGTCCGATTTTGAAAGCAATAGGCTAAATATTAAATGCATTAGATTTAAATCTTCCTTTCTTATTATTTAAGGAAGAAAGTATAAGGTAGATAGTACAAGGAAAGCAAACAAGGAAATTGTAAGTAATTCCCTTCGCTTTCCACAAAGATTTTTTTTTAAATTTAACGCGTTGAATGCGTATCTATGAAGAAAAGGGTTTTTTAAATGGAACCAGTCCAACATTCAATAACGGGAACTGTTGGACTTTAAAGGAACGTGGTGCTCTATGGCCGAAACATTTCAATGGAGTTAACAACTTAGATCTGTACAAGAACATAACGTTTAGAAGGAGACAAAGAAATGTTATATATGTCTCTCGTTTGGATAATTAGATAATCGCTTTTTTTTTCAAATAAAAAAAAATAAATAATGAAAATTGGGTCGTAGCCTTTGTAATGTAAGGTGTACCAACCGTCTGTTTTGTTAACTGTTTGTGTTTGGAATTTACGTTGTGCTCCTACCTTATTTGTATTTCAATGATAATATGAACAAAGCAAGATATGTGCATTTTGATGTTAGCTGAATGTAAATATATCGTTGAGAAACTTTAAGTATATGTGCGAGACTGTGGTGGGATGGAAATGTGCATCTTAAAAGCTCTATTGGAATAACGACCGAAAAAGCAATGGATAATCTTGGTGAGTTGGATTCCAAATATTTATTGGACTCTGATTAAATGAATCAAGGCTGTTAACCTTTACCAAACGCCAACTATTCGACTGTCCCAAATTGAAAGAATTTGCGGACGACATTTCAATATGTGATGAAATTGAAATTAACCTCTGATAGGGCAGAAAACATTGTGGGGAAAGGAAAAATTGCTCATTGTAAGCAATTTCTCCTTTCCAACAATGTTTTTCAGAGTTGTCCGCAACAAATGTCGTTATTGTTTGGTAATGGGTCAATCGGCAAAGGCCTTGGTTTTTTTTGTTAGATCTGCTGTATAAATTACAGGAAACGAGATCTAATCCTAACCTTTACTATTGTTATTGAGGATGCGTTTTCTCATGAAAACGACTAACGCTGTTGGGAGCGTACATCTCATGTTTGGAAGGTTGGTAATTAGGGTTCAATTAGTGCTTCGGTTCATACTGAAATCTTGTCAAAATGATAGTAGATATTTCAAACACAGTTACGGCTTAGATCAACCGAGCCAACGGAAACCCAATGATAATGAAGAAACTGGTTTCCGTCCTTGACATGATCGGTAATGCAAATATCATTGCAAATCGAAAACGAGTCACAAATAAAATAATAAAAAGCATTTATCAAGATTAATGAATAACAATGATAAATGTCAAAATATTTCAGTTATATTACAACCTCGTACCCATTACCGATAGAAGAAGAGTTAAAAAAAAACTTGGACTGGTCAAGTCGGGAAAGACAATCGGGATTCCGATAGTCAGCCGGGGGACCAGCTCTGGTGCAAACCTCAATCGTTACAATGGTTTGAACATACAGCGAGCGGTGCACTGTCACCTTAACCCATTACCAAACAATAACCACATTCAACATGTTTGATTCAGACGACTGTGGAAAATATTGTGGGTAAAGGAGAAATTGCTCGTAACGAGCAATTTCTCCTTTTCCCACAATATTTTCTGCCCTTTCAGAAGATTATTGTTCAATTTCATCACATTTTGAAATGTCGTCTTCAAACTCTTCCAGTTTGGGACAGTCGAACGTTTGGCGTTTGGTAAAGGGTTAAGCTCTGTATTCTAATCACATGACCACGGAAACTCCCACTATTTTCGTAAGCGGCGTTAAACCCTAAGAATGCTGGGTAAATTTCTAAAAATAGATGTTGGTGTCATCTGCTTTCCAAAACCTTTAATATCTGCTTGATTTTGACGAGGAAAGATATCCAGAGAAGCAAACAGGTTAGATCATAGGCCAGCCGCAAATTTGCTTGGCGACTGGCCTGGATCCAACCTGTTTGCATAAGCATGAAGTAGGTTCAAGCACTATAAGCCTTTACACTCAAATGAATATATATTTCTACCTGTCGTCAATACATGTTCCTTTCCCGTGTTACAGTAGAACGACAAGTCAGACGTGGTCGAGCTGTCAGTCAGATACGGGTGTTGAGCGGCTTTCAGTTCTCCTTTGCATTTCTCCTAATCTTCTTCGGTGTGTACAGTACGAACTACCACACCAGTTCCATACATACACCACTTCCGTACTACAGCGGAGCTATCATTGCCGGCATCATGGTAAGTTGATTCTTTGAAGGTGGAGGACATAGGTGAAAGGGTTGAGTGTCGGCCTCCAGACACGGAAGTCATGGGTTCGAATCCCGTGAGAAGTGGACTCCGCCTTGCGAATTCTCATTAATCTACATTCGGTGCGAGTATTGGTTATGTATCGAAGAAGCAGAATCGAAGGTGATTAATCTATGTAGTAAGAACTTGTTTCACAATCGATGTAAATTAGTTTAAACTAAGTTGATTCTTTATTCAGTTTCGTTTGAATTTATTCAAAGACTGTCGTTTATGTCTCATGCGCGTTGCTTGCATTTTTTTACATTCTTCATAACCTGGTTGAGGCGTTGTCATATGATTAGAATCAACAAACAAGGATCTCCATGTGATGGTGTTGTTGTTGTTGATGATGATGATGATGATGATGATGATGATGATGATGATGATGATGATGATGATGATGATGATGATGATGATGACGATGGTGGTGGTGATGATGATGATGATTATCGGCCGTTTCCATTGCGCTTGGCAATTGGATAGACCAGTCTACCAGAGAGTTCGAATTTTTTTCACATGGGTCCTAAGTTCGAGATCCCAGCCAAGCCAATGGTTATTCTATTCTGGCATTTAAAAAAGTCATTGATTCATTTTTTATCACAGCAAATTAATTATGTCTATGTTGAATAGCAGTGCGCGGTGAGAGAAAAGAAAAGTTTTGACTCCGATTTCTCTGCCGGAGTACACGTTGTGGCTATTATTGGCAGAAGAAGGTAAAAAAAAAAAAACTACCTGGACGCGGCCGTCTTGTTCGGACATAAGATCGTAAACATTGGTCACGTGATTCCGCCGCCTGTATCAAGTCGTCTAAGACGTGCTGACAAAGAGGGACCAAGATAGCGTTTGATAAACAGTGTCACCTGATTTTCGCTTGGTCATGATTAATTCGATTACAAACCTATTCTTTATTTTGATAACCGTTTTCAAACACCTGGTCAATATTTATACATAACGTTGTAACGTACAGCTACACATTGGTCAAGTTATTTGATAACAAACCTCATGGAATGATAACGATATAAAAGTTTGTACTTCGACGCGATCTAATTTATTTCGCTGTTTTTTTGTCCCTAGTAAGCTTTCAATGCAAACCGGGTTATTTTGTTTAAATCACATGGACTGACTCTATTAACCCATAACCAAACACTTGGCCAGTTTGTTGTAGACGACTCTGGAAAGAATTGTGGGAATAGGAGAATTGCTCTAGATGAGCAATTTCTCCTTTTCACACAACGTTTTCTGCCCTATCAGAAGATTGTTTTTCAATGTCATCACATTTTGAAATGTCGTCTGCAAACTCTTTCAATTTGGGGCAGTCGAAAATTTGGTGTTTGTTAAAGGGTTAAACGAGGCTCGTGAGTTGACCAGTGTATATGGTACGAACGCATGTAATACCAATGTCAAGTTATATATAGTATTGGCCATGGGTCACGCTAATCCGTGGATCGAAGCTTTACCCTTATAGTGTTGGAACCAACTTCAAGCTTGTGCAAACATGTTGGATCCAGGCCAGTCACCGAGTAAATTGGCGGCTGGTCTGTAATATAACTTGTTTGCTACTCTGAGTAGCTTTCCTCGTCAGAATTAAGCAGATATTTAAGGTTTTGGAAAGCAGACGACACAAAAATCTATATTTAGAAAATTACCCAGCATCTTAAGGGTTATGCATGTTGCGGATATGAGTTGGTCTTTTTGAAAACAGAGGCATGTCGAAATGTAAATCCGCGTTTAATCATGTTTCTAGATCCAAATTATGTGCTGGAGTTAACAATTGGTTATTCGTGCATTAATTCATTTTGAATTATTCATGTATGTATCCACTTATTTTGTGTATCCATGTTTATTCAATAGCAGAAGCAGTAGGAAATCCAAAGCTGATACTTACTTAAATAATGTCGTTATTGTTTCTCTCAACTAACTTGGACCAGTGACGTAATCCAATATAAGAAGCGAGATAAATGTCATTGGGGTTTCCACGATTAAGTCCCTATACACATTTAACGGCAAGTATTAATCATGTACAGGTGATATTCAAAAATGCTGCCTCGGTATTTCGCAAATACGTAAACCCCCAGCATGATAGATAACAATCTCAATGTTTCATCGTTTTAACGTTTGCGTGTATTCCAGACCAATCGGAACTACTCGGGCATTTCCGTGAGCTGTGAAATACACCTCGGATATAAGTGTAGGGTTACCATTTTTCGGGTAAATCGGCATCCGGCAATTAACACATTTTTTAACCGTGCACGTTAAGTAGTTCAATGTGTATGGAAGCGTTGGACATCCCTTTAAAACATGTTTTATCAGTAATTTATACCAAATGACATGTTGTGACATGTATAGTTGTTTTCTCAATCAAATTTAACGACTTTTAAGATTTCACATTTAAGATCTATTTTTAAAAACGAAAGTTAAGTGACGTCATTCTCGCGGGAAACAATATGGCGTCATCCCTATTATTTCAGAGGAGTTTTCATTTGATAAACCCAATGTGTTCAGATTGATTCCAGACCTCATACTTTATGATTGAATTTCTGCAATGGCTTTCATTTTAGACCGCCATTTATTTCAGATACGCTGAAATTGTCTTAAAAGATTTTTGGCGGCTATCCTCAACCTGTTATCTATTTACATTTTTCATGTAAAGATGTTGATATTCTCGATAAGTGGCGGAGCCGTGTTTCATAAAGGATACAAGGCCAAGACGGAGTTACGGGCCCTGACAGAGCCGAGAGTTGCGGTAAGTATAAATATCACCCACATATTTTTATCTTCAGATCGATGATACAACGTTGTTTGGCCCTTTAGAACGTAGAAAGGCGAATGTTAACTTGGACTTATCTCTCCCAAGATATCAAAGTTATCAAACTTTATTCACTTACTAACAATGATAAGATGACTATGCAAGTACTGCAGTGGATTTAGACAGTGTACCCCCCCACCCCCCCCACCCCCCACCCCACCCCATTGAACTTAAGACATTTATTTAAGTTAACATTGAGGTATACGTTGACCTCTTTCAAATGTCAAAAGCCAATTCGTTTAGGAGTTATCTACTTTCACAAGGAGACTGTGACAGACAATTAACACAAAACTTCCTTCGTCGCTTTTGTTTAATCGGTTGGCAATACAACTGGAATGGCAGTTCCATGTATGGTCCAGGAAACAACGCTAAATCACGGGAAATTTGTTTCAAAATGCATTTAACAAAAACAACAAAAATGTCCTGCTAAAGAACCATTTAGATACCGAATATACGTCAAAGTAAATGGTAATTGCAAAGGACACAGGAATACTTTGAGGGTTCAACGCAAGACTACAGTAAGTGATTGCGCTGAACCATTGATTTAAGGATTGAACGGCATGCAGTGGACGTTCGGGTGAGTCGCCAGCTGGTTCAGAACCATCTTAACAAGTTTCGACAGGTCGTTATAGTTGGGCGTGGAAAACAGGTGCGTGCTAACTGGCGCAGTCACGTATGACGCTATCTCAACGTTAGCTCTTGCGTCAGGCGTCTTGGAGGGTCTTAGCGGCGACGGTGGCGTTCACTCCGCAGTTTGAACGCCCGTCCGTGATGATAAGGACCTCTCGCTTGTCGTTTGGATCCTTAAGTTTACATTGAAATACATTGGGGTACACTTGGACCTTCTTCCAAATATCAAAAGCCATTTCTTTTAGAGTGTATTTACCTTTCTAATAGAGACAACGTTAAATCACGGGAATATTGTTTCAAAATGAATAAAACAAAAAACAACAAAAAAGTCCTGCTCAACAAACGTTTAGAAACTAATAGCATGTCAAAATAAGTAGCAATTGCAAAGGACAATGGCATACTTAAGGATTGAACGGCATGCATTGGACGTTCGGATGAGCCGCCAGCTGGTTCAGAACCATCTTAACAAGTTTCGACAGGTCGTTATAGTTGGGCGTGGCAAACAGGTGCGTGCTAACTGGTGCAGTCACGTAAGACGCTATCTCAACGTTAGCTCTTGCGTCAGGCGTACCGATCACGAGTGCGTAGACGTCAGCAATCGACTGGAGGTTCTTAGCGGCAACGGTGGCGTTCCCTCCGCAGTTTGAACGTCCGTCCGTGATGATAAGAACCTCTCGCTTGACGTTTGGGTCGTATGTTCGAGCTCCTGTATAAACGAAAAGGAAATTGATTTATCCTGATTTATCCTAAAGGCATTTTGGGACCGATAATTAGATGCCGTATAACATTTGTGATATCCGGCACTAACCATATACATTGTAACACGTACGCGTGACAAATTAGGACGTCATAAGAACGCCATGACAAGCAACGCCATGTTTACATCATTCTCTACTTTGTTTTTGTGTGTTTTTCACGTGTTTTATTTTCTTTTTTGTTTTTGTTTAAAATAATACGTAAGGATAAGTAGAATAGATGGTTTGAATAGGAAATGTTATCGGGCTCGGCGTAGGAATATTATCCGTTTCGCGTTCGGCTCACCGGATAATATGCCTACGCCTTGCCCGATAACTTTTCCGATTCACGACACTAACCGTCTATTTTCTATAATTGTAGAGAGGTCAGGGGAGCGAGTGATGGGCGCTGTTTTTTTTCTTCATTTATCAGTTTACTAAGATGTATTGGTATTTGAACGTTGCCTTTGTTACCACCTTTCATCATCACGATTTTTGAAATCGACTGGAACATATGTTTGTGTTCGAATGGTGTGTAAAAATGCATAGAGAGAGAAGGACACTGTATTGTTTGAATAAAACGAAGGACTAAATCTACATCAAGCAAATTTTGAAGAAAACAACAAAAAAAGCTTATGAGAAAAAAAGCAGATACCTTTCGTTGTTTTGAACATCTCCTCAGCCCGGTTGAACGCGTTTCCGGTGCACGTGTTACTGCCAATAAAACGTAGCTGCTTGATAGCCGACATCACGTGGGCAGTATCAGCGTGATCGTCGAAATCGAATACCTCATGGACCTTAGTTGAGAACTCGATAAGCGCCGCCCTGTTGTACTTTTGGTTAAACGGGTCTTGAACCGGGCACAGTACGGATAGCAGGGTCGTCAGCTCATAAAGGGAGGTCTGGAATTCGTTTAGGTTGATGCTTCCCGAGCCGTCAACCAACAACAGTAGGTCGCGGACATTGCCGTTCGGGTTCGAGCCCCTCTTGTGCCCGATTTCCGAGGGCCGTAAGAAGTTGTCTATCATGATGGTAGATGTAACTTCCATCGGAAATGGCGTGAAGACTTGATGGGAATTGGTCTCTGGAAATACGTTTGAGAGAGCTTTGAACTATTTCATCATCAACTTTTCATGACAAAGGGGTGAAATGGCCATTGAGAATCATTTGTTATTTTGTCACAATGGTTTCTAAAAAGTCATTTACAACTGATTTACCACGGTGAGGTTGTAGATTAAAGGGTTAATCCTTTACCGAACGCCAAGTTCTTGACTGTCTCAAATTGAAAGAGTTTGAAGACGACATTTCAAAATGTGATGAAATTGAAAAATAATCTTCTGATAGGGCAGAACACATTGCGGGAAATTGAGAAATTGCTCGTTAAGAGCAATTTCTCCTTTTCCCACAATTTTTCCATAGTCGTCTGCAACAAAGTAGTCAAATGTCGTTGTTGTTTGGTAAGGGGTTAAGTTAAGAAACAGTTGGGCGTTTTGTCGTGGAGGGGTTGTACCATTTTCACAACTGAAAACTGGAGCCCCAATAACAGCTTCCAACATTTGCAAACGACAGTTTCAACTTAAATTGGTAGAAAAATTGTAAACAGACTTTCAAACCTATCGACCTATCGACTGATCTCTCACTCCAAAACATATTGAGATGCCATGCAAAAGGAATAGAGCATCAACCCTCGATTTATAAATTAAAGTTTGACATAAAAATGGACAAATGCATAATTTAGCTTATGAATACGAGAACACATTCTGCTTTTATCAGGAAGTCGCTTACGCCATTTCCAGACTGTTTTGAGATACATATCAGAAGTAAAAGCTCAATTCAACGTTCGTGCTATGTATCCAATTCTTAGAAACAACCGACTGTCTTGCCATGTGAAAAACAGTAGATAGCTACTAAGTTTTGGTAGCATCCGAGTCTTCGACTGTTGAGGTATTTAATACAAGTATATGATGCCAATAATTATGCGC